>CM053598.1:77095286-77114020 GCA_028646575.1 Pseudocheirus occidentalis | reverse complement strand
ATGTTGATGCTTCCCTCTCTGGTAACTTGAATAGGTAATGGATGTGATGGTCAGATGGTTGGAAGCCCATCTGCTGGTCTGTTTTTTTGGTCTGCTTGTAACTTGTGCTTATAACTTGTGTTTGTATTCTCTGGAGTTCAGGGTGCTTACTTTTCCCCCTGAACTAGGTAAATAATACATTTGACTGAGTAAAGAAAGATTGCTAACCCACTTTGAGTTGCTTTCCTTTAGAAAAGCAGATCTAAGAACCTGTGCTAGCAGCTGCCCTGGGTATGCTAGGGTGCTTGCTGATACATGGTTATAGTGGATAAGATGCTGAACTTGGAATAAAAGAGGCATGGGCTCAAATCCCTCCTTAGACATTTACTAGCTATGTGACCCTTCTCTGAGCCACAGTTTTCCCATCTGTAAAAATGAAGGCATTGAACCTGATGGACTTGAAGGTTCCTTCAGGCTGAGTCTATGATGCTATTAACCTATAAACACCATGGTGATTGAGAGGAAAGTGACCCCAAAGAAGAAGGGAAATCCAGATACAGGACTAGAAATAGCAGTTGACCTGGGGATGATTGTCTCTTCAACTAATGTAGAGTAACAGAAAACCATAACATGAGACTTGAGAACAAAGTATGCCCCTACCATGGAGGAAGCATGCCCCTTAGATGCCAGTGCTCTGGAACAAAGCACTATTTACCTCCTCTAGGTATGGGTCCAGTAGCGTTAAGTGATTGTTAGTATTTAAAATAATACTTTCACTGAAGTAGCATTTTTTAGTCAGTTAGTTCTCTCCACTATTCACTACTATTTTTCTGTTTCTCACATCCTATTCTTGTACTCTTTAAATTTTTTTCCGTTGTTAATAATACTTTATTCTTTCCCAAGCTCACATAAAAGCAATTTTGTAACATATTTTTTTTGTTTTGAGTTCCACATTCTCTCCCTCCTTTCTACTCCTTCTCCCTCCACCCTCCCCAAGACAGTAAGCAATTTTATATAGGTTATACATATGCAATCATGCAAAAATGCATATTTCCACATTAGTCATATTGCGAAAGAAACCAGACAAAAACAAAGAAAAAGAGTATGCTTTGATCTGCATTCAGACTCCATCAGTTCTTTCTCTGGAGGTGGATAGCATTTTTTCATCATGAGTCCTTCAGAATTTTCTTGATGAGATCATTGTATTGCTGAGAATAGCTAAGCCATTCACAGTTGGTCATTTTATAATATTGCTGTTACTACATACAATGTTCTCCTGGTTCTTCTCACTTCACTTTGCATCAGTTCACCTAAGTCTTTCCAGGTTTTTCTGAAATCATCCTGCTCATCATTTCTTATAGTACAATCGTGTTCCATTAAAATCATATACGACAATTTGTTCAGCCATTCCCCAATTTATGGGCATCCCCTCAATTTCCAATCATTTGCAACCACAAAAAAGCTGCTAGAAGTATCTTTGTACAAATAGGTCATTTCCCCCTTTTAATAATCTCTTTGGAATTCAGACCTAATAATGATATTGGGAATAGTTCCAAATTGCTCTCCAGAATAGTTGGATCAGTTCACAACTCCACCAACAACACATTAGTGTTCCAATTTTTCCATATCCCCTCCAACATTCATTGTTTTCCTTTCCTGTCATATTAGACCATCTGATAGGTGTGAGGTGTTAACTTGAGAGTTGTTTCCATATGCATTTCTCTAGTTGATAGTGATTTGGAGCATTTTTTCATATGACTACAGATAACTTTGATTTCTTTGTCTGAAAATTGCCTATTCATATCCCTTGACCATTTATCAACTGGGGGATGACTTGCATTCCTATAAATTTGACTCAGTTCTCTATATATTTAAGAAATGAGGCCTTTATCAGAAATACCAGATGTAAAAAAAAAAGTTCCCCAGTTTTCTGCTTTCCTTCTAATCTTGGTTACAAGCATTTTACATTGTCTACAATTATTTTAAATGGAATTTCTCTGTCTATTTTTGCAGTTGGACTTTGTTGGTAATATATAGAAATGCTGATGATTTATGTGAGTTTATTTTGTATCCTGAAACTTTGCTAAAGTTGTTAATTATTTAAACTAGTTTTTAGCTGATTCTCTAGGATTATCTAAGTATACCAACATATAATCTGCAAAGAGTTATAGTCCCAGGTCCAGGGAAGAAAAGAAACGTTGTGGTTACTCCAAACCCCTTATTGTCTGTGGCCTGAAAGCTCCTCATTGCCACTGTTTCAGTTGCCTCCAAGGCCTGCACTTGCTTGCTGGGGAATGGCCTGCTGCTGGCTTGCTGGGCCTGCCAGTGCTGAACTGTTCTCTACTCTTGCCTCAGTGAGACAGACATTTCCTGTCAACCTTCTAAGTTGTCTTGGCCTGAAAAATTGTTTCACTCCACCCTTTCATCTGCTCTACCACTCCAGAATTAATTTTGAGGTGTTGTTTTAAAATTGCTTGGAGGGGAATTTGGGAGAGCTCAGTGAAGTTCCTGCCTTACTAGGCTCTGCCTTCTTCCTCTTCTTGTATTATTGAGTAATGGTGATTCTTCAGATCATTGTGCCTCAGAAGGTCTCTGAACCAACCCACATCATAGGCCACCATGCACCAACACAGACCATATCTCTAGGACAGTATGCTCCTACCGGTACAAATAGAGACAAGAGGTCCCACAATAGCATCCTGGTCAATCAAGCAAAAAAACTACTTGAAATAATAAATAATTTTAGCAAAGTTGCACAATATAAAATAAACCCACATAAATCTTCAGCATTCTTATATATTTCTAACAAACCCCAACAGCAAGAAATAGAAAAAGAAATTCCATTTAAAATTACTGTAGATAATTATAAAATATTTAGAAATCTACCTGACAAAACAAACCTAGGCACTATATGAACACAATTACAAAACACTTTTCACACAAATAAAGTCAGATCTAAATTATTGGAAAAACATCACTCACCCATGGTTAGGCTGAGCTAATATAATAAAAATGACATTTTTACCTAAACTAATTGACCTATTTAGTGCCATACTAATCAAACTACCAAACATTATTTTATAGAGCTAGAAAAAAATAATATAAAAATTCATCTGGAAAAACAAAAGGTCCAGAATATCAAGGGAATTGATGAAAAAAAAAATGGTAGGGAAGGTAGCCTAACCATACTCAATTTTAAACTATATTATAGAGCAGAAATCCTCAATACTACTTGGTACTGGTTGAGAAATAGAGTGGTGGATCAGTGGAATAGATTAAGTACACAGGACACATTAGTCAATGACTATAGTGACCTACTGTTTGATGAACCCAAAGACTCCAGCTTCTGGCATAAGAACCCACTATTTGATTAAAAAAAAAACTTCTGGGAAAACTGGAAAATAGTATGGCAGAAACTGGGGATAGATCAATATCTATCTATTTCACTGTATACCAAAATAAAGTCAAAACAGGTTCATGATTTAGATATAAAGGCTGGTGCTGTAAGCAATCTGGGAGAGCAAGGAATATTAATACCTGTAATATTAATGGAAAAGTAGAGGATTTATGACCATACAAGAGATGGAGAACATTAAAAATGCAAAATGGATAATTTTGATTACATTAAATTCAAAATTTTTGTACAAACAAAGCCAATGTAACCAAAGTTAGGAGGAAAGCAGAAAATTGGGAAAGAATTTTTACAACCAGTGTCTCTGGTGAAGGTCTCATTTCTAAAATATGCAGAAAACTGACTCAAATTTATAAGAACACAAATCATTCCCCAATTGATAAATGATCAATGGATATGAACAGGCAGTTTTCAGAGGAAGAAATTAAAGATATCTATCATCATATGAAAATGCTCTAAATCATTATTAATTAGAGAAATACCAATCAAAACACCTCTGAGGTACCACATCTCACTGGTCAAATTGGCTAACATGACAAAACAGGAAAATGATAAATGCTAGAAGTCAAAAGAGTTATGATGGAAAAGGTTATCCATGTTCAGAGAAAGAATCACAGAGTCTGAAAGCAGATTGAAGCAAACTGCTTGCTTTCTCTCTTTTACATTTTGTTATTTTGTTTCTTCTTCCTTGTTCATTCCATTGGTTATAATTTGCCTAATGATAAGAGAAGAGAAAACCCTGTCAGACAGAAATAGAGGGAGCTAGAGGGCTCTGCAGCTTCTCTAGTGTCATTGGAATCCTATTAATTAATTAATCAATCAATCAATTAATTCTCTGTATCCCTTTGTACAAGAAGTGCCAATAGGTTTTGTTTCAGTGTCTTTGGAAGGAAAAAATGTTATTTTATGTCATATACTTTCTTTTATTGATGCCCAACAGCCACTTGTACCAGGTCATTGGACTAAAGGATATAAACATTCTGAGTTATATATAGTCATACACAACAGTGCTACTTTTGTGGCATTAAGGACCCATGGTGCTGACAACTTCACATTTTTTGAAGGGTAGCATGTATATGTATACAAACACACACATTGTATACATATGGTCACACACATACACTTACATATATGCACATACATACATACATGCATTAGGATTTCATGATTACTTTGTTTCATCCAAGCAGGCAAAGAGAAAAACTATGATGATGAAGTTCCAAACTTTGTCCTCTTGCTCACCCTGTCAAAATAATTTGGAAGTAATTTTCCTTCTCCCTGAGTTCTGAGCTACTTAGCTATGCTTAGCTCAAAAAGATGCTTGGCAAAGAAAGTATTTTATAAAGTGTCTGAAAGGGAGCAGGCTCAGTTGAGGAAGTTACACTGTTGTATGCTATGCCAACATTGAGAGGAGGGTAGAAATCAAGTGGAAAGCATGCATGCATTTCTTCCCCAGCACTTCTGTAATGTCTTACAGAAATTCCCAGACATATTTATGCTGGCTTCTTTGTCACTTTGACCATGATTCATCCTTTTCAGATTTCTACTACAGAATGAAATGAAGCTCTTCTTTACCAGGAGAATGTATACAGTGTTCATTTGAAGATGCCGTTGATTCTGGATTCTACAAATATTTGGAATGATCAAAATTCCTCAAATATTTGGAATGACCAGTCATCTAGACTAATGAATATTTCTCCCATTGAAGATTCAAAATGCCTTTTTCATTAATAACCCATGGAAATACTCAATAAAAATATTTAAAGATGTAATATTTGCTTTGAGCAATAAACAGAATAAGTCATAGAATGTAAGGACTAGAAAAAACCTTAGAGATAATTTGGTACATTCCCTTTGTTTTACAGGCTAAAAAAAACCCCAACACTATAGACCAGAGAAAGCAAGTAACCCAGAGAGAAATCATATTAGCATTTTGTTGGTTTGTGCCTCATAATCTGTCTTGACTACAATCACATCTATGGTTTAGTCCAGTGATCAGCACATAGTAGGTACTTAAGAAACATTTATTTTTCTTAAACAGACTGGCTGAATGACATTCATGCCAGATAAGTATGAAAAGTTAATAGCAAAACAAGATCTAGGATCCCATTTGCCAGTTCATTGTGCATCGTACATTACCTTGGGACTTTGTCCTACTCTCCACCATATAAAGCACTGAAGACTTTTTTTTCCCCAATAAATGCTTGGAAATTTAACTATATTTGAAGTGTTCAGTGTCATCATCATTTGCTTTTTTAGAAACTCCTTTTTCATTTATAGTCCACTTCTTAGTGACATGGGATAGTAACAGCTTACATAGGCATGATATACAATAGCCTTGTGAGATAAGCACTACGGTTGTTATTATTCCCATCTCACAGAAGAGGAAATTAAGGAATATAGGAATCAAGTGACCTTATTATTAGCGATACATTATTAGTGTCACAATCAAACCTCTTTTGAGCCTTAGTCCTCAGTTCTTTCTGCCCTATCAGCATTGTTTCTCAAACTAATTCAGCCATACAACATTTTGTAGTTTGAAGTACATTGCTAGACCCTATTAATGTTGATCTAACTAGTGGGGAGAGGGAGTAAATTGGGAGTATTTAATGCCTTTTGAATGAAAGAGGAAGCCAGGGAAATGTTGGAGCAAGATAGAGGAAATTCACTTCAGTTCAGTCCAACAAGCATCAAGTTTTTGCTGTGTGCTAGATGTTAGAGTTACAAATACAAGGACCAAATAATCCTTATCATCAGGAAATTTACATTCTAAAAAGGTGTCCTATGGATTATGTATTTGGATTCATGTAATATCAAATTCAACATTTTGGGAGGCAAACATTACTAGCATCAGTGTCCTCACCATGGTGCAGTAAAAAGAAGACTGAAATTACAGTCAGAAGAACTGGGTTAGAATCCTGATTCTGTCACAAATTACCTTGAGTAAGTCACTTAACCTCAATAGATTTTGTTTTCCTCATCTGTGCAAAGAGAGATTAGACCAAGTGACCTCTAAATCTAAGGTCCTTTGAGTATCTATTCATGTCAACTGGAATGAGGTGGTGGAATATCTCTGGAATACAGTCATATCTTCATTGTGGATTCCCAAATAAGTACCATTTATACCCATTTTAATTTCAGGATAATTCAGTCTTTTGAACACATCATATACCTACTGGCCAATGATATAAATAATGTCATTTGAAAGAACAAGAGATATTTATTGACTATTTTCCAGAGATCTCATAACATTGAGTTTTTCCCCTGACAAGAAAATTCCACAACTTGATTGTTCATCTTTCCTAAGAGCATTTACTTGGTTTGCCTCTCCAGATGTTATTGGAATTATGTACTTGCAAAACAATCAGTAGGATTTATCCAAAGATGACTCATGAGGATACAGTTTCTTCATTATTCTCATGATCAATAGGACCCTTGCAACCCTTCTATGTGGATAGTTCAACAAATAAATTTGGTTGCAGGGAACCAACATATTGAACCTTTGTAATCAATTAAGATAAATGCCAAGACTAATTGAATCAACGTTAAAATTCTAAGATGAAGGAGATGAGGAGGCTTGCTGTAAGGGAAAAAATACCAACTTCCAAATAATTACAATGATTCATAAGTAGAATAAGCTGCCAGTGTGCTCCCCTTCACTGGAGGTCTTCAAGCAACAAATAATATGACTATTTGTCTGGATTTGATATTGAGGGGATACTTACATAGGTAGAAGTTGAACTAGATGCCACTGGAGTTCCTTTCCTATTCAGAGTCTGTGAATTTGTGATTTTAAAAATCTATTGCTATTGTCTTTTCCCTTTTGTATTCAGTAATTAACAGAAAAATCTACATATTTCTAGTTTGATTGGATTTTTTAGACAAATTTCCAACTCTTATAAATGAGCTTAAATATTGAAGAAAATATTTCATGAACCACTTTAATGACAATGATAGAGTTAGTGTCTGCATAAAATTGAGTGTCCGGTTGCTTTCTCAAAAGGGTAATGTAGAATATAGAATTTTGGAACCCTAGGAAAATGTTCTTTTGAACTTGAATCCATACAAAGTTCTCTATATCAATTTTAACTTTAAAAGTTTTATTGGTACATTTTATTTACTACATCGGTCACTTCCCAATAAGCAACCCATTCCACAGTGCTTTTGCATAAAAAAAGGCTAAGCAAAATCATGCAATGTAGTGATTGAAACTAACAATACATGTAACTTTTTTATTTTTGTAGTTTGTAATTTACCTCTGTAGTTTTGTAGTTTACCTCTTATTAACCATAATTTAAACCATCAACACCTTTTGTCTGAACTATTACAATAGTTTCATAATTTGTCTGCTTCCTTCATGCAGCAGTCAAGTTGATATAACTAAAATATAGATCTGACCATGTCACTTCCCTACTCAAAAATCTTCAGTGGCTTCCTAGCACCTCCAGGATAAAATACAAATTATAGGAATGACTCAAATGTTTTTCTTTTGTTAATGATCTACCTTTTTTCATTGATGATTAGGCTTACCTCTGAAGGATCTATTTTTAGGTTGTAGCTTGAGCTCCTTTGCTTTTTGGAAAAAATCATTTTTCATTCTGATTTCTTGAGATTGTATTTTTAGGTTATTTGAATTTAAATTCCCCCATATTTGAAGGTTTTTGTTTACCTCTCTTCTTGCAAAAAGTTTTGTTTGTGTTTAAAATGGTAAAATTCAACTACATACCTTGAAGTTTCAAGCCCCAGCTGGGTTTCTAGTCAGTCTTCTTTGCCCCAGGCACAGGATTTACCCCATCTTGTCAGTTCTGCCACATCACTCTACTGCCCATATCTGCTTTTCCTCTCTGGTCACTCTCCCTTGTCCTCAGTAGCCAGAAAAAATCCGTTTCTACAGCTCTTGTGAGGTGAGAAGGGATTGAGACTGAGTTATTGCCATAGAACACGGGTTCTTCACCTGGAGTCTATGAACTCAAAAAAAGGATAAATGTATTTTGACATAATTTGCTTTCTTTGTAATACTATATATTTTATTTTGTTCATTTAATAATATTATTTTGAAGAATCCATAAACTTTACTGTATTCCCAAAGGGGTCCAAGATACAAAAGTTTAAAAACAACTGCCATAGGAAGAATAGTCAGGGATTCCTGTAGCTAGACTTTGAAATGCTATACTTTAAAGTTGCTTGTGCTGACTGTGCCCAGACTGGTTAATGGGTGGAAGGGTGGGGCATATAACTCACACCTGTAAATGTTCAAGTCCTCCAATGTAATTTCATGAAGTTTTTATTTCATGTAGTATTTATGTTCATTTAGCCTGTATATTCAGGTCTCTGGTTCACAACTTCTTTTTTCTGAGTTTTTCTTGGGAAAGGGGTTGAAGAGAAGATTGATGGAAAATTACTCTGCCACCCTGGTGATGATGTGAACCAATTAGATCTAATTTAATTCAGTCACTATTAACATTCCAGAGGTTGACCCAACATCTGGGTGATAACTAAAATATTTGGTCATGCACTGGGATGTTTAGTCCAGGTACCACTAAACATCTAGAAATAGTAAAATCCCATTATTTTACAATGTTTTCCAACATAGAACATTGGCTACCTTCCACAGATTTTGTGTTAGGCTTTTGGGAGATCATAGAGATGGACATATGGATAAAGTACTTATCCAATGCAATATCTACTAACAGATTGGGAATGATCACTCAAATAATAAAACATTTAATTAGGACAGAATAGCAAAGTCAATACTTCAGCATGATAGATTGGTGCTCTCAATGATATGCGTGCTCCCTCCAGTGGCACAAATCACAATCTGTCCATATTTGCCCATTTTACTTATATTACCCCTTACATCCTTCAAAAGAGAAGTCCATCCAATCCAGTGTTGTAGTGACCTTTCTTTTTAACCGCTTTGCATTGTATGGATGCCGATGGAACCTATGTGATGGCTGTCAGTTAATATTCATTCTTGAGGTGCCATATTTCACCCTGTAAATATTGTCGTTGATTTTTCCTGTGAAGATAGAGCAATTTTTCGTGTGTGATTATCTATCTTATTTAGTAAACTCAACAGTGCACCAGGGATGTTCATAATTACATCTGCAAATAGCAACATCTGTATTTCCTCACCATATATACGGAATTCCTACTCAACCTCGATTCTTTACTGGACACATTCCATGACAGTGGCAAATACTTTTGGTGAACATTGATCTCTATTTTTTATGCATAATTTAATGTTAATAATCATAGAATTACTGCACAAAATTATCTCTATTGCAATATTTTTTAGGAATCATATGATTTTTGACATATGTGTAAAAAATACTTTGTTGGAGAAAAAACTTTAAGGAATCAATTTTACTCTACGTAATCAAATCAGTTTTATACTCAATAAAACACTAAATATATTGGGATTGCATATTCTTTACACCTTTCAGACTCCAAGAGAGGTGATTCTGGCTTTAAACACTGCTGACCGGGGTGCTCTCTCCCTCCTAGGTTTCTGTAATCCTACTCTCTCGTAGTGCTGTTACCTCTCAGTCTCCTTTGCTGAATCATTATCCACTTCCTCCGTCTCCTCTGCATAGGTGTGTACAAAGTTTCTGTCCTGGTCCTATTCCTTTTCTCGCTCCATATTCTCTTCCTTCGTGATCTCATCAGTTCCCTTCAGTTCAGTTATCATCTCGATATAGATGATTCCTAAATCTTTATATCTAGCCCTTCTCTCTCCTTAGATAATAACAGCATTATAAAGAAAAATAACTTTGAAAGACAATAACTCTAATCACTGAGATGACCAACTGCAATCCCAAAAGTTTACTACCTACCTCTTGATAAAGTCCTAGTTTTATGAAATTAAAGTAGTCAAGATGTATGAAATTATGCTTTTGAGATACTTATACATTTAAAAGTTTTCTTATTTAGGGGTGGCTAGGGGATGCAGTGAATAGAGCACCAGCCCTGGAGTCAAGAGGACCTGAGTTCAAATCCAGCCTCAGATACTTAACTCTTACCAGCTCTGTGACTGTGGGTAAATCACTTAACTCCAATTGCCTTGCCTTCCCCCCTCCAAAAAAGCAAAAAAAAAAGTTTCCTTATTTAATCCTAAGTGATTAGCAAAGTAGAAAAGAAGACTGATTGGACATGTTTTATTAGTTATCATTAATAGAAATGAATAGAAAAAAAGCCTTTTCAAATGTTTTGATTTAATTAAAGCTGGCTGGTTAAGTTTATCTAATAACTTATTTTTCTGGAATATAACAATTTTTTAAATGGTTTTTATTACTTTATTTTCAAAATGGGTGTGCTAATAATCATCCTACTAAACATTATAGATTCAATAATCATCTTCATACTGATGGTTCTCAAATATCCAGTCCTAACTCTCTCCTGACTTCCAGTCTCACAACTCTACTTATTGAACATCTCAAACCTGATATTCCATAGTCATCTTAAATTCAACATGCTCCCAACTGAACTCATTCTTTTCTTCTTAAATCCTGTCCTCTTCCAAACTTCCCTATCAATTTCAAGGTACCATCATCCTCCCAGCCCCCAAGATTTTCAACCTGACTCCTGACTCTCTCCATATCTAAGCTGTTGCCAAGTTCTGTCAATTTTGCTTTTGTGGTATATTTTATATATTCCCCCTTCTCTCTTCAGACACTACCATCACCCTGCTATAGGCTCTCATCACCTCATGCCTAAACTTTCGCAATAGTCAGCTGGGTGATCTTCTTGCCATAAGTCTCTCCACTCCAATCCATCCTCCACTACATGTCAAAGATATTCCTAAGTGCAGATCTGGTCATGTTACCACTTCCCACGTACACTCAATAAACTCCAGTGGCACCCTGTCACCTGGAGGATGAACTATAAAGTCTTCTGTTTAGCATTCAAAGCTCTTCTTTATCCATCCCCATTCAACCTTTCCAGTCTTCTTACACTTTAGTACACCTGCCACCACCATCACATGCTCAGTGATGCAGTGACAGAGGTGTATGAAGTGTTCAGGGAGAACTAGCACCTGTGATGTGAGGTCTTACTGAGCCTTCCTCAAGGCTGTTCATCTACCTTTGGTGTCCACCTTCAACCAACTCTCGCCTGTGGCTCCAAGAAGCTATAGCAGGCACAGAGGTCATACCTCAGTAACTGCCTTGGCAGATGTGTTAAACCAACTTGAAGGTAACCAATGGACCTCAAATCCATTGGTGAGTTAGGGGAGTGTTTACTCCAAGCATGTAAAGACTTCCCCAGGCAGAACTGGTGGATGAAAACAATTTGTTCCAATGCTAATGAAGGCTGTTGAAACAGGCACTGTGTAGTACTGAGAGCTTGGTCAGACATAGAAGACACCAAGGTCATCCACTGCATCTTGGGCCATTGTCAGTTGTCCAGATTTTTGCTTTGCTGCTAGACTTCAATGATTCTGGAACAGTAATTAAATCTAATTTACTTGCAAGTCAAGACATCACCTATGATGTCACCGGTCTTTGAAAATGAAGTCTAAACAATGATGAAGTGACATTGGTTTCCTTGCTATTCCTTGAGCAAGATGCTACATCTCCCAAATTTTGGCATTTTCATCATCTATAACCCATGCATTCTCTGGCTTCTTTTATATCCCAGATAAAATCCTACATTCTACAAGAAGTCTTTCCTGACTGACCCCATCACCTTTTATGCAAGTAACTACCTTCTTGATTAGCTCCAATCTGTCCTGTCTAATTAGGGCAGGGAGTATCTTTTACTTTTTTGGAGTCCTCACTAATTAGCACACAGACTGGCACATGATAGGAACTTAATAAGTGTTCATCAACTGACTTCTCTCAATCCTTTATCTTCCCTCTTTTCACCCCTTTCTTTAATTTTCTTATGAATGTGGTTCCCTACATTAGATTGTCCCTGTCTTCCCAAAGGTCTTACTCATCCCTGAGTCATTCTATCAATGATCCCCCCATGTCCTCCTCCCTTCTTTGTTCCTCCATCTCTCCCTTCTTTAAGGCTCTTGTCCCATGGCCCATTGAACACAGACTCTTGTCATTGATTTCATTGTCTCCAGAAAAGACTTACTCATCATTGGGTTGATGCCTCATAATACTCAATATCTCCCCTTACTCATGGGCTCCTGTATAAATGCTTGCTTTGTAGAGGACTCCTATGTTCTTGGGTCTCTGTATTCTCCTCTAATCATAGGATCATAAGTATAGAGCTAGGAGTGACTTTGGAGGTCAGCTGATTCTCCACTTGAATAGGAATTAGTCTTAATTTGCTCTTCTCTCTGGGGAAGGGTCTTCTTACCCTCCACTAAGTATCTCCCCCTTAATTCTAGTGCCTTTATTTTGTTAATTATTTTCAAGTGATCCTGTTTAAATCTTGTTTGTAGCTGCTCATGTGTTGTCTCCCATTCAATCCCACCCAAAATAGGAATAATAGGGCCACGTAAGGGGAATAATAATATGGATAACCTAAATACTCCTAGAAATGATCAGATTGTGAGGTCCTTGTGAGCAGAGACTATTTTTTGCCCTTCTTTATATCTCCAGTGCTTAGCATGGTGCCTAGCACATAGTAGGTATTTAGTAAATATTCATGACTGACTGAGGTCAGAACAATAGGTCAGCTTCATGGTAACCAAGATTCTGAAGATTATCTTTGCAAAGACCTAATTAAATAATGGGACAGCCAGGTGATGCAGCAAATTGAGTGTGGGAGAAGGCAGGAAGACTCATCTTCCTGAGTTCAAATCTGGCCTCAAACACTTCCTAGCTATGTGACGCTGGACAAGTCATTTAATCCTGTGCCTCAGTTTCCTCATTTGTAAACATGAGATAGAGAAGGAAATGGCAAACCACTCCATTATCTTGGCCAAGAAAACCCCAAATGGGGTCACAAAGAAGTAGGACAAACTGAAAAATGACTGAACAATTGAATAATGTATCATTGTAACCTGTGGAAAGACACGGGACTCTTTGACTGATGATGTGGCTCAGAACATTTTTCAAATCTACAAGGGGCAAATTGGGACCGTGTGAGAGAGAAGGGAGCTAGATAATCACTACATGAATAAACAAGTCCTAATAGTAAACACCATGGAGGAGGAAATGGCAGTAACTCTTTGAGTATATAATTAACATTATGAAGAAGATTAAGTGGGTCTATGTGCTGAGGTAATGTAAATATCCCCATCAACTCAATCAGCACCAAATAATCACTAGCATAATATATCTGGGTAAATATAAGCTCTCATTGTTTTGCTAAGCTGACAACTAACTAATCAACCCTCATTCATGAGGACAACGCAACTATGATTAAAAATAAAATCCAAATAGTGTGGCTTCGTTTTAAAACTTTACCAGTTGATTAGGAACATCAGCAGAGCCTTTTCCTCGTCATCCCCTCCTCCAAGATCGACTTCATCAATCTGGACAATGAAGGCAGGCCACTGATTGGAGGGCAGACCTGAAAAGGATTAGACACTTAGCATGGCATTCTAAAATACTGTAATTACAGTGCAATTAACCATACTGCATATTAAATGTGCAACTCTGAAATGTGTGCAGACTCACCAATTATAACTAGTTATTCTTCAAAGAATTTTGCCACCCACACTGAATTTTTCTAGTGCTTCTTTGTTATAATTCAGGCATGACAGTCACTAAGATATCCACATTACCACATCTTTGGAAGGACATTGACAAGCTGGAACGTGTCCAGAGGAGGGCAACCAGCATGGTGAGGGGGCTTGACACCATGTCATATGAAGAGAGGCTGAAAGAACTAGATGTGTTTATCCCAGAGAAGACAAGATCATGATCACTGCCTTAAAATATTTAAAGGGCTCTCACGTGGAAGGGCAATTAGATTTATTCTGGGAAGTCCCACAGGGGAGATCTAGGACCAAAGCAAGTTAGAGAGAGAAAGGTAGCAGTTAATTTTAAGGAAGGATTTTCTAACATTTTCAGCTTTTTTAAAAGTTAAATTGAGCTGAAGATATCATATAAGGACATATATGAGAGAAAAAAGAAGTAGGCTGGCCATGTAGGTGGGATAATAATATGGATAACCTAAATACTCCTAGAAATGATCAGAAAACCAGAAGAAGTCATTTTGTATAATGAGTAGATCCTCAATGGAAGATTTTATGAAATATATGTTCAAGAATGGCATGAAATAAATGAATAAAAAAGCATTTATGAAACCGTTACTATATGCCAAACATTGTGCTAAGTTCTTGGAGTACAAAAACAAGCAAGCATGTCAGCCTCTGCTCTTAAGAAGCTTACATTGTAATTAGAGAAGATAACCTAAAAGAGAGATAGAGTTTGGAAGATGGAGGGGGAGAAGCGTAGGAGGCAGCAAGGGTGCCAGCCTAATGGCATGTGTTAGAAATGTCTGAGTAGTGGTGTGGTAGTTTAGTTCTAGCAAGACAAAGTGAATGCTTATTAATCAGAACTGAAGATGGCAGGGTGGGAGCCCGAGTGGTGAGAAGAGGCAAATGGTATGTTCTAGAAATGCCCAGGAAGTAGAATGGTCCCTGCTTCTGGACAAGAAAAGATAAGAGCTCACCTCTCAGAGTCCATTGTCTCAGAGGCAGAGTACGAATTCTGATGAGTAATAAATGAAAATGCAATAACCACTATTTCATGTTTGTCTTTGTGTTCCTAATACTTCGTGTAGCATGTGATACATAGCCCATACTTTAATAAATGTTTCATTGTTCTGGAATATGTAATACCCACACCCATGAGATCATGAGTCCATCAAAGTATCTGGGGCAAAATGGAATGGGCTGCTTTGTAAGGTGATATATCCCTTGTCTTTGGAGGTGTTTGAGGAAACTGTTGCTTGATATACTGATTGGACCTGGATGGTCCCTCTGACTCTGAGATTCTGTGATTCTATAGAGGCTGTTAGTAAAACACAGACATTCCTCTTAAAACACTGACCATCAATCCATGAATCTCCTTTAAAATACCCAATAACTGACCAAACTCTTATTAAACATCTCCAAAAAATAGGAAATGAGGTACCTTACAAAACAGTCCATTCCATTTTTTTCTCCTTGATACTTTGATGAACCTATAATCTCATGACTGTGGGTACCCCATCCTATAGCAACTTTCCCCAATAATTCTATTAAAAATAACACTACATGTACCCCAGAAGCATGAGTAGGCTTAGGTTCCATTCCATAATGTATGTAGTAGAGAGGAGTGGGCCAGGGCAGAATAGGTAACTTACAACAATAGGTATAGGTAATAGGTAAGAGCAACAAAAGTATACAGCAAAAATCAGAAGAAACAAACACCCTATACAGATTATGAGGTAGCCAAGGATCTAGGCTGTCCAGAGAAGAGATACTGGTTTCCTGAGTTGTACAATGATAGGAGAAGTGATTTGACCATGATGGAATAGCCCCAGGCTGAATCCTGCTAGACTCCCTTTAAGTGTGTGGTAGGAAGAAACTGAACTGTGTTTTTTTGTTTGTTTGTTTGTTTGTTTGTTTGTTTTTCCTTGACTGCAGAAAAGGGGAAGTTTGAAGCCAAGCACCTGAAATGTATTTCCTTCAACTCCGAGCTTTAGGTTTGTTGCTTATTCTCAGTGATTATGCTTGCAACATTTGGCCAAACTGAATACAATGACAGAGAATACTGGTTCTAGAGTCAGAGGGATTGGGTTCAAACAACACTTGTAACCCTCATTGTCTTTGATTGGACTTTGCCTAGCAAAGAGGAAAGAGTGCTGGATCAGGAAGAAGAGGCATATTCAAATCCTTCCTCTGATAATCATCTCCACTTTCTTCACAGGGAAAGAGGGAGATTTAGGCTAGGTGTTCTCTAAGGTCTCTTCTCATTCTATGAACTTAGTCTTTAAAGTTTACAAAAGTTTTCACACACAATATCTCATATGAGACTTACAATAAACCTGAAGTAGATAATAGACTTATCATAACTCTTGCTGTACATATGGAAATAATATAGATTATACATCCCCACTTTAGAACTTCATAGGGGTTGTGACTTACTCAGAGTCACACAGCTAGTAAGTGTCAGAGGCAGGATTTGAATCCTGCTTCAAGGAGACTATCAGGCACACCATGCTGCCTCACATTGAGCACTTAGTAGTGTTCCCTGGTGGTTAAATTTTCAACTGTATAGTGCTATTGGACTTTGTCCCCTAAAATATGCTCCTTAATGAAAGATGGCATGGTTAGATTATTGGACTTGGTATAAGAAAACATTTGGTTCCTATCTTTTTAATGCTTAATAACAGTGTATTTTTGCTCAGTTGTATCCAACTCTCCATGACCTCATTTGGGGTTTCTTGGCAAAGATACTGGAGTGGTTTGCCATTTCCTTCTCCGGTTCATTTTACTGATGAGGAAACTGAGGCAAACAGGGTTAATTGACTTGCCCAGGGTCATACAGGGTCATACAGCTAGAAAGTCTCTGAGGCTGGATTTGAACTCAGGTCTTCCTGATTTTAGATCCAGGACTCTATCCACTGCACCCACAGTTACCCCAATAGCAATGCCCACTATAGGCAAATCTCTTTAATTTCTCTACGCTTCCATTTTCTTTTTAGTACACTGAGTGTAATAACATCTGTAGAGTTTAATCTCACAAGGTTGTTGTGATATCCAAATGAGATAATACATATCAAATGCTTTGCAAACCTTCATGTTTCATTGATTATCATTTCATCTGCATCCTTTTTCAATTTGGTTGAGTTAGAAACAGTCTTGGAACAACTCACAACCCTTTTTTTATTCTTTTATTTTTATTGTTCTTTGGTTAATTGCATAGGTGGGCAAGATAACTTTTATGTCCTTGTATTGGGTTCTACACTCACCTTTTTGTAGTCACACTAAAACCACCGTCAGGATATTCCTACAGCAGATAGAACGTCAGTGACGATGTGCACCTTGTCCTGTTTCCATAAGGCTTTAATTTCTTATGCAAAATCTATATTTTGAAAGCTTTTTGTTCCAATTAAGTAGGAGATTGTGAGTATATGGTATGGCAACATCTATTTAAAACTTGCTCTTAAGTTTTTATGGATGAATGTTACACACTAGCAATTGTGAGCAGCAATTTTGTCTGATGATCTTATAGTTTATTAATATTCTGGTCATATAGCTTATTTATTGAATTTTCAAGGATTTATAGTTTATATTTTAGTGTACAGATTTGTTGTATGTGTATGAAAGAAAGAGAACTGGTATATAATTTTGGTCATCCAATCATATCATACTAGATATTAGTAAGCAGTAAATTTTTGTCACCTGCAATACTGTGTTACATGGTTTCTACCATTTCCTTCAGTAATCTGGATGCATCAGCACATTCAGGTTCTTAAAGAATAAGCTTTCTGTAATTTCTGCAATGACCTAATCATAAATTGACACAACAGATTCCTCCATTTCTATGAGCAAATCTACATGATTCACACATTTGTTTAGTGTTCCTTTGCCAATATATCATTAGCTGATTTCATGTACATGTCTCCTGTACGGGGCCTTTTGATTCTACTCTGGGATCTTAGATGCTTTATAACCTCTTTCTAGACATAGATCACTTTCAGTTGCATATGATTTTAATTCATTTAATGAATTCATTCAACAAATGCAAAATACCTATTGTCAGCCTACATTTTGTCTTAGCAATCAATTAGGATTATGCAAGGAAATGGTAAAAACTGCTACATAACCCTTCACGCTGTCTAATTTTAGCACTTACTGAATGAATACTCTAGCTAGAGTATTCCATTATCCATTAGAAGGTCATGATCCTTCATGGACTGAACGATGAATCCCCATACTCCAAATATAGACTTCAACATATCTTGGAAAACTCAACCAATAAAGTGGACTGGAACTGAACCATTAAAATGAATGGAACAATTCCCTGGAATCACCAGGATATAACATTAATCCATAAAACCAAAGAATAACACATTTAAATAGATGTTGCTCCAGCAAACCCTCGTAGTCTCCAAGCTATATGAAATGAAAAACTTTCGGAAGCTAGGGCCTCAGCAGAGGAAATGGTAGTCATGTGGGAAAGCCACAAGGAATGCCTTCAAATCATTTTGTATTTATTTTGCATCTAACTCGATCTATACATATTTTCTCCTCCAGCGAAATTGTTTGCTTCTCAGGAGCAAATATTATTTCACTTTTGTCTTTGTATCTTTGATTATTTTTCTTGGGGTTAAATGACTTGTCCAGGGTCATACAACTAACAAGTGTCTGAGGTCTCATTTGAACTCAGGTCCCCCTGACTCCAGGTCTGGTGTGTGTGTGTGTGTGTGTGTGTGTGTGTGTGTGTGT
>CM053598.1:77076438-77094786 GCA_028646575.1 Pseudocheirus occidentalis | reverse complement strand
ATAGATAGATAGGTAGATAGGTAGATAGATAGATGATAGATATGACAAAGACTTTCTCTTAAGCAGCACACAGTCTAATAAAATGAGGAATGACATTGACATAGATAACTGTGATACAAGGAGATTAAGATAAGTGGAAAGAAGAGATTAAGGGAAGTGTAGTAAGAAATTTGAGCAGGAAAAGATGAGTTTCAAATGGTGAAATGGGCAGGGGAGGGGGGTTCAGGGAAGGTTGCCTAGAGGAGGTAGCATCTAAGTTGGTGCTTGAAGGCAGACATCAAGTAATAGTAGACTAGATGGGTATATGTGTGATGTATGGTCAGTTCTAGGCATGGTGACTGGCACGAGCAAAAACACAGAGATGGGAGAGGGTAGGATAAGAAAGGGAAAGTAAAGAAGGCGTATGGGCAGTGCCCCATTTTACCTAGGAACCTAAAGTACGTAAAGATAAGTGGCATATAGCAACATTGGAAACATATATTAGAACCAGAAGGTAGAGGGCCTTGGATAAACACATAACACTTTATTCAATAGGCAATAGGCAACCACTGAATGTTTTTGAGACGTCATGCAATTGCATGATTACGAAGATTCACAAGCAACTGTGTGTGGCAAATGAAGCCAAAAGTACAATAGACTGGAGGCAGGAAACCCCATTAGGAGGTATACATTATCTTCCAATCTTCGGGGAAGAGTTTAGCCAAAGAAGAAGAAGGAATTGTGATGATTTGGAGGGCTCTGGAATTATGAAAAAAAACAACAAAAATTGGATTTGGGGAGGAGGAATTTGTGGGTTATTGAGGAAATGAAGAAGGGGAAGGAGAAAGATTCAAGCTGAAAAAGACAAGGATTTTATACAACTGAAGATGAGCACAGAAGGAGAAAGAGGAGGTAAAAAGAGAAAGAGAAGAAACTCAAGAAGGGAGCTAATCAAACAAGTTTGTAATTACTCAGGAAGAGCAGCAACAGGACCAGCTTGTGGCTGTCAAGATGTTAACAAAGGACTAAAGAGAAGATTCAATACAGCCTACCTACATTCTCCGAGCAGAGACGTCATCAATTGTACTTACAATTGGAAAGGCCTCTAAATATCATCTAATCCAACTTCCTCTTTTTACATAGGTGGAAATGAGTACCAGAGAGAGAGAGAGAGAGAGAGAGAGAGAGAGAGAGAGAGAGAGAGAGAGAGAGAGAGAGAGAGAGATCCAATTTAGGTGTCTTGAAGGAAAGAGGTGGCTCAAACAAGGGATAGGATCTGAGGGCGTGTGACAATAATAACTGACCAAAGAGAGAAGGCAGACCTACTCAAGTCTCATTTTGCTTCTTCTTTCTCTGTCAATGAGAATGAACTTGAGACTTGAAAGGACAGAAAAGCAACATAACAGTGGAGAGTGCCAGAGTTGGACTGGGAGGACCTGGCTTTGAATCTGTTACTCAGTCTACCTTATTAAGTGCCTCCTAAGTGCCAGGCACTGCGCTAAGCCCTCAAATACAGAGAAAGGCAAAACCTGTCCCTGCCTTCAAAGAACTTACATTCTAATGGGGAAGATTATATACCTACCTACCTACATAAATACATACCTATATACATACATACACACATATGACTGGGTAGATTTAAGATTGTTGTTGTTGTTTGTCCTTTGTTATTTTCTGAAGAGGACCAATAACATCAGGGTTGATGTCATGGCTTGCTCATGAATTGGATTTAAGTGAGACAAAGTTGTGCAGTCATCAGCCTCACTCTTCCAAAGCCAATGAAGTTCAGTAGCAAGATGAAAGTCAGGACAACTGGTGATGGCTCAGAATGCAGTGAAAAACGTTGGCATCTTTATGTCTGACCAAACTCTAAGTGTTCCACAGCGCCTGCTTCATCTACCTTCAAGGCCATTGGAACAAATTGTTCTCATCCAACCATTTCAATGGGAGAAGTCTTCACATGCTTGGGATAGATATATCCATAATACAATGATGAATTTGAGGCTCATCCGTCACCCTCTGCTTGGTTTAGTCTGTCTATCAGGTTTTACTAAAGTGTAGCCACTGGGCATGCTATAGCTTCTTGGCACCACAGGGGAGAAGTGGTTGAGAGGTGGACACTAAAGGTGGATTTTTCTTGTAATCAAGAAAAGCAATTGAGCAAACACACTCAGTATGATGTCTCCTCACAATGTTTACAACATTCTGTCACACAGTAATATCTCACCTCTCTGACATCAAAATTGAAAAAATGTTTCATTTTATTGTTTTCTAGGGTCTTTCTAATCATTTAGAGTTCAGTTTCCTCTTAATGATCTTTTCATGTACCTTGTAATCAATGTATATGTTGTGCTTTTTGGTGCTTCTTATTCAATGGTATCAATTCATAGAAATCTTCCCATGTTTCTCCAAATTCTTTATATTTATTTCTCCATGCACAATAATATCTCATTAAATTCATCTAATAGAGTTTTTTAAACTTGATACCAAAAACAAACAACCCAACAATTTCATGCCAAAAGAAAGCTCATTTTCTTAATTTGACATGGTGGTTAAGCTGCAGGTAATTCTATAGAAAGATTTCAACAAAATTTTCCCAAAGCATTTGACAATGTCCTTGTATATATGTGTTGAGGGCATGGGAGATGTAGGCTAAACAAAAAGTATAGTTGAAAGATTTAGAATTGGTTAAATAGTCAAAAAGTAGTCATTGATCGTTCAATGTTCAACTCAGATGGAGAACTTCACAGAAAGAACCCAAGGATCTGTGCTTGATACTTTGTTGTTTAATAATCTTATCATTGATTTGGATAACAGCATAGATGGCATGCTTATCAAATTTACAGGTGACACAAAGAAAGTTAAGAGGGATACTAATGCAGAGCCATGCTAGCAAATATTTAACAACCAGCTCTCTGGGGGAAGAAGTGTACCCACAAAACACTTTCAAGTTTAATCTAAATTATGAACATTTTTCCCATTGTTCTCTTACTTCTAGATAAACAAATTCTAGATAAACAAAGAAAACAGCCAATCAAGGCCTGATTTGTAATGTTTGTAGATTTCTGAGGAATGGATGCAACAGTGAAAATTTAACAAGCCAGTTTGAGCTAGCTCCAGCACACCTATGAGCTAATGCATTGAATGACTAAATCAGGATTCCAAATGATTTTCGTAGACTAGAACATGGACGTGAATGTGATAAGGTGAAATTTGAGGAGAATAAGTCTCAAACTTGGTTTTCAAAAATTGACTTCATACGTACAAAATGGGGGAGGCCTGAATAAACAGTTGTTCCTATAAAAGAGGAGGTAGTGGTAGACTGAAAGCTAAACAGACGGTCAGCAGATGGAAAGGAAGTCTCAGAGGGAAAAAAACCTGACTTCAAATGCTGCCTGTGAAACACACTGGCCATATGACCTTGACAAATGATTCAATACCTCCATACCCTCAGCGGCTCTCTAAGATTGTTTAACTTGAAACTCAGGTGCCAATCTGTACTTATAGATGGAGCTTCCTCACCAGGAGCTCCCTAACGAAGTCATAGCTCTAGGTCCCCTTCCCCAACATACACAGACACATACACAAAATACATCAGTATGAGACAACAGTGTGATATGGCAGCCAAGAAATCCAGTACAATCCCAGATTATATTGATAGCATCAAAGAATCAGATGGGGACAATCTTTAGATACTCTAGAATATTATGTTCAGTTCTAGGTACCATATTTTAGGAAAGACATGGGTAAGTTGAAGAATATCCAAAGGAGAACAACTAGAATGTTAAAGGGTCTAGAATCTATGCTGTGTAAGGATCATTTGAGGGAACTGAGAAGGTTAACAGAGAGAAGAGATGATCTGGAGGGCATTGGGTAATTCCAAAGTATTTAAAAGACTCCTGTATGAAAGGGGAATTAGATGTCTGTTTGGCCTAGAGTGCAAGAACAGGGACAATGAGTGGAAGTTGTCAAAGGGCAGATTTAGACTTGATGTCAGGAAAACTTCCTAACAATTAGATCTATCCCAAAGTGAAATGGACAAATAGGTGGTACAGTGGATAGAGAGTTTGGACTAGGAGTCAGGAACATTTGAGTTCAAATTCTTCCTTAGATACTTACTGTGTTACTCTGGGCGAATCACTTCATATCACAGCCTCAGTTTCCTCATCTGTTAAATGGGGGGTAACAATAAGACCTATTTCCCAGAACTGTTATGAGGATTAAATGAGCCAATATACTTCGAAACTTTAAAGTGCCATATAAATGAAACCTATTGTCATCAGCACAAGCAGTACCCTCGTGGTTGATAGTCATCATATTGGGAGGTTGTGGACTTTTCCTTACCCAAAATCTTTTAACAAAAGCTGGATTACCATTTGTCAGATATGTTGTAAAGGAGATCGTTGTTTTTTTCAGGTTTGCATTGGACTACATGGCAACTGTGGCCCCTTCAAACTATAAGTTAGGAGATTCTGTCATAATAGTCCAGGCAAAGGTAAGGAGTATATAGTGGGTGTAGAAAGAATAGAGCCTTTGTGGAAGCAGAAATCTTGTCAACTCATTGCATGACAAAGGTGTGGAGAGAGAAGGATAAAAAGTGACTTTCAGCTTATGTTCCTGAGTGCTGAGGGTAAGTGGGAGGAGAGAGGTGAGAGAGAGTGATGAAGCCATGAGTGGAAATAGGCAAATTAGAAATGAGTGGAAGGGGAAGGTCAGGTATGAGGGGGAAGATGATGATCTTAGGTTTGAACCTGTTGAGTGTCAGGCCCCAGTGTTACCTTCAGGTACAAATATTCAACAGGGAGTTGGTAATCCATTGTTGCTTATTAGTAGTGAGCATTTGTTGATCAAAGAAAACAAATCCCTTTCTACATAAACATCATAAAAATGCTCATGGAATCAGGATACCCAGAAGTTTTCCATTGCCAGCCTCCTGTCTAGCTCACTAAGAAGGGAGGCAACAACTATTGGAGGGGAGATAAAGGCACTGTGGCCAATCTGTGGTGAGGAGCAGATCAGGGAAACCATTGCTGTCATAATATAACATATATAAAATATGCATATTTTGACCAAGCTTGATCAAAAAATGTGGTACAAAATAAATTTCCTTACCAACTCAAAATACAAGGAGACTTGCCTTTTCAACCCTAAGGATATCCTGTTGAGGAAACAGATTTTTAGAGAAACTGTAAGATTTGGTTATAAGCTAATTAATATGGTTGTCACAACATAGACCCTTATGAATAAGATCTTATGATTTCTAAAAAGGATATTAATATAGTTGTTCTTGGCATTTCCTATAAACTATGTCTCAGATGTTAAGGTCTTATTGATACAGCAATACTGTAAAGGGAGGGAGACGTGATGATTCTGTTCTCAACTCTGTAGTCAGACTTATAACTACACTGGGGAAACTGAGGCTTTGCCCCAACTGGTCAAAACATAAGGGATGCTAACAACACTTCCACTCCTCCCCTGTCTTTCCCACCCTACACCTTCAGCAATGGAATCTTCAACAGAGACCTCATGGTATCCCCAGATCTCTCCTCTAAAGGTGCCTTGTATCCCAGGTTCCCTTTTTCCTAAATAAATTTGCCTTGAAAAATTGACTGGAGAACATGTTCTGTTCTGCTCTCCCTGGGTGTATTTCATGAAGCTTGCTAACAGCACCACAATTGCTAATTGCAGCACTTTTTGCATCAGGGCTGCTCAGATCTCAAGTACAAAGATAAATTCAGTCATCAAGTCCCTGGATTTATCTTCCCCTCACCTAACAAGATTTGGAAGCTGGTGGCTGATGAAAAGCAGCACATTGTTGGGAAAATTCAAACAGGCAGAGACAGACGCCTCTTGCCATCTAAAAAAGCCAGTTTCCTCCCACCAGCTTCCTGTCTTAACCTTTTTCTTATTCCTCCAACAAGTGGATCTGGTTACGTTTGTTTCCCCTCTCAAATATTTTGGCAATTTTCCTTTTTGAACTGAAGAATTCAACTCCTTTCTTCCAAGTGCAGGCAGGAAAGGCAGGTGACAAAGTTAACTGAGAAAACCAACAGTGCCCGTGTACCATAATTACTGAAGGAACATAAAGGTCTATTCTCTCATTGATGAAAAAGGGGAATTACACAAGTAACTTCCATTAACATTAATGGGACTTACCTACATAAATCCCTCTCACATCAATGGAGAGAATGGCCTCTGCATAACTATTGGTCCCCACACCTTTGCTCTTTCAGTCAATCCTTTTCTTTGACTGAAAGGCAAGAGTAGGGTGCTCTGTCAACCAGGGCTGAGTGAAAGCTTCTCACCACTGAGTTCATTGTCATTTGTCTGTGAATGGCAATTTTGGAGGAGTGATTATCTAGTGGTGTCTTAATTCCATTTTCTCTCATCTTTTCACTTAGTAGCTGATAGAAATAGAATCTAATATGATGGGGTAATTTTTAAGAAGCGTTATGAGTCTTTTTTTGTTTGTTTGTTGGCATCCCAGATACCATGTACTCTTTTTTCCTTTTTTCCCTAAGGTCAGTGGAAATTAAATTCTGACTTTGGGAGCCAAATCTTAGACTCTCATAAAAGCTGTCTCAGAGGCACGAGTGTATCAGATGTGAATGTCAATGAAAACTAAGAATTTTAACAGATCTGTTTCAACAAGATGGGTTCTTCACTGTCTCTTCAGCAACCCTTCATATTTTCCTAGCTCTATGCATTTTCTTATCATTATTCTTCCAGTCTAATATGACTTTCTTTCCTCCTTTCTGCCCTTGTAAATCTTACCTGTCCTTGAGTGCTTAAGATGGACTAGATCAGGGATTCTCTGTAATGTATTATGGACCCTTTTGGCAGTTTGATGAAACCTACAGACCTTTTTCTCAGGGTCACGTTTTCAAATGTAGAAAGAAAACATATAGGATTGTGAAGGAATCAGTTTTATTGATATATAGTTATAGTTTTTAAACCAAGTTCGTGGACTTCAAGTAAATAAGTCCTAGAGATGAATACACTATGGCCTTTGCCAACTTGGGTCAATAGCGGTCAAACTATTATGAAGTTTATAACTTCCATGTAGGTACAGTTGTGATGACGAAAGCTATATTCTAGCTTCCATAGAAAGATGTTCCCCCATGTGGGGAGGTTTTCTGAGAAAACATACCATTAGATCCAGTGGCACTGGTTTCCTTGCTGTTCTGAAAACAAAGTATTTCATCTCTTGGTTCTAGGTATTTTCTCTACTTCCCAGGCCTGGAACACCTTCCTTTGTCATCTCTGCCTACTGGCTTCCCTGACTTTCCCAATTAATATTATTTACATAAAGTATTTCCTAACTTGTCTTAATTTGAGTGCTTTCCTTCTATTGATTATTTCCTATTTACGATCTATTAGTTTACGCATATAGATTTGCTTGTTGTCTCCCCGGTCTGATTTTGAGCTCCTTGAGAGCAGTCTATCTTTCATCTTTTGTTGTATCCTTGGTACTTAGCATGGTACCTGACACAGAGTAGGTACTTAAACGCTCCTGTTAATATCCCTAATGCATATCAAAATTTAAGGTAATCACCAGGGTGAAGAGATAATCCCTACCTTGGAAAGAGCTCCATGAAAGTCAATATAAATCAAAGGTCAACTCAGGCCAAGAACTAGGATTTATCAGGATCAAAATCTAAGGGCTAAGATGGAAAGAGGAAACTGAGGGAAAAAGTGGGGTCCAGATACAGAACTCTCCATAGCCAGGAGAAAAGCTACCAGGAGAGTCCCCATAGAATTCAATTGTGTATTGCATTCTGTGTCCCCCAAACTTTAGCCATTTACAGCAGTGGTCTGTATCCTCAGTCTCTTCCCTTTGCCTGCTGAGTTGACATGTCATACACTGGATCCATCATTCCCCTTCCTTATTCAACCCTATGTCATTAAGATCATGGGGCTCATCCATATGTACTTACTATTAGTGGAAAATATTAATACACTGTGTAATTTTTTTCCATTATAAAATTATAATGACAGGAGTCTAGACAGTTGCTCCCCATGTCTGTGGAGAACTGAGTGAGTCATTAAGAATATAGGATAGAGGGCAAAACTGGTAACCTGTATTTGCTTACACTATTGAACTCAGTGGCTTGTAGTCATTTCCACTGGTAGTGAGTTGAGAATTAATGATGACTGTCATCAGACTCCAGAGATGAAATTTCCTGAAAATGAGCCATATAGTCACTAGTGAAACCAGCTTATATGTAAGCCTAGAATCAGAGTTGAAGAAGTTGAGGGGTTTTGTCAATCTTAAAAGGCAAAGGGGGTGCTATTCATTTCTTTGAGTCCTTTTTTAGGTGGAATGACATAGCCAGATACTAAATAGAAGCCTCCATAGTAACAAAGAAAAACTTAAGCAAAAATAATCAACATGATAACTGTATTTTTCATTATAATTATTTATTTTCCATTATTCTCTATTAGTCATGGTAATTTTGTGTGTTTGACTTTAGTGCATTATTGTAGTCACTTTGTATAATGCTCTTGTAGTCCTGTTTTTTCACCTTGCATCAGTTCATATAAGTCTTCTGAAGTTTCTCTGATTTCCTTATACTTATCACTCTTATTGTACAATAAAATTGCATTACATTATATTCCATAATTTCTTTTAGAAGTCTGGAAGTTTTAATTAAGAGAATATTAGGAGAGATCTAAGCAGATTGAAGGCTACAATAGGCTTTTGGGGACTGTGGCATAAAGACCAAATTGGAAGAGATAAGAGAGTCACTATAAGGGAAATGCAGGAAGAATCTTTGGGGATCACCGAGGTAAAATGGCTGATTTCCTTACTCACAGGCTAAAGGTGAGATTAGGACTTGCAAGAACCCTGAGTCTTCCCTTCCTTCCAAATAGTACCCTTCAGAAGAAAAAAGAAAAGGACAATGAAGGAAGTCAGTGTGGTATAGTCTGAAATCCAAAAGAACTTTTGGGAATTTGATAAGCAAGTAAAGGGACTTCTTTAATTAAGGTGATGGAATGAGAGGGGAAGCACACCTGTGGATAAACTCAAAAAGCTTGAAAATCTTACTAGACCTAGCAGCCATACCAGTCAGGATCTCTATTCTAGGAACCTAAGAGCTTGGTTTAGCCTCTAGATCATTTAGACTAAGGCCAGACCACTTCTTGATTCAAAAGTAACTTAATGAAAAAGAATAGAAACTAAGTCTAAGCTTGGCTCCATTTATATTTTTACTTAAGATATGACTGCCTACTGCAATGGTTTTCAGACTCTTGCTCACAGCACAGTATTTTTTGTTGTGAGAAGTCTTACACACTGAACATTTAATTGGTACCAACACAGGGGAGTCAAAAGATGTATGTATGTACAGTTTCTCTTTACTAAGATCATCCATTTTGTTGTATTCAATTGAAGGTCTGATGTGTTAGTATATGTGTAATATGAAAGTTTTATTTACTTTATGAATACTATACTTACCTTACCATGGTGTTTGGGTACATAAAATTTTTATTAAAATTATTTTTAAATTTTATTTAATCTAAAATAATATTTCAACTTTCATGGCCTAACTAGTAAAACTCATGGCATATCCTTTAAGAACATTGGACTACTATTATAAGTTTTTAATCATTCTTATATTCCCATAGTTTCAAGAAACATTGTAATTTTCCCATCTCATCTGCAATTTTAGCGTCCATCTGTTTTCTGGTGAAACCAGCTTATACGTAAGGTTCACCTCTAATTCTAACATGTCCCACATTTCCCTTCCACATGTTACCCTTCAGGATTCCATATCCCCTTCATCCCTTTTCTTTGATTCAGCAAATATTTACTGATATTTTACTAAAAAAGACTATGAGACCTTATTCTATACAAAGAAGAATGAAATAGAATCTCTGCCTTCAGACCATATAGGCCACTGAGAAAGATAAAGCACAATCAATTAAGCATTTGCCCAGCCCTGTGCTGAGTACTATATGCACAAAGAAAGAAGAAAATCGTCTCTACCTTAGTCAAGAAAACAGTATGTAAATAATTAAGCATATGCAATAAAAGACATACACAGAGTAGGTGGAAGATAATCCTGGAAGGGAAGATTCTAGTGGTTGCAGTGAGAATGATGGAGATAGTGAGAAAAAACTTGCTTGAGCTGAATTATGAAGGATGCCAAGTGAAGAGCCAGAGCATTCCAGGCATTGGGGAGTGTTATATAGTTAGAAGGACAGACAGACAGACAGATAGACAGAGACAGATAGACAGACAGACAGATAGACAGATAGATAGACAGATACATACATACATACATACATAGATTTATTCTCAGAAAAATGCAAATTTTTATATCAGAAAATAGAAAACAGAATTGTTCAGTTAGTAACTGAGAGACAGGCAGCCAGTCCTACCTAACCTGACAGCATAAGTTTAAAAAAAACACTCCCTCTGGGCCAGGAGTGACCTGTGTATATGGAGCATTTGCTTCTTAGCCTGGTAGCTTAGTGTTATGGGCAAAAAATAACAAGTTAAAGCCAGTATAGCAAAATTATACAGGATATGGAAGGGAGTAAAATATAAGACTAAAAGGCAGGACTTACTAAGTGTGTGAGAGAGGCACAAAGCATTAGGACAGTTCAGAGGAGGGAGATCACTTCCACCTAGGGAGTCAGGAGAAGACTTCATGTAGGAAGTAGTACCTAAACTCAGTTTTGAAGAGTAAGTGTGGAGCAAGAAGGTGGATCTCAGGGTTCAGGGAAAGGATAGACCCAGTGGAGAGAACATAATAAGCAAAGACCCAGAGGCAGAAAGCATGGTTGGTTGGGGTGGAGGGGTTATATTTGGTCCACACTTAATCCCTATCATCACAGTTCCTGAGTTGCTTACAAAGGAAGAAGAAATGGCACTAAAGAAAATAAAGACAGGAAAAGCAGCAGAATTATATCGAGGATGTGTAGAGGCTATCTGTGCTGAAGATGATACAATTTTGAAGATGGTCAGATTTACAAGGGAAAGGCATAGGTATAAGATAGAAAAAGGCATAGAAAAATATTGAACTTTATTGATACCCCCCCATCAAAAAAAGTGACCAAGAAAATATCAACAACTACTGGCTTATATGCCTATTCTCTCTTGAATACAAAATATTTATTAGGGTCATTTATATGCTAAATGAAGGCATCCTTGAGGAGGTGTAACAGGGGTTTGAGAACTGTTTTTCTGGAATTTGTAGTTGAGAGGGACAAGCATTCTCTCTTACATCTGAGAATGATTTGGAACTAGCACAGTCTTTGAACCAGAAAATATATTTTATTTTAATCACACCTGAGAGTTCTCAAAGAGATTCACATAGTCTAAAAGACACAGAGCAAGAGAAAGAAATGGTGACTACAAGAGGTAAAGAGAATCATCATCCCCAAGCCCTCCCAAGATTTAATTAGCTGAGCTAGAAAGAATCATTGGCACATAATGAGGACTGAGTTGCAACAGAGAAAAAAAGATTAGGAAGGGTTATCTGGCTCCTAGAAACATTTTGGAGCTGAAGAATTGGGCTGATGCCATGAATCGTGCCCACCTCCTCAAGATTGGAGGAAGTCCCCTAAAAAGGGTCTACTCTTTTACTCAATCCCCCACCCTGCCTATCCAGTAACAGAGATAACATACTCTGCTCCCTATTTTTTTTTCTAGCTAAATGTTTCCTGGATCTGAATGCTTGTTTAAACTTAAAAAGTCAGAGGTTAACTAGAGATGAGTAAAAATTTAAATTAGGACTGACATCCAAACCTCTGTCTGAATGTTGGGAATTTTCCCAACTGGGGGCTCCAAGCTGCCATAATTGTATCAATAACTTTTCAATGGATATAAACTCCGTAACAAAGAGAAAAGAGACTACATGACCTGAGGGCAATTATAATGTCCCTAGCCTAAAAAAAAGAAGTTGTTATTATAATGGGCTGTGACTAACTATATCTTCAGAAATGAAAGGAATAGATAGACAAGGGGAATGACCAGATAAAAGATAATACTCTGAACCCATTCCAAGGGATTTCCTATTTCCTGGAAAGATCTAGAAAGGATTCAATTTTACCCTTATCCAGCAAGAAGAAGAGAGCAGAAAGAATTCAGTACTGGCAGGCCAACTACACACTCCACAGTGACACCCACTGGTGTTACAAAGGTATTAGTAGGGAATAAATAGAAATTTGAAAACAATATTTAACAATAGACCACATTTAACAATCTCACAATTGACTGAAAGATGTAAAGTATATAAAATCTCCTTGTGTTTATGGTCTGATTAAAAAAAAATTTAATCCAGTAGAACACAATGCTGCCTTATAGTATGCTCTTTTACAACAAAGTATCTTCTATTCATAGATCATGATTATTCAAGATTTCTTGGAACGTTAAACAACATAAAATAACCCTTTTCAATGATGCTCTGAAATAAACATCAGGTGAGGCATAAAACTGGGATTTGGATATTCCCTAAAAATATTAGACACTGTGATGGAGGAGGTCAACCATAGCCAGATCAGCCACAGATGCCCTCACCCCCAAAATGACCAAGAAAACATCCACTTTTGGCCAATCTGCCTATTTGCTCTTCTATACAAAATATTTATTCGAATCATCTCTATGTAAAATGAGGACATCCTTGAGGAGGGGTGAGAGAGTCTTGAGTCTTAGAATTCAGATCTTTTTGGTTTTGGTAATCAAACAAGGGGACAGATTAGTCTCATGGAGATGTCATAGGAATGAGAAAGTAAGCACACTGAGGGCAGGTCTATCAGAAATGCTGACTTTCTCATGTGATAAAGAGCATTTGAGAAGAGCAAGCTGTTAGTGAATACAGGATGAACTGATCATAATTTCCTCCAAATACTACTTTGGATGGATTACTAGATGATATTTGTATTGCGTGTTCAAGTTCCAGGAGGTAACAGAGCTTCCTGGAAGAGGGCCTCTAGAGAGTTTGACCTGTTACATCCATAGAGGAAAGACCAAATGAATGAAGAATGTCTATCCCTGGATTTTTAACATGCATCTAGAAGATATAGAGTTTGTCCAACAGTAGGGGGTGTGTGTGTGTGTGTGTGTGTGTGTGTGTGCGCGCGCGCATGTGCATGCACGCGTGAGAGAGAGAGAATGAGAGAGAGAGAGAGAGAGAATGAGAGAGAGAGAGAGAGAGAGAGAGCAGGCGAGATTGTTTATTGTTTTTGGGGAATTCCAAAGCACCTTTGTTGACTCCCATTACATCAAAGATCCATTTTTCAACACTAACACTTTACTGATGTTGCTAGGCAGCAAGACCTAGAAAATAACTGTTTCTGGAAAAATTAAAGATAAGCATCACACAAAGGGGGATGGACAGGTGCATGGTAAGAGTGATCAAGCAGCAACATATAACCAATTAGAAACTCTGAAGAACAAGAGTAAAGGATGTTATCAAAGAAGTATGACAGAAAGAGAAGACAGGCCGATCACATGGTATGAGCAAGGGATAACAAGTGGAAAGATACAGTCCTACAGTGGTACCTTCACAATGTCAGGAGAAAGTGAGGAAGGTCTCCAACTCTGTTTTATATCTTGTTTGATAGTGATAAGAATATCATTGAGCAGTTCTCTCTGTGGTTGCATGTCAGGGAATCTTTCATGATCTTAACATACACGTGGAAGATACATTTTGCTGGAAGCTTTAAAACTGCATTTTATTCTGTGAGGTCAAATGTTTTGGATTATTGTGGAATTTGAGTCATTTTGTTTTGGGTAATTAAACAGTTGTACAGATTGGTCTCATAGAAATGTTGTAGGAATGAGAAAGCATATGGATCAGTAGTTACCAATGATCCCCTCCAAATTAATTTATGTGTTAATATTTCATCACTTTCTTTCCAATAATTTGGTGACTTCTCCTCTATGCATTGAAAAGGAAAGTATATATACAAATATATATGCATATATATATATATATAGGTATATACTATATACATATATGTGTGTATATATATACTATATACACTGGTATATATTATATGCATATGTATATACTACATATTCCGGTATATATTATATGCATATATATACTATATATACTGGCATATACTATATGCATATATATATGTGTGTGTGTATATATATATACATATACACACATATACTATATGCATATATATGTGTGTATATATATATATATACATATACACACACACACTGGTATATAAAAACATATATATGTATATAGTATATACCAGGTATCATACTAAGATACAAAGAAAGGCAAAAACAGACCTCACTGTCAAGGAGCTCACAGTTTAATTGGGGAAACAAAATAAATAACTATGTACAGAGAAGATGCGTGCGTATGATGAATTGGGGTTATCTCAGAGCGAATTCCAGGATGAATTGGAGTGGGTAGAGACTTGAGGTGAGAAGACCAATCAGCAGGTTATTGCAATAGTCTAGACAAGACCCTGCCTTAGTGTGGTGACAGTATCAAAGGAGAAAATGGGGCATATATGAGAGATGTTATGAAGGCAAAAATCAACCAAACTTGCCAAAAGATTGAATATGAGGAGTAAGAAAGAATGAGGAGTCAAAGATGATACATAGATTTCAAGCCTGAGTGATTGAGAGAATGGTGGTATCCTGGAAAATAGCAGGGAAGTTAGGAAGAGGTGGGAATAGTTTAGGGAAGATAGTGAATTCAGTTTTAGACATGTTGAATTGCACATGTCTATGGGACACTCAGTTTGAGATGTCTAGAAGGCAATTGGAGATGTGATGTTAGAAGTCTGGAACGAGGTTGGGGCTGGATGAGTAGATCTGAGAGTCATTTTTATAGAGATGATTGAAACCACAGGAGCTGATGAGATCACCAAGTAAAACAGTGTGATGAAAGAAGAGAAAAGAGAAGGGAAGGGAAAAGAAAGGAAGGGAAGAGAAAAGGAGAAGTAAGAGAAGGGGAGAAAAGATGAAGAGAGAAGACTAGAGAAGAGGAGTGGTGAAGACCCAAGACAGAACCTTGGAGGATCCCTATTAGAAGGCATAACCTGGAAGAAGATCTAGCAAAGAAGAGAGAAGAGTGACCAGTCAGGAGAAAAACCAGGAGAAAGCAGTGTTACAAAAACCTAGAGTACTTCTCTCTAGTATCAAGGAGAAGAGAGTGATTGATTGTGTCAAAGGATTCAAGGAGGTCACGGATGAGTATTGAGCAAAAGGACACTAGATTAAGAGATTAATTAAGAGATTACAATTAAGAGATCACTACTAACTTTGAAGAGAATAGTTTTAGTTGAATGGTGATATTGAGAGCCAGACTGCAAAGAGTTAAGAGAGTGAGAGAAATGGTAATGAGGACATCTATTTTACATGGCCTTTTCAAGAAGTTTAATCATCAAAGGGAGGATAGCAAAAGCTATCAGGGACAGAAGGGATCATTTGGGAGCTTTTTGAGGGTGGGTAAGAAATGGGCATGTTTGTTGGCAGTAGGAAAGCAAACAGTAGATGGAGTGTTTTATGATAAGTGAGAGAGTAGAGATGATAGAGAAGCCAATCTGCTGGAAAAGCCAGGATGGAGTAGAATCATTTGCAAATGTTATCTTTGGCAAGGAGAAGGCCACCTCTTCATGTAAACCAGAGGAAAATGAGGAGATGGTGACGGAAGGCATGAGAGTGATATGAGATAAGGAATATTTGAGAAGAGAGGGCTCTTAGTGAATACAGGATGAATTGAGCAACTCCCCCCCCCCCAACAGCAACATTAAAGGTTTTGGGGTTTTATTGTTTGTTTGGTTTAATGTTGAAGGCTAGGTAGCATGGTAGTTAGAACCTTGGCCTTAAATCAGGAAGATCTGAGTTTGACACCTTCCTTAGAAACTTATTAACTGCATGACCTTGGACAAGTCACTTAACTTCTCTCCCCTCAATATTCTCATCTGTGAAATTGAGAGTATAATAATGAGCATCTACTCAGAGTTGTTGCAAGGATGAAATGAAATAATATATGTAAAGCCCTTTGAAAACCTTAAACGGCTCAATAAATGCTAGCTTTTGTTATCATTTTCATTTTAAATAGCTGTTAATGCAAATTTAATTGCTCTTGTTATTGTTTATTATTGTTCAATCATTTCAGTTGTATCCAATTCTCCATGGCCCCATTTGGGGTTTTCTTGGCAGAGATATTGGACAACTCTGCCATTTCCCTCTCCAGTTCATTTGACAAATAAGTAAACTGAGGCAAACTATGTTAAGTTTCTTGTCCAGGGTCACACAGCAAGTTAATGTCTGAGGCTGGATTTGAACTCAGGTCTTCCTGACTCTATCCACTGCCACTTTAACTGTTATTGTTTGTTAAAGTTAAGCTTAATTTCACCTACTTAGAAAAGAAACAATGAGTATTTGCTACTAAGCTTCCAGTTGCATATGTGTCTACCTTTCCCTGACCTATGTTTCTGATAATCAGCAATCTTAGTGCAAGTCAACCTCTTTAAGCTCCCCTTGCAAGCGCACACATCAACCTTCTACACAGTTTTCCTTTGTCTGGGAAGGCGTCAGCCAAGAGTTTTTTATTTCTTCCCTAAGCTTACGTGCAATTGTTTTTCTGGGTCATTCTCTCATCTTTATAGAAGACTAGATTTGCATTATGCCTATTTCTCCCAGGCTCAATGTTTTATGAGGAGTCCCTTAAGTTTTCTCTGAATTTACAAGTCTAGCTTCACACCCAAACACTAACTCTCATTCCCCGTTTTAGGACCAAGTTCTGCTTAACAGATGAAAAGAAAAGAGGAAAATTGAAACACAATTAAGATATCCCCACTGTCAACAAAACACTTACATTGGTGTCTAATCATCCATGTAATTACCAAATCTAGGTTTTCTGAAACATGCGCTATTGTCTAATTAATTCAGGCATGTGCACTAATCTAATTTTAAGCAGTATAATATTGATAAATGTTAGGAAGTGAAAATCAAGTCAAAACTTGTCTAAAACAGCTGCAACAGACCCCATATACTGCTAAAATAGCAAGGGGGTGGAACTGCTTTTAAGCAGTGGCTATGGGAGGGCCAAGGAAGTGAGAGCCCTGAAGGCTAATTATTGAAGTCCTTTCAAATGTTACCTGGTGTGTGGTCTCTTACCAGTGAAAGATTTGACACCAGGATGACTTTTCAAAGATCTGAAATAAAATGGAGGCTTTCCTCCTTAAACTGGAGTATTAAGAATGCTATGAAAGATTTCTGAAGAGGATTTTTTTAGTTTTCTTGCTCCTACATTTGTTAAAGTTTTTATTGAGTTTGGTAGTATTGTAAATTATGTTTCTGATTACTCTTTTGTACTCAAAGTTAATTACTATTCAGTTGGGATTTTTAAAAAGTAATCTCATTTATGTGATAAGAGCACATTAGATTGACTTAGTTGTCAGTATAGTTACAGTCTACTAATTCAGTCAAGATTAGTCATAAAATTTTATAAAATAAAATGTTTATAATATATAATTACAAAAGATGTATATAAATATATAATATACATAATTTTAAATAAAATTGTAAAAACAAACTAGACAATTAACTATTTATTTATTTTATTTTATATTTAAGTTTTAATATTTGAGTTTTTAATACTTTTTTCTTTTCTTACTATGTATTTAAGTTTTAGTATTCAAGTATAAAATAAAAGATTTTAAAAATCCAAAGCTATCTAAAATTATACATTTGAGGTTTCCTATTCAATCTTCTTTTTCTGTTCTTTGTACATGAGAATGTTCAATGCATCATCATCAGTCTTCTGATGGTTGACCATTGCATTGATCAGAGTTCTTAATTATTTAAAGGTCATTTTCCATTATGGTTTTATAGTTATGCTATAAATTGTTCTCCAAGGACACTCAATCTGCTCATTTCATTCTGTCCATCCAAGTCCATCCAAGTCTTCTCAGGTTTCTCTGAATCTATCCCTTTCTTCATTTCTTATGACATAATATCATTCTATGTCCATATGCTGTATTTTTTCTTGTCTTCTCATGCTTCTTGTGTTTGCTTATCAAATTTTCTGTTCAGCTCTGGTTTTTTCAGCAAGAATGCTTGAAAGTCCTCCACCTCATTGAATGACCCTATTTTCCCCTGGAACAATATGTTCAATTTTGCTGGGTAGTTGATTCTTGGTTTTAATCCCAGCTCTCTTAATCTTTGAAATATCATATTCCAGGGCCTTCGATCACTCAGTGTAGAAGCTGCCAGATCCTGAATTATCCTGATAGTGCTTCCACAGTATTCAAATGGTTTTCTCTTGGAAGCCTGTAATATTTTCTCCTTTAACTGGGTATTCTGGAACCTTGCAATACCATTTCTAGGAGTTTTCTTTTGGGGATCTTTTTGAAGAGGTGATCGATGAATTCTTT
>CM053598.1:77059311-77075938 GCA_028646575.1 Pseudocheirus occidentalis | reverse complement strand
ATTTGGTGTGGGAATTCTCACTGTGTTGTCTTCCTCCTATTCTATGCTTTGATCCTTTTTGTCCACAAAAAAGGATTCTAGAGTTTTATTGCTGTTCTTATTTTGCTTCCTTTTCCTCATGTTGGCCAGTCAATTAATTGGTTGGTTTTTTTTAGCTTTGTGAAACTCTGCTTCCAGGGGGAAAAACTCTGTTCCAAATTGCTGGGGTTTTCCCAGCTGCCGGAACTATTAGAGGGGTGTTGCAGCTTTGGCTTGCTGAAAGCCCTCCCCAGGACCACCACCCAAGACCGGGATCCAGATCCAGGCCACTCAACGCAAGAGCACTTGGCCCTGATCAATCAACTCAGCGCCCTGCAGGATCCGCAGGCCAGGGGCTCTGAAGCAGTTCCTGCCGTTCCCCCACTGCTTCCTTCCCCTGGAGGTAGATTGGCATAACTTCTTTTCCTCCCCCAAATTTAGCTTGAAAGCTTCACTCACTTTCACTGACCTCTAATCCTGGCTTAGTAGATGTGAAGATTGCTCCAGGTGCTTTAGATCTTCTCTGAAGTAGACTCAGGCTGTGGCTTGGGAGGCTCAGGTCCTCCTACCTGGAGCCTGGCCGCATGACAGTTTCAGGCTGTGCTGGTCTCGGCTCCCAGCCTGCAGGCCTGCTGGATGAGCCCCTCCTGCTGAGCTGCCTTTCTCTAATCCCTTTTTTTCACACCTTGGTAGATGTGGAGTTGCTGGAGGCTGTAGATCTTCTCTCTTGCAGCCCTGCTTGGCTGGGCTACTCTTGACTGCCCTGGGGCCTGGCTGAGTTTTGATTTCAGGCTGCTGTGATGATCCCCTGTTGCCAAGCTGCCTTCCACAAGAGATGTGTTTTCTGTATTTTTGTGAGTTTGAGTGTCCTAGACTTTGTCTAGAGTCATATTTTATGGGTGTTTAGGGTGGCTGTGTGGGAGCTGCGGGACCTTGCTGCCTCTACGCCGCCATCTTGGATCCACCCCTGGAAGTTTCTATTTTTATTTATTAATACAATGTTTCTCAAACACTCGATTTTTTAAAATCTCAGCTTTGTATTTGGGATTTTCAATTTAGCATTTAATTGGGGATTTTTAGTTTGTTGTTTTTCTATTTTTAAAAATTGCATAGCCAATTCATTAATTTGCTCTTTCTCTGTTTTATTGATATAAGCATTTAGAGATATAAATTTTCTTCTGATTACTGCCTTTTCTGTATTCCATAGGGTTTAATATGTTGTCTCATTGTTGTCATTCTTCTTAATGAATTATTGTTTCTATGATTTGTTCTTTAACCCACTCCTTCTTAAAAATTAGGTTGTTTAATCTCCAATTCATTTTTTTTTTGCTTTTTGGAGGGCAGTTGGGGTTAAGTGACTTGCCCAAGGTCACATGGCTAGTTTGTGTGTGTGTGTGTGTGTTAAGTGTCTGAAGCCGGATTTGAACTCAGGTACTCCTGACTCCAGGACCGGTGCTCTATTCACTGCGCCACCTAGCCGCCCCTCCAATTCATTTTTAATCTATGTTTCTGAGGTCCTTATTAAATATAATTTTATTGCATTGTGATCCAAAAAGGACACTTTTAATATTTTTGCTTTTCTGCTTTTAGCTATAATTTTTTTTATGTCGTAATACATGGTCAGTCTTTTTTTAAGGTACCATGAGCTACCAAGAAAAAAAAAAATCTGTTCCTTTCTATTCCCATTCAATTCTTTCCAGATATCTGTCATATCTAACATCCAAAATTCCATTCACTTTCTTGACTTCTTTCTTATTTATTTTAAGGTAGATTTATCTAGTTCTGAAAGGGAAATGTTAAAGTCCCCCACTATTAAAGTAGTGCTATCTGTCTCTTTCTGTAATTTATCTAACTTTTTCTTTAAAATATTAGGTGCTATAGCATTTGGTGCATATAGGTTGAGTATTGATATTGCTTCATTATCTGTGGTACCTTTTACCAAAATGTAGTTTCCCATTTATCTCCTCCTCATCTATTTGTTCAGGAACATAGATTGAATCATCTCCAGGAGGCTGCATTTTTTCCCTCAACTAATACCCTCATATGTTTGTTTCTTCATTGTGGGCCTCTTTGTCCTAAAAGTAAAAGAGCCAAAATTCCAATTAATTGAATATTCCAGTTAGTGGGTGTTCCGGTCAGTCAACATTTCCTCAGATATGCTATATTTGGGCTACAAAATCAATTAGTCTTCCCTCACAGAGATAATCCACACATTGAAAAGCCATACATTTGCAGTTACCATGACCTGCTACAATGTTACAGAAAATGAGAGTCATTTATTATGAGAAAGCTCAGTTAGATATAAAGATGCTAGATATTCACTAGCTATGTACTATCAGCTGCCAGTAGCTGGTGAAAGCCCTACCCAGAGCCTGGTTCTGGAAGTACACAGAGTTTCTAGCTCATATCTAATAAGTAATAGGTAGATTTGCCTTTTGCTACTCTGTCCTTTAAATCCTAGGAAGGAACTGATTCTAAATTTTATGACAGGCTTAATTGCAACAATTCAGGGGAAAAAAAAAGCCTTGTGAATATGTTCATTCATCTCCTTTCCTTCCACTTCTGACCTTGGCTTTCAGTATGGGATTATCATTGCAATATAAAATATTATTCCTTTGTTTTCTCATTTGCAAAATGAGGGGTTGGGCTGAATGATCTTTAAGATCCCTTCCAGCTCCCATATTCTGTAGTCCTGTCATTCCCTTTTTTTTGTTTTTGGAGAGGAGAAGGCAGGGCAATGATGGTTAAGTGACTTGCCCAAGGTCACACAGCTAGTAAGTTTTATGTGTTTGAGGCTGGATTTGAACTCAGGCCCTCCTGTCTCCAGGAATGGTACTCTATTTACTATGCTACCTAGCCGCCTAGTCCTGTTATTCCTTCCTGGTACTATAACATAGGTACAAGACAAATTTGTATTTTGCATTTGGCAAATGGCTAAAAGGACACAGGATAGAATTTAGAAGAGATGTCTTTTTCTTGTATATCCCTTTTGGAGTAGGACATGTGTCTACCTATCTAAACCTGACCCACCCTTCAAGGTTCATCTCAAATCTCATTTCCACCAAGAATCCTTCCTTGATAACCCTAACCCTTGGGTTAACCTCTCTCCCCAATTCATCACTTTTTATCTATCCCACTCTCTTGGCACCGTCTTGTGACATCTCTTACTGTTTTCTGTCCATGTTTGAATATTCTTTCTCTCTTGATTAGACTGTAAATGCCCTAAAGAGAGGGACTGAGAGTCATACTTCTTTGTTATCTCCTACAGCGTCTACCACACTGACTATTAGATTGTAAGCTCCTTAAGGGCAGGCACTGTCTTTTGCTTCTTTTTGTATCCCTAGCCTTTAGCACCTAGTCTGGCACATAGTAGGCACTTAATAAATGTTTATTGAATTGAACTAAATTAAGTAAAGTTCTGTTAAATGAGCCGCAGGTGAGATGATATTGATTGTGTGCTTAGAGTTCCTTGAAGGAAAGGTTCCTTGGGTGGTAATCACTTGCTGCTAGAGATAGAAAGTTCTCCAAATTCAATTAGTCCAACTTCTTAAGCATGAGCTTATTTCATAAAACCCTTGAGTTGTCATCCATCTTCCAACTAAAGACTTTTGAACTTTTTTTATTGATTCTTAGTTTTTCATGTGTGCCTTGTCCAGTTTTCCCTACTAGATTGTAAATACTTTGAGGAAAAAGATTCTGCTTCATGCTTCTCTGCATTTTCTCTAGAACTTGGAACAACCACTTATATGTAGTAAATATTGACAATGAATATTAGTTGAATGAAGACATACTCTTTTCTAAAGATGTTCTAGGACTTACGCATACTAACAGATAGCCCATTGGTTATCACTTTTCCTCCCACCTTTGTCTGAGTTTTAGTTGCTGTAACACAATAATGAAGCAACCCAAGGCCTTAACGTTTTCTAAAGTTTTAAACTCCAATTTCAATTCAGTTCCTGCTAGAGCAGGACACTAGGGTTTCATGTAATTTGTTAGTGTTGATTTTCTTGCAAGATTTCTTCCACAGAGTCTGAGATGGAGACTCTATGAAGCTGGGTGCTCAATCACAGCTTTGTCATTCACTCTCAGTAAAACTTTGGCCAAGTTTCTTTATCTCTCCTGACCTTGATAGCCTATACAATATGGGTATTGGACTAGACCAGTTCTTAACATGGAGACTGTGAATTTTTTAATATATTTTTAGAACACTATATCAACAAAATTGCTTTCCTTCATAATCCCATGTATTTTATTGAATTTATTTACTCTAAGAAGAAATGCTCAGGCTTTACCAGACCACCAAAAAGGGCTGTAACACAAAAAAGGTTAAAATCCTCAGACTGGATCATTTCTAAAATATCTTCTAACTCTAAAGTTCTGTGATTTTTATAGACACTGGCAGAAAAAGCACAGGGCAGGAACACTTGTTGAGACTATTGTGCCACACTAATTGAGACCATGAGCTTTAAAAAAAATCTGAAATAAATAAAACCTATGGTTACCTTCATTATTATGTCAACGAAATCAAAAATTAATTTCACAATTTTTCCTGGCACTAGCCTTGTACCTTCCTTTGTACTGCTCTAAGTACTTCCAAATGCAACAACAAATACAGAGCTAGATGAGGCTGCTGAATTCAGGGTTGTGTGGTATAATGCAGAGAGAGATGGATCAGAAACCACAAAGACCTTGGTTCAAGCCTGACCTCTGACACCTGTAGGTTTTGTGATTCTAGGGAGGACACTTCAGCTTTTCAGGGATTTAAGCAACTCTATAAATTGTAGAGAAGGTGCTACCTGCTTTGGTGGAGGGAATTTCCTCACTTAGGAGTACCCTCTATCAATGAACTCCCAGGTCTAGTTCCTATTCTTGGTTCCTACAAGACTGAAAAAAGGAAAGAAATTGACTTTCCTGTCTATGGCAAGATCAGATTCATTTTTCCAATCAGCAAAGATCTACCTTTGTTTGAAAATTTCTCTCCTCCCTCCCTCTCCTGCATGTGGAACAAATTTACTGCACTTTTGGTCACAAAGACTTTAATTCACATGCCATCTCTGACACTTACTATGTGTGACCATAAGGAAATCACTTTATCTCTTTAAGAATATTTTCCTCATCTGCAAAATGGGAATAATAAGAACCTATGGACAGAAAGAACCAAATGAAAGAACCAAATGAGTTATATAAACTCTTTGGAAAGGATTAAAGTACTGTTTAAACGTAAACTAGCGGGCCTGGATACCTGGAAGTTTTAAATAGTTCACAAAATACCCCCTTTAAGAGTTAAGTATAAGTACACGATCAGTCTTCATCATCATCATCATTGCTAATATTTATACAGCATCCAGAGCTAGGTACTCTACTAAGCTTTTTACAATTATTATCTCCTTTGGTCCTGACAATCCTGGGAGGTGGGCACTATGATCATAACCATTTTACAGAAGAGGAAATGGAGGCAAATAGAAACTAAGTGGCTTTCTCAGTATGCCACAACTAGCATGTGTCTGAATCAGGATTTGAATTCAGGTCATCCTGACTCCAGGTTCACCACTGCTGGACCTGGTTCTATCCTGCAATTTAAGACAAACTTTTCTGTGTTTGTTCAACCATGGCACCTGAGCACATTTCACACATGGGTGTCTAAGAACTGATTTCAGTTTCAAGGCATTTTGTGTGCCAGCATTTACCCCCAAAATATAGCTCACAAACCCTTCTGAGGTGTTCTTTTTTATTAGCTGACCAGAGGGCACATTATTTCATAGCTGAAGACCTTTAATCAGTGTGGCAAATCACACGACATAAATACATAGAATACTATACATAGGTATACATAGAATATACATAGAATACCTTTCCCACAAACACCAAAAGTGAGAGAGGGAGCACATCAAGTTGACCAGGAAACACAGATGGAAGGCTCACACACAGGGAGCATATGTGGCCAGAAAGCCATATGGAGAAACACACATGCCTAGAATTCATGTGACCAGAGTACATGCTTGGATTGCACACACACACAGGTGTTGCCAGGTGATGCGTGAGTCTTAGAGCAAGTCACATCCCTAACAATGCAAAGCCCATGAGGTCACTATGCTAATCTGTGTTGGGCTTCATCATATCTCCACTTTCTGTGACATCTTCTCTACTGGGCATATCCACTGGTCTCACGGTCATTGATGTATCAAGCTGCTATCTTCTTGGATGTAGCAATTAAGAAACTTTTCTCTGGTAAAGTAGGTATAAAACTCCCTTATCCACTCCCCTCATAGCTACCCCCTGTCTATTCTTCCCAGCTGTCCCCACCCTACCTAGCCTAGCCCTTTATAATCTCTTGTCTGGATTAGTAGAACAGCTTCCTGTTTTCCCTGTCTCCAGGTCCTTCCCACTCCATATGGTTGCCAAGTTTAATCTTATTAATGCATAAATTTGATCTTATCATTCTTCTGCTCAAAACCTTTCATTGGTTCCCAGCTGTCTGCTAATAAAATCCGAACTCTTGTCTCCAGCCTTATCTCCTCCTTCTTCCCCTTCATACACTCTTCCTTTTAGCCATATCCTCAAACACCTCCCAGGCTTTCAACTTTCATCCTCTTAGATTGTGACCTGTTTCTGATATTCCCAGGAAATTGCTGTGTTTTGTCTTTCTCCCACTTTTATTTTAGATCTGACCTTTCTTGCCATGCTGTTTCTACATCTTTTGGGGTCCTTGGATGCCTTACACTCTTATAAACCTAACTTCCCCCTTTCCTTGCCCTTTTGGGAAAAAGGCACTCTCATCTTTCTGACTCTTATTTCTTCACAATTTACAGAGACTTGATGACCCTTTCCTTATAGGGTACTAGCCTTAATTTCCAGTCAACAAGCAGAATTGGTCCAGTTCAATTTTCCGGTTTCCATGAGGACATTTTCAGATCTCAACTTTGAGGTCTAGCTCCAATCCCTCCTTTGTGAAGCTTTCCTAGGCCACCCAAACCTAAGGTGCTCCATTGTCCTCTGAATTCCTCCAATACTTGTTGTCTATACCAAGCCAAGTCAAGCCAACAATCGTTTATTACTACATCCCAGGAACTGTACACAGAAGTGGATAATTTTGCAGGATTGATCGCTCTGTAAGTCATAATACATGACCTGGTGAAACTTTTTGTCTTGATTAGACTTTCATATGCTTATAGCATTCCTTCCCAACTAATCTGTAAGCTCCCATGACTCTGACACTTACCTTGGGTAAGTCACAACTTCTGTGTGCCTCAGTCTGATCGATAAAATGAAAGGTTGGACTAGATGGCCTCTAAAGTTCCTTCTAGCTCAGAATCTAGGATCCTATTGTGTTAAAGGACAGGAATTATATCTTATGCTTCTAAATATTTCACCTCCCAGCACTGTTCCTTTCTCTGAACTTCAAAACTATGCTTCTATGCCAGGTACCTTCAGTCTTCCCTCCAACCCTTTCCTGTCTACCCCTGCCATTTTTTAGCTCCCTTTTATATGCTGTCTTCTTGTATTAGAATGTACACTCCTTGAAGGACAGGAACTATTTTTGTTTTTGCTTGAATTGTATCCCCAGCTTTTGATAAGCGTTTAGTACATTTGTTGTTATTGTTCAGTCGTGTCCAACCTCTTTGTTACCCCATGGACAATAGCATGCCAGGCCCTTCTATCCTCCACTGTCTCCTGAAGTCTATCCAAGCTCCTGTTCCTTGCTTCTGTGATACTATAGATCCATCTCATCCTCTGCTGTTTCCTTCTCCTTTTGCATTCAATCTTTCCCAACATCAGGGTCTTCTCCAAGTAATCCTGTTTTCTTATTTTTTGGCCAAAGTGTTTAAGATTCAGCTTTAGTGTTTGTCTCTCCAATGAATAGTCTAAATTAATATCTTTAAAGTGTTGATTGATTTAATCTCCTTGCTGTCTGAAGGACTCTAAACATTCTTCTTCAACCCCATAATTCAAAAGCATCCAGTCTGTGAAACTCAGCTTTCCTTATAGTCCAGTTCTCACAGTCATAACATTACTTCTGGAAGAACCATAGCTTTGTTTGTATGGACCTTTGTCAGCAAAGTGATGTCTCTGTCTTTTAGTATGCTATTCCAGATTTTCCATAGCTTTCCTTCCAAGGAGCAAATCTCTTTTAATTTCATGCTTGTAGTTACTGTCTGCAGTAATCTTTGAGCCTAAGAATATGAAATCTGACACTGATTCCATTGCTTCCATTTCTTCTTCCTCTACTTGCCAGGAAGTGATACCAGGACCACTTGTCATGATCCTAGCTGGGATTTTTTATGTTAAACTTCAAACACTCTCCTCTTTCACCCTCATCAAGAGGCTTCTTAATTCTTCTCCACTTTCTGCTATCAGAATTGGTATCATCTGCATATGTGAAATTGTTGATATTTCTACAGGGCAATCTTAATTCTGGTTTTTGATTCATTGAGCTGCCATGTTGCATCATGTACTCTGTGTATAAGTTAAATACATAAAGTGACAATGTAGAGCCTCATCATACTCCTTTCCCAATCTTAGACCAATCAGTTGTTCCATGTTTGGTTCTAACTTTTGCTTCTTGGCCCATATACCCATTCCCCAGAGGACAAGTAAGATGATCTTGTGTTCTCATCTCTTTGAGGACTTGCCACATTTTGTTGTGATCCATATAGTCAAAAGCTTCAATGTAGTCATAAACAGAAGTAGATGTTTTTCTAGAACTCCCGTGCTTTCTTAATAATCTAATTAAGGTTGGTAATTTGGTCTCTAATTCCTCTACCTTCTTACAAAACATCCTGTTCTTGTAATTCTCAGTTCATATATTACTGAAGCCTAGCTTGCAGTATCTTATTTGTTTTTTGCTTTTTGGAGGGGGAAATTGGGGTTAAGTGACTTGCCCAAGGTCACGTGGCTAATAAGTGTTAAGTGTCTGAGGTCAGATTTGAATTAAAGTCCTCCTGATTCCAGGGCCAGTGCTCTATTCACTGGCCACCTAGCTGCCTCATAGCTTGCAGCATCTTAAGCATAACTTTGCTGGTGTGTGAAATGAGCACAAATGGTTCAGTTATTTAAATATTCTTTGGCATTGCCCTTCTTTAGGATTAGGGGTGTAAACTGATCTTTTCTAATCCAGTGGCTGCTATTAAGTTTGCCAAATTTGCTGGCATTTTGAATGCAGAATTATTTTTTAGGATTTTAAATTTTTCAGCTAAAATTCGATCACCTATAGTAATCTTATTGTTAGCAATGATTCCTAAAATCCATTGATGTCATTCTCCAGGATGTGTATGTGGCTCTAGATCAGTAAAAACACCATGGTGGTTATCAATGATGTTGAGATCTTTCTAGTATAGTTCTTCTGTATATTCTTGCCACCTCTTCTTAATTTCTTCTACTTTTGTTAAGCTCCTACCACTTTTGTCTTTTTATCATGCCCACTTTTGTGTTAAATATTCCTTTTATACCTCTAATTTTCTTGAAGAGATCTCTTGTCTTTCCCATTCTATTGTTTTCTTCTATTTTCATTGCTTATTCAAGAAAACCTTGCCTTTGCTGCTCTCTAGAATTTTGCAATCCACTGAGCTTATTTTTCCCTTTCTCCTCTTTTCCTTCTGCCTTCCATAGTTATTTCTAAGGCCTCAGGATCAGATAGTCATTTTGACTTCTTGCCCTTCTTTGTCTTTGAAAAGTTTATGTTGTTGTTGTTGCTATGTAATATTGAACCTTTGTCCATAGTTTTGTAGGTACTCTACCAGATATAATTCCTTTAATCTATTTATCACCTCTACTTCATATTCATAAGGGATTTTATTTAGGTCACACCTATAGGGTCTAATGGTTGTTCCTACTTTCCAATTTGTTTAAATTTTGCAATAAGAAACTCATGATCTGAGCCATAATCAGCTCCAGATCTTGTTTTAACTGACTGTACAGGACTTCTCTGTCTTTGGTTGCAAAGTATATCATTATTCTGATTTCAGTATTGACCACCTATTAATGTCCATGTGTAGAATTGCCTTTTGGGTTATTGAGAAAGAGTATTTTCTATGACCAGCAAGTTATCTTGACAAAACTCTATTTGTTTCTGCCCTGCTTCATTTTGTAATCCAAGTTCAAACTTTTCTGTTATTCCAAATATCTTTTGATTTCCTACTTTAACTTCCCAATTCTTTCCAATTCAATCCTTTATGGATTATGGGAAGGGTTCCACCAAGGCAGGAAAATAGACAAAGGATAAAAATGATTGACAGCAGCAATGAAGGAGGAGGGAAGAAGGGAAAGTTAACAACCTCAGATGGAGAAGTTTTCACTCAAACCATACATATACAATACTAATCTTTGCAGCATCAGATTTTCCTTTTGTAACCACACACATCCACAGCTGAGCTTCCTTTTCACTTTAGCCCATTCATTCTTTCTGGTGCTTCTTCTGTTCTTTCCCAGTAACATGTTAGATACCTTCAAAACTGAGGAGCTCATCTTCGGATGTTGTATCAGTTATCCATTTAGTACTGTCCATGGGGTATTCTTGGCAAAGATACTGAGTGACTTGCCATTTCCCGCTCCAGTGAAGAATCTTGTGTCAGAACTCTCTACTATAACCCATCCATCTTGGGTAACTCTTCATGGCATAGCCCATAGTTTCATTGAGCTATGCAAGCCATCAACAAGGTAATGATCCAGAATGGGCCATAGCAAGCACTTAATAAATGATTGCTGCTTTTCTTTGGTCTTCTTTATATTTCCCTTAGTGCTGGGCTCAATAAATATTTATTGGTTGCTATCCTGAGGGATGTCATTAGGTATGATTAAGGTAGGGCATCAGAAACAGCAGGCTCAGAGAGAGCTCTTTCTTGTTTTCTGTTCTGGTATAAAATGGGGAGGATGTCCCATGAGTCTTTAACCAAAAAAGATGAGCACCCTGAAAAGGTTATTCCTATTTCTACCTACCTAGTTTAGGTTTTAATGACCTTTAACTTATAGAAGAGCTGGTGGTTGATTTGTTGGGTCACCATGCATCATGACTAAGTCTTTAATAGTGGAGTTCTTAGATGGAAAGTAGACTAAACAAGTCCACATTCAAAGAGGGCCCCATGTGAAGTGAAAGCTCATAAAGCACTGCAAATAATAAGTCAATGGACATTTATTAAGCACCTATAATATTCCAAGCACTTTGTAAACATTATCTCATTTGTTCTTTACAACATCCCTGGGAGGTAGGCGCTATTATTACCTCCATTTTACATATGAAACTGAGGTTGAATGTCTTGCCTAAGGTCAGATAGCTAAGTAAGTATCTGAGGCTGGATTTGAACTCAGGTCTTCCTAACTCAAGCCCAGGCTCTCTAGGCACTGCCCTACCTAGCTGTCCAAATGTTGCCAATGGAGAAAGGTATAAAACAGACAAATGCAATTCCAGACAAACACTCTCTAAATTGTGCCTCATCCTAATAACAAAGGCCTGACTGGAAGACAGGATCCCAACCACAGATAATCTGTAAATATAATAAATAATCTCATTGAACATTTTGAGAGTTGAACTACAACCACCACTCTTTGGAAGCTAAAGCTGGGGTGGGGGGAGGAGGATAAAACCAAACTGCCAGATTAAGGCCATCCTTCTCAAGCCACTGGTGGTTAGCTACAAAGTGGGTCTTTGTCAGCATCCCAGCTGGCCAAATCAGTAGCAATTTGGGGCTATGGTGATGGAGGCCTGGGGTGTCAGCTGACCAAATCTTCTTAGTCTAATTAGTTTCCAGCAGCTTCCTAACTCCTCTGGGACATTCTCAACTAACGCACTGAAAGAAGAAAACTCCCCCATTCTTCTCCATCTTTGGGGGATGGTTCTGAAAGAGAAGGCTGCAGCGAGACAGCCGTCTCTTTTTCCGAACCCTCATGAGGAGATACTCCAATTCTCTAATGGGGAAGAGGCTGCAGCCAGAAGGCATTCTTACTTTGAAAGCGCTGACACTGGGTCACCACCCCACCCCCGAATTGTCCAGTACTCAGAGATAAAGAAAAACAATCAAAAAAAAATTTCTGCTACAGAGCCTTTGAGAAGATCTTCCCATCGCTCTTTTTCATCTCTCTCTTGGTCATCTATACCGTGCTGGGAGCAGTCCTCTTTTGTATCATCGAGGGCAGAAACAATGATAAATCTGTTGAATTTGAGGCATTTTTGAACAAACTCTGGACTTACTATGAAAGCAATAAAAGAGGTATGTGAAATTCTCCACTGAAAAGTGATTTCTGATCATATTCAACTGTCCAGGGAACACTTGACTTTCTAAAAAGGTGTCCAAAGGCACGTGTTTAGAAGGTTTTTGATTTTTTTTAAGTGAACTTTTTTTGGTTTTCTTTTAAAGAGTTTGGGTTTCTGAGGTTAGTTCCCATTGCCTTTAAATTAAGTGTTTGCTGTGGCATTCACTGATAGAATCCCTCAGGTATCCGGTCTGAGAATGTGAACACCAGCCTCCTCATCCCTTAGGCAGGAGTATTGGAAAGTGGAACTTCTCCTTTAGATAGGGACAGGTTGCAGCTCCCTAACTACTTCTTGCTTAACTTCCTGGCATAAGAATTTGTTAACTATTAGGTTATCCCAGGGGGAGTTGGAATAAGTGGCAGGAGAAGAGGCTATTTTGAATGAGCTGCCAACTTCCCGAGTGAGCAAGCAATTTGATGAGGCTGACATCATGAAATATCAGAGTATTTAGATGCTGAGGCTTTGCTAGATAGTTATAACTAGCAACTCTGGTTCCCATGAACGATCTGTTTGGGGGTACTTAAAGAGATCTTCTGGGCTGTTAGGGTGCAGGCTTACTAGGGAAAAGACTTCCGGTCCTCCAGAAAGCCTATGTTGAACACCTTCCCCCCAAGCTCTGGACAGTAACTCTTGACTGCCCAGTTCTTGTTAAGACTCTGGTACAAGAAACTGGCTAGAAATGCTTTTTCTGCTTAAAGTGTTCAATTCTTTCCTCTTTGTTGAGTTCAAGGAAGGATATTTTGGTGAAATAAGAGGGTAGTCCTCATTCTACTACTGACTTGCTAGTGGCCTTGAACAAGTCACTTTGGTGGGGGTTTGGGGGTTTTTTGGGGGGGGGTGGAGTGATTTTATTTTTTCTTGGTGACAGTTCCCATTAAATACTTCGGGCTCAGGAAAGATATCATTACATGATAGAGAAACCAGTTTCTAATCCTATATCTGCCATAATGATCAGGACTATAGTTCCCAAACTTGGTAAGGACATTAAAGGACTCTCTCCCACCCATTCTACTCCTCTACCCTGACTCCATTTTACAGATTAGGAAACTGAGACCTACAGAAAAGTTAAATGGATTTGCTCATTGTCATATAGGTAGTAAGTAGCAGAATTAGGATTACAACCAAAGCCTCTGACTCCAGATCCAGGACTGGTACGTTTGTTTATTTGTTTTTCATGTGATATCTCCTCCCTCTAACTAGCATTCTGTAGTTTAAAGTAAAACACAATCTGAGCCTCATTAGCCTCATCTGTCAAATGAAGAGTTTGAATTGTAGAGTTTCTTAGGGATTCTTTCTTCTCCATGTGTCTGCAACCCATGTGGAAGTCCTTGGAAGAGTCAAAAAGCACCTAATTGTTCTACAGATGTTAGGTCTTGTCAGTGTTACTACCCAAAGCAATCTTTCAAGTAGAGCTTAAGGTGCTATTTCCTAAGGAATTTAGTTTATCTCCTTTTCTCTAAGAAAAGGACTGAATAGCCTCAGGTCACATGACCCAAGCTGTGACCTTCCACCTTCAGATTGGAATTGGAAAAGGTAACTTGTGAAAGTGCTGGCCTTTGAGCACCTTTCCTGGAGTTAGATGACCTGGGTTGAAATTTAACCTTGTGCTGTAAAGGAAAGTCCCTGGGTCTCACTTTTCTTATTTGTTCAATAAAGGTAGTTGGACTAGGGATGAGCCCTTCCAAGCCTACATCTATGATAGCAGTGATCTCCCATGGTGAGGAAAAAGAATCTGACTAGAGATACTAATGTCTCTTTGGGAGATCCAGCTTTGTCTTGAATGTACCATAGCTGGATGTCTATGGAGGACCATGAAGTCCTGGCCTACAAGGTTTCAGAAGAGCAAAAGTGGGGCATAGGTGCAAGGTTGGGTGGGTGACATCTGAGATTCTTCCAATCCACTCAGACAAGGCTAGAATAACTGGCCAGATAGACTGTCTGAGAAACCTGGAAGCTTTCTTTAAGAGGCTGAAACTTGGTTAGTGTCTAGTTATGCCTATTAGTTGAATTCTGAAAAAGTTAATTAAGTTATTACTTTGGGATGCCCTCCCCCCAAGAGGAGCAGATACTATTATATCCAAACATGATCACTGAATTCAAGAAGTCCTATTATTTTGTCAAAATCTGTATTTTCAAGGATTTGGGAGAGATATCCTGATTAATAAATTGCCATTTCCTAATGCAGATTTGCAATTCTTCAATAGTTTGTAAGCTAAAAAAAAAGTGTTTGAAGGCACTATGACGTTAAATAACTTGCTTAGGATTGCGCAGCCAGTGTATCTCCAAGGCAGGACTCAAACCCAGGACATCCTAAATCTAAAGTCCCCCTTTTTTTTTATCAGTATACCATATTGCCTGCCTCTGTTATATCCACTCCTTATACATGATCATTTCTTGCATCCCAATTTCAGGCATGGCCTCTACCTTCAGCCCTATTCTAGCTGCTTAGATGAGAGGGGAGTCAGCAACTCTATCCCATCTGATGAAATGCATAACCATTAAGCCTTGCCACCTGTCCTAACACTGCTATCCTAAGATCTTCCAGTCCTTGCCATCTGACCAGACTCTGCCATCCAGATCCCAGGCAACAATCCCAGGACTAAGCACACCTGAACCTTTCCACCGTCCTAGCAGCTGGATTTTCATGTGTTGTCACCCTCATTTAGAGTGTGAGCTCCTTAAGGGCAAATGCTCTCCTTTCTTTTGTTGTCATTGTTTCTATAGGTTTTGTTTCTAATAGATGCTTAATAAATATTTTTTGCAGTAATTCATTCATTCATTGCTTCATTCATAGGGCAGGTAGGTGTTAGAATGGATAGTGCTCGGGAAAATTCAAGTTCAAATCCAGACTCAGACACTTACTATCTGTGTGACCCTGGGAAAGTCACTCTACCTTAAAAGGGATAATAATAGATTCTGCCTCACAGGAATGTGGTGAGGATCAACTGAAATAATATTTATAATAGCACTTAGTACAGCATTTGGCATATAGTAGAGGCTTGATAAATGTTTTCACCCTCCCTTATTTGTAGAAATGACAGAATTTGTAGGAATAACATATATATATATATATATATATATATATATATATATGTGGAGTATCTGTATGTATGTGCATATATATATGTGTGAATGCCTATCCCCCTTCCTTATTTGCAGAAATGCAAGAAACCTTCATTTCATGTTTCACAGATTTTTTTTTATCCTAACAACCCTATTGAAGGATAGAGAAACTATGGTTCAGAGAAATTGGCTTTCCTAAGGTCACACAGCAATATGGTGGCAGGGCAGGGATTAGGATTTGGTCTCCTAATTCTGGCCAGTGCTCTTGACATTAATCCCTGGGGTGACCCAAGAGGCAAGAACAACAGAAACTGTGTTACCGTTTTCCTGGGGCCTTGGAAAACTGTAGTATGTAGTCACTGTGTAGTCAGTAAGGTTTGAATCTCAGCCAAGTAGAACACGGAGGCAGCAAGCTTCCATTCTGGTGGTGTTAATAGCTGTTACAGTACATTTGCCAGTCCAGTATCTAGGAAACAGGCACTTAACTGTCCTGGGCAGAAAAAAACAAAACTCACTGGGAAAATTATTCCACTTTTTTGATTCCTGTAGGTAATGAGTTGACTGTTCCATCTCACCTGTCCCATTTCCTTTACAGGAACAGAGGAAGATAGAAAGAAGAACTTCATAACAGTGACCACAGAGATGATACAGAAGGAAATGAAGAGAGAATGGCTCATAAGTTCCAAGGAGTGGACATTTCTGAAATCCTTATTTTTCTCTTGTACTGTATTTACCACAGTGGGTAAGATCTTCTAAAACCACCCTTCTGCCTCACTTCTCTATTTGTGTCAAGGGTACCACTGGTTGTTCAATCATTTAGTCTATCAGTCAAGTCTTTTTTTTTTTTTTGCGCTTTTTGGAGGGCAGGTTGTGGTTAAGCGACTTGCCCAAGGTCACACGGCTAGTTTTTCATGTTAAGTGTCTGAGGCCAGATTTGAACTCAGGTCCTCCTGACTCCAGGGCCGGTGCTCTATTCACTGCGCCACCTAGCCGCCCCCAGTCAAGTCTTGATTAAGCATTTACTGTAGCAAGGTAAGTATTAGGCACTGGATATACAAAGACAAAAATGAAAACAAAAAGTCCTTGTTTTCAATCACTTTACCTTCCAATGGGGAGGAAGGACGCACATATAGGGAGAACTATATATAAAATTTAGGTATTAGGTATATGCAAAATACACAAAAGTCGACGTAAGATAACTTTAGAGAAGAAGTCTCTAGCAGCTGGGACATATGGGGGAAAGGAGAAGGGACCAGAAAAGACCTGATGCAGAAATTGGTGCTTGAACAGATTCTTGAAGAC
>CM053598.1:77039868-77053235 GCA_028646575.1 Pseudocheirus occidentalis | reverse complement strand
TGGGGACAAGATCCGCAACAAGACCAATGCTACCGTCCAGGGGAGGAGGAGGAAGAGCACAGATGAGTCTATGACCACTCTCTCTTCTTTGGAGCTCCCAGGATTTCGGGGTAATATTTGGTCTTGTAAATCCTACTTGTTATTTTCCATCAGTCAAATACACACATAAACCAAAGTTGCGTAGAGGAAAAAGTTATGCATGCGTTAGCACTCAAACAGTGCCCCAAGGCTGAGTTACAAACACTGTGGACAGAATGCTTATATTGGGTGAATTCGTTAGTTTCTTGCTCAGATTCCTGAACCATGTCAGAAACATCTTGTTGCAGAGAACCTTTAAAATGGAATCGGCTTTTTCCAAGTCGAGGAGTCTACGTCAGATCAAGAACTGCGGGCGCCAAGTGGCTTGGCAAATTACTAAAAGAAGGACATTTCTTAGAGTCAGAAAAAGCCAATTCAGCTGCCAACAGGCTCCACAGGTTCTGCACCAGAAGTCATCACCTTGCTTTGTCGGTTTGCTCCTAAAACGGTAATAATAGGAATACGCCTAAAGATAGCAACGTCAACACTCTGGAAGAGAGGAGCCTTCTTTTGGGAGCATCTACAAACACACACTCACACAAACACACACACACAGAGTCATGTGGACCAGTGTTTTATTTGTGCAGTACGTTGAAGTCTAGAATTGTCCAAGTTTATCAAATGGTCTCCTATTTACAGATTTCGCACATGTCTCCGCAAGAGACCTTGTTTATTCTCCCAAGAGTAGAGTCAGTTAGAAAACGAGATTAAAGCATTAATCTACCGCCCATCCTCACAAAAAAAGGTTCTTAGGACGACGCTTTCCACTTACCTCGGAATAGCCATCAAAGGGACATACTGTACTGTGCAATGGGGAGAAATTAGATGGCGGCTCTCTCTTTAGCAAAACCATTACCTTGACTTTTTACAATAAAGAAAACCCATAAAGAGGAGGTATTGAGGGTTTCAAATGACATAACGATGGTTTAGAAGGTTCCCCTCCTTCCCCCTCTTTTTTTTCCTGCGAGTCAACTGAGAGCAATTTAAAGAGTGAGTTCTTCAAAGAAGGGACAGTAACTGCCATTCAACCATTGGCGGGCAGCTGTCGGTTTATTTTGTTTAATTTCAAAGCACCTTTTAGGAAAAAAGGAGGGAAAAATCACAACTCAGAGATATTACCCCTAATAAGGGCAGGCGCTGGCCTAAAGGTGAACTATAGAGTATTTGGAGAGACAATTAACACCACTTCCTACATCCTGGGCTCCCCCACACCTCTCTCTGAAGGAGAAATATAGACCAGACCGTTCCTAAACTCCAGTAGAGGTCCCAATGAATAAATATATTTCTCCTCTCGTTTTGATCCCCGTTTCCCTACCTGCCTGTATCTCACAGGCACAGGAACCCCTGAGACAGATGTCTCTCAGGGCTGAACAAATACATCTGCGAGACCCACGAGGACTGGAGCTCTGGCAGAAAAGGAACCGAAAATTGATTCTAAGGGGACGCAAATTAATGTTTCAGTGACAGTCATTCAACAAACATTTATTAACCGGTCTACCATGCCAGGCACTGTGATAAGAACTGAGGACTAGGCTAAATTCAGTCTCAACTATACTGTCCCACCCGCGCTGAGAAAAGTGTCTCTTAAGCCTGATTTTATTGTTAACGGATTCCTAGTTAAATCAGAAAACTACAGGATCGCACAAAAATTAACGCCAGCTCTTAAGTGTGAATGACCATGTGTGTATGTCTGTATGTATATGTGTGTTAAAGATCAAATACAGGAACAAACACAGGATATAGACTGCATATCACAAGTACCCTAAAGAACCAATCTGCAAGCAATAGGTAGCTGCCACACGATTTTAAAAAAGGTATTTGTGAATCGCAGTCTCGTGTGAATACACACACACACACGCATACCAAGCCACCCTAATACAAGGTATTATGATTCTCTAGGTCAATGTCACCTGCTTAAAAAGAATTTTAATCCCAATTGAATTTCCCTATTTAACTCGGAAGGAAATAGCATTTAAAAGGACAGCTCTTAGACCAGTTTGTCCAAGCTCCAGGGAGATGAGCAGAGACAGGAGAATGACCCCCAGGCATTCTCTCCGGCTTTTCTGAAGAAAATGGCTGTTTGGGTCTCTCAGGCACACGGAAATGAACTTCGCAGCATATTTCAGGGACGGAGGAGAGGGAGTAAATCAATACTTCAGAGGCGTGATCGCGGCTCGGGACCCCATTAGCTGAGCAGCACTGCCACCTAGTATCCTGGACTATGATAAATTCTCCAGGCCGTGTGGGCCCTTCCGGTCGGCAAAGGGGCGCGGCCGTGAGATGCTGGCGGTGCTGCGCAAACGCAGGCCAGGGAGGAAGGAGTCCAGGCCACCGGAGTAGATGAAATGACCAATTCTCCAAGGGGCTGCGGGTAGAAAGAAGTAGAACCGCGCCGCGCTGGTGGTTAATGTCTTCTTCCTTTCCTTCCTATTTCCCTTCTCTGCGCTCTCTCTTTTCCTCTCTCCTTTCCCTCTCCCTGCCTTTCCCCTCTCCCCTTTCCCCCCTCCTTTTTTTTTTTTTCTGGGAGAACCTCTCTTGAAACATCAGTAAGCGAACCAGGTTCCCTTATCGGCAGGTGGTTGGGTTAAGAAAAGAAATTCTTGAAATTCAGATTCTTCAGCTAAAACCAAACCAAACCAAATCAAACCAAACCAAACCAGGGCTTACAATACTGGCCCTTCCTATTTCGAACGGTAGTTGTGAGGGTCGTAATGAGTCAAAGAGGTCCCAGAGAAACGTATACTGGCCGCAGGAGACCGCTGGACTTGAACTCAGGACATCTAGTCTTGAATTTTGCCTCATTAGCCTCCTGACCTTGGGCAAATAACTTAAGTCTCAGTTTTCTCATCTGCAAAATGGGGATAATAATATTTCCATTACTTAGTACACAGGGATGGTAAAGTAAGGTCTTTGCCAACCTTACAGGACTGTACAAACGTGGGTGATAAGGTGAAAATGACCTTTGTACCCTATGCCATGTAGATGGGAAGGTTTTTGCTTTTGGGGGTTGGGGGGTTAGGTCGGTTTTGGTTTTTTGATTACCGTTCCCAGCAAAGCCTAGTATGGTGGATAGAGCCTCGAAGTGTGGAATATCAGGAATCAAGTGGCCGTGTCTAAATCATATTCAAGTACTTAACCTCTCAGTGCTCTCAGCAATTCTCACAGTATAAGTTGTAGACGGTGTCCTTGACCTGTATTGGTGGAGGAGTTTCTTCACCAGGGAGTTCTTGGGTATCAGTGAAATCACAGGTCCAGAGGGATTCCTGGGATATGCCCCAGAAGGCACATATCAAGAGGTGGCCTCTAAAAAGTTCTTTCTTTGATGAAGTCATCTGCTTTTCTCTCCTTATCCTTTATCAGCTGGAACCTGGATCCTGTGCCTTGCCTCTATGCCAAGTCCCCCATTGCCTTTGCAGAAAGGGTATGAAACTAAGGGTCAGGCACTATGCAGGGAATATGAGTGGTAAGATTTTGATTCCAACTGCTTTCCTCTCCCTTGATCCACACCCTGAACTCCCACATAGCACAAAAAGTAGAATCCAAAGAGTCGAAGTGAACCAGGGGAGAAGTCCTTTGGAGGACTCTATATCAGATGTACACTCTCCTCAGAGCCAGAGCTCAAGGTTGTGGAGGCCAACTCAATGGAATTTAGAAGTGATTTGGTTTTCACTGCTAGGGAGCACAAACCAGGTGGGTTTGGGAGGGTGGAAGGTAGCTACCAGACTCCAAATCCAGGCCAGAGAGAAAACAAACCAGATCAAGTAATTTTCCCAGTTCCTTTCAGATGAGGCACTCCACCAGGTGCAAGCCCCAGGCTTCAGTTTCAAAGTTGTGGCAGCTAGGTGTGGAAGAGAACTGAGAGTAAGGGAGACCTGAGATCAAATCTGGCCTACTAGCTGTGACTAGGGCAAGTCACTTAACCTCAGTTTCCTCGTCTGTAGAACAGTGATGTCCCTGTTTTATGCACCTAGGTCCCAGGCTTGTTTTGAGAATCAAATGAAATAATTATTACAAAGTATTTAGAGCAGTGCCTGGCAGAAAGTAAGTGCTATATAAATTAGGTTAGCTGTTATCATTATTAAAGTGCTCAGTGCCAGGAGTTTGACAAAAATCTTCCAGGGTGAAGTCTTTGAACTCAGTTACTGAGGAGTTCTTTTCCATTGGCCCGGGAGGGAGAGAAGAAAGCAAATGGGAATTATGCAGAGCTCTGAGTCATACATTCTGAGGGGAGCAAGAGCTAGGAAGATCTGGGTTCCAAGCGTTCTCTTCCACAGATTTGATTTTATAATTTTAGGCATCAACTTACTTTTTTTTTTTAGGCAAGTGGGGTTAAGTGGCTTTTCCAGGATCTCTTAGTAAGTGTCAGAGGTAGGATTTGAAGTCGAGTCCTGACTTCAGGCCTGGTGCTCTATCTAGCTGTCCCCTGCCTTATTTTATTGTGCCTTGATTTCCTTCTTTGTCAGATGAAGGGATTGAACCAGATGGTCTTTGAAAACTACCCAGTTCTAGCGATTTTTCACCATAATTCTATGTTAGAGATAATTTTTAAATGCTCATATTTTAAATGGTCATAAGCAAGTAAAAATACGAATTGGGAAGTCTTGAGTAAATTGCTTCAATTTCTGAACTTGTAAAATAAGGGAAATAAGGGTTAAAATCTCAGCAGCATATAGCTGGAAGGGACCACCTTGGAGTCCCTCCAGGAAATTCAAACTCAGAGATGTCTGTAGGGAGTTTGGAATCCTACCTCCAAGTCTAGCATTCTTTGTAGTTTAACAGGCAGCTTCCAAGGACCTTCTACTCCTGATATTCCAAGGTTGAGAGATTCACTAGAATGTTCATTAATCATTCCTCATTCTTTCGAGTTAGAGACAAACCTCTTCCCCCTTGCAGTGATTCCCCAATTCTCAGCTCTCTCTAGCATTTAATGAGTGGGTATATGGAGGAGGTAATTTCAGATTCTCTTTGATTTTTCTGGAGTTTCCTTCAGGTGAAGCTCAGTAGGGGTACTGAAAAGACACCTTCTGCCTACTTCCTCCATCCCTAGATCAGTCTTTCAGTCTCAAATCTGCTCATATCTAAGCCCTCAGGGTGCTTACTTGGTCCTTGGTCCTGGTGACTGGGTACTTTAGGGGGTCATCGCAGCTTCACAAACATTCTTTAAAGCACCTAGTATTAGCAAGGCGATTTGCTAGGCTCTGGGGGTTCATCCATAAAACATTCTGGAACAGCCCTTTCTTTCAAAGACTTTACATCTTAGTGTGGCCTTTGAGAAAAATGAGGGGGAAGACCATGTCATACACTTTCAATTTCCTGGGCCAACCATAACTATTATTAGTATTTTGTTTTATAGCAATATAATGTAATATGACAGCTATTTACACTGTTTAACTTTTCAAGGTGCTTTCACATCCATTCATTATTGCCTATACAACTATCTACACATATCTATAATGTAACAATAATATTAACGCCTTTATTTACAAAGAGCTTTAATGAACATTAGCACTTTTGATCCTCCTAATCCTATGAAGTAGGCAGGGAGAATGCAGATACATTTTACAGATGAGAAAATTGATTCTCATAGGAGAAGTGGAGTGAAGAGGAGAGCTCAGGGCTTAAGTTCATTGCTCTTTTCACTGCAACTAGGACAGATACTCAAGAGGGAAATCTATGTGCAGTATATGTTTTACACACACACCTGCCTCTGACTCCTATTGCCCAGGATCTTTGGAGGACTCTATATCAGATGTACACTCTCCTCAGAGCCAGAGCTCAAGGTTATGGAGGCCAACTCAATGGAATTTAGAAGTGATTTGGTTTTCATTCCTGGGGAGCACATCACTTTTTCTGTATGTAATGACCTATCCCAGTGTGTATGTGTGTGGAGGAGAGAGGGGGATGGAGATTTAAAAATCAAGCCATCTTCATTCCTTCCAGAAGACATTCAGTCCCAAAGGAGAGCAATTTGGTACCAATGTGGTCCAGGTTGGGAATAGGTCCACTTCTGTGCTCCCAACTCATCAATTAACATTATAGGTAAATTAAGTGTTTTCAGACTTTTTTTAAAGGGGAAGGAAAGAGTTACTAATTTTTAAAATTATATACAGCCATATTCTACAATTTCTTCTATCTTTCCCTCTGTCTCCTACCTCTACCTCTGCCTGCTCCCTAGCTTCCCCTCTTCTTTCTTCTCCCCTCCCCTCACCCTTTCATTCTTGTCCCTTGTCCCTTCCCCTTCCCTCTCCTCTCTTCTTTTCTCTTTCCCACCTTTCATAAACATACAGTATAAACCCACAACTCTCATCTCTACCATTTCGTACAGCACCATTCTCATTTCACCTGAACTTGTGACTCGTCTCCCACATCTCTACTGGAACTAGGGCTTCTGAAATTCCTCTCCAATGTCCCAGCATAATCCAATGACTTCCCTTGCCACCAGCCTCTGGGGGGTCCAGCCTCTTTTCCCCTCCCTTTTTTTCCTCCTCTCCCTCTCTCCTTCCCTCTCACTCCACTCCCACTCCCATCTCCACCCCACCCCAACCCCTGGGCTTTAGAGCCTTTTGAGAAATATGAATTGGTCCCCGGACTGATTTGGTTCTTGCAATGCAACCAGAACAACTCGGAGCAAGGTCCCCAGCCTGTCTGCCCCACTTCTAGTGCGGGCTGTGGACATCTGAGACCATCTATTTCTCCAGTCCTTGGATTACAGACCACAACCCACTGCCCAAGCTAGATGTGTCAGCCCCCTCTGGTGGCAAAAGCCTGGCACTCACTTTCCAGATGTGGTTTAAGTCTTGGCCAAAACAAACTGTGCCCTTTCTCCCCATTTGGGCAACCTTCCCATTCTGAGGAAGCAGAGTCCACCTGGTCCAAGGAGATCCACCTGAGGAGGATTCAAGGCTTCAGAGGGGTATCCAGGGTCATGCTTGGGAAAGCACCAGCCCCACAATGACTGCTACAAAGATTCCTCTCTGATTAAAAGCCATTGATTTAAGATTATAGACATGACTGTCTTCAATTTATGGACATTAATCCTACCTAGTACAGCCTAAGCAAGTGCTGAATATTTCCCTACTTTTAAGTGGGAAAAGGGAAAAAACCAAATAAATACTGGCAAAGTTAAGAAGGGGGTGAGGTGGATAGGACTACAAAGTGAGACATGCTATAAAATTCTGAACTAACCTTATTATTTATATATTTTGAAAAGATCCATATTGTCTCCTTTGGTCTTTCTTCCTAATTGGTGATTAATGAAATCGAAATGAAAAACTGCATCTCAACCAGGAAATAATATCCATAGCCCCATCATAACCATTGCACCTTTATCTATCTTCCACCAATCATGGCATAGTTTAGTGGGATATTTTAGAACTTAAAGGAAGGACAGGGTTAGTTGCTCTCTAGAGCATCATCATCATCATCATCCTCTAGAACACTTACAGTGATCTACTGGCAGTGTCTGCCACAGGAGACACTCCAGCCTTTTTGCTGACTGGCTCCCATGCTTGGAATGCCCTCTTCTCCCACTTTCACCTCCTGCTTGCCTTGCCTACCTTCCTTCAAGACTCAGCTAAAATCTCACCTTCTGTTCCCAGGCCTCTCCCCTTTCCTCTGAGATCACCTTCTTCTCACACTATATAAGTGTGCCATGTTGTCTCTTCCAGTAACATGTGAGCTCCTTAAGAACAGAAACCATGTTTTTGCCTTTCTTTGTATCTGCAGTATTTAGCATAATGTCTGGAACATAATTCACAATTAATAACTACTTGTTGACTAACAAGAAAAGGTAGAGGCAAGAATTCCCTTGTGGATTCCAAAATACTTTTCAACCTCTTTGGGAGACTTTTATGGGATGATGACTTATGCTATATGGAACTTAAACTTGCATATGGAGCGAAATATCCCCTAGCTAGCAAAACCACATTCCACTAAAATGTTCTGGTTAAGTGAGAGCTGGATGGAATTTCTTTCTTGTTTCAACTCTGGAAGATTAGAAAATGCATTAGTCCACTTTCTAATTTAGGAAGCACTGAAGACAACTGATTGCTATTTAATAAGAAAGTGTGCAGTAGTGGAAGATCATTGGACTGAGGGGCAGACAGCTCAGGTTTTCATACCAGTCTTGCCATTGCCTAGCTATGTGACCCTTATCTATAAAAGTGAAGGGTCTTGAACAGATGCAAGCCGAGGGCCCTTCCAGCTCTAAAGTTAATTTCAATTAAACAAGCATTTATTTAGTACCTACTATGTGCAAAGGCGTTGGGAATCATCGATTTTGATTCTTGAAATTTGGGTTTGGGGTGGGAGTGGGGAATAGGGGTGGGAAGGAGGAACTGGACCTATCATTCCACTGATATTGGCAACTCCCATTAATGAAAATCCCTCTCTCAATATCAATGGACATCGATATTGCAATTCTAATCTTCAAGAGTTGTGTGAGGCATCAAGAGATTAAGTGGTCTGCTCAGAGTTCCAAGCTAACCTCCATCACTTTGGTACTCTTGATCATATCCTAACTGTGGATACTCTGTCCTCCCCTAGCTTTGTGACTCTGCTTTTTCCTAGTTCTCTTTCTAGTTGTCTCATTATTTTTGTCCCCTGTTCCCTAAACATTGATATCCCCCCAATTTCTTGTCTTTGGCTCTTTTCTCTCCTCCTTGAATCAGCTTCTATAGAATCAATTATCTTGATACAAATTACCCTTAAATATATTGGTCTAGTCTTAATTTCTCTTCTTCTTCTTCTTCTTCTTCTTCTTCTTCTTCTTCTTCTTCTTCTTCTTCTTCTTCTTCTTCTTCTTCTTCTTCTTCTTCTTCTTTTGCTTTTTGGAGGGGGAAGGCAGGCCAATTGGGGTTAAGTGACTTGCCCAAGGTCACATGGCTAGTAAGCATTAATGTTAAGTATCTGAGGCCGGATTTGAACTCAGGTCCTCCTGACTCCAGGACTGGTGCTCTATTCACTGTGCTGCCTCACAGCCGCCTTAATTTCCCTTCTGAGATCTAATACACATCATAGATTACCTGCTGGAAAGTTATATCTGAATGTCCAGATATCTAAAATTCAAAATGTTCAAAAACAAAACTCTTTATCTTTCTCCCCATGCCCCCAATGTACCCCATTCCAAACACCCCCATTTCTGTAAAGGATACTGCCATCCTACCATTCACCCACATTTATAATCTAGGAATCATCCACAACTCTTCCATCCCCCTCACTCCCATACCCAATCAGTTATCAGTCTTACTGATTTTACCTCCACAAAATCTTTCCAATTTGTCCTCTTCTTTGCTTTTGCTACCACCCTAATTCACCTTCTCATCATCCCCTTTTTAGACTGTTGAAATAACTTCTAATTTTGTCTCCCTGCTTCAAATCTTACTCTTATCCGCTCTATCCTCTACATAGTTACTGAAATAATTTTAAAGTATAATTTGAGCATATCACTTTTCTGCAAAAAAAAAATCAGTGGAGTGGTTCCCTATTGCCTTTATGATAAAATACAACCTTTTCAGCTTAGTATTTAAAGCCTTTGACAATTCCTTTCCAGTCTTATTTCAAATTACTTCCTTTCATACACTCTACATCCTGGTCAAAATGGCTTATTTCCTGTTCTCTGAATTGCATGTTCCATCTCTATGCCTTTGCATAGGTTTACCTGAAAACCTGCAAACCACTCTCTCCTCACCTTCATCTCTTAGAATCCTTAATTTCCTTCAATGCTTAGTTCAGTACTTAGTGTACCTTCTCAAGGAAGCTTTTCCTTATGTACCCCACCCCATGTTATGTTCTCTGTCTCCTCTCATTACCTTATATTTACTTATATAAATGTTGCATACTAATCTCCACCTCTATCCCCAGTAGAACATAAGTTCATTCATGTGGGATACTGGATTTTGTTTACTCTCTCACTCAGGGATATTTAAGAAATGAAAGGATTTGGGGGTAGATGGGATGATCTCTACCATTTATTCCAACTCCACATTTGTATGAGTTTATGATTCAGCATTTTTAAATCCCTTAGATCATGACTCCGAATGTGACCCACCATAGCTATGGCTATGAAAGTGACTGGGCTGAATACTGGCTAATTTCAGGACATACCCTAGAATTTAGATTTTTTTTTCTGTTAAATACGTGAGATTAGCTTATTTTATTGTCATTTGACTCCATAAAGTGGAGGCTGAATTCTGGCTAATTGATGGTGCTGGTAAAATAATTGAGTTTTTGCTAATGGGGGTTTTGTTGAGCATCCTTGGTTCTCATCTCTTTCAGGAGATTGGGACTGTGCACTGGATAATTATTATATCACTGTTTCATTCTAGATGGTGAGTGCCTAACAACACTCTGAGGCCTTAATGAAAGGCGAGTACCTGGTTGGGAATCAGGAGACCTGGCTTCCCGTCCTTTCTCAGTGACAGTGACCTTGGGGAAGTCCCATCAGCTCATAGAGCCTCAATCTCATCCTTTATCAATTGAACTAAAATCATAGGATTAATAAATGAGGAATAACTAGATTTTCTCAGTTTTCATGTTCAGGGCTGCTATGTCCCTGGGGCTACCAACAATCCTGCAATAACTATGTGTCAAGAGGAGGATGAACCCTTCTTGCCTAGCTCTGTCCTTAGTCTCATACTTAGCCCATTTTCTCTAAAGCTTTCCTAGAGAAAGCCAAACTGTCCCAGGCCCCAAATGTGGCATTTACACAACAATGGGCATTGAACACACCTATCAGCAAAGGACCTTGCAGAACTGTGTTTAGGCTTATAAATGGTTCTAACGGGGATCAACAGCCTATAATTAGAATTTAACAATCCAAGTGAGGAGTAATATGCACTCTGCAGGAGAAATTGGAGCCTTTTTCTTTACTTCTGCATATTTGGTGGGTAGATTGGCTTCCAACTAGCCTTCTACAATGACTGTCCCACTGAGGTAAACATGTCACAAATAGGAACAATGAGATCAACAATAATATAACACTAATACTATAAACAAAAGAAACACCACCTTCTGCTCTAGCGGAATGGAAATCACACTGTAGACAAACTCACATAGCTATTTTAAAAACAAATTACTTCGCGGAACGCTTCCCAGCTCTCCAAAATGCTATTTACCGCTAACTCCATTACAAGCTGAAGCCTGTCCCTGAAATGTATCCATCTCTGCCATTTCATGGCACCAGTTGTACAGAGCTAAGGCGCTGGGACAAAGAATGGAAGGCTTCTCTGCGTAGGAAGCCCTGCCTCCTTGTTCATTCATACTGTCTCTTTGATGTGCCAATTCTTTTATATTTTCTACAAGATCAAGACATTGTCAAGGGCAGATGTTAACATCAATGGAAAATAAAGCTTGTTTATTACTTCCCCAGCCACAGAATTTCCTGACATCCCACATAACCCCTTAGTCCTCTGAGAATGTGATAGACAGTGTGGTCCAGTGGATGGAGTACTGAACCTGGGATCAAGGTTCTTAAATCCCCCCTCAGGCACTTACTAGCTGTGTATCCTGTAGGTGAGCCATTTAATCTTAAAGAATTATCATTTCTATCATTAACAAAATGACAGGTTTCACTCTGACTTCTACCCATCCCATCCAGTTCTAAATCATTGATCATATGGTTCTTCCTTGAAGACTTTTTGTTTTCTTTCTTTCCTCTTTTGAAAAGTAGTATAGATGGGGGGTGGCTAGGTGGCGCAGTGAATAGAGCACCGGCCCTGGAGTCAGGAGTACCTGAGTTCAAATCCGGCCTCAGATACTTAACACAAAAAACTAGCCATGTGACCTTGGGCAAGTCACTTAACCTCAACTGCCCTCCCCCCCCAAAAAAAAGCAAAAAAAAAAAAGAAAAGTAGTATAGATGAATCAAGGATTTCACGACCAAGAGTGACCTCAGAGATGATTTGATTTACCCTCTTCAATTTACAGAAGAGTAAATGAGATCCACAGAAACAAAGCGACTTACCAAAAGGTAGAGTAAACTAGCCCCCTTAACTCCCAGGTCAGTTCTCCTTCCATTGTGCTGCCATGCTGAATGGAATCCATTTGTTAGTGTCCACGGTGAGATGAAAGGGATTTTGCAGAAGGATTAGAGGAGTCAGTCAGTGTTGACGCTAATAGACCACATGCAAGGGAAGGCCCCAAAGAAAAGGCTATATGTCTTTACAGGAGACACTCAACAGAGTGTGAAGCAGGGATAAGAAGACAAGCATACTAGGCCATTCCACTTATGTTCCCTTCACAATGGAGCAAGAATTGACATTGCCAATCTAGGTCAGTCTACTAACTCCCTCACTTGGGGACAGGGATTCTAATCTCTCCAAAGAGGGATTAGAGGGCAGAGCCAAGATGGCAGTGTAGAAGCAGCAAAACCCCACAGCTCTCGCCATAACCACCTCAAATACCTATAAAATGACTCTAAACAAATTTTAAAGTTCCAGAACTCACAAAATGACAGAGTAACGTCTCCTGCTGAAGGCAGCCCGGCAGGCAGACCGGAAAGGGTTCATCACAGCGTACTGGGAGCCCAGAGCAGCACCACATGAACCTGCCACTGGAGCCCTAGGGCTGCCAGAACAAGCTGCAGCTGGAGCGTAAATCACTGGCAGCTATGGCATTTTCCAGATTTTCCAACCCATAAGAAACAGAGACCAAGTGAAAGGTCAGTGGAATTCTAAATTTGGGGGAGAGCATCTGGCCGACTGCACCAGGGCTAGAAGCAGCTGAAGCTGTGGCCCTGCAGCTGCCTCCACATGGCTGCTTCAGAGCTCCCAGCCTGCAGACTGCAGGGGGGCCAAGTGATTGTTCAGAGGCTAAGTGATCTTGCCTTGAGCTGCCTGAATCAGCATCATGGTTTTGGGTGGTGGTACTGAGGTGCTTTTTCAGTGAGCCAAAGCTGGTGGGGGCTACAGAAACACTGGCCTCCTGATAGCTCAGGCAGCTGTGAAAACCCCAGCCATTTGAGACAAAGCTCTCCCCTCTGGAAGCAGAGTTCAACTGAACCTAAAAGTGAAATAATTGACTGGCAATAGGAGTAGGCAAAGGAAGCAAAGCAAGCCCAGGAATGCAACTTTAGATTCCTTTTTTGGGGACAAAAATGACCAAAGCATGGAAAGAGTGGAAGACAGCACAGTCAGAACTCCTGCACCAAAAACTTCCAAGGAAAATGTAGACTGGTTACAAGCCATAGAGCAGCTTAAGAAGGATTTTGAAAACCAAATAAGAGAAGTGGAGGAAAAATTGGGAAGAGAAGTGAGAATGATGCAAGAAAATCATGAAAAGAGAGTCAACAA
>CM053598.1:77012842-77039368 GCA_028646575.1 Pseudocheirus occidentalis | reverse complement strand
TCCAGCCCAAGAGCTTAGGAAACTACACTCATCCCCAGGCCAGTGGCTCCTCCCTTGGCCCACCGGGCCACAAACAGAGGCGGTGGAAGCTGGATAACAAGAGCCAGAGAGAAAGGAGGTGGAGGCAGACAGCTTGGGTGGGATGAAGGAAGCTGCAGAGGCTCCCCAGAGGGTGAGAAGCTCGATTGTAGTTGGTCAATTGAAAAGGTAGGATTCAAAATTGGGGAGTAGAAAACAAATCGATGTGAAGCTAAACCGTTAACTCGGCCAAAACGCCTGCACAATGCACGTCACGGGATCTCCCTTCCACGCAGCCCCGTCGCCTGATTTCTCATGGCACGTGGATGCCTTTGGCTACAGTAGATCTACTGAAGATCAGTCAGAAAGTGTGGGCGGGGCTGCCAAAGGGGCCTCGATGCCCCTCCCCACCCATCCCCCATTCTTCTTTCCTAAACTCTACTCCCAGACCACGTCAGCTGACCCAAACGCCCAGGGGCCCACCCCCCTGCTATCTTCGCTGGCACCCAGATAGACTCAGGAAAGAGAATCACTTACCCTCACCTATGCAGCATCATTCACCCGCAAATACACTCCTCAGCCCTTGCCCGCCAGTGGTTCAGGATAAAGGTGGTTTGGGGTTTTTTGTTTTTTTTCTATAATTTGTTTTTAAACGTTCCCTGAGTGTGTGGTTTTTGGATGCGAGTGTATGGCAGTTCATAGGCTCAACAACCAGGGATGGGGTAACGGATGGACTTCCAGTCTAGGAGTTAGTGAGACCCACATTCAAGTGTTGTCCCTATCATCTACTGACCTTTTGGCCCTGGACAGGTTACTTATCCAACTCTCTTAAGACTTTAAATTGCCAAATAGTTATGAGTTTGCCTTGGTGGTCCGTTCCCTCGCGGAGAACCCAGCCAATAGAATTGGAAGTTCGAACCAGCTCTCCCTGCCCGTGTGTGTATGTGTGTCTACGTTAGAATACATATACTGCTTTGGTGCCTAGGAGTGAAGAGAGTGAGGTGGGAGATGTCGGACTGAGGACCGTGAGGACATCAGTCTTCCCTCCCTGAAGTCCCCGTTAGCATCATCCCCAGACTTTTCCTGAGAGTCTCCTATGCTCAAGCCATAGATGGGGGGAGGGAGTTGGGAAGAGAGGAGCAGAGTAGAAGGGAGTCACCCAGATCTGTGGCCAAGCTGCCCCAGCAGCCAGCTCAGGAAGATCCTAGCTAAGTTCCTGCTTGCTCCAAGTAAGCTCAAAGAAGCAGTTTACTTGTAATCGGTGGACTTGGGCTAATGGATATTGAAACCCCATTCCCGAGCTCTCGGCTTTCTGTTTGTGATACTGGCATTCAAGATACAGTAGAAGTTCTAAGAGCAGAAAAGTCCCCTCGTTTTGCGAGAAACTAACATCCAAGGAGATATTCCGTCTCTGTCCCTGGGTTTCTGGAGTTTTCGGGACACAAACAAACTCGAAAGGAAAGAGAACCTTGCCTCTAGGCCTGTTCTGGCCAAATTGTTAAAGAAAATTCAATTCAAACTGCACCTTAGGCAAAAGAGATAACTCCAAAAACTGCTGCCCAAATGACTGGGAAAACAGTAGAAAACGACCATTGTGGGGAGTTCTTGGACTCTCGGGGCTTCTCGGAAAGCAACCCTGTAACAAATCAATTTAAAAAACAACAACAAACCAACCTAGGGTCAGAAACAGAGACTCAAAATCAGCCTAATTTTTCCCCAAAAGTCGAAATCTTCCCAACGTGAATTTCCACGGTAGAAAACAGACCACCGAGAACTAAAAGTCGTTCGTTACCTGGATCATAAGCACTAAGAACCAGTAATTTGTTAGGGGTTCCCCTCCACCACCACACACTTTAAATAGAAGACGAGAATAGACCTTATCAATCATCATAGATAGATATATTTCACTCTCACCACATAAATACAAAACATCCAAATATCCAAAACATTCAGAACAGAGTTAGTAGCCAGGATTTGGGGGACACCTACCCGCATGTGAATCATTATTTCATTAATTGTCCACTAATTGCCTAAAACAAAGCAAAAAAAAAATCCCGACATAAATAATTTACAATAAAATGACTATTTTCCAAAATTTGTTCTGGGAGTTCTTCAGATGGACTCAATACACTCTAGACAATAAGGTATCTCACGGTTTTGTCTGTTGGCTGTTTTAGTTAAAGAAAATGTGTGGCATGGACTGAGTGAGGTGCACAGGTTTGCCTGGTTAGAGGGGAGATTGCCGGCCCCTGCCTCCGCCTGGGACTAAGTTCTAACTACCTTCTGACCCTTCAAAAACAAATTTCATAAGGATAGGGATGGGGAGGGGGAAAGGGAGGGGGGAAGAAGGAGGCGAGAGGTCTTTTCTTTTCCTTACGTCTACTATTACAAGTTCTTCCTTCTTTTTCTTCATCATCCGTCTTCATCATAAGGAACGATGGGGTCATTCTCTCGATTGAGATGATTTCTGAAGGACCAGGGAAAAGTAGAACTATCCAACTTTTTCAGATGCTTAAGTAACGAGGCCATGTTTCTTTTTCTAGAATTTAAAGCTATGGGTACTTTGTGAAACTAGGGCAAGGAAAAAAAGAAGGAATTATGTTTTATCTCATTTTCTTATACAAATGGAAAGGCTTATAGTCTTCGGTGTCGATGGGAGTGGCTATTGCCCGCTCCATTTCCGAACCAACGACAGCTCCCTAAAAAGTGTCCCCTCTCTGACTAACATTTGGTCAGCTGAGCCTTGTAAGGTGTCCTTTCTATAGATACTCAATGAGTGACCTAGATTATTTCTGCTGGAAGACTGGAGGGGGGATGGAGGGGAGCAGGTTGAGAATTTCTTCGAAAATAAATCGTTGGCTTTTCTCTGCTCATTCCTTTCGAATTTCTTTTCAAACTCGAAGTCCCATTTATTCTGCCCTGCCTAGAAAACTGTTTTGGAACACTTTTAAAAGGTTTTACCTTCCAGACTCAGAATTAAAATTTTTAAAAAATAGTTAAGTTGCATTAGTTTTGGAATACGGTTAGGATTCATTTTTAATTGCTTAACAATATTCCATTCTTATTATTCTCCCTAACATTAGTATCACTAATATCATCATCATCACCATCACCATCTTCATTATTGTTAGTATTGTCGAGGTGGTCGTTAGAGCTTGGTTTTGGGCAACTCTCTTGCCTGTCCTATCCACAGATTTCCTAAAGTGGAGGGGTGGTGGTGGTGGGAGGAATCGATTCTTCAGGGTCCCAGGCTTTCTAGAGAAATCTCTAAGGCCTAGTGACCGCCGAGCGTTCTGAAATTCACTTCCTGTATGGCTCACTCAGACGGTGGGAGTTTCCTATTCCTTACTTGCGGGAAGGAGTGTACCAACTCTGGACTCTAGGAAACCCTGTAAATCTTCCACCCTATACGGGCCGCTACGGGGTTGGCGGGAGGCTGCACGCTCAGCCTTCTCCCCACTATTCCTACCAACAGTACTGCTCCTTTGGATTCGGATGGCTCCTTTCCCTCAGGTTTGGGGTGGAGGGATGGGGAAAGTGAGTAGGGCGTGTTTCCCAGATCTTTGGATCTCTCCTGCTTTCAGATAGAAGTTGGGGGTGGGGGTAGAGAAGTAAACCGAAGCAAGGCGGCGGGGGGTGGGGGGGGTGGGGGAATTAGAATTGTAAAATTAAATTTGCAAGAGAGGGTGAGGCAAAGAGGGAAAGGACGTTGTCTGGAGACCCCGTGGGGAGAGGGGAACTGCCCGGGGAGGGAGACTTGGGTGTGTGATTCCATAAATATAAGCACAATAGATACTATAAATATAAATACATGGAAATACTTAAAATCAGTCCAGTGCTTTTTTCTCCGCCCCGTCTTTATTGTTGGTCCGGGAGTAGGGCTCAAAGGCGGAGGAGCTCAGGTATCTGGCGGAGAGTTCTTGTAAATTCCCGGCCAATGAGCCAGCCATTGTCAAGGGGTTGGAGGAGAGGCGACTGGCGACGGAGCCCAGGAGCGAGGGCACAGGCAGGCTGAAGAGACTGTGGCCAGCGGCAGGGGCGGGATGCAGTCCTGAGGCGGAGGCGGGCCCCGCCGCGCTACTCACGGCCGGGGGGTGCGGAGAGGAACCGCTCGCGGGACCGGAGGCCGAGCTGGAGCCGGAGCCTGAGCTGCCGCTGCCACCCAGGGCCGGAATGCTGGGGCCTCGCAGAGCCGAACCCAGAGCGCCCGTGGCGCAAGGGGGTAGGAGGCCCGGCAGGCCCGGCGGGGAGAGCAGACGGCCTTGCTCCAGGAGCCGCAGCACGCTGCAAGTGGCGGCCGTCTCGGACACCACGGAGCGCAGCTCCGAGTCCTTGCCTTGGTCTTTTTTCTGCTTTGTGCGCCGGTTCTGGAACCACACCTTAACCTGTGGCAGCCGATAGAAAGGGCAAAGGGAGGGAGAGAGACTGTTAGAGGACCCTGGGGACGCGGCCCACGCTCTGCGAGGACACAGGAAGTTAGAAACCACCAGCTTATTCCTCTCCCTCCACCCATGGGCCGAATCTGGGGAACCTAGACCCAGGCGAGGACACAACTCGACCAAGTTCAAATCCCTCACAATCTCCTGGCTGGATTCTTCCGGGTGGGTAACTTGATTGAAACCCAACCAGAGTCAGATCGTGAAATGTTTCAAAATCATAATAATAACAACAACAGGTATTGCATTGACAAGTCCCTCCACCACCCACCCTTTAGTTCCTTCCATTCTTCCAATTTTCCAGAGGCAAGAATTTAGACAGCCCCAAGTCCACCCATACACATGCACCCCTCTCCAGTGGCTTCTCCCCCTTCCCTCTTGGGGCTTGGCCTTTAGAAGTATAGCGGGGCAACCGTGACAGTCTTAAAACTCAAATAGAGACAAATAGGGGAAAGGGATTTCATGATTTCTGGAGGAATGTAAATCTAGTACTTTTAGAATCATATTTGGAGGAGATGGTGGATGAATTAGGTCTCTCTCTACCTTCTCCGCTTCTGGAGAAGCTAGAGTTGCCCCTAATTTTAGGAAGATTTCTTAAGACCAATGTGGATCCCAGAATTACACACACATACGAGGGGAAGGGACTGAAGTTAGAACTTGGGAAAGCCCTGTCATGCCGAGGTTAAGACCTGACATTTTGAAAAGTCTAAAGCTCCCTAAAGAGGTATCACTCTGAGTGAACACGATCCACTTATACCTCCATCACTCAATCCCAGTCAAATAGAGCCAAGGAGGAGGGGGATTCCAGCTGTTTGTGGTGAATTGCATGGGGAAGTGATGAAGAATTCAGTAACAGGAACTTTCAAATCTTCTGACTTGTTATCACCACCCACCCCCACCCCCAGTCCCATAACTTTTTGAATCGGAAGTTGGAAAAGACTGGCAGGGACTTGTCCCTAAAGCCCAGCAGCTTTTGAGAGTGGCAGGATCCTTCCTGTCCTCCCATCATTTTGCTTCTCTTTCCGGCTCTACGGTAGCAGCAGCTCTGCTTATGATCCCTGTCCCTGGATTGGCAGCTGCGGAGAAGTGGTTTTTGGTCTGTTTTGGTTTTGCTTTGTTTGCTTGCTTCTGTTGGGGGGAGAGGGGGGATAGAGGTAGGGGTGGCAGGGGTGGCACTAGAAAAAGAACGCTAAACCAGAGCTCTTCTGCCAGTCACTTGGTTTCCCCCTATTTCATTTCCTGCAACCAAACCTCAGGTCTTGTCCTTTCATCAAGAGGAAATGTTGACACCTCATTTGGGCTTCTGAGCTATTGGGAATCTGGTGTAGAAGTTCCAGAGGGGAAGAAAACTCTTTTGAGTCTCCATTATAGATTATAGACCAAACCTGACAACAAAGTCCCAGGAGGTCCCAAATTCCTGTTTTCCCTACCATGACATATAAGAACCAGTTTGGAGGATAAAGAGGTCTTGTCCCCAAATATGATCACACTTTGCATATACACAGAGAAGGGCCCCCAAAATAAAAAGGATCCCAGTTTGGAGCTCACCCTCCCAAACACTCATCTGGCTCATACTGAGTCACAACCCACAGGAGCAAAGGAAAAGAAAGCAGGGCATGGTTGAAGGAAGGTTCATAGATGGTTAGACCAAAACAACTTGGCCAGAAATCATAAAAACACTCTCTCACTGAAAGGAATCTCAAAGCCCCAGGCTTTGTACTGGAAGTGAGGTGAAGTGTTAGGGACCCATCCTTATTTAACAAGGTTCTATTAGGGCCAGAAACAAGAGTAAAGTGCCCAGGGTGGAAATGACCTCTCCCTTTGGGAGAATCTCAGCAGCTCTGGCTAACTCCTTCTCTTCCTCCTTTCACAATCACCAACAGACCAAGATAGGATTGTAGATCTTCTCCCTCCAATAATTCTGGCAGAAATATTGGGCCTAGGATCCCAAGAAAGAGAGCAGCAGACACTTGGAGATGTAGTCATGTTTTCCTAGGGAGAGGGCCAAATTGGGATACCCAGAAGCAGGATGGGAATCAGCTCCTTGTAGAGTACAAGAGCTAATAAATTGTGTATATGTTGGAGGGGGTGGTGCAGTGTGGATGTGCATCTTTTGTGCCAAGCAGAGGGGCAGAGATTGCAAAAGCTGGAGTTTACCTCTGATGAAGGGCCCAGATATGTGTGTAAAAAAGAGCTGCCTTTTTCAATGCCACTGCCCCCACCCCCAACAAAATTTCCCTTTCTCCGGATGCTCTGTAGGCCTACAACCTGGTGGGGGGTGGGCTGGGCCTGAGATGAGATGACTGAAAATTAGGGACCAGTGGAGAGTTGCTGCCTAAGCAGACAAGGCCACTGGACTTGTACCTGGGTCTCGGAGAGGTTGAGCTGCCTGGCCAGCTCTGTTCGCTCCCGCCCCACAACATACTGGCACCGCTGAAACTCCATCTCTAGCCGATATAGTTGTTCAGCGGTGAATGACGTGCGGGTCCGCTTTGGCCGGTCCAGGTCCAGGCCTTTGGGAAGGATGATCTCTCGGATGGAGCCCTTGGCATCTAGGGAGGAGGCCAAAGGGGGAAAGATCGGTTGTCAGTACTCATTCATCCTACATCTTTTTCCTTCACCTGCCTCCTCCAAACAACTTTCCAGGCCAGAAGCTTCAGGGACTATACTGGTGATCCTAGCTTAGCCGAATAACTACAGGGAGACTACAAGGGAGGATTAGCTCAACAGAATGGTGTCAGTGTACCCAAATGTGAACTCAAATATTGGGGTATCTCTAACTCCATTTAACTGGTTTGTATGCCTGGGGGTGGGGGTGGAGAACGAAATTGGGAACAAGAGTTTGATCAGCTTTGTTAAGATAAATCCTTTTGAATGAACAGCGAGGTTGGAGCACAAAATGCAATCCGGACCAAGGCAAACAGTTCCTTCTGTTCTGGGCGCCCTAAGGCTAGAGGAGGAAAGCCGCCTTGCTTCCTATGGCACAATTCCCGCCTCGGAAGAGGCCTCACAAGATCAGGGACGACTGAGAAGAATAGTCCAGCTCAGACTTAGGGTCCTCTGACCCCTGCCAGAGTTGGTCTTCTGCTCTCTCCCGACCCCCACAGTCGCCAGAAGCACTCACACCCCACCCAGCACACGCACAAGAGCACAGAAACCCACTTCCCCCAGTGCTCTGCGGGCCCTTGACCCTACCCCAGAGGAATAACTGTTTACCAGGCCGTATTCGTGGTTCGTTTCCTCATAGTCTCGTTGTTCCCTTTCTCCTTGGGGGCAGAAAACACCCCAAGGGGAAAAGACCGGGCTTCCGGAGCCCGAGGCACAGCTTCCCCAAATTACGGGTCAGCAGATGTGGGGGCAGTGGCACTCTTGGAGGTGAAGGTGAGAATCTCCTTTTAGGATTCCCCCCTCCCAATTCGGTCCCACCGGGTCTCCCGGCTGCCTAAGAACAGGATCCTTAGCCGGCCAGAACTAACTTCCCGCTTCTCCATTCAAACCGCAGTTTGGCTTTTCTTTTATTTTTCTGTATCCCCCAAACTTCCAAAGCCTGGGAGGCAAGAGGGGATGACTGATTTTATCTTTGCCTCCCTCCGACCCATTTCTTTTCAAAGGCGATTGTCATAAAAGCCTGGGGTCGGCGGCCTCCTCCTCCACCTTCTCTCCGGCTACATCCTGCAGTGCTTCGGATTTCCCCAAAGATCCTCTCCGCCCCCACCCCGCCTCCCTTCCCCACCCTCGGGTCTGGGGGGGACAGGGCGAGGCCTCAGCACACCAAGTTCCCGAAACCTAGGAAAGGAGGCGAATGGTCTGGCCCAAAAGGCCGGCGGCTAGACTCGGAGCAAGGCAGAGGGTGGGGCCCCAGGGCCGGCAACTTTCTCCCGAAGTCCGAGCCGATCCACCACCTCAGAGGTCCCCACCCCCAACCTCCACACTCCCTCATACACATATACACATAGACATACACCAACACCCACAACCCGTGGCCAAGCGGGTAGGACGCGGAGAAAGAACTGGGCACCCGCTAAAGACCTGCAGCCAGGGGAGAAGGGGACCGAAGGCTCCGGTCAAGGATGGGGTAGACGGGCAACCCTATCCTCCCGAATTGCCCCTCCAAATATACCCGAGCCCCAGACTCTTTCTTCTTTCTGATCCCCTACCTCGAACCAGGATCCTTCTGCAATAGTCCGGGTCGGCAGAATTAGATTTACTCTTATTACAATCTTCCGAGGCGGCAGACGGGGAGAAAGTGCCCGGAGGTTCCTTCAGAAAAGAAGTGGAGATATTCCCTTCGCCCCCCTTGCTCTCTTTCCCCTCCTTATGTCCATTCTTCGAGACCCGGTTAGTCTCAGCGTCCGAGTGGCATCTAACGTCCATTTTGTCTGGTTTCCCAAACATGTAAAAGGCAAAAAAAAAAAAGGGGGGGGGGATAAGAATACCCCACTGCACACACGCACCCACAAAGTACACCCCACAGAAACCCCGAAGGGAGAGGAGAAGGGGAAAAAAGCCACCACCGGCGAAACGAGATTGGCGATAGCACAAGCCTCTGGTGGTCAGCACAGTGGGGTCTGCAATACACTCCTGGAGATGCAGGTTGTCGTGTTGTGGTTCCCAGCGGAGTTGAGATTCAGTCTCATCAGTCCCAGCCTTCTAATAGGACTGTCCAGTTCCCCAGCCCAGCGATCAGATAGCGAACAGTGCAACTCTGAAATGATTTCTTGCCTGCCTTATTACTGAGACATAGAGATGTTGGACACCCAGAGGGACGCACACTCGCTGTTTCAATTGATTACGGGTAATTTCACAGCCTCCACGTTTCGGTTACCTCATGAATACACTAAATTGTTTGGATAATATATCAGATCGTAATGGATGGTTTCTGTGCTTGTCCCCAATCAAGTAGAGTTTAGCCAGTGAATAAACTGAAATGATTGGTCTTGCTTTCAGGAAACACACAATCAAAGACCCAGACTTCCAGAAAAACTTTTGACAAGATTCATCCTGAATTGTAAGCACCATTAGCAGCCATTATTAACTTCCAGTTTGCCTTTGACCCTCCAGATTATAAACTGACTAAAGGGGCTTTCTCAAGACACGCCAGATACATCTGAATAAAGCTACTTTTAAAAAAGACAATAACTAAGACACCCCCCCTTTCCCCTCCTCCCCCCCCCCCATGCATCCTTCAGCAGGAGGAAGTCCCTCTTGGGAGAAAATGAAATCAGAAAAAGAGAAAGTTTGGCTTAAGAGGATCTCCCTCCCACAAGAGCTGAGAACTCTTTAACACACCTCCATGCTGACAGCCATCTTAAACTTCCATAGCTTATTTTCTTTTTTAATGCCCGTGGCTTAAAAAAATATATATTTTTGCACCTCCAACAGCCCTGAGACTGCCCATTGAAACGCCAGCTTTCTGTTCAGATATAGGAGAGAGAGAGAGAGAGAGAGAGAGAGAGAGAGAGAGAGAGAGAGAGAGAGAGAGAGAGAGAGAGAGAATCTAAACTGCATGATCTCCTTTAAAAAAAAAAAAGTTTTCTCCTAGCTATTTCATTGTCTCTGCTACAATATCTTTGAGAAAAGCAACAGCCAGTAATCCAATAAGACCATTGATTAGGCTACAATGATTCAATTCAAGCACATGGCCTTGTGCAAAGAGCATGCTCCAGCCCTTCTTGTCACCTTGCCGGGGCAGAAGCCCTCTTCATGCTGCTCTCCTTATTCATTCCTTTATGGGAAATGTAGAGCGAAAGGAGTGAAAGATGGCAATTATCTAATTGGACTATTAACAAACAATCCTCTGAGTGCGGCAGTCTGGCCGTGGTTCTCGGGCGGGGGGGAAGGGTCCCTGTTCTCCTGCCCTCATTCACAAAGAGTTTAGGGGCCATGGAGGAAAGGGGAAAGGGAAGGGGGTTGGGGGGGGGCGGGAATAGGTGGGAGGTTTTGCTGAGAATTTTTCCACACAATTCCAAGAATGGGGGTGGATCGGCGGGGAGGGGGATGAGGGGGCGGACTGGGACTGAGGAGGAGGGGAAATGGTGTGTGGTGAGTGCGTGTTGGAGGTTGAAGGAGGAGATCCGTGCTCTTACCAGCCCTGAAATGTGTTCTGACTATGCAAGAGAGAAGCTGCACGCTCTAGTTATATTATTACGCCCTGCCCCACCCCCACTCCCTCTGCTACTTTTCCCTACTCCCCCCTCTCCCCAGCCCTCCTCCCGTCTGGTAACCGACGGCCCCCTTCCCTTCAAATCGACAATAGTCTTCGGAACTGTCTCTCCGACCGGACCACCAATATTAAAGAACGGTGGAGTGGGGGTGGGAAACAAAAAGCGAAGTGCAGAACACTGAGTTTGGGCTCGTTATCATCCTCTTTCCCCTAGTCCCTCTTTTCCTCCCCTCTCTTCCCTCCTCCCCTCACTCCTATCCTCGGGTCTCCAGGAAAATCTACGAATTTTTGCAACACGGAACCCAACGGTTTTCTGAGCTCGGTTTCACGCCAAGGGCTCTCTGATGATTTGGCATCTCTTAACAGGGGGAGTGAAATTGTAGGGTTTGAAGCGGGTAGGGAATTGGATGGGGGGGGGGGGAAGACGGCAAGGCGGGAACAGAGGAAGAAATGCTGAGGAGCTCTTCGACTTAGCCATGTGGTTTTATGCCTCCTGAAGAATACGTGACATTTCATATACAGGCGACTCATCAGCTCCGTTACTCCTTAAACGCATCCTTTGACTATGATGAGTTGTGAAGTTATTTTAATTCACGACTTGGAGGGAATGGAGGAGGGACGCGTGTATGCGCATATATGTTCCTAGTCTAGACCACCCTATGCATAGATATACTTAGGCCTGAAAACCACTTTCTTCCAACTTCCACAACAACCTAAATACGGATCTCAAACAGCAGCCCCGATCTTCTTAACTGGATGAATGACTGAAAGGATTGAAAAAAATGAATTGAGTGGGGCAGTCAGAAAAACAAACCCTAGCCATTTAAAGCAGTATTTTAATACATTTTTATTATTGCCTTTCTCAGTTTGGAGAGAGAGAGAGAGAGAGAGAGAGAGAGAGAGAAAGAGAGAGAGAGAGAGAGAGAGAGAGAGAGTGTTGGTGGCCTGGGGAGTCAGAAGAATCTCTCTTCCTCTAGAGCCCCAACAGAAATTTAAAATACAAAAACAAAAACAAAACAAAACACCCTTTTCTAGAAGAGAGACGAAAAAAACAACACTAAGACTGGCCCAGGCCCATCCCCCACCCCCTAGTTTCAACCCAATTTTCAGAGACATATTTTCACAGGTCCTTCTATCTGAAGCTTCTGCTAATTTTAACTGGGTATCTTGAAATTTGGAGTCATCTTTGGAATGAGTCCCATCACTTAGATTCTCCCCCACAGCCTCCAGACCTATATGAAAGCTCAGTGTGCCGGGTACTGTTCCGATCTGAAACACTATACCCTCCGGTGATGGGGGGGCGGGTGGGGATGGGGGCTTTTCGTTCAGGAAATCTTTCAGGTCAGGAAAAACTTGTCGACTGTGGTCTTCTTTCTCCACAGTAGCGAGTGGGCGAATGTGCATCATGAGGATGGCACAGGGCTGTCAGTCTCTAGCTAACGTTGGTCCCTGGTCCATCAAATGACCGCTGGAACCAGCTCCTCATGTGGCTTTCTCCCTCTCCTCTCTCTCTCAGATTCCTGGTCACTGAGCTGGCCTGCCTAAGTGATCTTGACCTCGAATGGTCTAGCCTAAACTTTCCCTAATCCCAACCTGGGTTCTGGGTCCTCCATCCAGCACAGAGGCTGATATTTGAAGTCCCCTTGGCATTCGGAAACTGCCTCCTGGTGGCCGGCAAGGGTGCAGAATCTTCAGTCCCCAGGGAGGGAGAGGTAAAAGAGAGAGAGAGAGAGGCTAAGTCATCCATCAGTACCACCGTGGAGACCCAGTGAGCCTCCTGCAAGGTCATTAACTAGCTCTTCTGGGCCTGGAAAGCCCTAGTACCCAGGAATGGGGCAATGAAGGTTGGGTTTTAGGAAACCATTATCAACCTACCACCAAACTTAATAACACGTCTGCTCTCTAACCTCCAGAGAACCCCCAATCCTAAAAGGCTAAACAGAATTTAAAAGAGAAATGGGATAATTCCTTCTGTTCTCCCCTCCTGCCCCATTAAGGCATGCATCACTCAGGCAAGTGACCAGGCTGGAGTGGCTGTGTTGGCTTCAAGGCAATTCTTGCATTTTGTAGCTGTCCCTCCTCCCATGAAAAAAAAAAAGAGCTTTGTAGTTCCTTCAGTCACTGATAGAAGAGAGAGGACAGGGCATTTAGCAGGTTTCCTGAATGATTATCTGAAGTTGGAGAATGGTTTCCTTCTCCCTTCCAGGTCTGATTTTGTGGGGTAACTAATAATAGCAATAATAATATATATACAATTTTATTTTGCTTTACAAACTACTTCACCATTTACTACCCCATTTCCTGTTCACAAAACTTTGGAGGGTATATAATACAAATATTATCACTCCCTTTTTTTAGATGGGAAAACTGGTTCAGAGAATTTAAATGATTTCTCATCATTCTCCCTGGAAGTTTGGACTCCACTCCCAAAATCCAAGCTGGGCTCTGAAAGGTGAGCTTTTCTCTTATCTTTCCAGGAACCAAGCCTCCACCTTACTTTCCAGCCATCATGTTCAAACTATGTAGTTGCCTCTATCTGGATGCTGGAAACAGCTTTTTTTTTTTTTTTTGGAGAGCAATTGGGGTTAAGTGACCTGCCCAAAGTCACATGGCTAGTAAGTGTGTCAAGCGTCTGAGGCTAGATCCAAACTCAGGTCCTCCTGACTCCAGGGCTAGTGCTCTGTTCACTGCACCACCTAGCCACCCCCATCGTTAAATTTTTAATGTGATCATTTACATTTCAGAAATTGACAAACTACAAATCAAGGCTTGATTTTTTTTTTGGTTGTTGATTGTCTAGAGAAAATGATGAAAAAAATATTAATGCAGATTAAACTTAAAGGTGTGTCTAAAGAACTTTCCCCCTTCCCCACACTGATTGTTACTTAACCAGAAAAACTTTAATATATCATCTTTCCCCCCTTAGAATATAAGTTCCTTGAAGGCAGGGACTGTCTTTCTAGTTTGTAAATGTATCCTCAGTCATTAGGACAGTAATAAGTGAATAATAACTAACAAATAGAATTTATCTCTTATCTTTATTACACACGTGTGTATATGGAAGCAAGAATGTATGCGTGTGTGTACACATAACCTTCCTCGTGGTTTTTCAGCAGTGAGTGGGAGATCTCTTCAAACCACGAGCCCAGTGCTCATTGAATAAAATCACCTTTGCATGGAGCTTAATACTTTTCAAAAATATTTTCACATATATTATATGATTAATAAACTTCCCCTCTATTCCTAGTATAAGCTTTCTGATTAGGTCAGCTTTGATTTTCCCTAGAGATTCAAAGAGATTTCTGTTGCTGAGCACGCTGTTCAAAATCCCTGGGAAAACTGGGACTAGGACCTGGGAGGAGAGATATTGTGCAAAATATTTGTGCTAATCAGGTCACTAATAATTTTTATGCAAACATAAACATGGTTTGCTAAAGAATTCCAAAGGATTCATAGAGAATCTGGGGATGAAATGGAGTCATGGACATGAATCTGAATATGAACTATTATTTATTAAATTACCATTGTATTATTAATTTATATCTTTCAGGTTACTCTGTTATAACTTGATCCTTTGCCTTGAAGACAAAGATCTTATCTTAGATTTCTTTGTATCCCTGACAAGACTCAATAGTAGTTATTCAGTAAAATGTGTCCAATGAATGCAGATAGATGTAGGAGGCATCTCTGGTTACAAGGGTGTTCCAGTATTTAAATCCCCCAAATAACAAAATCATATAGACATATAGTTAACTGGCAATATTCACCTATTTTTATGCCTGATGATATTATTGTTGACTGAATTCAAATTACTTGTGTTAATAAGGTTTTTATGTGAGTAATCAAGCTGGGTTTTTTTGTATGGACATCATAAAAAATATAAAAATTGGTCGGGAAATTTCATAAGAAGCATTTTTTATTTCTCAGAATTTGTAGGAAAATTGACTAAAGTCAGTTCAAGTTCTGCAAAGGAAAAAAGAGGAATGATACAGTTATCTGAATAAATGAAAAATAACTAAGCACATAAATATAACTGAATTATTTGCCAAAGTGTTCATGGCAATGTCCTTCTGTGCATCAGAGTTTGTCCTGAGGTTAAATGACCCCACATTTTTACTTCACCATCAATAATCATAAAAATTCAGAGCAAGAGGCTTAAATATATCAGCTAGTTTAAATCCATTTGGCAAATTGAAGAAACTGAGGCTCAGAAAACTGACGTGATTTGCCTGAGGTCATACAATGAGTTAGTGGCCTGGGATTAGAGCTCAAAGCTCTGTAAGTAGTTAGTGAACTAGTGCTATGAAATATGAACTTGAGTTTTTATTGAAACTAGGACATTCTTACCTTATTTTTCAGCCCCACTCATCTCCCATCACTGTAAACACACTAGGTATCATTCTAATAGGGCAAAGATTCTTTCTTCCATCCTTGCATAGTTATGGCTTTTTTTCCCCCTTCAAGAAGCACCAACAGGAGGGAGAGGTGTTTGGCAAAGAAGCTAAGGTATCCAAATGTTCTTTATTAGCAGGTATCGTTGGATCAGCTTTTTGGAGGTAGTCTAATATAATATGCGGAGACATCATTTTTTAAAAGAACTACATCTAAGAATGTCACACAACCAGAAATTAACTTTCAGTAACAATGAAACAGGGTATATATTTAATTAATTAATAAAAATTAATGAACAAAACAAGGATATACCTAGCATTTACATGGTGATTTTAATCACCAAAAGGAAGGTGCAAGTAGTAACTGATTTATCATCATAGAATACTACTATTATTCCCATTTCACAGATTTCAGTGAGGGAAAAGAGGGTGGTTATTACATTTTAAAAATGTTTAATAAATGCTTAAACTCTAAATATCCACAAAAAGTGAAAAATTCAGTTAGTCATCTGTGTTGCAGATAAAGTTGGTATGTTAGTTAATAACATATACATCGCAAGTTGTGCACTAGGGAATTAAACTCAGTTCCCTCCTTCAAATACTGTGTAAAATTATGTAAAATATGACTTCAACTAAACAATATGTAGCATCAAAGAATTTTATACATGGAAGAGATGAATATTAGCACTCTCCTAGTCCAATCTGTTCATTTTCAATACGAAAAATAAAATAACAATCTGAAGCATAGAAAAGGGAAATGAATTGGTTAACACTATAGATTTAGTTAATGGCAAAGCTAGGACTAGGATCAGGTCTCATTTGGACTGGAATGTTAAACTAAGATTAATGGATACATTTAATCATTTTTTTACCATAGAGTCCAAGTCAAAGACAGAATTTGTCTGTGTGGGAAGATCCTCAAGATGCTCTTGTTTTGATATGACATTGTGCTATTTGTTTAAACCCCCAGAACACAGCAGAGCTTCCAGGAAGAGATCTGTAACCACTCAAAGGAGTCTGGCTTCTCCATCCACACAGAAAAGACTAAGTGACTGAAGAATGTCTATTGCCCAGATTTCAGTATGCATTTAGTTGGCTAGCTTTCAGAACTGGTCCAATAATATGTATATCTGATAGACAGCACACCTACATAGGAAGCTGGACCTATAATTGAACAGGAGGTAGGGGGTGAGAGAGGGAACAAGTAATTATCATGTGCCTACTACGTGCCAAGCACTGTACTAAGTGTTTTACACATATTATAGAATTTAAGGAGAGCAGGCTACATGGTGATGATGATGATACCTCAAATGAATAAATTGCTTTCAGGAAATTGCAAAGTTCTTTTATTGACCCCAGGCTTTCTTTGAAAGCAAAGTGCCATCTTTTCAATGCTAACATTTTATTGGTATTTCTATATAGCCGTGAGTTACGGAACTCTCCTGCCTTTGAATTAAAGATTAGCACCACACTTCAGGCAATGGAGAGGTATATGGCAGATATGAATACAATGTAACATGCAAGTCAGAAAAGAGCTCCAAAGTGAAGAATGAGAATAAAGGCTGGAATCAAGTAGTTATATAATAGGAACAGAATAACTTGCAAAAGGAAAGGAGCAAGAGATGACAGGTAAGCAGCTTTAGTGGTCCACTGGTAGCCTCTTCATGTCAGGAGAAATCAAGGAAGGTTTCTAGCACATTGGTAATCAGACATAAACTGGAGGGTGAACGTGAATAAGTGTTGCTAGAGATGCGTCTGGCAGGGGTAGATTGCAGTCTGCATCTCCGGAGGGAATTCCTGACTTGTTGAAATCCCAAATCTGTCTGAGAGTAATGCAGTACTTAGAGGGTTACTCTTGGAGTCAGGAATACCTGAGTTTAAATCCTAAGTAATACTAGCCTTTCAGTGCCTCTGGCAGTGAGACTGTAAGTTAAAGATTTTGGTGAAGGGAGCTGCTAAACCAGGAGTTCCCTGCACTCATAGAATTATAGGTCTTGAAACCTATCTCCCCTGCCTTAAAAACAAAACAAAAAGATAAAATAAAACCTCCCTTGCATTTTCTGCTTCACATACCCTATCAGGAAATGGATGTTTTAATCTTACCTCTTTAAAATATGTATTGTTATGTCCATCTTGGACAGGGGAAAGGAATAACAGAAGAAATCAAATGGCTTGCCCAAGGCGACTAAGTCAAAGTCATTGACATTAACCAGATAATGGGGACCATGAGGCATGTAGTACTTGCCACATGGAAGGCACTACCTGAAGATTTATTTGAATGAATTAATGAATGTAGGCACTTTCTGTAAAGAACATTCATCCTAAAAGCATGTCATCATCCTCAGCAACAACAAGAAGTTATTGAGGTCAGGAGAAATGAAAACAGAAACTCTGACATCTACAAATAGTAGGACAGCCCAAAGTGATTGGAATGAGGACAAAATGAATTCTTGGTACAAAACAATTGGTCAGAGCTCTAACTCATCCCAATCCATACAAGGGATGATATTCCTAAACCAGAGATGTTATATACAGTGTTGTATTGAGTAACTCATAATAATACTACTTAGTACTTATATGGCACTTTCCCTCTTGAAAAGTGCTTTACAAACATTAACTAATTAAATCAGCATGACTTCTGTAAGGGAAAATTGAGCCTCTTTAATCTGTTTGAATTCTCTGAAAAAGCTAATAAAATTAAGGTATAATGTTCGTGGAGAGGAATACACAAAGCAATAAACAGCTTTTGTGAAGGATTAAACATGGAAGTGTAGTTGTGGCATTTCATAACTTCAAAAGCTGTTTATAGTGAGTTTATTCCAATGCTACAAACATCATTTCTATTGTTCACTGGGTCAAAAGAAGACCCTGACTAAAACTGTAGATGCTTTCTTGCTGCAAGCCAATTGGAAGAGCAGTTGCAATAGTGACCTGTGGATCCCTATTAAAGTCATTTCTGAATGGGACTTGGCTAAATGGTGCTTGGAGCAGAAAGCAGAAAGGCAGAGAAAGTGAATAGTGTTGAGCCAAGCTCTGTCACGCATGCAAAAGGGGACCTCCTAGAAAAGGTCAGAAGAATCAGGAATTACATCTTATCACCACAATTCTCTGTAGGCTATCTAGGAACCAAACATCTGAAGGAAAGTTCAGTTAGCCAGATGTTTGATCAACCCATTATTTCATGAAAGAATGCTTCCATATATCCATATTTTATGACACTGTATATATCACATTTCCATATCCATTCTCTTAAATTGGTCAGGTTAGCCTACTTCTATTGTTATTGGGTCTAGTAGCAAAAATAAGATGTATCCTTTTAATTTGCTGATGACAAAACACAGAGTCAGAAAGTGAAACATAGAAATTCTAGTTGTGATTTGGCAAATAAAATTTTTTAGGATTCTTCAGTTGGTTGACCCTTATCAAACAGATTACATACAACAATCCCAACCATTCAGTTCCCTCCTTTGATTTTTCCCCTCTTTGCCACATTATCTATGTAATTGCTCCAAATGTCTATGGCCAACAGAAATAGCCTCTTTTCACTTGAAATGATTCCATTACATTTCTTTCTTCTTTTTTTTTTTTACTTTTTATTTATTTATTTTTTTGCTTTTTTTTTTTTGGAGGGCAGTTGGGGTTAAGTGACTTGGCCAAGGTCACACGGCTAGCTTTTTGTGTTAAGTGTCTGAGGCTGGATTTGAACTCAGGTACTCCTGACTCCAGGGCCGGTGCTCTATTCACTGCACCACCTAGCCATCCCTACTTTTTATTTTTTTTAATTTTATTTATTTATTTTTCGTTTTCAACATTCACTTCCATAAGTTTTTGAGTTTTCCCTTTTCTCCCCTTCCCTCCCCTCCTCCTCTCCAAGACAACACGCAATCTGATATAGGCTCAATATATACATTCATATTAAACATATTTTCACATTAGTCATGTTGCAAAGAATAATTATAACGAGGAAGAAGAAATAAAACAAAACAACCAAAGGAAAAAGAAAGCAAATAGTCTGCTTCACTCTGCATTCAGACTCCATAGTTCTTTCTCTGGATGTAGACAGCATTTTCCATTATACATGATACTTCTTAACCAATTCCACGCCATATGTTTTACTAGCTCCTCAGCTAAGAAAAGTGAAAAATGAAGAAGATTTGAAAGATAAAAAAAAATGAGAGCTCCATGTCCAAGCTAGAGGAACTAAGTTATTGAGGTCAAGTCTACATACAGTGGGACAGGTACTGTGGCTCTGCTCTACACTCACGCACATGTGCACACACACACATACACGCAGATGTCTTTATCATTTTTACTGAAATTTATGACAGAATCATACCATAAATATCTGACTTGACTCCCTCATTTTACAAATGAGGGTCTACAGATTGAGGAAAAGCTGAATAACAGCTGTTATCTTAATGTCATGGAATATTATTGAACTATAAGAACAATAACTATGAGGTATTGAGAGGAACGATAGAAGACTTGTGAGAACTGATGCAGAGTAAAACAGGCAGAAACAAAAGAATAACATACATAATGATTATCATAATGATGTAAAATTTTAAGAAAAACACTAAAATACAAAGACCAATCTTCGTTCCGGGGGGCAGACGATAAACACACTTCTTCAGGGCAGAGAGCTGGGGAAATATGGGGATGGAATATTGCATCCTTTATCAGATAAAGTTACTTTGTTGGTCAGTTTTACTTAACTGTTTTTCTTTGTTACAAAGGAGGGCTAAACATGAGGGAGGGGAATATCAGGAAATAAGTGGCATAAAACCTAAAAGGTCTCAATAAAACTCTTATTAATGGTTGGGGAACTTTACCCATGAGGAAAATAAGGCCCAGAGATGTGAAGTGACTTATCCAAGATCATGTCGATGGTAAATAGCAGGGCTACGATTCAAACCTAGCTGCTCCATGCTTAAAGATTACAATTGTTTAACTGCAATCTCCTTCTAGAGAGGAGAAAAATGGAGATCTACAGACATGAAATGACCTGCCCAGGATTGTACAAAAGGTTAGTCACAGGATCTTGAGTAGAAAATTTGAAACTGACTTCTAACCCAGTGCTAATTGGCCCTCTTTCCAGTATGCTACTGTATGTGTATACTGGACTGGTCACGTGTGGAATTGTAAATGGGCAACAAAATGCCTGCTTTTCACCACTAGTATACTTTATTACCAATACACCTTTGGACTGAAGCTATATTTCCAGAACACTATTAAAACACAAATATATCATGTGGGAGAAGTTTGGTTACATTAATATTCACTAGCTATTAGTTCATGTGTTTAGTCATCCAGGTAACTAGTTCTCGCTTCCAAGACAGCAGAATTCCAAAGACATGTTACGTGGGACAAGCAAGATTTAATGCAAGTGGGACAGCAAAAAAAGAAAAGCAAGAGAGGTTAAAAAAAAACAACAAAAGCAAAAACAAAAAAACCCTCTGAGCATAAGGTAGGGAAGAGATTATTCTAGTTGTATGCCAAATGCCAAATGCTCATGGGCATTCAGGATTCCAAATCTAATCCATTTCTAAACTTTAATTAAAATTCATTCATGATTCTGCTTTTTAAGATGTAGTTTTATTTGATAGCATATCATTAACATGAATATTCTTAAGTTAGTTCTATATCAGTATGAGTCTTAGAGAACTACAATCTCCGAAGAATTGAAACAAACGAATAGCCAAAGAGCAATAACAAGGCACATGGAGGGCATGAGTAAGTTATGACACAGTGCAACCAAGGAATTACACAGGATGCTGTCAAAGAAGTATATTACTGAAGGGGAGGAAAAAGAGCTGGGGAGCATGGAAAAATTGAAGTACACCCCTCCCCATGATTTACTACTCTCCCTGTATCCATCCTATCAGAAGAGAATAAAGGAAGGTCCTAGAATATCAGGTAGATCTGTGGAGTTTATGGGAAAACATGAACAAGGATCAAACAGGACAGGACGTAATGGATGTGCTGCCATCTGAATCACTGGAGCATATATGCAGAAATACATAACAGAAAACAGTATTATAATCATAATCACCATAACTTATATAGCACATTACAATTTACAAATTGTTTTCCTTGCGTCAGTCTTGTTAAGTAGCTGGTATATGATATTATACACATTTTACAGATAAGATATATCCACATTTTACAAATTGAGACTTGAAGAGAGTCTTGTCCAGCCAGCATCACACAGCTAGAAAATGATGGTGTGAGTTCAAGGCTGGAACTCAGGGTTTGTGTCTCTAAGTTCTGTACTTTATCTACTACCCTATAAGGGTCCCAGTCTCTAGGTTGAGTTTAGAAGGCCATGAAGTCCCTGAAGGATGAATCTAGAATTCTTATGAGCCCCAAATATTATGACTTTGATCTTTATTGACAACAAAATACACGGTGGGACAAACTATGAAAAATAAGCCAAAATATCTTGCCGAGGGTGAATAAATTATGTTTTATGCATCTACATTACTATTTTTCAAATGTACGTAGATACTATGATTAATAAAATGAAAATTCATTTACAAGTATTACTGCTTTTATAGTGGCCTTTTTCATAATATATATTCTACATCAATGGAAACTAAGACAACTGCTATCATATGAAGCTCTGTGAAAAATATTGGTATTAAAAAGACATTTCAATGGTATATATGGTTAGAATTCATTAACATGTAGGTTAGTTTTGTTGAACTTTTTTTTTCTTTCTTTTTAAATTCTTTATTATAAGAAATGACTTGAGGGACTGGGTACATATTCAGAGATGAAGGTGATATAAAAAATAAAAGAAACCAATAAAAATTTTAAAATAATTTGTTTTTGCTTTTTGGAGGGCAATTGGGGTAAAGTGACTTGCCCAAGGTCACATGGCTAGTAAGTGTTAAGTGTCTGAGGCTGGATTTGAACTCAGATCCTCCTGACTCCAGGGCTGGTGCTCTATTCACTGTACCACCTAGCCAACCCCAAAAATAATTTTAAAAGGCATTTTTATGTCCTAAAAGTATGAGAACCAATACCATACACCATGGCCTAACTTACTCTGTTGGAAGGAATGTAAGCAAATTCTTGCTGTGTGTTTTTTAAATGTGATTTTTTTAAGATCCAAAGAAAGCTCAGAACCATAGAATCATAGAATGTTCAGGCTGGAAAGTATCTTGGAGATCCTAGGATACTAAATGTAGATTTGGAAGGGACCTTGGAAGCCATCAAATCCAACCTCCCTCATTTTACGTTTAAGGAAAACTAGGCACAGAAGGGTTAAGTGATGGACCCAGAGGAACACAGCCACAACTGGACTCCACATTTCCTAATTTCTACTATTGTGGTCTTTGTACCTCCCAGAACAATGTCAAGTGGTTCAGGATCCCTAGAGCATTTGTATTGGTCCACATTTTGTAAAAGCATCTTTGTGTTCTGAAATGTCATGAACTTAAAGAAAGATACTGGAGGGGTCAGGTGGGACACCAGGCTTATTCCTATGGGTTTTGTGATTGCTTTAAATTTGGCTGGGCTCCGAGGAAGACTTTTTTTTATTATAATAGTTTAGTACTGCAGGCACCCATTTGGTAGAGAAGCAATTTGGATCCTGTTGTTACAGGAGATATTGTTGGTTCTACCACATAATGGTAATCAATTACAATTATTTTAATTGACTCCCTAATTATTATGTCTCAGAGGGAGGAGGAGGGGAAAAGTGCTAGGTGGCTCAGCTACAGAGTGACACGTGGGAGCCATGAAACTCCTAATATGAGGTCTATTTAGAAGAACGGGAGGGGGGGGAAGAGCAGAACCAGATTATTAAGTGAAAAATTTCCTCCAAAAAATATCATTCTTAGATGTACAGCAGAACTTAATTTATAGGATCATAGAGCTAGTAGTGGAAAGAAATTTAGAGGTCAGCTAATTCACCTCTCTCATTAAATAGATGAGGAAACTAAAGTCTTGGGAAAGTGCTTTGCTGAAGGTTATACATACAAAAGGTGTCAAAGCCAGCACAAAAACCCAGTTTCAAATATAACTAAGTGCTCCTTGCATTGAATGTAGAAGACCAAACTAACTGGAAATGTGTGGCAAATCAACAACTATTATAAACTTTACACAGTCTAAAATAATATTACTAAAAGTTATATTTATAGGTTCATTGAATGTTAAAGATATAAAAGACATCAGAGAATATCTAGTCCTATCAAAGAGGAAACCGAGTCCTAGTTAGGGGAACTGAGTTTCCAAAGTCATACAAAGAATCAGGGCAGAGGGATATTAGAACCAAGGACTCCTGATTCCAAGGCCAGTGTACTTTGTGCCATGGTATGTCTTCTAAATATTTATGAGATTGAGGGGGTGCAGTTTTCAAACTTGGAATGACTCCTGAGGATTATCTCATCATTCAAGTCATACTTGAGACAACATCTTAACAACACTCTCTTTGCTTCAGTGATATTTCTCCATAGGCAGCAAATCTAGGACTTGGAGTTGAGACTTCTGCTTTGATTCCAGCTCCTCCACTCAATCAGCTGTGTGGTTTTAGGTAAGTCCCTGGACTTAGTTTTCTCTTCAGTGGTGTGGACACTTAAAGGATTGGGATTTAAGAAGATCTCAAAGGACCAAGCTGTGTAAAGTGATGCAGTACTTCCTTTTTTTGGTTTTGTGAGGCAATCAGGGTTAAGTGATTTGCCCAGGCAAAGAAAATAGAGCTAAGATGAAAATTTATATTTCAAAGTGATATTATAACAATATTTTATATCAATTGATAATATTGTTCCTAGTATTCATAATATACTGGCTATATATTGGCTATCTCACAGGGTTGTTGTAAGGAGAATACTTTGTCAGTCTTAAAGACCCTTATGAAAATAAGTTATTACAATTAACAGAAGTATGTAAATTTGAAAATAATTATATTTCTTATATAAATATTCCATATCTATAATTTTTTTGCGGGATTTTCAATTGTCTAAGCAATCTCCCTCTTGTCCTGCTTCATTGAGTTTGAGAAAGAGGGAGGAATCAGGCATGAGGAATCTGTTTTGGTGATAAAATTTCAGAGTGTGTGTTCATATATATTGGTGTGCTCACAAAGCTTACACAGGAAAAGAAGCAAAAGGAGGGGAGAGGGTTGGGATAGTCCTATGACTTGTTGAGAGCTCCATGTGTATGTAAAAGGGTATTCCATGACAACAGGAAGTAATGGTACATGTGGTCTACCATTGAGCCCCCTTCACTATTCCACTTTCAATGAACAATCAAAGGCAGCTCGAGAAGAAATAAATGTCACCAGACCCCAGTTACCTTAACAGACTGAACATCAACCAGCTAGGAGGCCAGTATAGGAATAGGACTAGGATGCTCATGAATGCCTGTGTAGGTAGCCACTGAACAGTCTGGGTCTAAACATATGAACTGGGAACTCTTGGGTTTTGGATGTTCCTATGCCTAGATTTAGAAGGTATACCATCTACATGATAGTTTAAGAAATATATTTATTTTAGTCCTATTGCTTCCATGAGAAAATATCTATATATACTCAAACCACACCTGCATGGTTCCCTCTGTTGTGTTAAACTAACATATAAATAGAAGTGAAGCAGAAATGGAAAAATAATTTTCTTAATGAATGAAATCCAAGCCAAGAATTTAATTAGATGAAACCACAAGATATCAAGATGGCAGCTGCTGCCTACAAAAAAAGGAAGTCTAGGGGACACAGATACCAGGTCTTTGAGAGCTGAAACTAAATTTTCCCCGTGGGCGCCCTCTGCTGTTGGGGGGAGCTCATAACCAAAAAAGTTAACATGGGATTTTTCTGATTGTTGAACAGGATTAGGCAAATGGTCCACTGTACTCTTTACTGAGCTAATCTCATTTCTCTAAAGTATTAATGTGCCTGAAGCATTACTGAAGGGTTGATATGCTTAAACACAACTAATTTACCATAGAAAATATAGAGCTTTTGGACATGTTAGGAATTTTGAGTAGAAATGGATTTTTAGATCTGAAGTACATTCAGGATAATGTAAAGTACATAAGGGATTTTCCAGTGAATTCCAGACCCTGCCATGCCCATTATGACTACACAAATACAAAATAATGAAAAAGGTAGAAAAACTTTTTAAGTGCTAAGTATGAGATTTATGGAGAGAAAAACATGGGAAAGAACAATGATGGAGCTAACTCTATGATTTTGTTTTCTACATAACATTGGAAGAATGGTACAATGAAACTTTTATTTGGAAAAAGAGTACCTGTGTTCAAATCCTGGTTCTTCCATCTACAATCTGTTGGAATTGGGTAAGTCACTTAACCTTCAGTATCCTTATCTCTTAAATGGGAGGGGAGTGGTGTTGGTGGTATTAGTTTAATGATGTTTAAGGTCACCTCCTGCTCTAAATCTCTTATGCTATGAGGTCAGATTATCCATGCAAATCATGTGAAGGTGTCTGAGGGGATATTGGCTTTTTCAGAAGGTACAATTGTACCTAGTCTTGTATTTATGCAGAACTGGGCTTGATTGTGGCCACTGACATTATGGCTAGAGACAAGTAACTTAACCTCCTTTATCATCATCAGGAAAATGGGAATAATGATACTCATATTACCTATCTAATAAGGTTGTTGTTTCTAATGAGATAATATAGAAACATTGAAATGCTTCCTGCCATATTCCACATTATTATTGTTATTTTATTATTTTGCTGAAGATTTTCTAACATTGATAATAAAAGCAGAGTTGTTGGTAATTAAATACTTCAGTGGATTGTAGGAATGCATGAGGAAGTGTTTGTCCTCACTGGAAATCTGAGCAAGCCAGGTAATTTCTCTCCTGACCTCTAGTCTTACATCTCCAACTGTATGTCCCATAGATATCTTAAACTCAACAGTTATTACATTTTCCCACAAAACCTCCCCTCTTCCTAACTTCCCCATTACTGTAGAAGGTAACCCCACTCTCCCAGTCACTCAGGGTTATAACCTAGGTGTCATTCTCGATTCCTCACTCTCAACTCTCATATCTAATCAGTTGTTAGATCTTCTCATCTCTACCTTAGTAACATTTCTTATATATATACTCTCTTCTCTCCTTTGACCCTGGTACAGGTTCCTCATTGTCTCATATCTAGACTATTGAAGTAGTCTGTTGGTTGATCTTCCTACCTCAAGTATCTCCCCTATCTCCCCTGCACTCAGCTCTCAAACTGATCTTCCTAAAGCTCAGGCCTAACATGTCATCCCCCTACTCAATAAACTCCAGTGGCTCCCTACTACCTTCTTAATCAAATACAAAATCTTCTGTTTGGCTTTCCAAGACCTTCATGTCATAGGATTTTCCTACTTTTCCAGTATTCTTACACCTTAGTCCTTCACATGCTCTGATACACTAACACTAGCCTTACTCCTCATTATTCTTCTCCCATTTCTAAGCATATTCATGGCTGTCTTCCATGCCTGGAACACTGTTCCTCCTCATCTCTGCTTCCTGGCTTAACTCAAGATTCAACTAAAGCCCCAC
>CM053598.1:76996828-77012342 GCA_028646575.1 Pseudocheirus occidentalis | reverse complement strand
AAAAAAATAAAATCAGCAAAACCAGTCAGTACATCCAAAAAAAAAAAACCCAACAGAAAAATCTGACATCATCTGCAGTGTTGCACACCAGTGGAACCCCAACCTTTTTAGAAGAGGTTAGGGAATATATCTTTTCATATTTTGTGTTTAGACCTGAGCTTCTTGCTCGTAATTTCACAACGTTCTCTTTATAGTGATTGTTTCCATTTACATCAGTGGTTCTCAACCTGTGTGTCATGACCTCTTTGGGGGTCGAACCGGGTTGCCTAAGACCATCAGAAAACACATTTCCGATGGTCTTAGGAAGAGAGACACTGCTCCTCTATCCATCTCCAGGCAGGTCTGCCCACATACACTAGTATTAAAGGGTCGCGGCATTAGGATGGTTGAGAACCACTGATTTACATGGTAATCATTACCAGTATTGTTTCCATGACTGCTTACTTCACTTTAAATCAGTTCATGTAAATCTTTCTATGCTTCTCTGTATTTATCATAGCCTTTGTTTTTTTTAACAACATAAAAATATTTCATTACATAAGTATTTCATAGTTTCTTTAGCTATCTCTCTGATCAATGACCACCTACTCTGTTTCTAGCTCTTTGATACAGGAAGTACTGTTTCAAATATTTTGATATATATGGAGTCTTTCTTTTTGTCAGTAATCTCCTTGGCATATATTCCTAGCAGTACAATCTCTGGATCCGTTTATGGATGTTTTAGCTACTTTTTTTGCTTAATTCCAAATTACTTTCTAGAATGGTTGCACTAAATTATAACTTCCCAATAGTGTGTTGGTTTACTTGTTATTTAATAACTCCTACAACATAGACTACTTTGATTTTTATATTACTTTTGTCACTTTCTGGGTACCATATGAAGCCTTGGAGTTGTTTTGATTCTCATTTCTGTTATTAGCAATTGATAGCTCTAATGAATTTATACATGTGATATTTTATTGATGCAAAATGAATTATATTATTTGAGGAAGTAAATGTAAATGTTCAATCAAATACGAACAACTCAATTACTATGTGCATGTGTGTATGTCCATCTGTCTCTTTTTCTTTCTTCATATATACAAATATAACATGTATGCAGCTGAACACTAACAGTGGAAAACTAGCCCAAAGCAGCGTAGAGTCAGACTTTTCTTGAGATTCTTATTTTTTTCCCCTCAAAGGATGGTTTCTTGTTTCATATCTTCCACTTTTTTCTGACAAATCTGATCAATACCAGCATCACATTGCTGCTTTTGAATCCAAGGCTACAGTCAGTGACTTAAAAAGGCCACAAGAAGCGTTATATATCTGTTTCTCCTAGCTCTTTTGATTATGTGGTCCTCCATTCACTTCTTCCACTTTCTCAAAAGATGTAATACCTACCTTCTATCCCACAATTGCATTTTATATGTATTAATATATAATTTTCTTATTTAATCTGTGTGTTAAATATTTAATCTTAGTTAATATCTCTTTATTTTTGTTGCCCCTCTTGAATTTTAAGTTGGACAGAAGAGCATATAAATTATTTGCTTTATACACTATATAATAAAACCTGGTCCAGTAATAAAGCAGTTCTAAACTCATGGTGTTGTAGACTTCTAGCCTAGGCCTGATAGAGATCACTTAGTATATATATACTGGGAGCTAATGTATAGTGGGCAAAAAAAAATACCATCATTTTGATACTGATTGAATCTATTAATAACAAATGGAACTTAAGGAATATAGTGGTTTGGGGATTATCAAACTTTTACTATATGCCATGTAAATTTATGGAATGTGCTATTTATAATAAGAGATGCTTTTGAAAACAGTAACATAGTTTCATAAGTTTATATAGATTTAGTCTTTGATGTCCACATTCTTTATGTAGATCTCCCCAAAAGTTAAAAAGTAAAATGAATAATTCTTACAGGAATCCAGTTATAGCATACCCACAATCCATTTAAACTCAGTAATAGCAATACTTATTAAAAGTACAAGAAATTTCTCCAGGGCTCAATTGTTATGTTTTGTAGAAGTTATAGTAGTTTTAAATAACCAACGAAAATAATGGATACCTCCACATTAAATTGCATTTATTTCCTAAATAAGTTTTTAGTCACTGTTCACTTCTTAAAGGACGAGCTTTATGGCAAAAGATTATTGTGTTGCATTTAGAAGTAACCCTAATTTCTTCTCTTTTATTACTTTTTAGTATGGATATTTAAGTTTTAAGACCAGTATGAAGAAATAGTTACGACAAGAAGTGGTCTGCACAACTCAGAACTGAGTCTTTAGCCGTAGAGTGATGGTTAATTTTGCTGAGGCCTATGTATTATAGGACTTTTTGCCTTATACTATCATTTTAATGCCTTTAAAGTCCCAAATTTACCCAATTCTTCACTGATTCATATAACTATATCCTGAGATAAATGTATCTTCTAGTATTGCTCGTATGGTATTAATAATATTTAATGTATACATTTCATTTTTGTAAACTATCTCAGCAGTTAATTTATTTTAAAATATAAATAAATATGTATTACTTTTACATATTTACCACTGATTCAGGAGTAGTAGATTCAAATCTTCATTTCCGAGGTATATATAAATATACAGTGCTTAACTGAAAATTTAAAATTTTAAGAGATAGTTTGTGAATGCTGTGATTTTTTTCCTTCCATTTTTTCTTACTTAAGATATTGTCACAGAAATTACTTTGATATTAGTTTTAAAAAGTATAATTTTGCATTCAATGTAGGCTTATACCTATTTGACATTTATGTATATTTTTCCTTACTCAGTTTTCATATGAAACGGACAAGCAGTGAAGATCTCAGGAAAATACTGGTGAGTAGCAGCATTGCAAACTATTGAAATTTTTCTTTATTATTAGAGTTAAGTTGCTACGGTTCCTATAAAATAATGAGAGTACAAAAAATGCCTTGTGTATTATGTATAAAACAAAAGGTGGGATCCACACCACCTGTAAAATTCTTAGTAAATAGCGTAATTATAGTTGAAGAGTTTTGAATACATATATTTCATTTATTTTGATATTGGTTTAAAGATTGAGTTAAAGTGAACATATGTATGTATGTGTGTTCAAGAAAATGGAAATGGCAGTTGCAAGAATGTTTTTCTTTATCGTAACATGAATAACTTTGAAGCAAGGACAGTACTTGAATAACCTGAGTATCGTTTATGAAAAGTCTTAATCTGGTCTCTGTCAATCCAAGACTATATCTTCTCACAAATACAATTGCTTTTTGCTCTGATAATGAAGATTTTAAGTGTCCTAAGTATTCTATTTCCCTTTGAAGACTTCTGTAGTCAGACATATCTAGTGCCAGAATAAATGCTTTTCCTAGTATTGAATATTAACCTTTTCTCAATTTATTTCTTTTGGTTTTACTCCCCTTCTACAGTTAGGTGTGTTGTTAGGCCATTGCTTAAAGTTACATTTTATTTGTAACCAGCTTAACACATATTAAAATAAGTGATGAGCTGCTTTGGGAGAATATGGGCAAGTGTGGTCATGGTCTTGGTGTAGAAGTTCTTCCTGAATAGCTGAAACTGGGGCTTTAATCCAAGAGGCTTTTAGTTTGTACCTAATGTGTGTGAGGTACATGAATAGTAATAAGATTTTTTTAAAGTGATAAATCAGAATTTATATGATGTGATATTATGCTTAAAAGAAATGATGGATTTGTTAGGATTTATTTCATAAACTACTCAAAATATTTTCTAATTTTCAAACTATACAGAAAGTATTATAGAAACCGTATGACTTTGTGCCATTTATGTAAATGAGTGATAAGTTTTGATGTTTCATAAAAACGTAAGTTTCTGTATATGATAGACTGATAGGAAATGTCAGAATATATGAAGTCAGCCTTTGATCAGATAGTAAACTGAATTTTATCAGCCAGTTACTTAATCTCAAACAAAATAAAACATCAAAAAATTGACTTAACATTGTAGCTATTGTCTCTAAAGTAACCTTAATTATAATTTCTATGTGCTTGTAAATGTACTTCCCCAAATCATGTAATTCATTACTGTAAAAGCATCCTTAGAATTCTTTAAAGAAATAAAACATGAAAATTGTTTTATTTAAAGGATTTAAAGGTGATAAAAGAATTCCTTGATGTGTGATTATTTTTCTTTGGAATACTAACTATCCTTAATGACAGTTAAAGGATTACTAGGTGTTGTTAATTTAATGCAAGATATAATTAAAAGTAGAAAACACTTCCTCATACTGGTTGTTGTTTTTTGAGGGAAAAAGTATTTGAAAAATTTTATGAAGATTATAAGATGTTTGAAGTAATTTACATTAAATTCTCCAATAATAGCAATCCACTAGGTTATTTTTTTCCCTCTGGACATAGTGTTTTGTAATTAAGTTTGTATGTCTTATATTCTGGTGCCAACACCTGTCTCTGAAAGCGCAGTGTTTAAACAGGAGCAGTAGCCAGTTGAAAGGGCAGTGTGAGCTCTTTAAGGCCTAATTAAGAACTGAAAGGGAGATCAAGGGAGTAGGACAAAAGATGTGAAAGTAGCTGAGATGATATTCCCAGAGCAAAGTTCCTCATTAGAACAATAATGAGATGATCAGAGAATGCCAAGCCTTCATCTTATCTCTCTCTCTCCCCTCTAGTTGCCTTGGATGTCAGTTAGTACCCCACCAATATTTGGTTACCAGGACAACCTTTCTTTAAATCTTTAGCTATTTTGAGTCCTGGTAATTTGCTTTTGTTTAAATTTAAGTATTGAAAAAGATACACATTTCTTAGTTAAAAATGTAGAAATTTGCACATAAAGGAAAATATAAGTTATCTAGGAAACCAGTGTTTTATGAATGTGTATGTTAATATACAAAATTCAGAGTAGATAACATTCATAGTAGTTCCATTATTCTTTCACCCCATCCTCAAATCCTTAAAATATTCTTATTGTCCCATGTGGGTATCTTATTGGTGGGATGGGGTGGGAAGATGGTTTGCATTGAATTTCAGCATAAGAAAACATCTTAAAAACATGTGTTATGTGGCATAAACTAGGAAACAATGTAGAACGATTAGGAATCTCATTGAATGCTTGTTTTAGAGTTTTGCCAGATTATATTTTTCTCAATATCAGCTCTTTTCCAAAAATAGTACATAAACTATTTTTAGATGACATAACAGCATATAAGAATTTTATGTTTGAATTCCAGTTTAACTCAGTAATACTGCTAATATTGTGTTATTTGTAGATAAATATATTTATGACCCAATGGATCCCTACATTTTAATTTTATTCACAAGTGAATATTTTTGCATATTTATGAAATAAAGGAATCTTTTTTCAGGTTGAGTATCAGATGACAGTAGTAAAATCTTTTCTAAAAATATAGTTGCATAATTTTTTTTCTAATCTGGAATAAAATCTGTAACTAAGATCCAACTGTTTTTAATTACTCTGTATTCTTTCCCAGAATGTAGCTCATACTACATGTGTTCCTAAGATGTTCTCTTACTACAAAACTTCATGCAAGTTTTCTGGGGCAAAATACATAGACACAAGACAGCTCCAGGAAATATACTCAAAAGTTTGTATAGTAGAAGTATTAGCTGTCTTTTTTAGGCATGGTTTTACTTCCCAGAAGTCTTATCTACACCTTAGTATGTATTGATTCTAAAGATTTATACCCGAGTTCCAGAACAATCAGATATTTGGGGAAATTAAGTTTCCACATGTGTTGGTCATGGTTAATTTAAACTTCTGATCATTAAGACAGTCTTAAGATCTATTATTTCTTATTTCTGTTTTTAGTGTCTCAAGAAAGGTATTAGTTAAAAACAGTATCTTCTGATACCAATATTTTGAGGATTATTGCAAAGGAATTTTAACAATATATTGCAAATCTGGAAAACTGAGTGTATATATAATGTATATTTTAGTTATTATGAATATCATAGTTTTGTCAGAATGTGCAAAAACAAAGCCGAACTACTTCATAATGTATCCTGTATAGTTTCATTTATTTAATTCTCACACCTACTGATTTGTCACAGAATCATTGAAAGTCCCTGGTAAGGATCAATATTTTAGTGTGACAGTGATATTTTGGACAGTTTTATTGCTTTTATGAAACCAACCACAAGCCATGCTGCCTAGAAATCTTAAGACTTTGAAGGGAACTCAGATACTATCAAGAACAACTTCATTTAACATACAAAGAAACAGAGGTCCAGAATGTTCAGTATTTCACATTGCATTATTATGACAAAAATGATCCATTTGAGGTTCAGAATTTCAGCTCCTATATCTGGACAGGTCCTTAGGTCCAGTATAATATGCTATCCCATTATGAGAATTGCTTGGGACAATTAGTGAATAGTTCATCGTACTTTCAAATTGTGCTTTCTTCATTTTTTTCCTTATTAAAGTCAGATCTCCAAGGTGGGGGGGGGGGAGGTGGGACTCAGAAAAACTAAGTGATTTTAGATCCAAAATGTTTTTTTAAGATTTTTTTTAGGTATATTTATTAAATACATATGAAATTATATATATTGTTTGTAACCTTATATATATACATATATAGTTTGACATGTAACATACATAATTTGATATATGTAATATGGAGTTAGATCTTTTCAAAAGATCATTCAGAAACTTAACTAAGATGTTCAGACTAAATATGTTTATGAATTGAATTATTATACATTAATAGCTATCACTGATTGAATTAGACTAGTACTATAGATATGTATCCTATACTGATTTATTCTTCAGAAGAAAGTTGGTTACATGGATAAGAGTGAAAAAAGTATCTAGAGGTCAGAATATTGACCTCTCAGAAATAGAATGGACACCTAAAATATCTCATTAAAAGTGAACAAAAGTATATACTTAAAATTATATAATTATGCTGTACTTTAAAAATGGATCTATTTGGGAGAAAATTTATTTTTTCAAAACTAAATAAACGTCACATAAAATGTAAGGTCTCTTAGCAAAATAAAGGAAGCCTAGGAAAAGGGGGTGTATTTTGAGTGTCATACTCCAACATTTGGGTGTTTCACATTTGTATGTCTCATACAGATGAGTCAATCAACAAAAATTTATTTGGAATCTATTTTGCAGTAGAATCCATGCCAAGTGCTAGGGGGATACAAGTACAAGGAAGGAAATAATGCTTTTAAAATTTAATTTCAAGTGCAGCTGTGACAGCCTTTAAGGTGGTAGTTCTGAGTAGAAAGAAGGGGTCAGATTTTAGAGATATAGTATAGGTAGAAAGATTTGCTATTGATTATATATGTTGGGTGAGGGAGAGTGAAAAGTTAAAGATAATGTTGATAATGAAGATAAAAGTTAGGAACTTGACTCAAGTGCTACTTTTGACAAGGAATAGGGAAGTTGGGGAAAAAGATAAGCTCTGTTTTATATATCTTGAGGTTGAGCTATCTCTGGACCATCTCTTTGAAATGTCCAGTAGGTCATTAGTAATGCAGGATGGATGCTTAGGGAAGAAGCTAGATGCACATCAGTGTCTTTTATCTGTTGGTATGTATAGAAATATATATATATATGCATAGATCTTTTCTTGCTGAGATTGTGTGTGTGTGTGTGTGTGTGTGTGTGTGTGTGTGTGTGTGTGTGTGTAAATGTAAGTAATTGGTATACAGATGGTAGATGAGAGTCTAGGCGAGGACTTCACTCCCTTTCTAGACGGCTGACGCTGCCCATATTTAGGCTTCATCCCTTTAATTGATTGCAAAGCTTAGAAATGTCACCTTTCCCATGATACTATTACCCTTGTTTTTTTCCACCTACCATCTAATCTTTATACTGACTTCTCTGGTGCTACCTTTGTAATTGAACCTCCTCAGCCTAGGAGTTAATTGTAAGCACAGGTAGACTCCTGTTCATTTTATACATTTTGTAGTTTTTCAAAATGGAATTTTCTATTCCATCTCTTCCTGCTGAGTTTTGTTAATAGCACAGTGATACACAGAAATGCCAGTATCTCATGTGCATGTATCTTACATCCTGTTACTTTGTTTGAAGTTTTTTTCAATTAATTTTTAGTTGACTCAAGGGTTCTCTAAGTAAACCATCATGTCATGTCATCTGCAGAAATCTTTCTTTAATTTTATTTTCTCTTTTCCTGTACTTATTCCCTCAATTTCTTTGTCTTGTGTTATTGGAATAGCTAGCATTTTAGCACTCAAATAGTGGTGATAATAGACATCCTTGATCTCATCAGAAGACCTCTGGATATCCTCATTACATGGCTGTTAGTTTTAGATAGTTATTAATAATCATTTAAGAGAAGATCCATTTATTCCTAAATTCTTTAGTGTTTTTAGTAGGAATTTGGTGCCAAATATTCTTAAAAGCTTTTTCTGCATTTATCCTTCTTGTTATTGATATAGTTTGTTATGTGGCTAGTTTTCTTAACCAGTCCTCGAATCCTGGTATGAATCCAGCTTTGTCATAGTGTATAATCTTTATAATATGTTACTGTAGTCTGATAATATTTCATTTAATATTTTTTGTTAATGTGCACTGGGGCATTGACCTTTCTCTTTTGACTCTCCCTGGTTTAAGTATCAAGATCATAGTTATATCGTTGAAGGGCTTTAGTAAGACCTTATCTTTTCCCATTTCTCAGAAAACTTATGTAGCATTAAAAATAATTGTTCTTTGAGTGTTTGATAGAATTCTTTTATAAATTCATCTAGTCCTGAATGTTTATTATTTGGGAGCTTATTTATGACTTTTTGTTTCTTTTCCTAAGATTGAGTTTTTTAAGCCCTCTATTTCTTATTCTGTTAATGTACACATTTTATGTTTTTGCAAACATCCATTTCATATAGATTGTCAGTTTCATTATCATGTAATTAGGCAAAATAGTTTCAAATAATTTTATTTCTAATTCATTTATTATTAATTCACCTATTTCATTTTTTATATTGGTAAAATGACTTCTTTATTTTTAAAATTCAAACTAGCTATTTTTTCCCATTTTACTCCCCCCCAAGCAACAACTCCTCGTTTAATTTATTAATTACATTTTTCTATTTTGTTATTCTTTTTGATATTCAGAATTTCTATTTTGTTGTTTATTTGGAATTTTAATTTATTGGTTTTCTGGTTTTTTGGGGTTTTTTCGTTGCCTACCTAATTCACTGACCTGTTATTTCTCTCTTTTCTCGATGAACATATTCAGAGATTTAGATTCTCTTGAGAACTACTTTAGGAGCATTCCAAAATTTTGTCTCATTATTGTCTTTAACAAAATATTTTTTCTTTGATTTATTTTTTGATCTACCAGTTCTTTAGAATTAGATCATTTGACCTTTAATTTTTTTGTCATTTCAGTGGCCCCTAAATTGTATATAATTTTTATTTGTGTCTGGATCATTAAACAATGTGCTTAATTTTTCTCTATTTTTGCGAGGTTTTTATGCGTAAAGTACTTGATCAGTTTTTGTAAAGCCTGCAGTATACTGCGGAGAATATGTATACTCCTTTTTATTCCCATTCAGCAATGGCCATAGATACGTTATATATGTAAAATTCTATTTGTCTTGTGTTTTTATTATATTCATCAAAGTCGGAAAGATGTATATAGAGATCTACTATTAATAGTTTATTGTGTCATTTCTTCCTTTAATACATGTATTAACTATATTTCTAACTATTTAGATGCTGTGCCATTCAGTGCGTGTGTGTGTGTGTGTGTGTATTTAGTGTTGCTGTAACATTTTCTGAGGTACATTTTAACATAATATAAGTTTTCCTTTTTATGTCTTTTTAATCAAGTCTTTTTTTTTTTTTCCCTTTTTCCTTCTCTGATCATGACTTGTACCCTGCCCTTTGAGTGAAGCTAAAGCATATTATCTCAGGCCCTTTAACTCTATCAATGTTTTTGTTTCCAGTATATTTCTAGTAAACCACATGTTGTTGAATCTGCTTTCTGGTGTATTCTCTCTTCCATTCCATTTGTTGAGTTCATCTCATTCAATTCACAGTGTTGAGAATTAATTGCTAATTTCTCTCTATCTTAATCTTTTATATATTTTTTCCCACCTGTTTCTTGCCTCCTTCCTCTTTACAAAGAAGAGGTTGGTGAGGAGAACCTGTACTTTGGATTTGATGCAATCTGCTCCCCCTACTTCCCTTTCTCTTTTCTTCATTCAGAGTCCAGTCACAAATTCTTATTATTTCTTTCCTTTTAAACGCATCTTTGAGTTCCTAAGTTCCTCCTCCCTGAATCCACTTTCCTATCTCTCCTTTCCTTCTAGTTTCTCTTGAGTGAACTGTATTTCTCTCTCCAGCTAGGGGAATATCCTGTACTCCCTTGACCAGTTCATGCAAAAGTGAAGTTGAATTGTCACTTGCTTCCACTACTCCCTCCTCATTTGTTTAGTCTTTAATTTGGGCCCCCCAATTTTGTGAAATGATTTCTTCCACCCATCTGCTCCCTTTTTTCTCTTTGGCATGTTTCTTTTTTTTTTTTTCTCTTTTTAAGGTAATCAAAACAACCACTACTAAGATCTCTCTTTATGTAGTTCCTTCTATAACCCTTGATGATTGGTAGGGTTCTGAGGAAATACTACTTCTATTGTTTCTCTGTGTTAGAATATAAACACTTCATTGTTGATTAGCTCATTATGATAGTTTGCTCATATTTACCTTTTAATGTTTTTCTTTTTCTATGTTAATATTTAAAGTTTTCTATTCAGCTTTAACTTTTTCATCACTTCTTTAAAGTCATCTAGTTCATTGCAAATCTATTTTTTCCCTCTGTATGATGTTACTCAGTTTTTCTGGGTAGCTTATTAAGTTATATACTTATATATTTTGCCTTTTGGAATATGTTCAGACATCTGTACTCTTTTACAGTAGTCATTGATAAATCTTTGGAGAGTCTGTCTGTGGTTCCTTTAGTAATTAAACTCTTTTTTTTTTTTTTGGAGGGCAATTGGGTTTAAGTGACTTGCCCAAGATCACACAGCTAGGTGTGTGTGTGTGTGTGTGTGTGTGTGTGTGTGTGTGTGTGTGTGTGTGTGTGTGTGTGTGTGTGTGTGTGTGTGTGTGTATTAAGTGTCTGAGGCTGGATTTGAACTCAGGGACTCCTGACTCCAGGGCTGGTGCTCTATTCACTGTGCCACCTAGCTGCCCCAGTAATTAAACTCTTTATTTCAGGGTGTTTGAAATATATTTTCACTTAGCTCTCCTTGGTTCTCATAATTATAGGCAGTTTTATGATTTCTTGAAATGATGTATAGCTTCCCCCCCCCCTTTTTTTTTTTTGTCACAGCTTTCAGACAGGCCCATGATTTTTGTTTTCTTTTTGGAGGGGGTAAGGCAGGACCATTAGGGTTAAGTGACTCACCCAAGGTCACATGACTAGTAAGTGTCAAGTGTCTGAGGCCGCATTTGAACTCAGGTTCTCCTGACTCCAGGGGTGGTGCTCTAATTACTGTGCCACTTAGCCATCCCCAGGCCCGTGATTCTTAAATTCCCTCTCTCCAGTCTGTTTTCCAGGTCAAGGTTTTTTAATAGATACTTTTTTTCCTACCTTTTCCAGTCTTAACTTTCTGTCAGTGTTTGTCTCCTGATGATATTAACTTCTGTTTGAAACAGTCTAATTTTAAAAGAGTCTCTTGTACCTTTAGATAAGGTATTGTGCTTCTTAAGTTGTTAATTCTCTTTCCAGTTTTTCTTTTCTAGTACTTATTTCTTTTCCAATTTTTTTGTCTATTTCTCTGATTTTGTGTATAAAACTAATTTTAAGCACTTTATTTTTAAATTCTTGATTTATTGCTTTCAGAAAATCTAGCAGAACTTTGTGTCCAAGTTGTATTTTTCTTTGTAGTTTTGATTAAAAATATTTTCAATTCATTCTTTTCTGAATTTGTGTCTTAGGCATCCCTATAACCATTATAGCTCTTTATGGTGGGATTCTTTTTCTCTTTAATTCATTCTTATAGCCATACTTCCTGAATTTGAACTTTGTGTTAAAACCCCACTATCACTTTGGGAATGAATGAGTACAATCTCACTTTTTACAAGAAAACCTCCCCCTCCCCAACCCTTCCTTAATACTAATACTTTGCCCTGTTGATTATCTTCCATTTTTCCAGATTGGGTAGTGGAATAGTCAGGAGTTCAGTAGACGTCTTAAACTAATATTTTCCCACACTGAACTTATTTTTCCACCTAAACTCTCTCCCCCGTTTTGATATACTATGAAAAGCAACACCATTCTTCCACTCCTTCAGGCTCATGCCCGAGATGGCATCTTCTGTTCTTCATTTCCCCAGAACCCTTAACTCCCATTTCCAACAGGTTAAATAATCTGTTGCTAAGGTCCGTGGATTTCACCTCATTAACTAATATCTCTTGAATGCACTCTCTTCTCACCTCCAATACTGCTACCACCCTAGTGCAATTCTTCATCATCTCATTCTTGGACTGTTGCAGTACAACTGGTTGGTCTGGCTGCCACAAGTCCAATCTAGTCCATCCAATTTTCCTTTGTATGTCTCTGTCTCTCTCTCTCACACACACACACACACACACACGCGCGCGCACTTACACACACTTAACTCTAGTGACTCTCTTTAACTTCCAGGATCAAATAAAAAACCTTCTGTTTAGTGTTCAAAAGCCCTTCATAACCAAGGCCTCTTTTTTCCACCGCCATTCCAGTCTTCTTAAAGGTCATACCTCTCCTCCCACATAGTTTTTGGTCCAATGATACTGGCATCCTTGTTGCTCTATGAACAAGACACTCCATTTCTTAACTCCAGGCATTTTCTCTGGTCATCCCTCAAACCTGGAATGCTCACCCTCCTTATCTCTGCTTCCTAGCTTCCTTCAAATCCCATCTAAAATCCTACCTTCTACAAACAGCCTTTCTCAGTCCCGCCTAATTTTAGTGCTTTCCCTCTGTTACTTCCTGTTTGTCCTTATATAACTTGTGTTTATATATTTGTTTGCTTGTTGTCTCCTTGATTAGGTTGTTAGCCCTTGAGGGCAGGAATATCTTTTGCCTTTTTTGTATACCTAGTACTGAACATAGTGCTTTTTAGCACATAGTTACATAGTCAGTAAATGCTTATTGATTGACCTGATGGCCATTTGCCAGTTAGGTTATAGATACTCTTTTTCTACTGTAGTTTGGACTAACTCGAGTTGCATTCCAACTCCAATATTCTGTGGTTTGGATTTTATAACCACAATTCTGTATTGCTCTTTTTAACACAAATATTGGTATTTGAAATGTAGGTATCATCCTTATATGTGAGGCCTATACTTTTTGTTACATTCTAAATCAATATCTTATGTTATAAATACTGTTTGTGTGTTGTGATGTCCTTAAGCCACTCATGAAAGTGTTATCATTTTATTGTGGAACCATATACTTCACACATCAAGATGCCCCAGAGATAAACTAGAAACTCTCTATTGTTTTCATTCTTTTAAAGTTTCCACCTATAAAATTATTTAGTAGATTTAATATAAGTACTGTGTTCCACTTGATTCTAATTATAAGCCATTTGCAGTTTGCCAAGGGAGACCTGCCTTATGACAGAAACAAAGAAAAGAACCTAAATTTAGTTTGAAAAACAATAAATTGTAAAGAGTATGTACTGTTATTGAAAGGAAAAGAAAAAACAATGTACTGACCAGATTGAAATTGAATAGGTATTGTCATTTTTGAGATAGCATAAACTTTGCAGATTCTATTAGAGATTTGGATAATCAAATATATACTAGTGCTTTTTTGTTGTTAGACATGTTTCTCTTTCAGGATTGATTGACAGTCATTTATTTCCATTCCTCTTTGGTCTTCCCCATGTTCTGATTCCCCAAAGCCTTTGTTTGGACCTTGTTGTTTACCTGTGACATAACATCTAATAAAACTAGTATTTTTATCCTGTTCCAGGATAGCAATCCTTTTGATGCCACTGCAGGGTATCGAAGTCTTACCTATGAAGAAGTTTTACAAGAACTGGTGAAACACAAAGAACTACTTAAAAGGAAAGATACCCATATCCGTGAACTTGAGGACTACATTGACAATCTTCTTGTAAGAGTAATGGAAGAAACTCCAAGTATTCTCAGAGTGCCATATGAACCTTCAAGAAAAGCTGGCAAATTTTCTAAGAGCTAATAAGTCAGTTACATTGCATTTTATACTTTAAAAAATGCTAGTTGAAGACTCTGTACAATAGGTTTTAAATTTTGTTATTTTTCTTTCCTGTTAACTTCTCAGAAATTGCTTTAAATTTTAATACTAATGGGGATTGCCAAAAAAAAAATGTCATCTGAAGTGAGCTAAATAATATAAAAAATTAAAGTAAAAAAGGCTAGCATATTAGGGTGTGTAACTTTTCCTTGGGTGTAAATTAGACCTTCTAAGCCTACTTCCTGATTAATCTATTGGTGCATACATTTACCTTAGTAAACTAACATTCACCTTCCAAAATGCCTGTCTGTTGCTAAGACTTTTCATTATTCAGATCCTGCCTTCTGAAATATGATAAATTTTTTATTTTTTTCAGAAATGAATTTGAGGATAATATTTAGCCACAGAGCTACTAATTACATATGTGCACAGATAAGCATTTTATATTTATAATTAGTTCATTTTAAGATTGAATTTCCCATGTCCTTCGTTTGAATGTGTGAATGTGTTTTATTTATTGGTGCAAAACAAAAATCAGATCTTTTAGTATTACTGTTTATGCAGAGACTGTTTTGACTTAATCCTAACCATGTGATACTTGGTTTGAAAGTGAACTGCAGTGTATGTAATACTCTAAAATCCATTCCTGGTATTCAACAGAAGAAATGGCCCAAAAGTAATGGATTGTCAAACTTAATGTAATATAGAGACTCTCTTAGGATATTTCAACTTCAAGATCTTAGATAATTGTTGGAGCTCGTATTTTGTTTATCCTAAAATTTGAGTTTTGTGTGAAAACTAAAAAGTTCATTAAGAAAACTAATAAAATATGTGGGTTTTAAAATTTTTTTCAAAGATATTGCAGGCTTTTAAAGATTAAAAAGAAAGATTTCATGTCAAAGAAAGTTGGAGGAAGAGGAAAGATAATAGTCAAAACTTGAATAATTTATAATAGTGGCACATAAGATCTTTAGAAATGAGCATAAAATGAACAGTGTTGTATGAATATTGACAAAAGCAAAATACATTTTAAACGTTAGGAGTTTCAGGTTAGGGAATTTTTAAACTTTTAACCCAAAAAGGGCTAGATAAAGGGACTGTGGAATTTTAGTTGCACGTATTTATTCAAAGAATAATATATATTTACATTTCTTGAAGGTTCAATTTAGTGATACTTTTTTTCCTTCGGGTGCATTTTTCATCCCTCTACAAAGCACGCTTAGTTACTTCTATAGGGCACCTGTAGATATTGTTGTAAAATGCATGTGAAGTTGTTATCCCATCATTTTGGATGGAAATAAAGTAGCGAAAGAAAAAGTTTTTGTTTTG
>CM053598.1:76964337-76989452 GCA_028646575.1 Pseudocheirus occidentalis | reverse complement strand
TCACATTGTCAAATTGACTAATATGACAGAAAAGGAAAATGATAAATGAAGGAGAAGATGCAGAAAAATAGGCATACTAATTTGCTGTTGGTGGAGTTGTGAACTGGTCCACCCATTCCATTCTGGAGAACAATTTGGAGCTTTACTCAAAGGGCTGTAAAACTACATACCATTTAATCCGGTAATATCACTACTAGTGCTACATCTCAAGAAGATAAAAGAAAAAGGAAAAAAGACTCATATGTATAAAAAAATATAGCTGCTCTTTCTTGTGATGGCAAAGAATTAGAAACAGAAGGGATGCACATCAATGGGGAGATGACTGAACAAGTAGTGTGATATGATTGTGATTTAATACCATTGTGCTATAAGAAATGATGAAGAGGATGGTTTCAGGTTTTTTCATGAAAATGGTTAGCTATATTTTTATATTAGTCTTCTTACTCTTTTTCCATCATCAAATGATCTTAGTCAGTGTAACGTTACAATCAAAATGGAGGACTAGACATTTTCTCCAGTGCTAGGTATATACTCCAAGGAGGTATATTGATAAGGGGACCATTGATAAGAAGAAAGTCTCTATAGACACCAAAACATTTATAGTAGCAATTTTTGTGATAATAAAGAGTTGGAAACAAGACAATACCCGCTGAATGGAAAATAGCTAAGCACCTTATGGTGTAGTGGAATATTACTGTGGTGTGAGAAGTGATGAATACAGGGAAGCATGGAAAGATACACATGAACTGATGCAGAGTGAAGTAATCAGAACTGAGACACCAACAACAAAAACAAATAAACCGATGTAAACAAAGATCACAACAGCATAAATGAAAGAATAACCACAAAAAAGTGAATGATGAACAATTGCAAAGAACAAGTAGGACTCCAAGGAAGAGAAAACACATCTTTGCCTTTACAAAGATGGGAGGTCCCCAAGTGTGTTACATTGCATATATTTTCAGTTTTTGATGTTATGATTAATGTTGATATTTTTTTTTCTGTGTTCATACACACACAATTATGTCTATATAGGAAGGTTCTCTAGGAGGGTGAGGAGAGGATGCTGAAAAAACTTTGGAGATGTAAAGAAACAAAAGATATTTTTAAAGTATTAAAAAATAATAAATATATGCCAAGCTATTGAGGAATCAATAACAACCCTCCAGTTGGCTGGAACCTCTAAAAATCTTTGCTTATTCCTGAGGATGAATTAAGTAGCTTTACAGAAATAGTTTGTCAATTCTTGACAATATTTTTGACCACATTACTTTGTGCTTTGTTTCAAATGACCTTATTTCCTTGTGAGCTTTAATATGCTTGACTTCCACCTACAACTGCTTTAATATCTCTATAAGTCATTGAAGTGTGCTCTTTAAGAGCTACAAGCATTGTATATTTCCTTGGAGAAATAGCAATTCTTGAAAAAAAAAACGACTAAAAATACAATAAAAGAAAGCAATGAAGTACACATGCATGGCAAGGAATCTACATTCGACTAACAAAGAATTAACCAAAATTGGATAAACCTTCACAATCTGGTTTTATCTGTTCAAGGTCAGATTTAGTGTCACTAGGATCATCAGTGTCACAAAATGAAACTGTATTCCATTACTGCTTAAGTAATTTGTTAACTATTCTAGGGTACAGTCCCTCCTAACCACCTGCCTAGATTATTGAAATATCTTTTATAAAAAATTATATATTTATTTTTTCCAATTACATGTAAAAACAACTTTTAAATGTTCCAGGTTCTCTTCTCCCTCCCTCCCTTCCCCACCTTATTGAGAAGGTGGGCAATTTGATATAGGTTAAACATGTTCAGCTATGCAAAACATACTTCCATATTAGTTGTATTGTAAAAGAAAATAGTCAAAAAGAAACACACAAAATTAAAATTAAAATTAAAATAGCATGCTTTGATCTGCATTCAGTCTCCATTAATACTTTCTCTAGAGGTGAGTAGTATTTTTCATCATAAATCCTCTGAAATTGTCTTGGATATTTGTATTGCTGAGAATAGCTGTCAGTCTCAGTTGATTATCATACAATATTGCTATTACTGTGTACAATGGTCTCATATTCTGCTCACTTCACTTTACAATCAGGTTGTATAGGACTTTTCCAGGTTTTTCTGAAAACATCCTGCTCATAATTTCTTATAGCACAATAGCATTCCTCACAATTATATAACACAAAATGTTGCCATCCTCCAAATGATGGGCATCCCTTCAATTTCCAATTCTTTGCAACCATAAAAGGAACTTCTATAAATATTTTTGTACATACAGGTCCTATTTCTTTTTTAAAAATCTCTGATACAGACATAGTAGTGATATTATTGAGTCAAAGGATTTGGATAGTTTCATAAAATGTTGGGCATAGCTCCCAATTGCTCTCCAGAATGGTCAAATCAATTAAGTAACTTCACCAACAGTGAGGGCATCAGGGTCCCATTTTCCCCACATCACTTCCAACATTAGATTTTTTTCCTTTTCTACCATATTGGCCAATCTGATATGTGTGAGTATATCAACAATATAGTATTCACAATGCCTATGGTAAGTATAAATATGCTGATATGGATATTAATCACAAAATATAACAGGCTCTCTACATGGGGGATAACCCAGAACATTTATTCAAATACCAAAAATCTGAATGCCAAAACCGGAAAGTCAAAACCATCACAATAGCTATGGAGTTGGCAAACATAGTTAATACAGTAAACACCCACATTCTCAAGCCTTCAAAACAGAACAGGCTACCTCAGACAAAGATCTTCCTCTCCTCACTCACAACAACTGCTCAGTGTCCATGCAGCTCACTCACAGCAGCTCCAGCCCCCCAGCCCCCTGCAGTTCCCATCCTGGCAGTCCTCAGCAGGAATCCTTAGCAGAAATTCTGGCTGGCTCAAAAAGAAGGAGTTTGAACTGCTGCCGCTGCCACCACCACCACTATTTCCAGTCACCATCTTGGCTCTGGCTCCACTCTGGCTTCCTCCTGCCCCATGTCTTACTGCTATGTCAGCAAGTTCAAGGGGCATGGGAAATCTTCAAATCCCATAACCATTACAGTGAAGCAGTACCTCAGAGATGTTTTTATTTGCATTTTTCTAATCAATAATGATTTAGTGCATTTTCATATTACTATACACAACTTTAATTTCTTCATCTGAAAACTACTTGTTTATATTCTTTGACCATTTATCAACTGGGGAATAACTCACAATCTTATAATTGACTCAGTTCTCTATATATTTGAGAAATAAGGCCTTTATCAGAAAAACTTATAAATAATTCCCCCATTTTTCTGCATTCCTTTTAATCTTGACTCTATTGGTTTTATTTGTGCAAAACCTTTTTAATTTAATGTAATCAAAATTATCCATTTTATATCTTGTAATGCTCATTATCTCTTATTTGATCATAAATTCTTTCCTTATCCATAGATCTGGCAGGTAAACTATTCCATACCAAACTATTCCCTATTAAAGGGTATGGAATTACCCTTTGGTATTACCCTTTGAATTTTCCTCTTATTGGGATTTCCTGCTTTTATTCTCACCTCCCATTCCATTCCATACTTCCTACCACTATCAGAATAGTATTTCTTAGACACAGATCTAATCATGACAATTCTCTACTCAAAACTCTTCCATGTATTTCTATTGCCTCTTAAGTAAAGCTCAAATTCCTTTTCCTGGAATTCTAAGTCACCTATCTCTTTCTATTTTATAGCGTATTACTCTCTTCCTTGCACTCTATGTTCTAGACACTCTATGGATTATTCCCTGTACCTCAACCATGCTCTATGCTCTCTTATCTCCATACCTTTACTCACAGTGATCCTTATGGAATGTTCTTCCCTTTCATCTCTTCCTTCAAAGCTGAACTCAAATCCCATCTTCTTTATGAAAGTTTCTTTGATCCCCAAGTCAATAATAACTTTCTCCTCAGGTAGCAATTTTTTTCATGTCTCTCTAATGCATGTATCATGTAATACAATTTACTAGAAATAACTATGTGTATCTTTCACACATACATATATACACATTAGACTGTAAGCTCCATAAAGGCAAGAGTTGCATTTTAACTCTATATTTCTTCCATTACTTAATCTAGTGTTTTGAACTCAGAAAGTTCCTGAATATGTGATCAGCCAGTCAGTCAATAAGCATTGATTAAACACAAATATAGATAGACATTGATATATGTGAAGCAAGGAGAGAGAGGGAAAGAGAGAGAGAGAGAGAGAGAGAGAGAGAGAGAGAGAGAGAGAAAGAGGTGTGACCCTGGGAAAATCACTTAACTATGTTGCCTCAGTTTCCTCATCTGTAAAATGAGCTGGAGAAGGAAATGGCAAGCCATTCCAGTATCATTGCCAAGAAAACCTCAAAAGTGGTCACAAAGAGATGGATACAATTAAAAATGACTAAACAACATGTGTGTATGTATATGTGTATGTACACATTTACATACACACATACATACATGTGTATATGTGGAAGATGAGAAGGTAGTCTCAGAAGAAAGGCACAACAGTGAGGAGGACCAGGAAAGGGCTCTTGCAGAAGGCAAGATTTGAGCCATGTCTTGAAGGAACCAGGAAAACCAATAGTCAGAGGTGAGGGATGGGGCAACCATTAAAAAAACCCAAAGACAGGCGATGGAGTATCATGCAGAAGGAACAGCAAGAAGGAGTTTGGTGTTGGATCATAAAGTATGTGGAGGGGAGTAAATTATAATAGACTGCAAAGATAAGATGAAGGTTGTAAAGGGCTTCAAATGCCAGATAGAGCATTTTATATTTGATTCTGTAGGTAACAGGGAATCCTGTTTAAGAATTTTTGGACAGGGATTCTTTGTAAACCTTTTAAGCACTACATAAATTTCAACTCATTATTTTTCTTTCCCATGAATAAAAATTATATCAGTGATTTCTAGTTTTTCTTCTCATTGCTTCAATATGGGCTTAAATTTAAATGTCATATATTCTAGTACATCCTAGAATTTGTGCATGCATGTCATGCTGAGCTGACCCAGTTATCCAACCATCTTCCTACAAGTCAGCAGTAGTAATCATAGGCAAATGGCATCCCAGAGGGAGAAAGGGGAGGTTGAGAGTACTGGCAGAGTTGCTGAAGTGAGCTAAGATTTTTTTCTCCCTCAAATAGCCTCAATCTCAAACGAGATCTCAGTATCTGACCCTCTTCTGCTTATGGGCTTTAACATACAATCCAGGAAATGACACAGACCAAGAAAATAACTCCTCTTCCTCCAGGCTGGCATATCTGCAAGCCAATCTTAAACTCAGGTCCTGTTTTTGCCTCACAGAATGATAGCTAGCACAGGGTTACCATTTGGACTTAGTCTGAAAGTGCTGAGGCCTCATCACTGTTTACTTATTCAAATATGGGAGGAGAAACAGAAATCCAGAAATTTGCTTTTTAACTGCTTAACTCAAAAACAAAACTCTAACCTTCTTCAAACTAACCACTCCCTCTGGTGACTGTTTCCTCAAAACTAACTGGGCTCTATGCTTTCTCATCTCTCAAGACATATTCTCTAGGTTCAATAGCATCTATCCTGTTGCTGAGAATGTTGCATTCTTTGAGTTCCCCTTTGTACCAGGATCTGATTTGAAGAGCCTAAAAAGGCCACAGGTGCCCCACCTCTGTAAGCATATCTGGTGGTTAAGCCTCTGATGTAGCACTTCCTATTTAGACACAGCTCAGGTTTACACAGAGCTTTCTAGTTTTCCTCATAGCAAACCTTGTCAGATGGTGATACAAGTATTCTTGCTCCTCTTTCAGAGAGGAGGAAACTAAGCCTTAATGACATGAAGTGACTTGTCCTAAGTCATACAGTCATGAAGTGGGAAAGGCTAGATTCAAACCCTGGTCTCCCTACATCGTTTGTGTTGACCTCTTCCTTGCTGCCAAAAATAAATAAAAAATAAAAATGAACAGACAAATAAATAAATGGGTGAATGAATAGATAGGTGAATAAATAAACAAATAGACAGGTAATAGATGAATGAATGACCAAATAAATAAAAATTTAAAAAAATTAAACAGCTTCCAGCTATGGCCCATTTTACTGGAATGAGCATTAGACTGAGGGGCAGAAGACCTGGGTTCTACCTCTTACTAACTCTATAACCAGGGGGAAGCTGCTTTACCTTTCTGGACTTCAATTTCCTCCTCTGTAAAATGTAAATGATTTCTCAGTTCTGGTCTTCCTTTAACATTGTTTGATTGTATATGGTGTTGAAAGAAACTACCTGACTGAATTCTGAATAGCTTGTATTGGACTTTGTCTAAATTAGTTGCAGAAATGGATGTTTGTCATTTTCTCTCAATTTTCAAGTCATCAATTCCCCCCCCCCCACTTGTATTTCTGGAGGAAATTTATCAATCCTCGTTTTATTCCTGGAGTCACATAGGGTGGGATAGGCCTCAGCATCCTTTTCAGGGAGGTTGGACTATGGAACAGGAAAACCGGCTGTGTGAAAGATTGATTATCCTAAAATAGACATATTAGGAGCCCTTTATGCTTTTAAACCGCTTCCAGATGCATATATTTCCCTTATCACAACTATCTGAGAGAGGCAGGGCAGGTGGCATAAAGACCATCTCATAGAACAGCAAACAAACCTGGAGGTGCTTGGGCGGGGGCATGGAAATAACCCTGGACTGGAAGGTGTCTAGATGTCAAGCAGATCTTGTGCTGTTTTCCACCTCCCTGGTTTTTTCATTTCTTATTTGATTCTCTCTCCTCTTCCCCAAGAGTCTTGTCTATCACACACAAAAAAGAAAACAGGGATCTTTTGCTTGTTGGGATAGTGGAAACCCACGAAACTCAGAGCTGTATCTGACAGCTCCTGGTCAGGGGTGAGCGAATGAACAGACTGCCAAGTGTTAAAGGGCTTGTCTCCATCACACACACACACACACACACACACACACACACACACACACACACACACACACACACACACACACAGAGTCTAGAGGCAGTTCAGGTGGATGTCTGGTGAGCTGTCCACGGGGCGAGTGATGGAGGAGATGAGGGAGGTGGGGGGAAGAGGGAGGGAGGGGGTGGGGTCAAGGCACTATCCAAGCTTTTGGTCGCCTAGGTGGGAGGGGGCTACTCTCTCCTCGTCGCCCCCTCCTCTCATGCTCTGGCCAGGTTGGCTGGCAGAGCAAGGACGATAAGGATCGAGCCGTGACGTCAAAGGAGCAGACCCGCTAAAGCCGAGCCTCCGGAGGGCATCGTTGAGAGGTGGAGACACAGACTCCGACCCAGACCTGGACAGAGCTAGCGATCACAGCAGCCGCGGGCTGGTGCTGCTGCCGGAACGGATTCGACTCACTAGGGCAGCTCCCCGCCGGGACTTGCGCTCCGAACTCAGCCCCAGCGCACGTCCCTAGGTAAGGGGCACTGGAGAAAAACTGGTCCCAGGAGTAGCTCGCGACCTCCTCTCAGTGCTCAGACACTCGGCAGGCTTGGCTTGGTTAATTTGAGAAAGGAAGGTCTCTCTTTCCATTCATGTTAGGTGGGGGTGGAGTTGTAGGGAGACTAGGGCATGGAATAAATGGGGAGACCAAATGGAAGGGAGGGTTACTTAGGGGCAGAATGGATGAGAAAACACGGAGAGAATTTGGGGACTCAGTTGGGGGGAGCTAGAACAGGAAGGGTTTGGGGACAAATTCTCCCCAAGTGACCCTTCAAATCCATCTACTCCCTGGGTTTCTCCCAAAAGCCGAGATTGAATAGAGCCTTTTACCAACCAACCTTGGTGAACACAGATAATACCTAAAGTCCCATTCACACACATCCTTTTCCTCCTCCTCAGGACCAGAAATAGAGGCAGATTCCGTGGAGGGTTAAAGTCTTTGTAAAGAAAGTGGGTCCCACTGCTTCTGGGCTTCTCCCTCAGAAATACCGCTGAAATTCGACTCACCCTCTTCCTACCCATACCTTTTCGTTTTCATTTTGCTTTCAAAAAGTCAATCTTGTCTTGTTAAAGGGAGCTCAAACAAGGTCGACTTGGAAGGAACGCAATTGAAAAGGCAATAAAGATTTGATTAGTTCACATCTCTCATTTCCTGGGTTGTAAGATGGGAACGGAGTCAGAAGCAGGGATGTTTCAGGTTGAACAGAGCTAGAGGGACCGGCAGATTTAATTGAAATATTTGTCCTTTGTATTTGCAGCAAGAGTCACGCCCAAAGGATCCAGGAATCATGGCTCTGGGTGAATTCGGTCTCCTCACCTGGCTTCGGGAAAGTCGGCAGTCAAGGAAATTAATCCTTCTTATAGTATTTCTTGCTCTCCTCTTGGACAATATGCTGCTCACGGTTGTGGGTAAGTGGAAGCCCCCTTTCTTGACTTCCTTTTAGATGAAAGAGGGTCTAGCTAGCTCCTAGCTATGCTTTTCTGGTAACCATAACTCTAGAAATTTGCTTCTATGACACTCTTCTCAAAAGCACATGGTTAGAAGTTGGGTCTCCAGCATCCTAGGTTTTTTGTTTCTGCTACTGAGACATTATTTGTGGCTTCATTTCCCCAGTAGTCACATCAGCAAATAACTCTCCAGATAAGGAGCAGAACTTATGTTTCCTCTTGATAGTACTTCCCCTCCCCATTTCATTGTGGTGGAAAAGATTTCTGTTGCAGAAGAATAATATCTAAAGTTCTAATCGTCTTCTGGCTTTTAAAAGAGGATGCACTTTATTTTACAGTCTACATTACAACAATGAGAACAAATAATATTATTCCTCAGCTCCAGAACCCAAGGAGTGAGAATTAAAGTTCTTGTAGGATTCAGTGTGCTGAGCCAGGAACACTTCCTGATCAGCTTCAAAGGCTGTCAACTTCAGCCTCTCGGACTCTATTAGATTATCCCTATTTGAAAAATGGAAAACAAAGTCTTCTAAATTAACCCCATTAGCAAAAAGCATCTGATAGGTTTTCTTTTCCCTGAAATGCGCTAATTTTAAATGACTCTACTCTACCTGTCATTTGTAACAGAGGGTTCAATATGAGATGGTTTCTGTTATCTCAGTTTGCAGACTTGATGGACACATCTTCTGAAGAGCAAATATATTCAGATTCTTGTATGGGAAAGGACAGAAGGTGCAGGTCTCTCACTTGCTCTTGGTCATAAATTATCCTGGCTCTTTTATACTGATGGTCTGTCTTATGTATATTTAACCTGGAACTTCAGTGGGGTCTTGGATGTTGCTTTGGAAGTATGAATTGCCCAAACTACATAATAAACACAAGTTCCAAGTGTATGTAATAGACAGAATAAGCCTGCTGCAAAATTGTTATTTCCTATGATGTTTTGATGACCCATAATGCAATTTAGACTTCTATTTCCTTGTTTCATTTACTTATGGTCCTTATGGTTGTATACATTCTCTGGAGAAACACTGACAATTCTGGTTAAATACTGACCACATTTTTGTCTTTTAACTAGACTTCTTCTTGGAAATGATGGCTTATGGGTGAACCATCATGAATTAAAGGGCTATGTGGAGAAAGTAAAGGATAGAAATTGCCATTCACTTTCTTAACTGCCCGTGAGTAGGAAGAAGTTTAATAGGATAGGCTCAATAAAGTGAATTTGTCCAGACTTCACTAAATTGTTCTTCCCACTCAATTTGGAGAGAACTAGTTGGCTCTTGTCAACTGCTTTTCTCTTTTGCTTATGTTTCTAGTGCCCATCATTCCCAGTTACTTATACAGCATTAAGCATGAAAAAAATACCACAGAAATACAAACTGCCAAACCAGAAACTGGACCTCCCACCTTCAGCAGCATCTTCTCCTATTACAACAACTCCACGGTGATCACCGGGAATACCACTAGAGCATCTGGACGAAGACAGTCCTATAAAACAGTGACACAGCAGATGATAGTCAATGCAACCAGCATCCCATCTGACTGCCCCAAGGAAGACAAAGATCTGCTCAATGAAAATGTTCAAGTCGGCTTGTTATTTGCTTCCAAAGCAACTGTGCAGCTCCTCACTAACCCTTTCATAGGGCCAATGACTAACAGGTAGGTCATTCCTTAGTGAAATCATTTGATACCAACATCTGCCAAGTAATATCTCTCAAGCTAATTTTCTGCCTTCTGCGGTATCTTGCTACTCTGTCCTTTGGAATCTGTTACTCTTTTGATCCATGAGGTATCTTCAATGGAAATCTCAGTAAATGGGTAATCCCACTGCTGCTGTATCCCTCCCTTTGCCCCATTGTCTTTTCTCTCATGACAGCTAAGGATGCATTACCATCTTCCTCTTCTTTTCTGCTCTTCAAAATAACCTTAGGTGATTGTTAAAAGTGAGAACAATTTTGAACTGTGATCCTGATCTATCTCAGTCCTGGGTTTGACCAGTGAACAGTTGCAAAAATAGCCTTTGCTTAGTCAACACTCCACGGCAACCACTGGTTGTCTTAAATTTCTAAATGTCAGTTAGCTTTATTTCTTACCTATTTCCCCCACCCTGACTCCAGATCTCTTTTTGGGAACTTGCTTTTGGATGACATGGCCAACAGGGAAGATTGTGAAAAAAATGACACATCCATGAGAGTAGCTTACACATAGCATTTTAAAGGTAACTTTGGAGCTACAGGCAATTCCTTCTATTCCTGTTAATTCTTTCCATTTTATCAGTTGCTAAGGCTTGTGTCTAAACATAGGAAATTAAATGGCAAACTGAGGCAATCATTCAATCTCCATCCCCTTAAAGATATCCTCAATATTAGGATCCATTATCTGAACATTACTGGCAAAAGATGTTTTCTTGAATTAAACTTTCTAGGTAATAAAATCAGCTCTTTACTTCTTATGTGAATTGATAGATTGAGTATTTAGTGAGCAGTTAATATGTGACCAGCATGGCACCAGGTGCTATGGACTACAGAGTCATAAACTTCACTTACAAGGAATTTATAATTTGGGAGGGGGGGTGATGGGACTCATTTTCCTCATTTGTAAAATGAGAGGGGTTAGACTATATGATCTCTAATGTCTCTTCCAGGTCTAATAATCCATGGTTATAGCAGGATACACTCATATGAAACAGTGAATGAACAAGACAGCATTATATACATACATTTATGGACAAATGCATATGTAGTTATACATGTCAACATTTTAAAACTGCTACCAAAAGGTCTCAGTTATCCTGTTTGATTAAGGAGTAGAATAGTACATAATAAACAGGTATTTGTCAGAGAGGTAGAGATCTGGATAAGCCATATATCATTTGTGTGACTGAGCAATTACGTAACCTCTCTGGGCCTTGGTTTTCTTATATACAAACTCAGAGCATCCTTCTATCGTACATGGCCTCTAATATGAAGTGGAGTCATTGTGGAAGGCTCTAATGAGGATGGAGGTCTTGAGCTGGGTCACTGACGGAGGCATAGGGAGGGAGGATAATGGAGGGAATTCTAAATGACACTACCAATGTGAACAAAGGCACAGAGGAGGAAATACGTATGGTGGGAAATGGGTAGGGCTGAGAGAAGGAGAGCTATCTGACTGGGGGAAGGGTCATTTGGGGAACAGTGAGAAATAAGGAACAGGTAGTTAGGGCCAGATTATGGAAGGTCTGGAAAACTAAGCAGAAAAATTTAAATCCAAAAGGGCAGGCAATGGGGAATTCTTACAAATTCTTGATCAAAGCAATGACATGAGCAGAGAAAGGTCTCAGAAATATTAGGTCCATAAAAGTGGACAGAATGGATTAGAACTGGGGAGACCAGGCAGTCCGATCATGCAGAAGGTAAGGATTTGTACTAAAGTGGAAGAATTAGGAGTGAAAAAGAAGGGATGAAATGGAAGTATTCAGACTGCCTGTGAGAGAGTAGAAGATCTTGAAAGTATGAATTGCTCTTTGTCTAAAGAAATGGTCTCTAAACTTTTTAATCACACACTCTTATCAGTGAAAACAATAAATATGAGTATTTATAAAGTATACAACACACTTTCCATCGTACTAACAGTTATGTACATTAAGAACTTGCCCCAAAATAAAAATGAAAAAGAGAAAATTGAAATAACATTTTATTGATTAATAATACAAACCTTTTGTTCTCACTAAAATACTACTATTAATAATGATATTTTAGTGAAAGCAACGTGATTGAATATGCTTCTAGTTTTTGAAAAATCTTGGTTTAATGTTTTTTGTTACAGTGATTCAGAGATCTGGTTCTAAGTTCAGTTTCTTACAATATTTGATACTGGATGGTTATCATAACTGAAAAAGGATCTGATCTGTCACAAAAATACTTAGTTCTAAAAGGAGGAAGTGCATTGGTGCCTGTTACTAAATCATGATATTCAGTTTTTCAATTCTATCCACCAATTAGGCAAAATTTTTCATTGAAATTCAGCTAGGAAATGCCCATTTTCTTTGATGTTTATCAGTTGTTGCAAACTTATCAGAATATGTTGACCTTTTGTATTTTAACAAATGAATTCAAAATTCATTGAAAAACTTTTATTTGAGAGGTTTTTAACCAGGTAGAAAATTCTGTTTCCAGGTTTTTATAGGTAGATATGAGAGATGTGAGTGTTGATAAGTGACCCGCATCATTTTCAGCATCCCAGAGAGAAGAAAATAAGTATTGCATAAGAACATAGTCTACTGTTCAAACATAGCACTGGTCAAGAAGGAGGAGGATTGAAAAAAAGACTGTGAGATTTGACAGTTAAGAGATCTTTGAAGAAAGCAGTTTCAACTGAGGGAGGAGTTCAAAATAAGGAGGAAGTTGTTAACCTGGAAGACTGGAAGGGTACCCTCCATGAAAATAGAAAAGTTCAAAAGAAAGATGGAGTTTGGGGCAAAATCAGTCCATGGCCCTTGTCCAACAACTCCGACAGAACCACAAGTCAAAAAGAGTGAAGGATAATATAAGAGTAAAGGGCAGGGGGTCTGCATGGTTATTTGGTTTGAAGTTGTTAAAAAGAATCCTAAGAGGTTCATAGGGCAACTAGGTGGTGCAGTGGATGCCAGGTCTAGAGTCAGGAAGAATCATCTTCATGAGTTCAAATCTGGCTTCAAAAACTTACTAACTGTGTGGTCCTGTGCAAGTTACTTAACCCTGTTTGCCTCAGCATCTCATCTGTAAAATGAGTTGGAGCAGGAAATGGCAAACCACTTCAGTATCTTTGCCAAGAAAATACCAAATGGAGTCATGAAGGGTTGGACATGAAAAACAAGTCAACAGCAACAAAGGGATTCATGCCAGGGGGAAGGTTGGACACTGTCCATCTTCCCAACCTTTGATTGGTTGACCACTCATACACTGTGGGGCCATACCATTAAGAAACCATGGGTCTAGAAAGATGGGATTGCTGACCCACAGTCAAGAGGACTTAATGAACATTTATAACTTGTCTCTATTAGTTTCCTAGACTCCTAAGTAGCAGACTGCAAGGTCATATTAAAGCCATGATAATGGCCCCGAACCACATCCTGCCCCTATTCCTCTTAATTAGTCAGAAAGCTATTTTTAGGTGGCAAGGAGAAAAATATACTCACAAAATTAATCCAAGGCTGGTTTGAGATTATGACACCACTGAGGAGTACCATTATAAATACAGCAACACGTTTTTTTGACAGCAAAAGAAAAATCAAACAAACTTAACCAGCCATGGTTTCAAAAACGTTTGGATCTCGATGTGTGGGAACACCAAGTAAGAGTGCTTCTCAGAGATACATCTAATATAATTACAGAAAACTGCTCAGGGTTTTGTGTTCTGAGAAGGCAAAGAGCTCATCTAGCACACAGCAAAGTGGAAGGCATTATCATAATAATGCCCTTGCCAGACACCTTGTGGGAGTGGTGGTAAAGTACCATGTGGTAGGTACTGGGAAACTCAGGATCGAAATCATTGAAGCATCACAGTTCTCCAAATGCAAATGGGAGATGAAGTTTTTAAGGAGTATGGCTCATATTGTAATGTTTTGCTTTTATCAAGGGAAGCATCTTGTTTAAACGCATTGACTTTTTTCACTACTAAACATTCAGTATGAGACTAATGTTGTAGTTGCCTGAGGTTGAACTTTTACACACACACACACACACACACACACACACACACATGTAGACCTGCATGTAAAGTGTACATGTGGGTACATGCATGTGTGCATGCATGCACACACCCTTCTCTACAAAGAAATCTTGCTTTACTTTGCTACCTTTAAAACACAGGATTAACCAGTCAACCAATTAGCAAGCATTTATGAAGTACTTAGTATGTACGCAGCAGGTTCTCTTCTGGTTGATGAGGAATACAAAGGCAGAAATGAAAACCGTTCTTGCCCTGTAGGAGCTTACATTCTATCAGAGGAGACAACACATAGATATGTAATATATGTTAAATTTCTAAAAGATTATTTTTGTGGGGGGTGGAGTGATGATAAAAGAAGCTTCTGGCAGCTGAAGGGATCAAGAAGGGCTTCATGCAGAAGGTAGCACAATGGAGAAAATGCTGGACCTGGAATAAACAAGACCAGAGTTCAAAACCTACCTCAGCGACTTACTAGCTGTGTGACCTCGGACAAGTCACTTGATCTGTTTGCCCCAATTTCTCTATCAGTAAAATAGGGATAATAATACCACCTACTTCCCAGAGTTGTTATGAAAATAAAGTGAGATATTATCCATAAAGTTCTTTGCAAATCTTAATGTGCTATATAAATGCTAGCATTTTTATTATTATTCCCATTATCCAGGAGTAGTTCATAGAATCCTAGACTTGGGGTGGAAAGGGACTTGTGACAATTTGCTACATTTCCTCCTTGAGTTACCAAGGAACCACTGCCTCAGACCCATCCCATGATAGGGAATTTTCTACCTCCAGAAGCAGCCCATTTCATTGATGTGATTTATCCGCCAACAAAATTTTTTATGCCAACCAGTTTCCTTCAGACATCCAATATCTCTAGAGATCATCCCCCTCTTCTAAAACTACATGTATGCTCAGGGATTAGAGGATGGCAGAATAATAAGGCTAGACCCACGAGGGACCTCAGATGGCATCACAATGGTGTAAAATCCAATAGAAATGAGCCCTGTAAGGCCACACATTGACTTAGGAAAGCACAAATGAACATTTCATATGTTGTACTGTATTTCTATTTATTTTCTTAAACATTTGCCAATCACATTTTAATATGGTTCCAACAACACTCAAGCCCAGGGTTTCTCACTCAGGACTTATTCAGGTAGATAGTGCTTACTCCCCACACCCAACATCCTTCCCCTCCTCCACATACATAAACTAGTCCAACCTCCCATTTGACAGATGAGAAAACTGAGGCCTTGAGAGGGGAAGTGTCTTGCCTGTAGTGAAAAAAACTATTGTCTACAGATATAGTAATAATAAGAATAATAAGACAATAACACAACAATAATAATAAATAATGCTGTTTATTTTTATAAACAGCATTTTATCTCTTTTTATCCACACAACAACCCAAGAAGCTATTTTTATCCACACAACAACCCAAGAAGCTATTTTTATCTCCATTTTACTGACTAAAAAACTGAGGCAAACAAGAGGTTAAGTAACTTGTCCAGGGTCATACAACCAGTAAACTTCTGAGGTGGAATGTGAACTTAGATCCAGCACTCTACTCACCATGCTGCCTAGCTACCTGGCTGTTAGGAACTGGGGCTTCTGGACTCTCTTTTTCCCACTTGGTAATACTAAGCTGCCTTCTACTTCCCTTACTCTCCTCCCTATGGTGTGTATTTGCCCCCTTTGCTATGATGACCTACTTTTCTGCTCCTGAGTTGGGCTCTCCCTATTTGTACCAGGTTGCATTGAATAAAGTCAAGACTGCTGTTGTTGGTCAGCCACTCTGTTGCATTGTTGTTGCTGCTGTTCATAAAGCAGTGCAGGGTATTTTTTTGTGGATATTTCTTGTTAGTCACAATTTTTTTTTAATTATAAATTTTGGCTAGCCTAAACTAAAAGATTGCTAGGTATTATGGGAAGAAAGAGATTTGGTGGTAAGACTCAACCATTTTCTGCTCTTAATTGAAGTGCTATGTGAAGCAAAATACTCAGTTCAGAATGTTAGAACCAGACAATCACAGAATTAAAAGATAGAAAGTCCTTAGAAATCATTTAGAACTGGGATTCTGAGTCTTTTTTGTGTGTGTCTCATGAAGTTGTGGGAGTCTTATGAAGACCATGGACCCCTTCTTAAAATGATGGTTTTTAGATCAAATATAGAGGATGCCAAAGTAAGCCAATTGAAATAGTTATCAATATGTTAAATAAGTTTGCCAACTCCAGATTAAAAACTCCTGGTCTAGCCCACCCTGTTCATTTTTCAGATGTGGAAAATTTAACCTATTGAATTGAAGAGAATTGTTCAAAGTCCTTGCTCTAGACCTATGATTTCAGTGGTGTAGGGAACCCTTAGGGAAGAGATTTCCTCTACCAATGCAGAGAAGCAACTGTCTTGCAGTTTATAATCTAACAGAGTCAGCTGGGACATTGAAGGATTGAATCACTTACTTAGGGGTCCCATACACACAGCCATTGTGTATTAACCTTAGGACTTGAATCCATGTCCCCTTGATTCTGAGGTCTGCTTTCTACTCTGCCCAATTTCGCAAGGTCATATATGTAGTAAATAGTAGAGCCAGAATTTGAATCTAAAACTTTTGGGTTGTGTAGTTTCACAAAGTAAGAATGACAATTTCTCTCTATGAGACTAAGCTTCTTGAGGACAGAAAAACTTGGACAAATTCTAGGCAAGGTTTGAAAATTGCCTCCCCTATGTTGCCCCCAGAAGCTCTGTTCCTTCATGATAATGCATGATTTTGATCTATCACAAAATTAATTCCTATGGGCCATGCATGGAGAATGGAATTCTGTAGCATAAATTTATAAAGAGTCATTTAAAAAATAACTCATTATCTCTGCCCTTTGTAATATGCCCTCCTTACCTTGTCTACCTTTGATTCTGGGTCACAGAGAGATCAGGCAGGTATGGGAGTGGGGCAAAGATTGTGCTTTTCATTTTCGTTAGTTCCACAGTGCCTAACACAGAACCTTACACATAGAAGGCATTTAACAAATCAGGAAAAGTTGGATTTGATTCCCACTTTGGACACTTAGAAGCTATTTCACCTAACCCCTAAAGTCACTTAAATCTCTTTAAGCTTGAGTTTCCCTACTTACAAAATGGAAATAATAATGGCACTGACTTCGCAGGGTTGTATTAAAGGTCAAATGAGATAATACATATAGAAAGTATTTTGCAAACCTTAACATACTACATAAATGTGAATTATTTATTATTATTATTATTATTGGAAAGCTTGCTTAATGAATGGGTGTGATGAAATGTCCAGATTTGAATCTGACAGCCTTCTCTTTTTGTCATATGCAACGGTAGTAGGTTAAAAAATAATTTTTGACACCACCAAAGCCTGATAGTGCCTTTGGTCATTTGGATTATATTTCTGAAGACAATCAGGTTCACAGCAGGCTTCATTCAACTAGCATACAAAAAAGTATGGTGAGTTTTTTTTAGCATTCAGTCACAAAGGTGAATTTTCTGAATGAAGACCCAGAAAAAATAAATTCTTGCTGAAACAATGTAAAAAATCTCCTTTCTGTCTTTTCATACTAAATCAAGTTGTTGTTAGAAGTGGTGGGAGTGGTGAATAGAGCAGATTTCATTTAACAAGTGTGAGGGTCAATATTGACAGATTTTTGGAATGGAAATATACAAAGTAACTAGGCTCAGTTAGATTTCTCAGTTTCTTCCAGTAATGAGGCATCTTCTCCAACATTATCTTAAGCTTGTCACTATCTCAAAGTTCTGCTTTTACCAAATCAGTATCAGTGACTGGATTACAATCCTAGGTCCATGCTAAGTAATAATCCACAGTTTTCTTGTATAACTTGAAATCTAGGTGTTTTTCAGGAAATTGTACAATGTGCCCTCAAAGGCGGACTTCAGAGGTCACCCACTCTGACCTTTTGATTTTATCAATGGGGTAAAATAAAACCGGAAGTAGGGAAATGACTTGCCAGTAGAAAGCATACGTAAGAATCAGGACTAGACTGAAGCTCTCTTGACTTCTGATCCAGTGATGTGTACACACCAAACACTGTCTCATTTTAGCTAACATCAGGCTAGCAAAAACAAACTTAGATAAAAACGATCTTGTTTTTAACCTATAGAGCCTTTCTAATTACTGTCAGTTGGTCCAAAGTGAGCTTTCTGGTAACAAGCAGTGACCTTTTCAGTTTCTCAGTTGGCAGAAAGAGCAGCTGTTTGGGGAAAGACTCTCCAGTTGGAGATGTTGTTAACTAAGTACACAGAAAATGGTCCAGTCCAGTCTTTTGAAGTCAGACTATAATGGTCAGAGGAGTGTAATGTTCTTGTCACACTGAATGGTCAAGATAATGTATTTCAGAGAGCAAGGAAAGTGTTAACAGAAGAAGCAATCTATACTAGAGTGACCGTAGGACACTTGAAGAGAAACTGATATGAGGAAATAGGGATTTATTATGCAAACACAAACTAGCTTGTAATTAGTCTTTTCATAATAGGAGTGGGGCAAAAGTTCCAACAGATTGCCTCCAAGAGCAAGCTTCCTTGATGCATTTATAGGTTGATTTATAGACATCTCTTTCATATGCTACCTGTTTGCACATTTACTTTAACAACATGAGATATACCTGTGCCTTTTTGGGAGAGAATTGGGATTAAGAGCATACTTTGAGGACATTTAGCCTACCTTTAGAACTTTCATGTCATGGAGGCTCATCAGTCACATTATAGCAAGGTTTCAACATTTATTTTTATTGTCCTCCATGAACTAAGCTAATGGTAAATAAAAGGAGTTGACAGTGAAGGAAGTAGGCTACATCTCTTGGATACCCTTCCACAGAAATATCACATCAACAATAGTCTGATAGATTGACTTAGGACTCTGTCAGCCTGTGTGATAGGAGTGACATTTTTTGCCAGGATAACCAAGATGTGACAGTGCACATCCATAGGCCTTGATGAGTCACTGCCTTCTAGAGTAATTGTGTTAATAAGCATCTTCCTCACCAGCCAGCCCCACAGTATAGGATTCACTGGGTCACTGGCTCGAAGCAGTTGATATACAGATACTTCCTGTCTTTCAGGCTAATTTTAGGCACTTTTAGCCTCAAGTTGAAGCTTTTGTCATGTGAAGAATCTTTTGGATTTAGACTGGATCTTGTGGTTAGCTCACAGTCTAGAACTAGGATTCTTAATCTGGGGTCCATGGACTCTCCAACGAACTGTGGATAGATTTCAGAGATTGATATGTATATATATGTATATATACACACACACATTAATATACATTATATATTACATATACATATATTATGTACATATTACATATGTAATATTATATAATATATGTTATATATATTTCACATGCATGTGACTATAGATATTGATAGAAATAATATATACAAATACATCAATATACTTCATATATGATGTAAAATTTCACATTCTATGTTAATTTAGATGAGGAATTTTTCATTTTTATTTTCACTAATTTTTAACTAAAACAGAGTATTTCCTTCAGTTATTAATGTAAGCAACAAAACATTCTTGAGAGAAAGGGGTCCATAGACTTCATTGAATGGGTCCATGTAGGCAGGTTAAGACAGCCCAGTTCATAAAAAGAAATTCTCTTCCCTATCCAAGAAAGAAGTAAAAGGGGAGAGAGTCAGAGACAGCCAGTCACCAGGAATCATAGCACAGATCTGTACAATCAGAAATAATCAGCTTGTTCTGAAATCCTTGAAAAGGGCAAAGGGAAATATGGCATGAGCAAGTATGAGAAAAGAGATTCAGATTTTTGTTAAATGCCAAAGTTTATTAGCTTTTGATAAAATTGTCAGATACTAAAGACCATTGAATATTGGAAGAACGGAAGTATTAGGGGTTTGTATATGTGTATATTTAAAAAAAATTTTATCTACTTGGACTAACATCTGTAAAAATAGAATCAGAAGGGTCTTAATCTATGCCTTTTATTTCATCGATCAGGAAATAGGCTCTCAAGCATGTCAGTAACTTCCCCAAGGTCATAAATTAGTAAATGGCCCAATCAGGCCTAAAACTCAGTTCATCTCTTAAAAAAATTTATTGGAATCTTTTATTTTTACATCACCTATATTTCACATGAAAACCCCCCACCCTCCTAAAGCCTTTTAGAAAGCTATCTTTTATGCAGAAATTCTAAATCTTTTTCCATCATGGATACCTTTGGCAATCTGGTGAAGCCTATGGATCCCTTTCTCAGAATAATGGTTCATTACCTATATTCATAATTGAAGGCTAAATTTCAGTTAGAAGTTAGTGAAAACAAAGATGTATTTTTTCCCATTCCAGCTCATAGATCTCCTGAAATCAAATGTTTGAGGGCCTGTAGACTCCAGTTAAGGATCCTGATACAATAAAAAAGAATTATTTTTTTTTTACATTTAACAAAACTCATTGGCAAATTTAAAAATTCTGACATTGTACAAAGTGTTCCACACCCATGTTCCCCCACCATTCTAAGTAGGGAAGTATCTTTATGCATCTCTTTGGGTAGAGCCTTAGTCATTACAATTTCACAGCAGTTTCTATTTTTTTGTGCTTCTTTCTTGTTGTCATTGGGTACATTGTTATTGTTGCATATGTTTTTCTCCTACTTTTCTTTCCTTCACTTTGAATGAATTTTTATGTTTTTCTTTGCTTCTCTGTATTCCCCATATTCATCATTTCTTATAGCACAGTACAATTCCATTTCATTCATATGCTATAGCTTTGGTCAGCCATTCTCCAGTCAATGGTTATCTACCTTTTCTCAGTTCTTTCCTACCACAAAAGGTGCTGCTATAAATATTTGGTGTCTATGAAATCTTTCTTTTTGTCATTGACTTTCTTACGGCATATGCTTCCCAGTGGAATCTCTAAGTTAAAGTGCCATTTTAGTCACTCTATTCACATAATTTCAAATTAGTTTCCAGAATGGTTGGAATAATTCACAGCACTACCAACAATGTACACATCTTTATACAACTCTAATATTTACCACTCCCAAATTCAGTCAACTTTTACAATTTGCTAATGTGAGATGAAACCTCAGAAACCTAGGTTTTCTGACTCTTAAGCTGCTCTCTTCAATCTTTATGAAAAACTTCATACACTGTGAAGTGCTGTACAGATTCATAGTATTGTTATGGTTTAATAACCATAATTATAGCCAATCACAAAGTCCTACTTTAATTCTTCATCATGGCATGAAGTTGAAAGACCTTGGCTTTCTATAGGATATGTCTACAGAGTGTAAATTCTGATAGTTTCCATCAAGTTTGTAGGGCTTCTAGTACAATCCTCAGAACAAATAGAAAAGTTCAGTATCATTAGGTTGGTCAACTGATAGTTAATTCTTTGGCCATGGAAACGAGTAAAGGAAAGACAGTTGCAAAATGGTCCTTAGTTCTATACAGTAACAGTGGCAGAGGACAGCAAAACAGGGCAGTGTGCTAAGATTCATAACATTTTAAACTCATCTATAAACATTAACTTGGCTGTTATTACTCTAAATGTAATATTAGAATCCAGTAACCAATAAATAAATAAATTCCTCCAGGCACTGGAGGAATTGAATTCTATCAATTTTGATATCCTTACTATAAATGAAACTAGAAGACAAAAGGAAATTGTAAATAAATGAAAGGATGAGTCACAGTTTCTGGTTCCTTATGTGGAAATCATTTTTGAATCTTCTGTCTGTGTACTTTCGGGTTCCCAACTTGTTAGAACAAAGATCAAAAATCAATATTAAATTAGAGGAAAGGACATGAGCATAGGGCACAAAACTCAGACAACTCCAACATAGCCTGTTAAGATAATCAGTTGAAACTGAAAAATGGGAAATGGACAAAACAAAGATATTGACACAGACTGTTACCATTTCTTAAGAAAGTTTAACCATTATATACCTATTGCTACAACAATGATACCAAAAGCCTTGAGCACCTCAGTCAGCAGATATCTGATCTCTTTGTCAGGAAAAAGAGATGGCAGCCCATAAGGGAAATACTGGTTTAGGGTATAAGTTCATTTATAATCTCTTACAGAAGGAGGATGGCATAATACTAATATACATAATACATATGTAAACATTTTAGTATATGTTTATTTTATATATTAGCATGCTATAATTACATGTAATAATGTGTTATAGTATCATTATATGTTAGATAGATGTGATATATATTTTATATATGCATGCTCCTTGACCTTTCCTTTTCTTCTTTTTAATTAACTTTTATTTTTAGTTTACATCATTCATTTCCATGAGATTTTGAGTTACAAATTTTCTCCCCATCTTTCCCCTACCCACCACCCCAAAACAGCAATCCCACTGTAGAGCCCCTCCCCCGATCTGCTCTCTGCTATTATCTCCCCTCTCCCCACTCTGACTTTCCAGGAGGCAAGATGGATGTCCCTGCCCCAGTGCCTGTATATCTTAGTACCCAGTTGCATTTGAATAATAATAATAATAAATAAAACATTTGATTTTAGAACTTTAGATTCTAGATTCTTTCCCTTCCTCCCTTGCCACACCCCCACTGGAAAGACAAGCAATTCCATACAGGCTGTACGTATGTAGTTATGCAGAACATCTCCACAGTGGATATATTGTGTAAGACTGACCATATTTCCCTCCTTCCTATCCCGCCCTCCATTTGTTCTATTCTCACTTTGTCCCTGTCCCTTTACAAAACTGTGTACTTCTAACCACCCTTCCTCCCAACCTGCCCTCCCATCCATCATGCCCTCTCTCATCCCCTACTCCCTATGCTCCTGTAGGGCAAGATACCCAATTTAGAGTGTGTCATTCCTTCCTTAAGCCAAATTCAATGAGTCAGGTTGACCCTTTCCTTTTTCCCTTCCTGTTCTTCCCCTCCATTGTAACACTTATCCCTTGCCTCTTCTATATGAGATGATCAACCCCATTCTGACTCTCCCTGTCTCCTCTCATACTATTCCTCTATCATCTCTCAATATCACCTTTTAAAATATCATCCTTTCCTATTCAATTGATCCTGTGCCCTTTGTCTATATACACATATACATATACACACTCACATATGTATTCATATGCATATATACTCTCCTATATAGACATATGTGTATGTATACATATATATATATATATATATATATATATATATATATATATACATTTATATTCCCTCCAACTATCCTCATACTGAGAAAAGTTTCATAAGTTATAATTGTCGTTTTTCCACGTTGGCATGTAAATAGTTCAACTTTGATAAGTTCCTTATGAATTCTTTACCATGTTTGCCTCCTCATGCTTCTTGTATATGAATGTCATATTTTCTATTCAGTTCTGGTATTTTCCTCAAGAATGCTTGAAAGTCCTCCACCTCACTGAATGACATATTTTCCCCTAGAACATTATACTTAGTTTTGATGGGTAGGTGATTCTTGATTTTAATCCTAGCTCCCTTGATCTCTGGAATATCATATTCCAGGCCCTTTGATCCCTCAAGGTAGAAGCTGCTAGATCCTGTGTTATCCTGATTGTGTTTCCACAGTATTCAAATTGCTTTTTCTTGGCAGCTTGTAATATTTGCTCCTTAATCTGGGAGCTCTGGAACCTGGCTATAACATTCCTGGGAATTTTCTTTTTGGGATCTTTTCAAGAGGTGATTGGTGAATTCTTTCAAGTTCTATTTTACCTTCTTTTTCTAAAATATTAGGGCAATTTTTCTTGAGAATTTCTTGAAAGATACTTTCTAGGTTCTTTTTTTGATCGTGGCTTTCAGGTAGTCCAATAATTTTTAAATGGTCTCTCCTGGATCTATTTTCCAGGTCAGTGATTTTTTCAAGAGATATTTCACATTGTCTTCTATTTTTTCATTTGTTTGGATCTGTTTAATAGTATCTTGATTTCTCATAAAGTCATTTGCTTCCATTTGCTCCACTCTAATTCTGAAGGAATTATTCTCTTCAGTGAGCTTTGAGATTCTTTTTCCTTCTGGCAAATTTGACTTTTTAAGGCATTCTTCTCCTCATTGGCTTTTTGGGCCTCTTTTGCCATTTGAGTTTATCTATTTTTTAAGGTTTTTTTGTAGTCAGATTGTTGACTCTCTTTTCATGATTTTTTTTTGCATCATTCTTGCATTTTTCTTGCATCATTTTCATTTCTTTTTCCAATTTTTCCTCCACTTCTCTTATTTGGTTTTCAAAATCCTTCTTAAGTTATTCTATGGCCTGTAATTGAGTTACATTTTTCTTGGAACTTTTTGGTGTTGGAGTTCTGACTGTGCTGTCTTCCTCCCATTCCATGCTTTTATCCCTTTTTGTCCCCAAAAAAGGAATCTAAAGTTGTATGGCTGTGCTTGCTTTGCTTCCTTTTCCTGCTCATGTTGCCAGTCAATTACTTGGCTTTTGGACTAAGTAGAACTCTGCTTTCAGAGGGGAGAGCTTTGTCCCAAATTGCTGGGGTTTTCCCAGTTGCTGGGGCTATTAGGGGGCTGCTGTCTCTGCAGCCCCCACTATTTTTGGCTCTCTAGTGACACACCTCAGGACCACTACCCATGACCATGATCCCAATCTAGGCAGGTTAAGGCAAGAGCACTTAGCCTCTGAATGATCAGTTAGCCCCCCTGTAATCTGTAGGTCAGGAGCTCAGAAGCAGCCACGTGGAGGCTGCTGCAGGGGCTCCACTTTCACTGCTTTCTTGCTCTGGGAGCAGATGGCCGGACCCACTCCTTTCTCCTAAATTTAGCCGAATTCCACTGACCTTTCACTTTGTCCTTGTTTCTTATGGGTTGACAATTCTGGAAACTGCCGCAGCTGTCAATGATCTGCTCTCCTGAAAGCTCCAGCTGCAGCTTGTCCTGACCACCCTGGGGCTACAGCCCTGGGTTCATGTAGGAGTGGTCTTGGCTCCCAGTGCACTGTGATGGGCCCTTCCCGTCTGCCTGCTGGGCTCCCTTCAGTGTTTCTCTCTCATTTTATGAGTTCT
>CM053598.1:76915764-76964237 GCA_028646575.1 Pseudocheirus occidentalis | reverse complement strand
ATTGTTTAGAGTCATATTTTATAGGTATTTGAGGTGGTTATGGGGGGAGCTCCCAGAGTTCTCCTGCTTCTGTGCCGCCATCTTGACTCCACCCATAAAACATTTTTTAAAAAGCAGTATAAGGGAAGTTATCCTGAAGATAGCTAAAGGGAAACTAGATGCAGAATACCAAAAAAAATTTTGATGGGAAAGATTTATTAAGATTTTCATACAAATTTTTCTAGTCATTATGAGCTAACATCATAGCCCCCAAGGTGCTTCATATAGCAGTAGAATTGCACTAAAAAATAACAAAGGGAAAAGCAACCAAACCCCAGATCAATTATACACAAAATGTATACAGCTGTGCTGTAAATGACACAATTTTGAAGGGATTAAGAGATCAGTTTTCAAAGTATCTGAAATAAGGGAGGATGCCAGAGTTCTGGGAAAATCTTAGATGTTATTGTTACCAAAAAAGAGAAAGAGAGAGAGAGAGAGAGAGAGAGAGAGAGAGGGAGGGAGAGAGAGAGAGAGAGAGAGAGAGAGAGAGAGAGAGAGAGCGACTCAGAGTATACCAATTAATATTGATTCATATGCTAACACCCATTTCTACAAAATTTTTATGAAAATAATCTACACAAGCATTGAAGGCATACGTGCTGAGGGTATGGGAAGGAAGTAGATAGGCTTCTAGACTAATGATATTCTATAGCAAGCAACAGTTTTAGTCATGCAATTGATTGAAAGATAATGAAATAATGAAAAGCCATTTTATTCAAAGAGCAAAATGCTGCCTTAAAGGCTTTTCTTTGATAAGATGTCTTCCATGCATATTTTAAAATAAGACAAGGTTATTTGAAAGGTACAAAGATAGAGAACTTTGCTTGACAACCTTCTGATTACTAATATCAAATGAGACCTAATAGAGGAAGATGGTTCCTCAATAAAGGTCCTTTCTACCTGCTTGAAGGATGCCCATTATAGAGTCAAAATAGAAAGAAGGAATTCATTCCTAACGTGGGGCCCATGATCTTGTTTTTAAAATGTTTTCATAACTTTTTCAACATAATTAGTTTCATTTTAATTCCATGTGTTTTATTTTATGCATTTGAAAACATCATTCTTAGAACAGGTCCATAGGTTGCCAAAGGGGTCCATACAGAAAAGGTTAAGCACGCCTGCTATAAATGATGAAGTCCTTCAGATTCTTTGTTTGTATTGGTTGCATCAGCTTCCTGAACACTGCAGAGACTCCTACACAAATTAAAAAATCATTAAAAATAATTCAGCATAACTATCCGTGGTGCAAAATTAAATTTAATAAAATATGTGTCTCCCTCCCCCAATACTTGTGAACCCATATCCAAGTATCCAAAACCAAAATCCAAAACCAAAAAAAGGTTCTAGGCTAGGTATCCACAGTGACAAAGAAGTATTTCTCATGTTAAAACTGCCACCAGTTTCTCTGCTGGTTGGATTCGACAGCTCCCCAAAGACCTTCAGCATGGATCAGAGACTATAACATGCCTTTATACAGTGTATTATCATCTGACTAGGGATATGTTGCAAGAATGGATGAATATGTGAGGGGTGAAATTGCCTCTGGCTCCACAAAACAAAATAAACTCTTCATTCCTTTCAGCATCCTGCTTGGAAAATTCAGTGGCTGGAGGGCAAATATATTTTTCAAAACTGTTGGAATTAGTGGTATAATTCCAATTCCACTAATCCTTTATTTTGGTTGTTTAAGCCTTCTCAACCCCTAAGGCATCCTTCATTTCTTTAACCAAATGAAACATCTGCGCTCCCCTAAGTAGGCTAGATGGATAGCACTAGTTTCAAAAGGACACTGTTCACCATGGCAGAATGGTCTATCTCTTTCCTTCAAAAATCCCCAATAATCCAATTTGGCTTTACCTTATCCTAAGTTCCCCATTTGTATTTCAGCATCAGTAATACTAGTTGACCCCATTTTGATACTTTAATGGGTCTGTGCTTTCCTTAATTTGGAAGTCCCTCTCACAAGGAAAATCACAGCTTATCTGTGTCCTTCATCTTGTAAAGATATTAATAGTGGTGGAAAGAGAATGGTCTTTGAAGTCAGAAAAATTGAGTTTAAGACAAGAGCTGCTATAAATACTTTGGTATATGTGGACTTTCTTTGATCTCTGAGGTATAGGCCTATGATGGATGAAAAGCTACATCTGACATGTGTGAAATAGAACCTTAGAGCTATTTTAAGTTGTATTTCTCTAAGTATTAGTGAAGTAAAATATTTTTTCATGTGGCTATTGGTAGCTTGGATTTTTTTCCTTAGAAAGCTTGATTCTTCATATTCTTTGGCCATTTATTGATTGGGAAATGATTCTTACTCCTGTAGATTTCATCTGCTCTTTATATATCTTTGAAAGAGACACTTCTCAAGGAAACAATGTGAAGATTTTTTTCCCAGCTTTTTTCCCCTTCTAATTTTAACTGCATTCGTGTGTTTTTGTGTGTGTGTGTTTTAAAAATTCTAATTTTATGGATTAAAAATGGTTTGTTTTTTCCTCTGTGGTCTTCTCTATCCCTTGTTTGGTCAGGAATTCTCCTATCCATAGATCTAACAGGTAATTTCTTCTTTGCTCCTCTAAGTTATTTACAAAGCCATATTTTATGTCTAAGTCATGTAGCAATTTGGACCTCATTTTGGTGTGTGGCACGAGATGTTGGTTGGTCTGTAACTGGTTTCTACCAGATTGCTTCCTGGTTGTCCCAGCAGTTTTGTTGGACTCTGAGTATGCCCCTCATAGGGCAGGCCTAATCTGTTCCTCTGACTGACTCATCTGTTCCCTAATCAGTACCAAGTCATTTTGATGATTACTACTTCATAATATAGTTTGAGATCTGATATTGCTAGGCTCCCTACTTTCTCATTTTTTCATTATTTCCCTTGAGAGTCTTGACCTTTTATTCCTACAGATAAATTTTATTATTTTTTTCAAGATATATTCCATACGTATTTGCTAAATTTAATTGAATCCATGGAAAAAGACAAGACTTTAAAAAAAAAAGTTTAATCTCCAGGTCACAGCTGGCTTCTAGAAGAATTAGAATGAAGGGTTATATCCTACTTCCTTTGTTCCTTTCACCTCCATCCTACATAGTATCAATACTACAAGCTCTGCTCTGCCTGTGGCTATAGGAGTTACTATTGTTTGTCCTGTGTCCTTGAAGTGGACCCTGATCAGGGACAGATGTCATGACATACACGTGAATTGAATTTAAGTGAGGGAGGTCTGTGTAAAGTCACCAACCTCACTTTCTACTCCTGAGCCATCTGGGTCTAGTGGCCAGGTATGGATCAGTATGACTGAAGATGGTCCTGGATGCAGCAGGAGACTTTGGTCTTTTTAAGCTAAGGTCTTTAACAGGTCTCTGTTTGACTGAGGCAATGCCTTTTCAGTGATTAAGGCTAGGTAAGAAATGAGGCAGAGAATGGGCTCTTTACCTAGTCAAAAAAAAATCAAGCTGGACTATCAGAGACAGAATGAAGAGAGAGGGAGAGACAGAGAGAGACAGAGAGAGAGAGACAGAGACAGAAAGAGAGGTGAAAATGTAAAACATGGGACAGAGAAATTCAGTCCAATGATAGGATTGCAGACTTGGGGGGGAGGGGAAGGAGATCTTGGAGATAATCTAGTTCAATCCCCTAATTTAACAGAAGAGAAAATAAAGGCCCAGAGAACTGAAAAGACTTCTACAAGGTCACATAGGTAGTAGGCAACAAAGCTGAGATTTTAATCCAGACCCTGTAACTCCAAATTCAGGGCTCTTTATTCTGTACTACCCTAAATTCAGTAAAACCAAGCTGCCATTTGAAAGTTCAGGGTAGCATCCCAAGGGAATTAAATTCAATAAACATTTGTTAAACACTAACTATAGGCCAAGCCTCTTCTCCAAACTTAAAAGATAAGGAAGCTATCATCTCTGCCCTCAAGGAGTTTACTGTCCAGGTCAGGGAGATAAGACTGCACAGCTGAGACAAATGAGCTTATGCTAAGTGAGTGACAGGAAGCACAGAGTCCTTGGAAAGCAGATGGGCTTGGGGGATCACTTTTAGTTGGTGGGGAAGAGTGAAGGTTTTGCTAAATGAAGCTGGTGGTATTTGAATTGGACCTTAAAGAATAGGTAGGATGCTGGAAAGCAGAGAAGGGAGGTGGCAGGCACTTAAAGGGAAGTGTCAAGTACTACAGGGAACAGACTTAGTAAAGGAGGGACATTATGGGTCATATTGGGAAGACAAAGGGCAATTTGACATACACAGAACCATGATGCAAAACAGAATCTAAACAATCAAGAGAAATATATTCTTTTACTTTACGCGGTTGGTTCTTTTAAGGAGCAGAGATGCAGCAAAGTAGCGGATAGGGCACTGGGCTTTAAGTCAGGAAGAGCTGGGTTCAAACCCTGCCTCATTCACTTGGGAACCATGGGACTCTGGGCAGATGACTTAACCTTGTTGTGCTCCTGGGCAGATGACTTAACCTTGTTGTGCTCCAGCTTCTTTATCTGACTTGATGGTCTTGTAAGGTTCCTTCTAGCTCTAAGTCTATGGTAAACATTCATTAAGTATCTATTCTAGGCAAAACACTGTGATCATGATATAGACTAAGTGAAAAATAGTGCCTAGCCATATGTTGTTTTTTTATGCATCAAATAAATAGCATCATTGTGCATTACATAAAAATAACACATGCATGCACATGTGTCACACACGCACACACAAATATCTGAGCATGTCAGTATAATAACAAAGGTACATGTACCTTCTGGGGCCTGCCAGGGAACCATTGAGTAATTGTGACAATCCAATTGCATTTTTGATAGTCTTTTTTGGGTACATGCAGAATAGTAAAGAATAGCATCAAGAGAAAATTTGGTATATCATAAATCATTCAACTGTTCTTTGCCTCAGTTTCCTCACCTGTAAAGTTGGAATCATCATCGCAGTATCAGAACTGGCAGACATCTCATACATCAGATAGTTGAACCCACTCATTTGACAGATGAGGAAACGGAGACCCAAAGGAATGATTTGCCTAAAGTCTCTCATTTGTCAGTAATAGAATTAGGACAAGAACATGGATGGTTTTCTGATTCTTAATCAACCGTTTTTTCTATGTCCTTTTGCAGGAGATAAAGGGAGGGATGATCAATTTTTCATCTGTTCTCTAGGAACAAGCTTGGTTCTTACAATTAAACATATTTCAGGGATTTGTTTTTTTTAAAAATATGGTTACATTCTTTCCAATAGCATCATTATAGTCATTTTGTTTATTTTTTTATATATCTATGATCTATCACCATTGTACTCATTATGTATATTGACTTCCGTTGTTTTAAAATGCTTATGTCCTTTCTATTAACTTTGTTGTAGTCGTGTTATATATTGTTTTCTTACTTTATTCTGCATTAGTTCATATGCGTCTTTCCATGTTTCTCTGAATTTTTCATGTCTTATTTCTTTTGAAATAGTAATATTTCATTATACTCAAGTACCAGAATGGTTACCCATTCCCCATTTGATGGACTTCCATTAAGAAAAAATGTTATTAAACACCTGTTATGTTGTTGGGCATTGAATGAAATACAAAGGCAAAAAAAGGAATCGGCTTTTATCATCAGGAAGCTTACGTTCTACCAGAACAAACATTGCCTTTATATTTATGCCAAAGAACATTAGTCACATACGAATTAATTTATACTTGAAGACAGTTAAACATGGAAAGGTCAGATGGGAAGTAACAGGTATGTTACTGACTGAATACTTTTCCCTTCCCTTTATCCAAAAGAAAATGAACTAGAGAGAATGGATAAGTTGCATCTATCAAGGAAACTTGTATGATTTTAATACATGAGTGGGAGACGCCCTCATTAGAGATGAGTTTTTAATGTCTACATTTTGCTCTAATGAATCAAATACTTTAAAAATAGTTGATAATTAATTCCTTCTTTTTCTCTTCCCTTCCTCCCCACACACAAAAGAGCACAGTTCAGGGGAGGCCTGACATGTTTCTGTTGGTTTTGTTTTACAGAATAGGCTATCAGATCCCGATGTTTGCAGGATTCTGTATAATGTTTGTGTCTACCATCAGTAAGTACATGTTTATTTGTATTCAGGATTGGGGTGTTATACATTAGAGGCTGGGCTAATGGCAGGGATACTATACAAGCAGGGACCCCAGAAATAGATTCCTCCCAGTGTCTTTCCATCCCTCATTCATTGAGCTATTAACTAGCATCAGATCATCCAGAGATGGTTTTAATTGGCTCTTTTGCCATCGATAGGTGGCCTCATGCCAACCAGTAACAGGGAACTCAGAAGAATGGAGGATACTGAAGGAATTCTATCCCCCAGACACTCACTGATTCCATAGAAGAAGAGTTCCTTGGCAGCCAACTGTCTTAGGATATAAAATGTTATTCCGGAAAGCATGTTGGGCTTAGGATCAGGAGATCTGAGTTCTAATCCCACGTCTGAGACTTATTAACTGTGTGATCACAGTGAGACATTTCACCTTTTTGAAATTAAGGATTCTTGTCCATATGAAATTGGGGATCAGAAGACTAATACCACCTTCTCACAGGGTTGTCATGGGGAGGAAATGTGTTTTGCAAACACTAAGTAAATATGAGTTAATATTATTAGAACATTTATTACTGCTATAGAAATGCTGGCCCCACAGGTGATACTACTGACTCCTTGCTACTTGGTATCTTCCTTACCCCCTTGTAAGTAACTAGGGATGAGGTTTGAAGGAAAGGACTTCAGCTGGTGTTTGATATCCCCAGCGCCTGTTTGGGGGTGCCACGGATCCCTTTGGCAATCTGATGAAACCTACAGGCCCTTTCTCAGAATGTTTTCAATGCATAAAATAACATACATGGGATTCTAAAAGAAACCCATTATGTTGAAATACAGTTATCAAATTATTTTTTATAAAAAATTCATAAACTCCAGGTTAAGAACCCATGATCTACATAGACTTAGCAATTGCAAAATAAAATGCAAGCAAGTGACACAGTGTTATTATTAGCACCAAGCATGACCACTATCATGTTTATTCAGTACTTTGCAAAATTATCCCTATTTGGAATGTTTTAATTCCCGTTGCAATGAGATTTTAATTGGTTTATTTAGTGCCTCCCCTCTGCTCTCTTGGTAGTGTTTGCTTTTTCTGGGAGTTACACATTACTCCTCATAGCAAGATCCTTGCAAGGCGTGGGTTCTTCTTGCTCTTCTGTAGCTGGTGAGTATGGAAACATCTGCTTAATTCAATGAACTACAATGTGTATTCAAACCCCTCCTCCCACCCTCCCCAGGTAACCATCATGTCCCTACTTTCTGCTTACTTATTTAATTAGTGAGGAACAATCCAATTCATTGTGACATTAGTTACAAATCTGTAACCAAATTTGTCTGACATGGTGCCAGGAATGCTGTTCAATCTTGACTGTTCCTAAAAGGCCTCAGGTCTTGTCTGACAGCATGTAGAGATAAAACCAGGAACTCAGAGGATTCAGGTTCAAAGATGTAAAGTTGGCAGAGGACTTAGTGCTGTGCTTGGCAAATAGTAAACCCTTAATAAATTCTTGTTGACTTGCTTATTGACCTTGGGGGTCATCTAGGCCAAGCCCTTCATTTTACAGAAAGGTCGCATGGGTAGCAATTGACAGAGCCATGATTCAAACTCAGTTCCTCTGACTCTCAGCATGGCACTCTGTCTTATTCTATTGAAATGTACCAGATCAGTAAATCAACCAAGGAATCATTAAGTATTTATCAAGTACTTACCATATATACCAGGCACTTCACTGGGTGCTGGGGATACAGAGAAAGACACATCCAGAGCATGTTGACTAAAAAAGACAATAATTCTCTTTATTACATTGCATTGATTTTTGAAAAATTTTATTTAGGGATGGGTATGCTGGCCAGTGTTTACACGGATGATGAAGAAAGAGGCAATGCCATGGGAATTGCCCTGGGAGGACTGGCTTTGGGAGTGCTAGGTTGGTAAAATTAAAATATTTAAATGACTTAGGGGAAAATGAATGGACTGTATGGAGCTGTTCCTCTGTTAATCATGGAGGTGCCTTAATCAGTTTCACTGGAGGCATGATTCTTCTCCCCCAACCATCCCCCAGGGAAGAGTCAGTGCACCAGGGCTTAGCTGGTTACACAAGCCCTGAATGCATGATTCCAGGACCAAAGTGAAATCAAAGGCTGGATATGTTGTTAATGCTGAATCTAGAGATGAATTTTCCCAGAAGATATACTGGACACATGGAGCTTGAAGGACAGAAAATAGGGGGAAAGGATTAGGCTCTAAAGTGAAGCTCAAGGACAGAATTTTCCTTTCCTGGTTGACTGGGAAATGGGTCTCCACTGGCATGTAGAGAGAGAGTCCACCAGGAAAATTAAATATTGCTCTTTGGAGTTGCAGTATGTCCTTTGGAGTCATTCCTTTCTTGCTCAGCACTAAGGCTAGCAAGCTAACTCTGATTTTCTTATAAAGAGAAAGAGAATGAGATTTCCCCCTAACAAGAACTGACTGGTGTGACCCAGAAAATGTAACTCACATTGACAGTATACTTCTTGTTCCTCTTCCTTGACCCATCCTCATCTGGAAGGGGTTTGATAGTATCTGGGTGGGGGAGATGGGGAAGTGCGTGTATGTGTGTCTCTCTGTCTGTCTATTTGCATTTCTGTCTATGTCTGTGATCCATGCTGGCTTCCATGAATGGGAGATTCAGGATTCCAATTTCTTTACTCGTCTCTCTTTTCCTTTGAGTTTAGAAACCTAAAAGGTATACCCTTGTCGATTTCTAAGTAAGTTATGTTTTCCTTCACATATCCCCTTGTGCTCACAGAAGATGCTTTTCCAAGTCTAAAGATCTAGTCTAACAGGTCTGATTCTGATTCTCTCTGACTGACCATCCCTTTCAAGGTTAGGCTGTAAAAGAATGTTTATAGTTTTTGCTCGTGTCTATCTGATCCCCAGACAAAAAAAATCAATTGCTAGGACACTTTAAATTTATGAAATGAATGGGGCCATTCTGTGGCGATCCTGGCTAAGTCACTCCAAGGAGACTAGTAATCTTCCCTTTCTTCTTTCTCTTTCTCCTAGTGGGGCCACCCTTTGGAAGTGTGATGTACGAATTTGTGGGGAAGACTGCTCCTTTCCTGGTCCTGGCTGCCTTAACTCTGCTGGATGGAGGTTAGTGGAGACAAGAGCAAGAACTGTAGGGATGAGGGTCTTCAAAGTGTACTTTCTGAAGATGCTCTTGGTCTTTTTTTTTCTTTGCAGCTATTCAACTGTTGATTCTCCAACCATCCAGGGTTCAACCAGAAGTAAGCAGTGCTCCAACAGCATCTTTACTGACATGCTGGGAATGTGCCTTCTGTTAACCCTGACTTCTCTCTTTGGCAGAGTCAGAAAGGAACCTCGCTACTCACCCTGTTGAAGGATCCCTACATCTTAATTGCTGCAGGTAGTTAGTGTTTTCAGAAGGATTCTTCTCCTTACCAAAAGTGCATTTTACAAAAAACTGCATGTGTACATGCGTGGGTTCCTGAGTGTGTGTGTGTGTGTGTGTGTGTGTGTGTGTTATCCAGAAAAAGTGACTTCATAGTCTGAGAGACATCTTTGGAGTCAGGAAGACCCACTTTAAAGTCCTGCTGCTGACACAAAGATCTTGGCTGCGTGACTATGGCCAAGCCACTTGATCTCTGAAGGACCCCAAGCAACACTAAGATGTGAAGCTACTAATGCAGATCAGTATCCTTGGAAGGAGTTTCTGCATCAGTCATGCCATTAACTGCATCAGTTTCCCTAACCATATATGGAGAGACAGACAGGGGCAGAGAGAGACAGAGGGATAGAGAAAAACAGAGAAAGAGAGGGAGGGAGGGAGGGAGAGAGAGACAGAGAGACAGAGACAGAGACAGAGACAGAGACAGAGAGAGAGACAGAGAGAGAGAGACAGAGAGAGAGAGAGAAAGAGAGAGAGAGATATTATTATTTTAGGTCAGGAAGGCTTGAGCTGTAGGACAACTTAAAGTCTTAACTAATTACCAGCTATATGAAGTAAGGCTTTGCTTTTATGATGATTTTCATGAACAAGGACTAATTACAATGATTATTCTGTGCAGCTGGAATGCTTCTTCCTTATTTGTCCACAGACATATTTTGGGGACATTAGGGAAGCTTCCTGGACCTTGGTTATTCCATCTGTGAAATAGGGCTATGGAATATTTCCATTTCTCACAGGAGTCACAGACAGTAAAGACAGCAGTCCAACAAATGCTTTGTGTAACATGGAAACTCCTTGCTAGGCACAGTGCACTATGACTGAGGTTGGAACAACAGATGCGGGCAGAACTGCAGGCAGAAAGGGGACACCTTAAGCAGATGCTGGGGAAGCTGTTACCTTTCTGCTTTTGTGCTCTGGGTCTTGTACATTGTTTGCCCCTTTCTTCCAGCCACAGCAAGAAAAAAAAGATAATCAACACTAAATGTCAAACTATTGACAGTTCCAGGTACTGCAGCTTCCATGTGGTCAAGAGAAGGGAGATACATTTGTATTTTTATATTTGAGCATTGTTTGTACAGAAGGCCTTTAAATGTCACAAGAATGACAAAATCCTTTGCTTTCTTCATTATGTAAATACTGTAATCTTTACTGCCTTGGTTCTATGAGAATCTAAGTCTATTCAACAGAGGGTGGATGGTAGTGCTGCCTGATGCAATCAATATTCTTTGCCCCTCTAATTGGGTTCAAAGAATAGTACAGGAAGCTCCTATTTGCTCCAAATGATTAGAGAATAAATGGGGTGTTCTGGTTAATTGAATATTTTGATTCCCTGAGGGTTACCATAGAGACTTAATAGATTCATCTTTTTTCAAAGAATTAGAATTTTGAAGCATTTACTACTTAGATTATTTTTATTTATTATAACTTTCTTTATTCTGTATTTGTCCAACAACCTCCCACAGGGGCTCTACTCAAAATACTAGGAGTTTTTTCATCTTAGAGTCACCAGAACTGTAGGTGGGCCATCAATCTGATGTCTTTCCTTTCATTAAACCATAAGCTCCTTGAAGGCAGAAACTGTCCTTTGCTTCTTTTTGTATCCCCCCCTTATTCAACAGAGTGCCTGGCACATTGTGGGTGCTTAATAAATGTTTATTGGTTGACTGATTGATTCTTCTTCCATCATTAGCAGGGGGCACTAATCTGCATTGTACTGATCAAAAAGGACTTGGCTTTAAAGAAAGAAAAAAAGAATTTGGGGAGTCATCTTAGGGAATAAGCATGACAATTGTGATGTCATTGGTAAAGAGAGCTCCCAGGTGGTGATGCAGTTCCCTCTACCAATGCACATCATCATCTCCTCTGCAGCTTTGAGTCATCAGAGAGTTATTTAGAGCATAGATGGCTCTGGGACTTACCCAGGGTCACACAGTCAGTATGGGGCAGAGGCGGATTTTGAACATGGGTCTTCCTGACTCTGAGGCTGGTTTTCTACTCTTTATATTGTTTTGGCTGACAGCATTTTAGTTATTTCTCTCTCAGAATAGTGTAGGGAAAAATGAGCTGATGGTTCTGAATCTGGATGAAGATAGTCTTATTCAGAAAGACAGAACCTTTAAAGGCTCAGCTTACATACCATCTCAATTCAGTTCAGCAAATATTTGTAAAACACCTACTATGTACACTGTTAGCTGCTGAGATATTAAAATATATATCAAATAGACCCTGCTCTCAAGGGCCTTGTCATCTAGTGAGGAAAAAAGACACGTACATGAATAATTGTGATGCAAAGCACCATAGGATAAGTGCAAAGGGAAGACTCAGGCAAAAATCTATGAGAATCTGTGGAGGTGAAGATCATTTCTGGCTGGGGGGAGTGGTTTGGGAAAAAGGAGGGTGTCAGGAAAGGAAAGCTTCATAGGAGAGGTAGCGCCTGAGTCAGGTCTCAAAGGAAGAGAAAAACTCCAACAGATATTAGGAAACTGTTTAAGGGCAGGGAGAAAGGCAAGGTCAGGATGAGAGATGACTGAGAGTAGTATATTTTGGTGAAATCATGAAGAAAGTCAGTTGGATCCAGATTATGGAAGGCCTTGAATACCAGAATCAGGAGGTTTGCTTTGTGGGGAATCATTGAAGGTTCTTAAGTATCAGGATGATGCATTAGGAAGATTACATGGGGTAATAATGTATAAGATGGATGGTAGATAGTCCAGGAATGAGAAGATACCCATCTGAAAATGGTGTTTTTCTCATCTGAGCACAGAACATTTTATGTGTATTTTACATAGTGATCATATTCTATTTGAACTATAATTATGTGTCCATGTCTTGTCACACATATTGGATTGGAAGTTCCTTGGAGGTATTAATTGTCTTAACCTTTTTCTATCTTTCCAGTACAGTTACAGGTATCTAACAGAATTTATTAAATGAGGGGGTGAAGGAGAGTTAAGTAGAGATCCTAAAACCCAAATGAAAGCAAACTCTCTTCTTTATTCAAGGGTCAATCTGCTTTGCAAACATGGCCATTGCAATGCTTGAACCAGCATTACCGATCTGGATGATGGAGACCATGTGTTCCAGAAAATGGCAGCTGGGTAACGTATTAGAGTGGGCTCTTTCATTCCTAGGACTCTCTTCTTTAGGGTAGTCATGCAGAGTTCTTCGCATGAAAATGACAAGCTGACTGCTTGTATCTGGTACCGCAGAAAGTAAAGGCTTATGTAAGCAATGAGGTTTGTGGTATTTATCTACTCAGGGCTCCCTCCGCTCATTCTCCATCTTGTCTGGAGGAGCTAGATTTGAACCAGAAATGCCAGAAGCTCACACAACAAATGATTAAGTCAACATTTTCCTTACATTTCTGGAGCCGCCTGAAGACTGGTCACCACTGGTCACTGGTCACTCTGCTCGAAGACCTCCAAGGCCATGATGGCACCCAGGTGTTGGTGGGAAGGAAGGGGTAGTTTACAACCTCTTAAGACAGTCCATTGTGTTTTTAAAAGTCAGAATACCTGGGTTTAAAACCCAATTCTGTCACTAATTAGCGATTCAATCTCTGGCCAGTTCCTGGGGGCTTCCATTTCCTCATCTGTAAAACGAAGGGCAGCTAGGTGGTACAGTGGATAGAACACTGGGCCTGAAGTTAGGAAAATCTGAGTTCAACCAGGTGGGTACTAACTGTGACCCTGGGCAAATCATTTAACCCAGTTTGCCTCGGTTCCCTCATATGTAAAGTGGACTGGAGAAAGAAATGGCAAAACACTTCAGTATCTTTGCCAAGAAAACCCCAGATGTGGACAGTGGGAACAACAGAACAGCAACAACAACAAATAAGGGGATTGGATTAGATAAACTCTGAAGTTCCCTTCAGATTTAAATTTCTCTTATCTATACATCAGAAGCTTCCCGTTATGATGGAAAGAACACTAGATCAAAAGGCAGGAAGAGTCCAGGGTTCTTGTCCAGGCTTAGGCAAGTGGCTTAAATTCACAGAACCTTGGTTTCTTCATGAGTCAAATGGAACTAATAATTCTCACCCTTCCCAACTCACAGGGTTGTTCTGAATATCAAATGAGATCATGTCTGTAAAGGAGTTTTTCGATTTAAACGGTGATCTTCAGGGCTTCAGTCCAAAGAAATATAGCCCCTTGCACAAAGTGGACCAAGATCTTTAAGCCTTTCTTGTATTGTGGCCTGCTTTGGCAGTCCACTGTAGTCTGTAGACTGCTTCTCAGAATAATGTTTTGTTGCCTATGTTCATAATTGAAGGAAATACTAATTGCAGGTAAGAGACTGGTGAGAGCAAAGATGTGATATTTTACTTGTCCAAATTCAGAGACGCCCTGAAATCTTTCCATGAATCCTTAGGAAGGGGGTCGATAGATTTCTGTAGATTTGTTGAGTGAATGTTGAATGGATGAAAAGAATAACCCAATTGGTAATGCAGGAATTCTAGGCCAGTGGGTAAGGAATTTTGTAGCAAGGAGGGTGCTCTCACATGACACTTCCTCTAAGTAGGCATTGAATCAGCCTTGTTCAGTAGGCCCTATAAGTATTCAAAAGCTACGTCAGTTTTGTGGGTTTCAGTAGGTTTGCAAAAGATTGAAAAAGTGGGCTATGGTCCAAGCAGACAGGCCTCTGTAAACAGACTACAAGTTACAGTAGATTTGCCTTAAAAGTCTTCCTGGGTTGAAATGGTTTGGGGATATTTCTGACGACTCCACGACTCCACTTCAATGATTTAATAACCTCACTGATTTAATGTATCCCCGTCAGCTGCTGGCTACTCAGGCAGGCTTGCTTTCCGTAGCTCCATGCTATGACTTGGGGCTTTCAATAAAATAGGTATTAAAGCCTTCAGGAAAAAAAGGCAGGGGTGGAGTGGGGTGTCTGGTTTAGATAGCAGGCAAACAGGGAGGCTGCTTGGATTTATCAAGAACAGGACCATGTAGGGAACTTAACAGATGTCCAGATGCAAATCTGTGAGGCAAGTGGAAGGAAGGACCTATGCATAGACAAGAAACGTCTGCAAAATACCATGTAGTCAAAGCCAGAGTCCCCCAATAAATTCACTTTTTTATTTATTATCTGCACGGCTTTGAGAAATGTTTTGATTCATTCATTTTAGGTTCAATAAGACTTGAACTTTGCTATTCTATTCAGCTCATTCCTCACCATGCTAAGCCCCTGTTAAATTTTTCTGTTCTTCAGTTCTGTTAACATCAGCAAACACAAGTGTCCAGCAACTGCAAGAAACCTTATCTAGTTCAACTGACTCTTTTTACAGATGGAAGAAACTGAGGCACAGAGAGTTTAAGTGACTTAGTAAAATTGTCAGTAAATAAAGGACATAGGATTCGAACCTAGGACTTCCTAACACTAAATCCAACATATTGATTTCCATATGGTCTTTATCATTTTAAGACTGATCATATGACATACATGCTAATGATTTGCCTCATAATCAGATCAATACAATGCCATGAATAATAGCATCTCATCTGACCCTAATAACTACTCAGAAAATACTTTAATCCACCTCCAGTTGTTTTTTTTTGGGGGGGGGTTAGATGATATCATCAGTGTATTGAGCTCTTGGTGAGGAATTTGCTACCAGTGCAGACCAGCTTTTTCCTCTGCAATCTATAGTCTGAGAACTGCCCAGAGCGCTAAGAGATTCAGTGACTTAAGCAGGTTGACAGTCAGGCTGTGTAAGAGAAGCCAGGTTTTCTTGATGCTGAGATCAGCTCTGCTTCTACCCACTACATTACCCTACCTCTCAATCTCATTTTGCAAATGGGGAACAGCTAAACAGATTTGTCCATATCTATAGTACATTAAGCAAAAGCATAGAGGTATGGGTATAGGTTTTCTAAGTCTAGTTCTTTTCCTAATATACCATACTGCCTTTCATCTATTAACTTGGCCATTGCATCTTTTTGGGTATAGGGAAAATAATTCTTGATGTATGAAATTGCATTTCATGTTTTGTCCCTGTAGAGCTCCCAAAGTCTTGTATGATGATGTTTAAAAATTTAACTTAATGGACTGACTCCCTTGGTCTCACCATGTCAGAATGGCCAGTTTGCTTCCTTAGGGTACTCACTAGTGAATGACTACAAAAATTTAAAAAGAATCCAGTAGTACACAAGCTCTTTGAGGATAAAAAGTTGTTAATTTTTGTCTTTATTCCTCACATCCAGTACAGTGTAGATACATAATAAGTGCTCAAGAATTATTTGCTGAATTAACCTAAGGAAAAGACAGACATTCATTTGTGTGCGTGTGTGTGTGTGTGTGCGTGTGTGTGTGTACTTTTTAAAGTACTAGGCAAGGAAAGTCAAAGGTATAAGTGATTTGATTTCAGAATTGTAGGTTATGTAGCTCTTGCTTAGTTTTTATTGTCTTTGGAAAGATTCACCGTTTAATCTTTATATCAGGGCTGGTGGGGTACACAATTCAATATCAGGATGGAGGGTAGAGTAACTTTATCTCTAAGGAAGCAACCTCAGAAGTAGAGGTGGGCAGATATCAGTGCCCATGGGCAAATTCGTTGGAAGGAAACCAGGGTCAGACTTGACTAATGCAGAGATTTTAGTGAAACCTTTGAAGTCCGCACCAGTCAAAATGCATACCTCCAGAACAGGATAACTAATGTCTTCCCTCCTAACAGAGTATTATCCTGAAGTTTCCAAATGACATTTAGGTTCCCATTAATATTTCTGTAGCTAACATACAGAGCTAGACATTCTGCACCAAGCCCTCAGATCTCGATAATTCAGAGCTGCCCATTTTGACCTTGTGTGTAAAACTTACCACCTTTAGCAGACCTAAATATAAAATTTTCAGAAACAGATTATGCAGTTGATAGTGAAATAAATGTCTTTCATTTCTATAACATCACAGGGGCTTTGTATTTGATGGATAAATGGTGTGGGGCCCAGGCTAGACGTGTAACAGACCGGATATTAGATGCTTGGGTGCAAGGCTACAGGGCTTCATGTGATGTGCTCTAATCAAAACAGCTGTGCTACATTTATTAGTTTTTCTAACATTTGACTGAAATCAGCACTGATAAGGTGTCCCTTTCATAAATTTTCAGGCGTTGCTTTCCTACCAGCTAGTATCTCTTATCTTATTGGAACCAATATTTTTGGGATACTTGCACACAAAATGGGAAGGTAAGATTATTTTTGAAAAAAAAAAACCATTGTACTTATAAAGGGGTTCCTTAAAATTTTTTTCAAGTATTTCTAACTGATACCCAAATGTAAAGATTTCTCAATCTAAGTCCTTTTAGAAATCTCAAATGATAGCTTTGAAAAAAATAAAACCAAACAGAATACAATCTACTCTCATTGACCTCTGGGGGCTTTTTCCTTTCACAGATGGCTCTGTGCTCTCTTGGGGATGATCATTGTTGGAATCAGCATTTTATGTGTGAGTATGATATGACATCTTTAAAATGAAACCTCAGTTCTGTGAGCAAGATACCAAGCTGTGGGCAAATATTACTAATTCCTACCAAATATTTTTGTTTTGTGCTACTTGTTCAAAAGTCAGTTATTTTTGGAAATTGTACCAACATTTTTATTTTCATGGACTTATTACCTCTGTGCCAATGACATCCAGATAAATCTACCCAACCTAGTTCTTCACCAACTATATCTGTCACCAACTTCCTATTGGATATTTTAAACTGGATGTCCTATAGGCACCTGATACTCAATCTGTTCAAAGCACAACTATTTATCTCTTTTTTCAAGCTAACTCATCTTCTGAGCTTCCCTATTCCTATTGTATTTGTTGTTCAGTTGTTTTTTTCAATTATATATGACTCTTCATGACTCTATTTGGGGGTTTCTTTACAAAGTACTGGAGTGTTTTGCCATTTCCTTCTTCAGTTCATTTTACAGATGAGGAAACTGAGGCAAGCAGGGTTATGTGACTTGCCTAGGGTCATACAGCTGGTAAGTGTCTGAGGCCATATTTGGATTTAGGAAGGCTCAGTCTTCTATCCACTGCACCATCTGGCTACCTAGTATTCCTGTTGAAAGTGTTGCCATTTTTCTAATCTCTCAGATTTGCAATCTTGGTGCTGTCTTTGACTCCTTCCTCTTCCTCACCCCCACATGTCTAACTGATTGCCAGTTCTTATCAGTTCTATCCACACCTCTAGCATCTGGCCCCTAGTCAGTACTGTACTTACAATGCCAATAACTCGGCTCAGGTTTTCAAATCCTCTCACCTGGACTACTATAAATCTTCTAATTGGTCTCACTGTTTCAAGCCTCTCTCTTCTCCAATCTATCCTCCACCTAGCTGCCAAAATTCTTTTCCTTAAGCACAAATCTGACTATGTAAACTCTAGTGGCTCCTTATTGCTTTGAGTATCTATTTGGCATTTAAAATCTTTCACAACCTAATCCCATCCTACCTTTCCAGCCCTGGTATACATTACTCCCCTCAATACGCTCTGCCACGCAGCCAGATTGGTCTTCAAACAGAACAATCCATTTCCCATCTCCATACCTTTGCTCTAACAGTCCCCTATGCATGGAACACACCTTTTCTTCTCTTCTGTCTTTTAGAATCCCTTGTTTTCTTTGACACTCAACACAAGCATTTCCTTCTACATGAAAATGTTCCTGACTCTACTGTTGCCCCAGCTGCTAGTGCCCTTCCTCCCAAAACTACTCTATTTATTTTAGAAGTATAATGCCTGCGTTGCCATAGAGATGAAAGACTTACTATTTTGTATTATCACACAGATACTCATACTGCTTACCTTAATAGCATGTAAGTTCTGTCAGGTCAGGGACCGCTCTTGTTTCACTGGTTAGCATGTAGTCGATGTTTAATAAATGTTTAAAGATTTGCTACTGAATTTTCAATATAAAATGACTATGAAAGATTTTTTTTATGGCAAAGAATGAGGAAATACTGAGCTAACCCTCCCCTTCTAGGATCAAATAATTACTGGTATTACTAACACAGTTTGATTGTGCTGGTGGGAAAACTAACTGAAATTAAGTTGGTCTTTTTAATATTGCTTTCTATGTTTAAGGAGCTGAAAAGTGTCTTATTTAGCTCTCACATGCTATGATTAGCGATTTGATGACTGTGAGACCTAGGGCAAGGAATTTCACCTCCATAGGCCTCAGTTTACTTATCTGTAAAATGAGGAAGGTAAGCTAGATATGACTGCTAATGTTCTATGACTCAGATTCTTATTCTCTTTCCCAATTACCTTATAAAAGAATAAGCAACACCGGGTTTCAAAAGAAATGTTAATGCCTTGCTAAAACAAGCCTAATGGTATAGAATGAAATTGAAATGATTTTTTAAAAATATATGTAACCATTTTTTTTGGAGGTACCATTTGCAAAAAACATTTATGGACTGATTGCACCAAATTTTGGAGTTGGTTTCGCAATTGGTAAGTCACATAAGCTTTATGCCAAAATATAACATTTACTGGTTACCTGTGTTTTATTTGAAATATTTGTTCTCATTCTGACTGATAGCAGCCTAAAACATTCTGGAAGGTTAAGATTAGATGGGCAGCAGCTTAAGGCTTGAATATAATGTGTAGTTTACCCATATTAAAGGGACCTACTTCTAGATTTTAGTCATTTTCTTTATGAAAACCATTTTTTGCAAAACGCTGATATTTACAAAAGGCAAACTGACACTCTGCTGTTGACTCTGGGTAAACATGGTATAATACCTTCCACAGAGAACATTTGTACACTCTATATCTGTGAACAAGCTTACTTATGAGTCCCAGTATCAAATTGCAAGAACGTCATGGCAAGATTTAGAACTAAAAACATACATTGACTCACACAGGGCCTAGTCAATGAATATTTTTGTGGTCAAAGGTAGCCAATTTTGTAGCATTATCATTACAGAAATTAAGATTAGAAAATTCCTGTCACTGATAATTTGGGAGAATTTTATCCTGATGGGTATTATCACACAGAACATTCATGATAAATCCAACTGCAATGAAGTAAATCCTGGGAAAGAGCAGAAATGAAAGATTTGGACTATGCTGCAGTCTCATTTTCTATAGAAGTGACCTGAAAATTCATCACTACCAATATGGCATCTATTATATACCGGAAGTGCAGCACCCGGGTGAAGATGGCACAAAGTTGAGGGGACCCCTTGCAGAGCTGAGACCAGGCAAGCAGGGCATGTGCACAAGGAGAGGTTCAGAAAGGAAGGGAACTGAGAAATGAGAACGTAGATACCTTGAGGGCTCAGAAAGAAGAGATCCAGGGGAACCAATGAGGGACATAGGGAAGAAGAGAACAAATCAAAGGAAAAGCAAAGAGAATCGTTATAATGAAATAACTGACACTTGCATGGTTTTAGGCTCTCCAAAGCACTGGTATACATATTATTCTCACTTGATCCTTACTAAAACCTTTGGGAGGAGGTAGTATCATCAGACCCATTTTACAGATCAAAAGAAATAGGACCACAAAGATGCATGGCTTGCCAAAAATCATGCAACTCAAAAATGACAGAACTGGGATTCAAATCCACGACTTTTATCTCCTAGAATCTAGTGTTCTCCTCACCCCATCACCACCCCCAACACCTTTTTTGTGCCTCAAAAAAATTCAGAATCATTTCCCATCATACTGAAATCTCTCTTCATGATGAACCACCTCCCCCACAAAACCCTGGCTTTTGCTAACCCTTGTCACCTTAAGGAATTAACCATCCCACAGCATATGCCGTTTTAGCATTCTGTAGTCCCCCACCTCTCTGCCAAGAGGAGGGAGGCTGCCCTTTTTTCCTTGGCACCAGACTTGGTTATTGTAGTGAATTGGCTTCCTGTAGTTCTGCACCACACCTCTGTCAAAGGGAGTGTATCGGCCATCACAGATGGCATATTTAGTAATGTTATAGGGTGATTCTCATACACTTTGTTGTAATCATTTGGCTTTTGTTCTTTTCTTGGTTCTGCCTTCTTCCCTCTCTCTGTATCAGCTCATTTAAAACTGTCATGTAATAAGTTCCTCTAAATTCCTCATATTCATCATTTCTTATGGAACAATCATATTGAGCTAGTGTGGAATAGCGGTGAGGTTAGTGGACTCAAGAGTAACAGTATTTGAACTCAGATCCTGGCTATGCCACTTAACTCTTTCCCATAGGACTGTTGGCAAGCCACATTCCCTTTCTTTGGACATCCCAAATCCATTCCATTTCTATGTGCATGATCTTTTTCCATTGCATTCACAAGCCCACTGTGGTCTGTGATTCCTGATTGATGGACACCCATTTAATTTCCAGTGTTATTGTTGTTGTTAGGGCTGTGTGTGTGTGGTTTAACACAAAAAGTATGGCTCTGAATATGTCATATATAGGATCTTTCTTTCTCTCATTGACCTCCTTGGGGTATAAGCCCAGTGGTGGGTTGGAAAGGTCAAAGGACTACAAACATCATTCTTTCCACTAATAACAATGGACAGCCATGATTGAAGCAGCTTGTAGTTGCAGCATTAGTGACTCCTGCCTCCTCTTGCCTCGAGAGCACAGCCCTAGTAAACTTGGCCTGAAAACCTATTTTAGTATCAGTTTTTAAGATGACAGTTCTCACATGTTGAAGTAAACAAGCATTTATTAAGTACCTACTGTATGCCAGAAATTGTGCTAAGAGCTTTATAAGTATAATCTCATTTGATCCTTCCAGCCACCCTAGGAGGTAGGTGCTATTATCCCCATTTTATAGATGATGAAACTGTCACAGAGGTTGTTAGTTGCCCAGGGTCACAGTGAGTGAGCATCTGAAGTCACATTTGAACACAGGTCTTCCAAGCTCCAGCCCCAGGGCTCTATCTACTGTATCTACTTAGCTGCCTCCTGATGTCAAAACCTATGACTTAGCTGTCTCTTGATATCAAATCCCCAAAGGTAAGGTTACTTTGTATAATACGATTCTCTGAATTATTGGCAGGAATGGTGGATTCCTCAATGATGCCCATCATGGGCTACCTGGTGGACCTGCGCCATGTCTCTGTCTACGGGAGTGTATATGCCATTGCAGATGTTGCCTTTTGCATGGGGTTTGCATTGGGTAAGGATGTTTTTTTTCTAAGTACTTAAAATAGATCAAATTGTTTAATAGTGTAAAATATAACTTTAAAAATTACACATCTTCTTGAGTACACCGTTTTTAGGAAGCTTTCCGATTTTCTATTTCCTAAAAGGCCCTTCTGTTGGTGGGGCCATCGCAAAGGCAATTGGGTTCCCGTGGCTCATGACAATTATTGGGATCATTGACATTCTCTTTGCCCCTCTCTGCTTTTTCCTTCGAAGTCCACCCGCCAAGGAAGAAAAAATGGTAAGAAATTTTAGAATGGGATGGGATATTTTCTAATTGCTAGCATGAAACTTTTATAATGGAAGGAATACTAGAGGAGCGGTGAGAGTTGGGTGATAGTTCTAAGTCTGCTACTAATAATTTATATATCACTCTAAAGACCTTTCCTCAAAAAAAGCTTGAAGATAGGCAGTGCAAATGTTATTATTTTTATAATCAGTTCAGAAGTTGACTTGCTCACAACCACATGGTGGTACTATGTTGTTTAAGCTCTTTGTACTTAATCATGTTTATTTCCAGCTTTGGTGACTTTGGGCAAGCCACTGCCCTTGTCTAAGTCACTTTTCCATCATCTGAAAGTAAAAGGGTTGAATAAGCTTTAATAATGATCCTAGGAGACAGTTCTCCACTGCAGTCTTATGAATCAAATGTAAAACATATACATCTCCTTTGGAAAGGAAACCACAACATGAACTGGCCTTACTGCCTTCATGGTGTTTTAGCTGAAAGCTCCAAGGAAATTGTCTCATTTTAATGAATTACTCAACCACTTGTATTCTATAAAGTTAAAGCTGTTGTTCAGAACTCAGTACTAGGAGCGATGGATGAAAGCGGCAGGCAGATTTCAGCTCCATATAAGGGGGGAATACCCTCGACTACTTCTTAAGAGGTAAAGCTGAACAAGAAGTAGACATGTTCTGAAAATTAAATGGGAAGACTTGAAGTGGTTTCCATATGCAATTTGTCACATGTGTATATTATCTAAATTCATGTTGTTTCCTCACAATAGCCTTTGAGGGCATGAATATTTTGTTTTGTTTTTGGGGAGGTGGGGGAAGGTCTTTGTGCACTTAGTACAGCGTCTGGCACAGAGTGTTTAATGTTTAATGACAAGAACTCGGGAATAGAGGCTGGTGCCTTCCGCCACATTGAGAGCTACTACTAGCAAACCTTAAGGTACCACATACACTTTAGCCCTATCTTCGTTCCTGTATTCTTTCCCTGGGATTTCGTAGCTACTCATTTAAATCCTGAATGTCTATATTTGTCAACATTGGATTTTTTTCAAGTGTTTAATGATCAATTTTTCTGTGGCACTGCTGTCTTCCCCTCATTGCCCAAGATTATTTCCTGTCATTCTCTGCTCCGCTCTTTCCTGCTGAGACACAAGCAGCAGCTGTTGATTTGCAGACGCAAATGATTCCATTATGCCAACCTCCAATTATGGGCAGTAAGTGGCACATCTCAAGTCTTTAATGACTCATCTTGCTAAGCATTTAGATTTTTGACAGATTAAGCTGAAAATGTCTTTCTGGGAACACCATAATATTGTTCTTTCCCTCCTTTTGCTATTATCTTTATCCTCTTCCTCCAAAAAAAGTATTTTTTTTAAAAAAATGAAATGTGGTATTGGCCCTCCAGGAAGTATGGCATAGCAGAGCTCTAGCTTTTTGGAGTCAGAAAGATCTGGACTCAAGCTCTGCCTGGCATTGGCAATCTGTGTGACAAGGGCCTCTCACTTCCCCTGAACAACTCCCTAAGACTCAAGTCACAGATGAATTGTTTGGTGGGAGAAATTTCCCCATTCCAAGTACCTAACACCAATGAAGTAACAGGTGTGGACCAAAACTAAGTGGTATTGGCCCCAGTGTGTGGTAGATGAGTATACAGATTAGTCATCTGCAGTGAGAAGCCAGCAGTGTGATGGAAGGATTTCTAACCTCCAGAAGTTTACAGGGTGTCATTCAACAAGCATTTAAGCACCCAAGTCAGACACTATGCTGAATGCTTTAAACATAATCTCATTTCATCCTCATATTGCCCTTATGAAAGTTACTATTACCTCCATTTTACAGAGAAGAAAATTGAGGCTGATTAGATGAATGACTTATTCAGCACCCAGCTAATAACTACTTGAGACAGGATCCAATTTTGGGTCTAACTCCAAGATCAGCACATTTGCTGTGCCATGCTAACTCTAAGTTGGGTATAATACCTTTGCAAAAGATCTTCTTAGGCAAAAGTCAAGTGTGGCACAAAAATGCCCATGCTGGACTTACAATGACCAGGAATCCAATCTTATTTCTAACATTAAACCTATGTCTAAAGAGGCAAATCATTCCCTTTTTTGGACTTTAGTTCCTCGTCTATAAAAGAAAGGGATTAGACTGGATAGTCTCTGAAGGCTTCCACTTCCAAGATTCCACCATATTTGGTGGTGGTCGTTCAGCTATGTCCAACTCTTCATGACCCTTTTTGGGATTTCCCTGACAAAGATCTAGGAAGGGTTTGCCATCTCCTTCTCCAGTGGTTGAAGGCAAAAAGGTTTAAGTGACTTGTTCAGTCATACAGCTAGTTATGTGAGACCACATTTGGAAGTCAAGGTGATTGTTCTTGACTCCAGGCCAGGCACTATTCACTGTGCCACCTGGTTGTCCCTCTACATGTAACATTCTAAGAATAGTGCAACACTTAACCTTACATTCCCAAGACAGTATTTTATCGTTTTATGGATTGTTGGCTACCAACCCTCATTTTGATGGGTCTAATAAGAGTCAGATGAAAAACTTTCAGGCACAAGAAACTTCTTTTGCCTAAAGTCTTTGAACTACTTTTGAAAGGTATAAAGTAGATGGTGCACTGGTTAGAGCAATGGACTTGGGATAATGAAGATGGGAGTTTGAATCCTACCTCAGTCACTTATTAAAGCTATATGATCCTGGGTAAGTCACTCGTTTCTTCCCCAGTAAAATGGGGATATCACCTACCCTCACACAAGATTATCACAAAGAAAAACTGAGTTAACATTAGTGCACTGCAATCTTAAAAAGCTAAATAAATGTTATTATTAGGAGTAGATCCTTGGTTTGGGCACTCAACGAGGTTCCAGGCTAACTGGCAAACAAAGAATACTTCTAAAACTCAGAATTATAATTGTTAAACTATGGTCTACGTAACAAAAAACTCAAAGATACTACCTGCTTTTTTTAGGCGATACTCATGGATCACAACTGCCCAATTAAAACAAAAATGTACACACAGAACAACAGTCAGTCATATCCAACTGTTGATGAAGAATCTGAAAGTGACTGATAACCTCAAAAGCCATATTGTTATATACAATGCAGTGTTTCCTGTGAAACAGCTCATCAAAAAATCTTAGTTGTACTGTATGCTAATGGTGTAGTAAAGAAACCAAAGGTTAAAAACATTTTTTCTCAATGTTACTAGATTGCTAACAGCCTTATAAAGAAAAAGAAGCTTTTCTAGGGGTTTGTATAGTGTTGAAAAGTTTATTTTACGTATTTAATTTTATTAAACATTACACAATATATTTTTTATTAAACTGTAGTGTAAATCTGTATAAATAGTTGACTCTTAATCAAGTATAATTTTTTAAACTTACATTCCTGAACACTTGGCAAAAGATTCTTTATTTTTTCCTGAATCATTATGGTAATGTGTATGAACATACAGCCCATTATCTAGTCTATTCCAACAATACAAAAACCATTCAATGTCCAAAGAATAGAACCAATCCAACAATTATTTCAAAAAGTTATCTTGAATGATAGCGCTGAATTGTAATTGAACTTGTGTGTATATATATATATATGTATATATATACATATATATATATATATATATATACACACACATACACAAACTAAAAACTGGCTGGGGAAATTAAATTAAAATTCTTTGCAAAGTGTCATTTTTGAAGCTAAAATTGTTACTAGAACTTGTCAATCATTTTTTTTGGCATATATGTGAAGTGACATTGGCATTACTTTTCCATGCAACAACCTATACAGTATTTTGGGAAAGAGGTAATAACATAAAGTTATTTTTATTCAAGAGGATTTTGGTGGTAATCAGACAACTAAAAAAAAAGTGGTAAAAAGGGAAGAGAAAAATACCAGCAAACATGCACTGGTATTATTTCAAAACTTCCATTAATGATTATTAGACTTTTGTTGGATAAAGATTTCATGGAGGCTTTTTAAAAGTGTACTCAACTTACACACTTTAGAGTGTTTAGTCGTGGCCCTACAGATGAACTTTTAGACCAGATACTAAAAAGAAGCCTCAATGGTTAACTATTTGCTTAAAAAAAAGAACCTAATCCAAACCTCAGATATGTTCATTCTCTTGAGAACAACAGTCTCGTAGTAGTAGGCTATTAAATTTTAGGTTGCTTCTAACTTTAGTATTTCCTACATATTTGAAATGTGTTTACATAACTGATCTGTTTGAAAAAATATAATTTAAAATGGAAGTGAAATAAGAATGGAACGATCTATGTCCAAAGCCTCAATGTAATGAAGTAAGAACAATTAGGTGCAGTGTAGGGTCCATTCACATATCTGTTTACGTAACTGTAAGAAATAAAAATAAAACTGAGCTGTCGAAAAATACTCAAGTATCACCATTCATTTCATGCAGTGTACTGTGGGATTTCACATGTGAATTAAACTATGTGCCTTTTTCCAAAGTAACAGCACATTTTGTGTAACAGTGGAGACTTGTTTACATATGGTTTTGTAAAATGTGCAAAGTGTATTTAGAGTACCGTATATCAATGTTGTGGTATACATCTGAAATGATGGTAGTGGCTAATTTTACAATTTTGTGATTATTAAGCAAACAAAAGTAGCCAAACCTTAGTTACTGGTTGTTATAAAACTTTATGTTATTGACAGATCCAAGAGCAAGTAGTTAAATGAGCAAAACATAGCTCCAATTTCATTATTTCTTATTCTCTAAGAGAGCTGCCAGTTACACTCACTCCCATTTAGCTTACGGAGATCTTATCAAGGTAGCTCTATCTAACTATAAGTTCAGTTTCTATGTGTGACATTCTAATAGAACAAGTTACCTGGCATTTCTGATGCACAAAACAGCAAAGGCAAAGCTTGGTTGGGGCTAAAACTAAAGGTCATCAAAAATTCTCTAATTGCACATGTGTAACTGGCTATATACAGGAATGGGCCCCAAACTCCCAGACAAGAAACCAAACTTCAGCAGATATATAATTTTCTTAAGGGAATCAGCCAACAGGACTTATATTGCTGACAGTCTGTGAACAGAAGATGGACATTTGAAGAGTATGAACAATTCCAACTAAGAAAGCAAAAGAAGTTAGTTGATTAAAAATAATTCTAATATTTCAGGTTGGTAAGACCTGAAAAGGGTACCTTCCTAACTACTTAGCAGAACAAAAAGATGCACATAGAAAACATATGTTTCCGTATCATAATTCTGTATAAGCAAAATACCTCTCTCCCCATGACTGTACTTGGAACAAAAGTGGGTATCACGTTTGGAATTGGTTAAAAAGCTGTGTTGATTAAAGTGTAAGAAGTTCACGGTGAGGCAGCAGTACATGTGTCTTTCTTCAGAGGGATGACTGTACATATTAAATTCATGTTTCTGTCAACATGAAATAAATGGGTTCTGAATTCAATACTACGCCTATTTGCAGTTGTTTTGGACTCTGGGGCAAATGTAAATTTTTAAAGGAGTTATTTCATCTTGGCCACACATATTTCCTTCTGGACTCTCTCCATGGTCTTAGGTTCCATACAATCTGATCATTAAAATTTGATCTCTTTAATGAGCAGCACAGTTAAGACAAAGGTTGAGGCCAAAGACAGTTAGTTACACACCTGAATCACCATGTTCACTGTCAACGTATGACTTGGTACAAAAAGATCAGTGAATATTTATTAGCTGCTGGATGATTTTGTGATTACAATATCTAATTTCTAAGAATAAAAGAATCATAATCTGAGGGGCATATGGCATAAGGTTTTAAATTCAGAACAGGATGTTATTTTATGGCTATAATAGCATAATATTAAAAGTAAAGATTGGAGTCAGGGGAAATGATGCAAAGCTTTTGAAGTCTTTTGGATAAATTCTTTAGATACTAACATTCAGAACAACAACAACAAAAAACAATCCAGGCTATTTGTAGCTAAACATCTTGTGTTTAGGAGTCCCTCCCCTGTAATAAAATGTCATCATCTTGAAACCTATCTGTATACCTTACTTAAGAGTTAAGGAATATAAATATCATGCAAGTTTAGTATTTGGAGGCCAAGCAAATCAAGAATTAAGTTACAAATGTTCTGAATCCAAAGATTACATGGCTTATCTGAAAATGTTGTTAAAATTTCACTTTTATTGATTTAGGTTAAATAATACCTCAGAAAAATTAAGCTAAATATTCTCCTTACTTGCATATAGTGGAGGTATACGTAAATCCTCCAGGACTTCCTAGATTTAGACAGTAATACATTGTACATATTAAAAGAAAACTTTTAAGCAGCTTAAAAAAGATACCTTTATTTAAAGAAATCAGACTTTATAAATGTTTTCATGACAAAATTCTAGTACGAAGCAATCTCTGAAATATGTTAACACCTACCAACTCTCTAGATGTCACAAAAATAAAAATATTCTTGTTTTCTGTGGTAGTCTTTATTATTATTTTTTAGCTACTGATAACAGCACGGCAGCAAAGATTACACATCAGTAATGTATGTATTGTATTATAATTTTTCCCTCTGGAACCTCATGTCATATAGTTTAGGTTAACTGAATTGTTGCTTTACCCTCTTCTCGAGTATATAGAATGGCAGTCCCCCTCACTCAGTGTATATAAAAAACATTGCACTACATTAAATCTATATTTTACATATCTCATTAGCAGCATTATATAAATAGGGTTTTATCTAGGCTTTCCACAGTCATTTCTACATGGTGAAATACTTTCAAAACTTGCATGGATTTTTAGGAACACAAAGTTTTCTGTTAATTCTACAGTTCCCTTAAACCAGGCAGAGATCTGAAGGAATTCTTTGATGTCAATTAAAGCTACCATGGTATGACCATAATCATAGTCACTAAAAAGACCTGAAGCCCTGTTGGTCATTGATGGCAAGCTATTTTTAGAAGCCAAAATTTAGTAACTGTATAGGACAGAATTTCATTTTGAATTTGAATTAGAGTAATTTATAATACATGTGAACTTCTAAGGAAATTTGTGTCTGCAACTGTATATATTTTTTTAAATTACAGAACAGTCCTTCAAAAAAATTGGAATATCTTTTCCACACACTTGGCTAATGAAGAATTTCATGTCCTAAACACCTTGCAATTAATTATTAAAAGTTCATGAAATGACAGCAATTGTTCATTGTGAGAACAAAGTAGCCATCTATAGATTTGTGTTTCTCCCTTTCTTTCTCCTGAATTGTTGCCTTATTTGGTTAACAACAACCATCTTGCATTTATATGCTTTCCTTTTAAATGTTCTCCTCTACACAATGTTTTCCTCACAACAATCCTGTGAGGTAGATAGGGTAGGTATTATAAACCCATTTTACAGACGGGGAAACTGAGGCACACAGAGGTTATGTGACTTGCCCAAGGTCATAGAACTTCTTAGTTGAAATCCTTGGACTAAAACTCGGGTTTCAATTCCTGGGCCGGTGCTTTTTCCTCTAGATCATTCCAATTTCCTCCAGCCTTAGAACCTATCATACACAAACTATTTGTAAATTATTAACTTGTTTTATAGTCAGTTTAATTTCCAACATGTTCTAAAAACCAATTCTTTTGTCAAGTACCTATCCATAGGGAAGAAAATATGCATATCTTATTTCTATGTATGCAAAAAGCTAAAACATTCTAAATATTTTAAGAGAGCAGGGAGGGAGGAGGGGAAAGGAGGAAGAGGGAAGAGAAAGAATGAATACATATACATTGCCCATCAATTATATGGTAATAAGGATGGATAATCTGAATCCAGAATTATCTTGTAATTTCCTTTTCAGAGAAGTGGCCCCAATTCTATTTATATTATATAAAAGCATTCTGAATGAGAATACCCATTCCATTGGTCTGAAAGCAATTTTGTGATATGGGAGATAGGCAATGGATCGAACATGTTTTTATACAACACTCTTCCCTAAAGCCTTCTTCAGTATGAACATAAACCTGTTTCTAAAACAAAACACAATTACCAACCCAACTGCTTTAGTCAGTCTTCTGAAACTTGATATCCTTTTACACGTTTTCTGCAGGATAAAGATTTTTAAGTGTCTAAATGTTTAGAACTTTAAATGCTTTTTAGCAGATACACCAGTCTATAAGATTTGAAAGATTAAATGTCAAAGATCTATTAGTGATATTTTTCATGATTTTAAAATTCTTAAATTGACAGGCAAAAAAATGTTACCGACCTGGCTAGAAATTTCTGACCAAATGCATCAAATTGTCCCTATTACTTTCTCCATTTCAATAGTGCAAGTTCTTCAAAGGAAGCACCAAACTGGGTCTTAAACATTGCCACAATTCAATTACACAACTTTTGAAAGGTACATTTTTTTTAAAAAAATGAAAGCATAGAAAGTGAGTGACATCACATATAATAATATCTTTACTAAATCATCAAAGACAAAATAAAAGCCACAGTGTTTGCTTTCATGTAACGTTTGGCCAACACTTCCCTTCTCCCCCACTCCCTCAGAACCCACTCCAAAGCCACCTCCAATGTATACCACCCACTGTTTTCTTACCACCCCCTCCCCCCACCGAAAACATTTTATAACTGATTTGAGACTAAAAGAAATGTAACATGATCAAAATTTTCAAAACCTGTTCCCTCAATGATTGCTGTGTTATCAGTTTGGGCATGCAGCAAGTTCATAACTATCACCATGATGTAAATGAAAACATTTTAAGAATTCTGACTGTATACTATTTAACACTAATTCAGAAACAAAAAGGAAAACAACGTCAACATGAAATGTTAGTCTTCATAATAGAAAAAGTTAGAAATTAGTAAAAATAAATTCCCAGTATTAACCTCCAAAACACATTATAATACAATGTGTTATTAATAAATGAATAAATTAGCCAATTTAGCCAAGTCAAATGGTCATGTACTTTTTGCTGGGGAAAAAAAAACCCATCTTTTTTTGGCTGTTAAGACAGGCAAATAAATGTGGAGAAGCAGGCCAGACATACTGTAAGAGTGTTTAAATGGGGGTGTATTTGATGTATTTTACTAAGTGTAATTTTTTTTCCCACAACTGTTTGGAAGGGTAAACAGGCAAACAGTTTACTACAGAGTCTCAGACGAGTCAAATAATTCATCTGATATGCTGTCAAAAGGCTGAGTCTCCATTAGTTCGCATATTTCAGGATCAAGGTCTTCTTCTGCATCTTCTGCAGCCACTTTTTTGGTTTGATATAAAGAAAGAGTTTCTAGTTCTAGATCTTCAATGCCTGCTCTGTAGTGTATCATAAGAAGTGTTAAAGCTTGTAGTCTCTCACCTGATTTAGTCAAGGCAGTTGAAAGGAGGGCTTTTTTCTTTGAGTCGGTTGCCTCTTTCTCTTCTCTAGCAATTGAATTGTTGTGTTCCAGCTCCTGGTCAATCTCATTCTGCAGTTTATCTAACATGAATTCTAGTTTCTGGAATCTTTCCTCATGAGGCAAACCCCTATAAAGGTCACGACCAATTTCTTTAACTGCAATGAAGACACTGTCATCTAGGCCTCCTTCTTTCCTTGCCAATTTGATTCCTGCATTGCCTACCCGCTTGGAAGGACTATTTGGACCACAAATCTCTGTATCGCTGCCTTCGTTATCAGAAGTGTTCGGTGTTGGCTTAGGGGAGGGTTCTGCTGATTCAGCAATTTGCTCAGTTTGGCTCCTTCTAGTGCTCTGACGCAAGCTTAACAACCGAGAGCTAGTGTTCCACAAATGCCGTGTTATAGCTGTACCTTTATTAGCTGATTTGTTAGAAGACATTCCTATCATATTTTCTTGTCCTTCTAGCCGAAAGCTTTTCAAGATTCGATCCTCTTGCTTCTCAGGTCCTACACAAAATGGAGTTTCAGCAAAGCATTTGTCTTGACATTTTTTGTGGCAAACATAAGCACAAACTATGCACTGGGAAGCTGCTTTAGTCCAAACTTTTTTCTTACAGTAGTCACACCATGTTGGATTCTGGAACTGAGTATCTTGGAAACAATGTTTATTTTCTGCAAAATTCACCTGTCCAACAAAATACTCATCTTTATTAGGGGCAGGAAGGTCCTCTACCAAACTGCTCTCTTTTTCCTTCTCTATAAGATTCATGTACTGTTCATATTCTCCTTCTCTCAAATATTTGAAATGTACAGTAATATCACCAAAGCAAAATTTTTCATTGAATCCCTTTTGCATATTCAGATTTCGCAATGCAGTTCGAGTAACCACAGCTTTAGGTTTTGGAGGATTCAATCTGAATTTTGTAAGATAATCCAAGTTGGAAGTAGCTAAACACTCTAAAGCAATCTCTTCCAGTTTTATACTAATATGTCCTAAGCAGATGAGACTACACATCTTGAAAGGATCTCTGCACCATAGTGCAACATTCAGGTACTTATGGCATTCTTCTATGTTAAATATACAAGTTCCCTTCTTTCTTGTCCATTTACCTATTTTATGATGATAAGGAATTTCTGCTGATTCCCATGTGTGGTCATCTGCACAGTCCTTGTTAGCACTCTCTGAAACTGGGTCTTTTACCATTTCCTGCTTTAGCCTGGTCTTAGACATGGATGTGTCTTCTGTAAGACTAATATTTGGTAACTTTTCTGCGAGTTTTTCCAATTGTGGAAGAGAAGGTGGTTTCTCTGTTTTTTCAACAGGTGTATCTGATTCTGCCTGGCTTTGAGTATCAGTAGATGGTGGAACAGATTTCGTTTGTGGCCTTGGTGGCACAGGTGCTTTAAGAGACGTCAGTGATGCTTTTGACGACTGCTGTGCTGGGTCTGAAGATTCAGAGAGCTTAAGTGCTGCTGTTTTGGGTACATCTTTGCTTACAGAAGCACGTGTCGAGTAATTTGCTGATCTGTGATTTAATATTGGTGAGACAGATCCACTAGGCTTAAGAATCTGTGCTGACTTACGTTTGGGACTCGGACTTACGGATGGAACCTCATCTTTGCCCTCATTTTGTACCTTGATATCAGATGCCAAATCTTCAAATTCTAAATCTACATCTTTGTTATCAACATCCACTATAAGGCTAGCTATGTCATCTTCAGAATTTTGTTGATATGAATTTGGCAGGAAACTATTATCTTCCAAAGTTGTTAAATTATCCTGCTGCACTGGTCCTTGATTACTCTGACCGACGGGCCTTTCATAATATACCATCACTCTGTCACCTGCTTGTTTGATGAGCTTTAACACTTGGATTGTAGATGTGATTTTAACTCCTATTTAAGACAGAAACAAAACAAAAAAAACCTCAGTAAGTTATTGCCATAAGAATCATTTAAATCTGCTGTAAATGTTATAGTCAACTTTTGGTAATTTGCACTAAAGGGGGGATGCATGTGTTGGGATAATTAAAGAAAATTTATTTGACTTTGGGGTAGATTTTTCTGAAATCATAGATTGAGTGGCATTGCATCCAATATCAAAATACAAATAAAGCAAACAGTTGAGAATGCATACTCTTTCAAACCAAAAAACACACTCAGAATTATTTTACTTCTTAAAATATACTGAAAGAAAGGGATAAGTGGCCAAAGGATACAAACAAAAAGTTCTCAAAAGAATTACACACTACTAACCATCATGTGAAAAGACTGCTCCAAATCACTAACAATAAGGAAAATGCAAAACATCTCTTAAGGTTTTATTTGACACCCAGAATGTTGGCAAATATCACAAAAGATGGGAATAGTCAGTGTTGGAAAGGCTATGGGAAGACAACCACACTACCATGCTGTAGTAGAGCTGTGTTGGTAGGAACATTTTAGAAAAGATCATGAAATCTAGAGGTAGGATGGTGTCATGTATAGAGAGCTGGTCAATGGCCTAGGTTAAAATCCCACCTCTGACAGATGCTGGTTATATGGCCCTATACAAGTCACTTAAGCTCCCAGTACCCCAGATAAATACTATAAGTGGAAGGGCAGATGACTTTCTTTGGTAAAATAATTTCTTTTTTAAACTGGCTATGCCAAGAAAATCATAGGTCCGTTCCAAAAACAGAATAAATTGACACAGAGAACCCACTGCTAGGCATACACAAGAAGAAAGAGGCAGGAAGAAATGTGTCATAAACAAAGTTATCTACAGTAGAGCTTTTAGGAATAGCAAAGAATTGGACACTGAGTAGGTGCTATGGAGAATGGCTAAACAGGGGGTGGTACATAAATATAATGTAATTTGTGTGCTATGAGAAATAATTTGAAGAATTGTGAAAAACATAGGAAACTAAGTGAACTTATAAAGCAAACAGAACCCAAAAACCCTCCAACACTGACAATGAGTACAACAAACCAAAAAAAGGAAGAAACTGAATGTGTAATTGTAGCTATCACAATTGTTCCTTGAAGAGACGGGAAAACATTCCCTTCTCTGAAGATATGAAGGATTGAGGGGCAGTGTTGAATATTGCCCATATAGTCATACCAGCCTCTGTGTGTGTGTGCGCGCGCGTGCGTGCGTGTGTGAGAGTTCTGCTAAGAGAGAGCAAAGGGGAAAAACACAGTCCAGAGGATTGAGCTCCTGATGGCACTTTGCCATCTATGCAGCCCAAGAGAAGGTGGTTAGGTAATTGTTGTATGGTATTGGATATATAATATTTGTGTTTTGTATCTGTGTTCTGTGGTTTGAAAGAGTCCAAATTCTCAACTGCTTCCTTATTTGTATTTTGATATTGGATACAATGGCACTAAATCTATGATTTCAGAAATTGGTACTTGGTATTTAAGCCAGCACATAAAAAGGACAAGAAGCTATCCCTCTGGTGGAGGGATACAAAGTACTTCATGGGCACTGAGAGAGATGAAGACTAACTTACCTGGAAAAAAACCAGTTAACAAGGTACTATGGACTGGATTTAACTTTCAAAACCAGTCTGATGAAAGCAAATATAAAATAAGGATTAGTCCCTGACTGTCATTAGGCCTTACTCTGCTTAGTACCACTGCTTAAACAAAATAATTTATTATCTTTACTGGAAGAAGAGTACCAGAAAGGTTTTTAAAAATTGGGCATATAGGTACTTGAATAAGGTGGCACCTTCTTCCTCCTATCTTTCTGTTGCTTATCCTAGTGTCTCAGGGCTACTCTGAATAGGCCACAGTAATAGAGTAGCCCTCTGGCATGTGGGGAGTGGAGAGAAATGACTGAGTTTGAATCTTGGCTCTGCCTTTCGTGACCTAACTAACTTTGAAAGGCACATCCCTGGAATCTCTCTGAACTTAAATTTTATCATGTGTAAACTGAGGAAGTTGGACTTAATGATTCCTGTGTTACAGGATACGGTCACCAGAGCTCTTTAAACAAGTCATATTCAAGTTTTAACTTTTGTCAAGTCAAACAGCACTTTAGGCCTTTAGCAGATGTTTTTATATGAAAATATGCGCTACACTCTCATTCATTAGGTAAAAATTCAACAAGATCATTAATGGTCACTGAATAAGATAATAAATACGGAAAATGAAATAATTTCTAAATTAGGTAACTTACACTTCCTGATATGAATAATATGGCATTCATTCATTCACTGCTTTGGCAAATATAATATTAGAATGTAAGTTCCTCGAGGAAGGGAACAATTTGACTTTATATTTTTCTCAGCAACTAGTATAGGATGTTTAATTTAATAACGTTAATAAATAGATGTTAGCTGAACAAATGTTGATCTACACACATATACACGGTACGCCAAGATGACCTATGTGAATGTTATCCCATTGTACATCTTCTGCTAAGTGGTTAGTCTGGGAACAGGGTTAAGGCCTACAGCCAAGACGTGCCACACCTATTTATTCTCCTCACAGAAAGCTAATTGCCTTCTTCTCCCATACAGCAGTAGTGGTAGTGGTGGTGGCAGCCAGCAGCAATAGCAATTATGATACCTTGCATTTGCACAGCATTTTTATATTAGTAGTTGGATATCTTCTCATTAAGTTTATTGGCAGGAAGAGAGTTAAGGGGGTGGGGGTGGGGTGGGGTGGGGAGGCGTGCCAAGTCAGGAAGAGAGTGAGAGAGGATGGGAGAAAAATGATACTACAGGAGAAAACAACTGTGTAGTCAAAAGTGGATGAGGTGAAAAGTTGGGAAAGAAAGGGAGTTCTGATAGCGTCAATATCAATCCACTGGCTTAAAAACCTCATTGGTTTAAAAGTTATTTTTCTAAGTCAAAATCATTTAAGTTCATTGTAAAGAACAACTTCAGAAATTACCTCCAATGGCTATAAGTCTGTCTCCCCGCTGAAGATCTGCAAGTGAGGCAGGGGAATTTGGTGCCACGGTCTCAATTACAACATGTCCACCATATCCATCAGATGAGTGAACCAGGCGAAGCGTAAGTCCAACACTTTGTAAATTTCCTTTTACTAACTCAGCCTTGATAAAGAGAAAATGTTCAAGAATGAATACTAATACAATGAACTTATTAGTAATAACAATTCATGTTCACACAGTACTCCAGCCTTCTGTAGCAGGAAATGTAAGAGGAATTATCTCCATTTGCAGATGAAGAAACTGGGGCTCTGTAAAGAGCTTTAAATATTTGGAATTTCTGATTCCAACTCCAGTATTTTGAGGCAGCAAATTTATATGAAAGTCTAGAGTGTGTGTGTGCGCATGTGTGCGCGCATGTGTGTGCATGTGTGTGCACACATGTGTGTATGTGCAGAGATCGACTTCAACTGAGAAGGCAGAATCCTGGCTAACAAACACTCTGACAGATGCATTGGGGTGAGGGGAGAGAGGCCTTCACTGCAGCAAGAATGAGCCTTGACCTGAGAGGTAAAATAAGTAGGCCTGGAAGAATCTGCACAAAACATCTTAACCTACAGAAGAGGGGGTTTTGAAAGGCATTAATAAAATGGGTGCCTGTTTTCTAAGGGTCTGTAGTAGTACGAACATATCTGAATATGTATATGCATATTTACTCTTTATGAAAGGTTATCTGGGGTCATGACCGCCAGCAATTTAAATTTCAAAGAAAACAAGCTGTGAAAATTAACTACCAATTCCAATTGAAAAGTATAATGCTCAGTTCTTTCTCTGGCTTCCCCTGGCACTGACACTGTGACCCCATGGTTTGAGGGCTGGCCAGCTAGGTGACATCTGGGAGTCTCAATTTCCTCATCTATAAGATGTGCAAAATACCCGCCTTGCCAATCTTCCAAGGCTGCAGTAAAGATTAAATAAAACAACAGATGTAAAGTACTTTGAACTACCAATAAGTGAACACTTTTTTCAACTAAAAATAAAGGCTGATAAGAATGGAGTGTGCATGTGTGTTTAAATTCAGTAAACAGTGAGATTTTTCATTCTCTAAAATATTCTCAGTATGGGGATTAGGGTTGAGTTTTCTGATGAACTGAAACTTAGATGAAATTTCCTTTTGGTTTGCAATCCTGTTGAAAAATTTTGAGAAGATGTATGGGTCTACTACTGTTTTAATTCATTTCAAGAAGGATACAGTGTAATGGATGGAATCCGTCCCCTTCCCCCAAACCCCCCTTAACTGACTGAGGATCCTTCAGATCTCAAGACTTGCCATTCTTTAGAAGAGAGTTTCTATTTTAGACTGCCATAAAATTATAAAGCAGGGTAACTGGGCTGAAATGTGCCCTGACCTGGAGATACACCCTGAAGCTGAGGATGGGGAGAAGCAACTTGTCTGATTCAAATTCATTTTTTTTATTCTGTGCTTATTTTAATGTCATTTTTGTCTTCATAAATAAAAATTTTGTATTTGAGAGGAAATGAGTTCCAGTTAATCCTGGTTAATTGAGCTTTTAATCTTAAAATGTGATACATAACTGTTTTGACACAATAAACATTTGCCACACATGTTCCAACAAGCTCACGTTCAGAGTACAATCCATCTGAAACAATTCATTAGACATTTAGGTAAAAGAGGTGGATGGATTCTTTAATATGACAGCACAGCATGAAAATTTTCATCAAGATCTTATAGTAAATTAAAGTAAAAGAAATTCTTAAAAAACCAAATCACCATCTAAAGAAGTTAAGTAATTCAGTGTTCCTAAGACTAATCATCAGGAAAATATGAGTTCAAATCCTTTCTTAGAGACTTACCTGTGTGACCCCGGGTAAGTCATTTAACCTCAACTGGAAAAGAATGTTAGTAAGTATCATCGTTTTCTTTATTCAATCTAAACAGAACTTTACTTTTTTATTGCATTCTACTTACAATTAAAAAACAAAACAAACAACCTTTTCTGAATTTCAAATGACACTTGACATAAATTTCAGCTGAAAAACTTCAGGTTACCTAAGCGTTAAGTTTTCTAGAACAATGACTCGGTTTAGAGGAAATATTAAATGAAATGCTGTTTGATCAATTTTTATTAGATACTGCTAGTGAATTCTCTAATATAAAATGTGAAAAAGAAATGAGACATAAGTGGCAAGCCATATTTCCAAGACTCAGATAAAGATCTAGACAATGTACTCTAATTAGGGCCTTTTGGTGATACACCTAGCAGCTTTGCATAAGGCCAACTCCCTAAAGACCCCCAGGGATTACACTTAATGGACTTTGTTTGATGAGACCCTGACTTCAGGCCTTTTGCCCCCAAAACTTCAGACACCTAAAAAGACAAGTCCCTTATTAAATTATCCATCCTGTAGTGGTTCCAAGGTACAACAGATTCAAGACAATGATTACACCTAGACAAACCTAAAGATACTTTGAAGTCTTATCTTTTTTGCATCCTCTTTGTTAATACCTTTAAGAATGTTAATTGACCTGTTGGTGCTCAGAAACCTGACTCAATCTGGCTTAAGACAATGACAGTAATAAAACTTGAATCCTTTCATCTTTCTGTATAAAAATCTTGCTCAAAGAATCATTAAATGTTGTTCTTCCCTGAACGTGGCCTGGTCGCTTCTCTCTCACGTCTCCAATCATGCTTAGTGCTGGGTACTAAGTAGCTCCCAAAAGACATACACCATGGACTATACATTATAACCTATAACTATATATACTTTACCATTGTCAGACAAATTAATTATCTTGATTTTTTTTCCATTTGTCATAGTGAATTCATACATTAATCTAAGAATCAATAACTCTACTACTATCATCATTTTAAAATGGCAAAGAAATTAAGAGCTGAAGGCTTGGTAACATGACCTTTTTCCATGACAGAAAATATTAATTTTATGTGACCACCTCCTAAAAAAGCTGGAGGGTGGGGGGAAAGGTTGACAAATCAAAATAAAACTAATTAAAACCTCTGAAAAATTTTCTGCATTAAAAAGTAAAGTCACATGGCAAAGTTCTTAGCTGTTGGTAAGCTCCCCTCATAAACACGACAGCAGATAAAATTACAGGTGGCATGTACCCAAGAGTTTCGTGCTTTTTTTGCTTTATTCAATTTACCATCTATTTATTAAGCTTCTACTATTTACAAGGTACCAAGAAAGGAGAATTAGGCAATGAAGATACAAAAGCCAAAAAGAAACCATTCCCACTCTCAAGGATCTTGCATTCCACCAATTTAAGCGTATACAAAGTAATTTCAAGAGGGAGAACTCACTAACAAATGGGAAAGGCCCTTTAAAGGCCTTGTGTTGGAGCCTTTAGGGAAGCTAGGGATCCTGTAAAGGGAAAAGACTGCATTCCAGACATAGGGGATGATTTGTATAAAAGGCTCTAAGTGGTAGAAATAACATCATGTAGAAGATACAACTAGTAGGACAACTTAATTAGAACAGAGATTGTGAAGGGGACTAATAGGAAAGAAGACTGGAAAAGGCAGATAACTAAAATATTGTGGAGGTCTTTAAATTCCAGGCTGAGGGATTTTAAGGACAGGAATAACATGGTCAGATCTGTGTTTAAGAAATACTAAGCAGAAAGTAGATTTGAGGAGAGAAATGCAGGTCAAGGGTACCAATTAGAAGACTACTGCTTTTATCCAAGAGGTAATGAGGGCCTGAGCTAAAATGAGAAAAGCTGTATGGGTAGAGGGATGGATACAAAAGATGCCATGACTTGGCACATGATTCAATATGGGCGTGGGCTGGAACTGAAGGAAATGAAATAGATGAGGAAGACTCCAAAGTAGCAAGATAGTGAACCTGGATGACTGGAAGGATGATGTTGTCCTCAGCAGAAATAAAAAAGTCAGAGAGAACGAAGGGCATTTTCATTGTGAACTCAGGTCCTCCTAACTCCAGGGCTGATGCTACTTAGCTGTTCCAAGACTGATATTCCTAAACAAAGGCCTGAGAATGTTAATCTCCTGGGTTAAGAAACTCCAAGACCGCTTTGGTTTTTAGCACCAAGGTAAAGTATGAACTCTTAGTTTGTACTTAAAGCCCTCTATAGTCAGACTTTTTGCCTGTCTTTCCAGGATGATTACCCTCTTACTTTCCTTCATGCACTTGTTCTAGTCAAACCGGCCTGCCCGCTGCTCCCTCTCCATCATATCCTGTCTCCTGCCCCTTTGCTTTGAAACATGTTGGCTCTATCTGGATGCTTTCCTTCTTCTCTGCTACCTCTTTAACTCCCTGGCTCAGTTAAAGGCCCAGTTAAAGTTGCATCCTATAGAAAGCCTTTCCTATTTCATCAGGTGACAGCAGCAGGTAGGTGGCATAGTAGATAGAGTGCCAGGCCTGAAGTCAAGAAAGACTCATATTTGGGAGGTTCAATCTGGCTTCAAACACTTATTAGCTGGTGACCCTGAACAAGTCATTTAACCCCGTCTGCCTCAGTTTCCTAATCTGTAAAATGAGCTGGAGAAGGAAATGGCAAACCACTCTAGTATCTCTGCCCAGAAAACCTCCAAAGGGGGGTCATGAAGAGTTGGACACAACTGAAATGACTGAACAACAACATTTCATCAGGTGACAGTGCCATACCACCTGAAATTTATATGGATCTTATATTTATTTCTCCATGTATATGCTGTTTTAGTCAAATAGTAGGATGGGAATTCAGGCTACGGGGGGCTGAGAAATGAATGAGAGGTGGACAGTGGACAGAAAACTGGACACAAAGGCAGCAAGGTCTGGGTTCAAATCCTACTTCAAACACTTACTAGTTATGTAATTTCCTCCATGCCTACCTGCAAATTTTCATCTGTAAAACGAAGAGGATTCATTTGATAAACTCACAAGTTCCTTCTAGTTCTAAATCTAAGATCTTATAACCTCAAATAAAGATGAGTACAAAGGACCTCAAAGGTATAAATATGAACTGAACATAACTGCTTTTGCATTTACATTATTAATCTTAAAAGGAAAATATCAAAAACAAGATTTACATAAATATTGCACCTTAGTTCAAGTAAACAAGTGAATAAAAAGTCACTAATCATCTCTTTTCTCTTCCTGTCTCCTGTTTATATAAAAGACCCTTTTCAACTGTAAAAAAAACCCCAAACAAAGTATTTGTTAAGCACCTACTAAGTGTAATGTACGAGTCAGGCACTGGGAGATACAGAAGGGGGAAAAAACTAATCCTTGCCCTTGAGGAGTTTAGAATCTATTAGTCTGGTATATATAAGGTATGAACGCACACTCTCAAAATACAAATCAGACTCTAAGAGCATGTGACAAATACTAGAAGTTTAGAAACCAATGGGGCACTGCCAGCTGAGGAAATCAAGTAAAGCTTCCTTTATGGAGTCACCACGTGGGCTGGGTTTGAAGGATGGCTAGAATTTCAGGAAGCAGAGACTGGGGAGGGAAGTAACTGGGGGAATACAGGACACTCTGAGCATGAGGAATTCTAGGAAGGGTTAAGGAAAAAGCACAGATTTTTTTTTGCATGGGATAAAAAGTAGTCAGATTTGCCTGAACTATACAGTATACTAGGAGAAATAGGAGGAAATCAGGTTGAAATGAGAAAGTTAGAGCAAGATTATGTTGGCTCTAAGCAAAGCATTTGTACTTCACTTAACAGGCAATGGGAAGCATTCCAAGTTCTAACATTTAAAGTAACAAACAAAATTACAGGTTTTTACAAATAAGGATAGTTAACATTTATATAGTGCTATAAAGACGAAAGAAGTGTAGGGGAATAGAGCAGAAGAAACCGGAGACACAGAAAACGAGGTCTAGATTTAAGGTGGTAACAGAAGACTTAAAGAGATAATGTAGAGACTGAATTCACAGGCTCTAAGGACTAGCTAAATTTGGGGAGAGAAAGAACCAAAAATGACTCAAGTTTAGAGCATGAATGCCTTGCAATAAAATGAAATCATGGACAGAAATGAGAAGTATGCAAGGCCTGATGGGGGCAGAGTTTGGGGTTTTGGGGTAGGGATAAAGAGATGGACTATGGGAGTGACTGTTTCGTTTTAAATAAGATGAGACATTTAGGGAGGGAAAAGAAGTCAGTTAAAAAAAGGGTTGGGGGTGAGGTAAAGTAAAAAGTAAAAAGTACTCTTTGAAGTAATTTGACAGTAAAAATGAAAAGAAGAGACAAAGATGGTAAGTTGAGGAGACAATATGGTGAAAGGAAACTTTTTCTTTTTTAAAAAGATATGAGTTCTCAACATGTAGGGAGGAAACAGAATGACCATTCAAGGCAGAACAATGACTTATGGGACATGATTCTGGAGGAGAAAGGATGGATGTGACCATGGGCCAAGTGGAAAGGGTTACTTATCCTGATCTAGAAAGAGAAACACATTTTTCTTCATGTTCCCAGAGTTCTTTGTAACTTTAAGGTAGGACATGAACCCATGAATTCAAGTTGGATAGCCTTAATATACTAGGAAAAGTAGGAAGTAAGGTCATCTATGCACAACAGGAGCAGGACTTTGGGGAAAGCATAAGTAACTGAGGGGTTACAATTGCATAGATAACTGAGGTAACAAATCAGGGTCGGCAGAGAGGGCCAGAGGAAGTCATGTCACAGCAAAGTACAATCAGGTAGTAAACCCACGAGATAAAAAGAGGCAATCCTCAGTAGCAATAGGCCAATAGAGAAGTGGAGAGAGTAAGATGGCCAACAATAGTGTGAAGTGGTGAAGAATAGTGGTGAAGAACTCCTATGGCCACTGTTCCTACCTGTCAGTGTCTGGTACACTGATCCAGCAGTCAACTATATCTCATTTGGGCATAATTGTCTGCATACATGGATTTTGCTGCTGGGCATCTCTATAATATATTCAATGAGAATAGGAAGTGTGTCCTATAATTATTTTTACCTTCTCAGACAAAGAACAGTTGCCTTTCACTGTGACTCTAATTACCTAACAAGGAAACCCAGAACTGCATATGAATTCCTACTCTCCAGGGGTGCTCTGAAACAGTCCTTTCTTCTAAACAGTCCAAAGCTTTCTTTTGCTAGGACAGAAGAGAAAAGGAGAAAACACAACACATGCTGGGACTTTTCTTCCTGGTGTATGCAAGTCTGATTCCAATCCCAATCCCCTGATGGTTTTCTGCAGTCAAGACATGGTTACCTGAGTAACTGCGTTCTGAAGTACCTACCCGCTTTCCTTTTGAACTCCCCATATGTATAACAGCTCGATTATATTACTAATGCTAACAATATATAATTAGCTTCACTTCTATAACTCCTGAGGTTTCCCAAACTAGTTTTCTGCTGGCAGAAACTCTTTCATGAGTCTTTCAAAGTTTTTGCCCCTTTTCAATCTCTGAAAAATGCTTTTCAATATAAGTTAGAAACTACCCACTGGTTTCCTCACAACTACTCTGCGGCATTCCCAATTCACAAGTCCACATGTGATAGATACATGTCCAGTCAGGAAGCAACCTAATAAAAATAAGCAAGCATTCCAACAAGGCTGTCAAAAATTTCCATCAGTTTCTAATAACCTTCCAAATGAATCTTCCTAAATGAATCCTTTTTTTTTTTTTTTTGGTTCAAGTATTTCCCATTAGAATGAGAGGCAGCATGCTACAGAGAAAAGAACATGACATTTCTTTCTGCCACTTACTACACTACCTGTATGTGCTTGGGCAAGCAACTCCGTTCCAGGGCTCTTTCTTCATCTGAAAAATGAGGGTATTGACTTTGGAGGTCCCCTCTAATGCTAGATCTATGATCCTAAGACCTGAGTTTGAATACTAGATCAGTAATCTACCTACTTGTGACCTTGGGTAAGTCATTAATCCTTAACTTCTGTGGGACTGTGGGAAGGAGGCAGTCCCACAGAAGTTAAGAATCTAAGTCAGAATATAAAATGAGGAGGTGAAATTAGATGACCTCTAGATGACCTCTAAGGTACCTCCCCAGGCCCCAGGCAGCTAGGTGACACAGCTGATAGAGTACTGGGCCTGAAATCAGGAAGGCTCATCTTCCTGAGTTGAAATTTGGCCTTGGACACTCACTAGTTGACCCTGGGCAATCCAAATTTTGATATAACTATCTTAAGAGTGCTACAAATAAAGACACAAGAACTATTTTTCACTAACCTAAAGATATCAGGAAGCAAAAATAGCTTTACTTAAGCAAATCTGTAAAATTTTATTTCTTAAATCTCTACCCTTTGTTTATATATGTTAAAAGACAATCATGTAACAATTTATCAGCTAGCAGCATGAGTATTTTGATATGAAAACAGATAAAAATTTTCCATGATCAAATACCTAACTTTACATATATTTGATCTGGTTTTACTGTTGACCTGTCATACAAGTCTACTTCCCATGCAAATAATCTTGGATATATATAATGCAAGCGCTTTTCTTGCTATAACAAGGAAAGCCTAAAAAGAACTATTATCTTCCTAATATTGGTGTTCTATGACTATTTATGTGAATGATATCTACATCTCCCTGAATTCAATCAAGTTAGTAAAATAATTAGACTCAATGGACAAGGAGCTTTGATCAGTAATCTAATCTGTTCCCCTAGACATAAACTACCCAGGTAGATGATGCTTTATAAACATTAAATTAATTAAAATTAAATAGTCTAAAAATAGAGACAGGTAAAAGAGGGAGTCATTCATTCTATCTACTGAAAGCATACAAACTGTTAAAGATTTAAGAGAAGACTTATCTTAGTCTGCTTACAATTACCATGGCTAATTTAAGAAAGGGACATACAATTCCAGGGGGTGGGATTTGTATAAGACACTTGATTGTAACTATGCCTTTTAAAAACAAACAAAAAAGCCACCTGAAAAAAGTTTTTTCTTCATTATCTTGGAATGCTGATCCAAAACAGGTTTTTAAAAGGCTACTTTAGTATTATTCTCATTTTTTTCTGATTTTAAAAGCAAAATCTGAATTTCATCTACAAAACCAAAGCTGAAAAGTGATAAAAATGTATAAATCAATGAGTTAGCTCTTCCCCCATTCTTTGTACTTATATCTTATCGGATATTCAGACAAATCTAACTCAAGAGAGTAGTTTTTGGAAAATTATTCCTTTTAAGTCAATGAAATACATATTGATGTCTAACTATGGGGATTTTTACTATAATTAGAAGTAATGATAATTTACCTTTGTCACTACTTACCCATCTGCCTTTTCCATAATATGTCACTGGCTCAGGGGAAGAGCTCTGAAATAGTCAAGAATTTTTGTTTTAATCCACTAGTTTTGGAAGGAGGATTGGGTCTCTAATTCTACTGGTATAGTGAACTTCCAGGGAGGAAATGCCCTTCACCAAAGATGAACAACTACGTTATAACATAGTCATAGAGTCACTTATAACACTGAGAAAGTAAGCAACTTACTGTCACACAGTCTGATGTGTGGCAGAGGCAAAATATGAACCTAGCCAGGTCTTTCTTCCTGACATCATATATCATCTATATCATATTGCCTCTCCCCTTCTTTTTGAATAGCTTGATGACAGGTATCTAACATAAATCTAGGAGATGTTTGTTTTTTTTTTTACTGATAACGAAGTTAAAACTAAGTTTATACTTGAAAATCATTCAACGACTATCTTGTGGACACAATTTTCTTTTTGAATGGTCATTTTTTTACACAGTGTATAACTGGAGAACAATATACAATTGCTTCTGAGCTGTATGATGCCTAGAACGGTGATCATCCCTCACCAGGCTGCACTCCAGACTTCACGCTTTAGAAATTTATCTATCTACTTCAGCCCTGAAATCCACATCTCTCACCCATCCAGCCCTCCTACTGATTGAGTTGGCTCCTCCTAGAGCCTTCAATTGAGGAGGTAGGCCAGGCTAGCCACCACTTTATTATTCTCCAGGGTACCGAATTTCTCCTTTATGACATCCTTTTATGGTGCTATTTTTCCTTCATTATAATGTAGACTCCTTGAGGGCAGGAAGTATCTTTCTGCTTGTAATGTGATTTATAGTTTTATCCCTAGTGACTAAGTCAGTAAGTCAGTCAGTGAATAAGCACTGAATGCTGGGCACTAGGCTGGGCATTGGTAATATCAAAATAACAATAATGCAATGATCCTCAAGTATGTGACAGTATTCTCAATAACTGAGATTCTAACAGTGCTTTTTACATTCTGGACAGTGACTGTCTTACAATAAATAATCCTGTAGAGGATGTATGTCTAAGCCTTCTTATCCTCCCTCTTAACAGAAGAGGCACCTGAGACTTAAAAGGGCTGCCTTTACCCAGCGTTACACAATCAGTAAAGAAAAGAATGAGAATCAGAACAATCTTCTCTAGCAGAGAGCAGGGTAATAAGCAAGAAGGGTGATTAAAGTACAAATGACCTTGGCAATGCAGAAGGCGAACCAAAAAGGGAGACAGTGTACCACAGGAGCATAAAAGGAGGTGCAGTTCAAGCTCCACTGGCTGTAAGTTATTAGTTATTAAGTCAATTATTGTTTTTGCTCAGTTGTTTTAGCCATGTCAGATTCTTAATGATCCTGTGGGACCTCTATCTATGGGATTTTCTTGGCAAAGATAATGGAGTGGTTTGCCATGTCCTTCTCTGGTGTCAAACAGAGGCCAAGTGACTTGCCCAAGGTCACACAGGTAGGAAGTTTCTGAGGCTGGATCTGAACTCAGGTCTCCCTGATTTCAGGCCCAGTGTTCCATCTACTGTGCCACCTAGCTATCCCAGTTAGCTAATACTATGTCTAAACTTCAACTAAAATTCTTTTCTTATCTGTCACCATGGCAAAAAGCTATGGTGTGTGCGTCTGCTGATGGAAACCTGTTGCTAGGTTTTTTGACAGGCTTGGCAACATTTGGAGAGGCTTCCTGCTAAGGGAACACAGAAATTTTTACTCAAGGCCATCCTTCAAAACTATCTACTAATTCACATGGTATTTCTCATACTTCTTCATCAGTGGGTTTTGAGGATCAACTCTATCAAGATCTAAGTCTTAGGTAGACAATTATTTAAGAGTTGCTGCTTTTAAAGAAAATTATCCGAGTATCTTTACAATGACTTTTGACCACAGTTACATAACAGTACTCATTACCCCTACATGAGTCTTAGGAGTATTCTGTGATTCAATTCTCTTAGCTGTAAAATGGACTAGATGACCTCTGTGGTCAGTTTTGACCCTAAATCTATTATATTAATAGGTAGATTATATATATAATGTATTAATATGAAATATAGCAAAAATGTTCTTAATCCTCTAGTACAGTGGTTCTCAACCTTCCTAATGCCGTGACCTTTTAAGACATAGGTGGGCGTGTCTGCATATGGGTGGACCTGCCTAGAGACAGATAGAGGAGGTTCCTAAGACCATGGGAAATATGTGTTTTCCAATGGTCTTGGGTGACCCCTGCAAAAGGGTCTTTCGACCCCAACGGGTTGCGAACCACTGCTCTAGTACAAGCCAACATTTTTATGTGATATGCCTTCTATTAAAACTCTTGTCAAGACCCAAGTAAACCATATAATTCAGAAAGAATGTAAACACCTGCCCAGGAGCCAAGATGGCAGCATAGAAGAAGCAAGGTCCCGCAGCTCCCACACCACCACCCTAAACACCCAGAAAATTATGAGCCCAGATAAAGTCTAGGACTCTCAGACTCACACAAAGATACAGAGAACACATCTCTCGCTGAAGGCAGCTAGGCAGCAGGGGCCCATCATGGTAGCCGGGAGCGGAGGCTGGAAGAGCCTGAAGCCAAGACCGCGGCCAGGCCTGGGCAGTGGGAAGGAACCTGGCTGAGCTGAGCCGAGTCGAGCCGAGCGGGCACTGCAGCCAGTCTGCAGGGAGATCTACAGCCTCCAGCACCTCCACATCTGCCAAGGCGTGAGGAACAGGAATGGGAGAGGGGCAGCTGTCACTGCAGCGGAACAGAGACCCGGCCAGCACAAAACCGAGCCATGGCCACGCTAGGCTCCAGGGCGGCCTGGAGGAGTGAGCCTCCCAAGCTGTAGCTTGAGTCTACTTCAAAGAAAATCTAAAGCACCTGCCTAAGGGGATCTTTAAATCCTCAGAGACAGTTAGTGAAAATGAAACTTTGAAAATTAATTTGGGGTTGGTAAAGCAGTTCGGCCAATCTGCCCCAGGGGCAAGGAAGCAGTGGGGGAAGGGAACTGCTGGAACCAGCGGTGGCCCCCACCAGGCTGCTTCAGAGCCCCTGGCCTG
>CM053598.1:76874297-76915264 GCA_028646575.1 Pseudocheirus occidentalis | reverse complement strand
GGGAAGGTGGCCTAGCCGTACCAGATTTTAATCTGTATTATAAAGCAGCAGTCATCAGTACTGGCTGAGGAATATAGTAGTGGATCAATGGAATAGATTGGGTACAAAAGACTCAGTAGTCAACGATTATAGTAATATACTGTTTGATAAGCCCAAAGACCCCAGTTTTGGGGATAAGATCTCACTATCTGACAAAAACTGCTAGGAAAATTGGAATATAGTATGGCAGAAACTGGGCATAGACCATTATCTAACACTGTACACCAAAATCAAGTCTAAGTGCATGCATGATCTAGGTATAAAGGCTGATACTGTAAGTAATCTGGGGAAGCAAGGAATAGTTTACCTGTCAGATTTATGGAGTAGGGAAGGCTTTATGATCAAAAAAGAGTTAGAGAGCATTATAAAATGCAAAATGGATAATCTTGATTGTATTAAATTGAAAAGTTTCTGTACAAACAAAGCCAATGTAACCAAGATTAAGAGGGAAGTGTGAAATTGGGAAAGAATTTTTATAATCGGTGTCTCTGATAAATACCTCATCTCTTAAATATATGGGGAATTACGTAAAATCTCGTAAGAATACAAGTTGTTCCCCAATTGACAAATTGGGTCAAAGGTCAAAGGATAGGAACAGGCAATTTTCAGAGGTAGAAACTAAAGATAATTATAAGCATATGAAAAAATGCTCTAAATCACTACTGATTCGAGAAATGCAAATCAAAACAACTTTAGAGGTACCACATCTCACCAGTCAGATTGGCTAAGATGACAAAACAGGAAAATGACAAATGCTGGAGAGGACGTGGAAAAATTGGAACACTAATGCATTGTTGGTGGAGCTGTGAACTGATACAACCATTCTGGAGTGCAATCTGGAACTATGGCCAAAGGGCTATAAATAATTGCATACCCTTTGACCCAGGTTGTATCCCAAAGACACCATACAAGTGGGAGAAGACCCATATGTACAGAAATATTTATTGCAGCTCTCTTTGTGGTGGCAAAAAACTGGAAATTAAGGGGATTCCCATCAATTAGGGAATGGTTAAACAAGTTGTGGTATATGAATGTAATGGAATACTATTGTGCTATATAAGAAATGCGGAGGAGATGGATTTCATATTTATCTGGAGAGGCTTATATAAACTGATGCTAAGCGAGAAGAGCAGAACCAGGAGAAATTTATACACAATCATAGATATATCATATGTGCGATGACCAACTTTGATAAACTGGACCCTTCTCAGCAACACACAGTTAGTTGTAAGACAACTCTACAAGTCTCAGGATGGAAGGAGCTGCCTACATTCATAGAAAAATCTAGAAAGAACAGAGTTTAAATGGAGACTGAAGCAATCTACATGCTATCATTCCATTCCACGTATGGTTTTGTTTTCTATTTTCCCATTGTTCACTCCATTGGTTACAACTCTTCTATAAAATCAGACTAATGTCCAATGAGAAAGTACTTGCAGATCCTATACTTGATTGCATGACACCATTGGTGGGGGTAAGGGGGTGGGGGTGAGGATGGGAGTGAGGAGAGAAAATTTGAAACACAAGGGACTGTGGAACTGAATCTTGTAAACTAAAAGTCAATAAACAAATCAATTTAAAAAAAACCAAAAATACCTTTTCGAAGTCTAATCTCTTAACTGATCATAATCTCTTCCTCCTCTAAACCTTAACTGGGTTTTTGGTCCTGATATAGTAATCATTCCATTACAATTTAAAAGAAGGTTATTTGAATACTTCCCCCCTTATCTACAAATGCAAACTCCCCCTTCCATCTTACCCCCTATAAAACCTTGTATTTATTTGTCTCTTTCCTTAAGATTTCTCAAGTATTATGTTATCAGTTATTACTATAAAAATCTTTCTTTATAACATCACTGTAAGCAAGTTATGTATGTATCTTTCTATCACCAGGGGCTAAAGTGATAGGCACTTAATAAATATTTGTTGAATACTGAAATATTCAGAACAAACCTATGAGATGGACAGGCCAGTTAAAATCTCTATTTTACAGATGGGGAAACTGGTGCTTAGTGATATTAAATGACATAGTCAAAGTTACACAGCTTTAAGTAGGAAGATCAGGATTCAAATATAGATCTTAGATTACTGTGCTTTCCACTAAGCCATAGTGCCTCTTCAAGAAGCAAGAGTAAACTTTTTGGATGGTGGGAACAAGGTTTTTGTAACTACACATCACACCTAAAATGTCTAACACGAAATCCCTATATACACAAAATATATACTTGTTGAATTCAAGTTTCAATTACTTAGCAAAAGCTGCTTAATCTTTCAACATTACAAACACCTGAACTTAGAACTAGAGTTCAATTTTTAACCAAAAATTTTAATGATAAAAGCAGAAAAGCTATATAGGATTTGTTGTTAAAGTTCAAGAGCCTTCAATTTATTCATAAAAAAGATTACAGAATATCATATGTGGTTAAAATCTCAGTGCCCCTAATGTATTTGCAAATATTATCAAATTGAACAAGACCAGGGCTTTCATAAAAAGTGACATTTTCCAAAAGCTTTATTTGCTCTAATCCTTCTCTTTCCTTTTGATAGGATTAAGCTTGTAAATGGCAAAACCTTTCAATAAGAACACCAAAATGCTAACTCCAAGGCATTTGGCTTTAGGTAGCTAAATAAGCCTACCAAAATGCCAACTGTGAAGCATTTGGCCTAATGTATTCATAAATGAGTCTCTCTGACACTTCTGATTTTACATTACTGCATAGTGTTTTGTAACAGCTTTTTTCAATGCTATGGATTTGCTGTATGTTAAAAGTGACATTAAAAAGAAACCTATTTCACAAAGTTATAGAATCTTAGAGTTGGATAGGACCTCAGTGATCTAATACCATCTAGGTTCCCAAAAGAAAGTGTAATCTATATACTGGGGTGGCTTTGCTGAATTGTTTTTGTTGTTGTTTTTAATCTTTCATTAAAGGGTAAGTTTCATAGGGAGGAGGAAGAAGATATTTAAAAATAAAAATGATATAAAAATAAAAGGCAAGTTTCAATAAGAAAAAGGAAAAATAATGTCAAGGGTAAATTTTTTTTTAATTTAGATAATTCTTTGAAATCTGTGATTAAGGTTTAGTAAAGATGAAGAGAATTTAAAACGTGCAAATTCTGACTTTGATCTAAAGACTTTACTTTTTAAAATAATTCTAACAGTAAGTCATGCTCCCAATGAACTTAAATCTAAATGCATAAGAAGCACTGTCTTACTCTCATTATGTACATTCTCAATCAATAGTAATAATACATTTTTATAATGGTAGCCCAGGATTTTTATATATTAAAGGGTCCTCGGACTTGAAAATGCTGGGTAACATAGCTGGCTTTTTCATCAAATGTCTATAAAATGAAGTTTATACGACAACTGTTGATCTTATAATGCTATTTTTCTAATGCCTATTTGGATCTGTCATGTGCTCATAGACCCATCAAAAGTTATACTACCACATATTAGTAATGTTTTATGATTTCTACATATAAAGTACTGCAAATCATTATGAAGTCCAGTCATGGATGGCATTTGAGGCCTTTGTAGAAACATGTTATTGCTGACATTTTCGGAACTAGATCTAATAACTTAGATTCATTTTTCAAATCTAATTTTGACACTTACTAATATCTCAAATAATAGTTTCTGATTATAACAAATGATGGAAAGATCTCCAAGTATTTTGCAAATAAAATAAAAGAGAATAAAAAATGCCTATAGCTATGACCAAGTTATGAAAAAAAAAATCCACCATAGATTCCTCTAGTTAAAACTGTATGCTACTTGTTGAAATTATACATTTCAAGATAAATCCTAAAATTAATTATACCTCTGAAAAGTGACATCAAACATTTTGGTTTAAAAGGAGGCCTGACAATTGGGGAAAAGGGGTGAAAAACAGGGAAACAAAGGCTCTAGAGGACGGTAACTAATATAGCGAAGGGTCTTGAGTCAAAGACATAGTAGGATCAGTTAGAGGAACTGGAAAAAGGACAGAGAGGAATGTGAAAGCCATCTTCTAACATTTGAAGGTTCATAATGAGGAAAAGAGATCAGACTTCTTTTGTCTGGACCAAGAGGAAGGACTGAACCAGGACCAAAGGGTGGGAGTTACAAAGAAGGAATGGAAAATATCAGTCAGGAAAATCTTCCTAACAATTAGAGCCAAAAGGAGAGCCCAAAAGTAGAGTTGCCTTACTCCTCCTGTGGGGTGTTTAGGCAGATACTGGATGACTGTGTGTATGAAATGAACTAGATGATCACTGAAATAGGTATCTTTCAACTCTTAAATCCTGTGACTCTGCAAAGTGAATCTTCCTAAAATACAGGTGTATTATTCCTGTGTTCAAAATCCTTTACTAGCCTCTCACCTACTACTACCGAAAGCCTTAATTCTCCAAATGTACAATTTGAGGCCCTCCCACGACTGCTCAGTGGTGAAGTACAAAGCTCACTGAAAGAGTAAGGAGACCTGATATTGTAAGATCATCAATTTATAGGTGAAAGATATCCTGAGAGAACATCTAACACAAGCTCCTCATTTTATAAAGGCCTAGGGAAGGTTGTGACTTGTCCAAGGTCAGATACGTAGTAAGCAGGTCTGGGATTTGAACACAGGTCCTCTTCCGATTTCAAATTCACTGATTTGAATTTGATAAAATCCCAACTTCTTTTAGTCTCAGTTTCATCATGCACATTACCTCTAAGGTCCCAGTTCTGAATTTTTCTGATCAATTCCATGATTCATTCATATGTAGGCTCATTAATCCCCCATATTCTTCTCCATTCCTTTCTACCTCGCTTTATCTCCTAACATTTAACCTTTTCATGATGGCTAGTAATCTCTTAATCTAATTAACTACAATAGCAAGTCTCTATCACAAATCTGACTGCTTCTTTGTGATGTTTTATATGTAGACATGAAGTCATTTAAATCTTTTCTGTTAATATTTTTTAGCATAAATGTTTTATGTCCTATTTCCCAAATGAGATTTCAAGCTTCATTAGATGTAGGACTATGTCTTATATTTCTCTGAATCTCCCCCTCCCCACAATTCTCCATGTCTTACAAACAGATATAATAGGTGCCAATACCACTGCTAGATTTGCACCTCAAAGAGAACAGGAAAAAAAGGGAAAAGAAATTATATGTACAAAAATACCTTTTAACAACTCTTTGTGGTGGCAAAGAATTAGAAATTAAAGAGATGACCATCAAATAGGGAACAATAGGGACTGGCCTAGATCGTAAAGAGATCGTAGGAGCACCGGTGGTAGGCTCGAGGAGGCTGTGACAGCAGCAGCAGCAATGGCAGCTTAGGGAGCTCTCAGTCTAGAAACAGTAAGGGAGTCAGACAACTGGACAAAAAGAGAATATAGGGTACCCTCTGCTGCCCATATACATTTCTGGGTCACAGTTCCAGGGCAGAGAGAAGCAGTCACAAGGTCACACCAAAGTCACAGCAGTCACACCTTGTGGTCAGTCACAAGGGAGCACAGACACTGGTTAAAGTCCTAGAGCCAAAAGGAACACTAGCACTTGTGGCTACAGGGAAGCAGAGGCCCTTCGTGGATAAAGACCAGAGCACAGACCAGAAGAACATTGACCATATGACCTTGGAAGCACTGAAAACTTGCAGATTCACCTCCCCCACCTGATCTAGCTCTGAAAACAGAGACATGAAAAAGCCTGAAGCTTGGAACAGTGCCTCTCCACTCCCAGGTGAACACAATCCAAAACTTTAATATAAAGTTCAAAGTTAAGAAAATAAGCTGAGAAAATAAGGAGACAACAACAACAACAAAGCTGGACTATAATAAAAAGCTATTGTGGTGATGAAAACAGCTACAAACAAAGCTTAAAAGAAAATTAGATTAATTGAAACCAAAAGTCCAAGAAGAATTCCTGTAAGAGTTAAAGAAATAAAGAGTGACAGAGAAAAAAAAAATGTGAAAAGAAGTGAAAGTGATGAATTAACAGTTTGGAAAAAGACGTACCAAAAAAAAAATTACTGAAGAAAACAACACCTTAAAAAACACAAATAGCCTACTGGCTTAAAAAAAAAAAAAGCACAAAAATAAAAAGTAGAATTGGCCAAATGGAAAAGGAAGTTCAAAAATTCACTTCAGAAAAGAACTCCTAAAATGGAAAATAGCCAAATAGAAAAAGAAGTACAAAAGCCCATTGGGAAAAGTATAATCCTCAAAAATCAGAATTGGGTAAGTAGATGCTAAGGACACCAGGAGACATCAAGAAACAAACAAACAAAGTCAAAAGGATAAAAAAATAGGAGAAAATGTGAAACATCTCATCAGAAAACAACTAACCTAGAAAACAGATCAAGAGGAGATAATTTAAGAATTATTTAACTTCTTGAAAAACCACATTCAAAAACAGAGCCTAGACATCAAATGTCATGAAATTATAAAGGATACCTCAGATCCAGAGGGTAAAACAGAATTGAAAAGAAGGCACTGATCACTTCCTGAAAGAGATCCCAAAATGAAAACTCCCAGAATATTATGGCTAAATTCCAGAACTCCCAAAGAGAAAACATGGCAAGTACATAGAAAAAAATATATACATTTGATCAAACAGAAGTCTTTTAAGCATTCCTGATAAAAAGATTAGACCTGAATAGAAAAGATGACATTCAAAACAGAAGACTCAAGTGAAGCACAAAAAAAGTCATCAAGAAAGAGAAATCATAAGGGGTTCAATAAGGTAAAACTGTTTACATTCCTATATGGAGAGAGGATACATGTAACTCCTAAGCTTTTTTATCATCATTAGGACAATTAGAAGACATCTAGACAGAGGCTGTGAATGTGAATTGATTATGTTGGGATGAAAAAAAAAAGGTGAGAAAGAAGAATGCACTGGGAGAAAAGGAAAGGGAGATACAGAATAGAGAAAATTTTCTCACATAAGAGGCATGAAAGGAAGATCTTTTAGAGTAAAGGGGAAAATGCGGTGGCAATCAATGTTTGTGTGCATATATACATACACAATTTACACGCATTCCATTGGTGTGCTAAAACATGCGCGCATGCGCGCACACACAATAATAAACTAAGGTGTTTACATTTATCCCAGGTATAAGTTATTTATTACTAAACTTTAAAATTTATGATAAATATTTATAGCAGCATTTTTGTTGCAGCAAAGGAAACAAAGTAGACCTCCATTGACTGGGGAATGCTTACACCAGTCATGGTATATGAATATAATGGAATATTACTATGCTGTAGGGATGAGTGTGAATCTAAAAGCACCCGGTCACAGCCCAGTTGCTAAGCTCACAGGGAAATTTTTCACGATATTGCTCACCTGATGAGCAGCAGCTGTGACAGCTGGCCTGTCCTGTCCTCCACTGGTCATTCCTCTAGCTTACGAGAGACTCATGCTCTAATCATGTTACCTCTAGGGTATTTAAGGAGGACACCACAATACAATAAAGGACAGCTGCTCTATGCTTCTCTCTCACCTCTCTCTAGTCTCTTCTGTCCCTCCTGAGAATACAGCCTAAGGCTGAGCCTTAGGCTACTGAGTTAAATGGCCGCTAAGTTATGCTGTAATAAATGTATGTTTCAATGAATATAAAGAATGGAAAGATTTATATGATCTGATAAAGTAAAGAAAGTGGAGCCAAGAAAATAGTATATACAATAACTAAAACAATGTGAACAGAAAGAACTACCAAAAAAAAAAAAATCAAGTGAATGTTGCAAAAGTGTACCTTGAAAGAAAAAAAAAAGACATCTTTAACCTATTCCCTACCAATAAACAGAGGTTCACAAATGTGCTCACTGGATATAGTGTGTAATATACTCATTTCTGCAATGATTTGCTGTGACTGTTTGGATGTATTGATCACTTTTGCTGATTTTTTTCTTGTATTTTTCCTTTTTAAAAAAATATCTGTTATAAAGTATGGTTCTTTGGGAGGAGAAGAATACTATGAGAAATTTTGGTGATTAAAAAATATATATAATAAAAAAAAACCCATTCCTCCCAAGTTTCCTCTTCTCAAAGCTATAACATCCCTAGTTCTACAAGGCAATCTTCATATAGCATATGCTCAAGGCTCTTCAACACAATTACTGTCTTCCTCTGGATCCTCTCCAGTTCACCAATATCTGCGCTTCCTAAATTGTGGCATCCAGAATGAATACTATATTCCAGAACAGAATACTGAGGAATTATCATCTCTTTCTTCCTTAGAAGTTATGTCTTTATTAATAAAGCATAAGACTACATTAACTTCCTTGGCTGCCCCATCATACTACTTACTAATTCATGCTGAGTTTGCAGTCCATGAAAGCCCTCAAATTTTATTTCAGACATACTGTTACTTTGTTCTTGGCATGCCTTCTCTATCTTCTATCTGAAAAACTGATTTTGAAAAATCTGCCTTAGACTTTACATTTATTTCTATTAAACTTCTCATTACATTTGGCCCAGCAGTTTAGTTTGTCAAGATCTTTTTTAAAACTACCAGCCAGTGTGTTAGCTTTTTCTCCCAACTTTGTGTCATTTTCAAACTGTATGAATGTGTCAACTATGCCTTTATCATTTTTACATAGAAGCGAGGTGGTTGTAACGGTAAGGAAATTTGAAGTTCTTCCTTGCCCCTTAATAGGCATAGGGAATTTGAAGATCTTTCCAGTCCCTTAATGGGCCTTGCTGGGAGCCCAACAAGAGAAACTTGCTTAGGTGAGGCTTGTTTTTCAGGAAGGTCCACCTTTTGTTATAAGGCAGTAGGTCATAAAGGTTGTGATGTTCTCAGACCCTGAAGAAAGCTATATATACTCCCTGAGGTGAAATTTTGCTTTGGGGCTCACTTATGGGAAGAGTTCTGTGATTTGACCAGATGAGACTCTGGGCAGCCATTGAGTGCACCAGCTTTGAAAACCCAGATATATATATATATATATATATATATGATTGAAGAAAGACTATTAACCCCTTTTGAGTTTCTTTCTTTTAGAAAAGTGTATCAAAGAACCTGTGCTAGCAGCCATCCTGGGTAAACTAGGGTGCTTGCTGTTACAGTGACACAGTGGATAGAGCACTGGGCCTAGAGTCAGCAAAACCTAAGTTCAAATCCAATCTCAGATATTTACTAAGTGTGTGACCCTGGACAAGTCATTTAACCTCTGTTTGCTTCAGTTTCCTCAACTACAAAATGGGGATGATAATAGCACCTACCTCCCAGGGTTGTTATGAAGATCAGATATTTGCATTAAGGACAGTTCTTGGTGTATAGCAGGTGCCATATAAATGCTATCTATCATTATCAACATCACTATTAACTCCAAGTCACTGAAAACAAAAATAATACAAAAGGACAGGCTTCACTATTTATATGAGGAAATATAAAATGTATGCCTAAGATTCTTATTAGTAATTGGGCAGTCTGTATGAGGTAGACCTGACTATGATGTGATTCTAAAAAGTAAAACTGTTTAGGAAAAGGTAAAAAGAGGAATTATCTTATACAAATGATGTGCAAGAGGAAGAAGGGACACAGAGGAATTAGATGGGAGGAGAGCTGGTAGTTCTGGAATCCTACTCTCATTGGTAATGAGTAAAAGAGGGGACAATACATATATACACATATTTAGAAGGACACAGAAGTCTTCTAAATTCAGAAAGAAATAAAAGGTTAAGGGGTTAGGGAGGGGGGAGAGGATAAGGGAGGGATCTTTGGTGGGGGGTAGGGTTAAGTAATAGGCAAGAGAGCTAGCAGGTAGAAGAGAAGTAGAGGAGTTAGGAGAGATGGAAAATAAGAGATACACACATTAAGATCAGGGAAGAAGGAGCAGAGGTAGTAATCACGATCTCAGACAAAAAGATAAAATAGACTTAAAAGAGAAAAATAGGGAAACTACACTATACGTCAGTCTAAAATACTATCTAAAATAACCAGACAATATAAGGTTGGAATATTGCTGTGATATAGGAAATGATGGGGACTTAGAAAAATATGGAAAGAATTAGATCTGTGAAGGAAAAGGTTATCCACACTCAAGAGAAACAGGATGAACAAGTATAGCATGGTCGTACATATATACATACGAAAGCATATGTCTATATGATGATGATTATAGATATCTAAGTACATGCATGCATATAAGTATATACATGTATATATTTGTATGTGTGCATGCATATGTGTGCATGCATACACAAACGCATGCACACACATTATATACACACACACACACACACACACACTCTTAACTGTAGCCTGGGGGGGGAGGAAGGGGAAAAAAAAACAAAGTAAAAAGTGCATGGCAGGGAACAAAAGAAAACTTATAAGGAAGCAAAGATAGACAGCTTGGAACACAATGTGTAGTATTTATCATACAGGCTTTCTTAAAATGGAAATTTATTGCTGTATATTTTGAATCCTCTCTTACATTCTGCTGTGCACATGGCAATGCTTTTTTTTTCCTTTTCTTATTTTGTATTTAAGCTCACAATGTTTCTTTTTCCTATTGTGTATTTAAGTTTAAAATAAACTTTTTTTTTTTTTAACAGAGAGTCCAGAACCATGCAAAAATCCCTCTAAGCACTACACTGGAGACCTTCCAATCTGATACTGAACCACTTTCCACAAGATTTATATAAAGGAACCTAAAATGCTCTCTTAACTTCTACACCATTCTCCTAAACTATAAGTTTAGTAACTCCATCCAAAATGGAAATAGGTTAGTCTGGCAAAACCTGTCTTAATAAAGGCTCTTTCTGATCACAGTGTCTCCTCATTAACCATTTCATTTCTTTAGCAATACAGTTTTGAATTTTCCCATGAATCAAAGTCAAGTTCAAGGGATTACAGTACGCAGATTCTATTCTTTTCCCCCTTTTTGGAGAACTGCTACTATATATGCTGTTTTCCAATTCTGTAGCCTTTCTCCCATTTGCTGACATCCTCAACCATGGATCAAACAATCACACCCCTCTCTCCCTGCTGCAGTTATTGATTTTAGCACCAGAAGAAGTAGTTCATCTAGGACAGGGAACCTGAACAGAGAATACAACTAGGTGCTAAATTCTCCTCACTGACTAGCCATTATGGCCTGTACTTTCCAATCCAAAGGTTATCATTATCTAGCAGGGAGAAACAAAAGACGAAACACAAGCAAAATAAGTGCTGAACACCTCTGACTTCCCCAGTGTCACTGCCTTATTCCTTCCTTGAGTCTCCACGTTCATGCAATCTAGTATTTAAGGAAAAAGAAAAAACAACACCTTTTTGCTGTCCTTAGCTTTCTTTGCCAGTCTCAATTCATTCTGAGATTTGTGACTCTCTCCATTATCCTTATGATACCATGCCACCTTATAACACTTGATAGCACCATAGCCTCTTCAGCTCTCTGTTCTTGCTTTAGTCTTCTGCCCATAGTTGGTGGGGGGGAGTGGTGGGGGGCGGGAAGGAGAGCATTTTACTTGCTAAATACTCTGTACAGCATTTCACTTTCTTTAGTCAATTTCTCCCATTTCTCTTTTTCAAAATTATTTCTGCTCACATCTGGGATTTTCATTCTTGGAGGATTCTTATACCTCCTGGACTTTCTCCAAAGGAAGTTAGGTCTCTGGGGCAACCTACCTTTCCTCTGGTTCTACCTATCCTTTGAAATCCAACTATTCCTGACTTTCTTCTCCTCTATCAGAAATTCCTAAGAGGCAGTGACTACTCTCCCCAAGATTCCCATTATTTTCATCTCAGGAACCATTTCCTCCCTATTGGCAAGAATCAAATCCAGAAATGAATCTCCCTTTGTTGGTTCCTCTAACTTTTAAAAGATGAAATTATCTTTGAAAAAAGTCAAGAAACTATTCATTGAGGAAGTTGCTTTTTAAGGAGTAATTTAAATTTAGTATGAAAATTAAATGTTATTTTGTCTTCATGGAAACCAAGAATTCACTGTGGGTTATGATGGGCTTATGTGTTGCTATGTTTCAGGTAAAAGATGGCAAGATCACCTTCTAAAAACAGCACAGCATCTCAATAAAGGAATTCCTTTTCAATTACTAGTTTAAAATCTCTCTGAGATGATAGTGTGATACTGATAATGATGACTACTCTTCCTCTATTTGCAAATGATAATTTCTTTTTTAAAGATATTATCATGGGCTTAGTGATACTGCCACCAACTGTTAAAAATATGAATCACACTGGAGTTTCATTTAAACATTAAGAGACCATAAACCTACAGCTATATAAAATAATTAGAAAGAAATACATTTTTATAAAAGACCATCTTTTTTAAAAAAAGCCCTCAAAGTCATTTAAGATGCTAAGCATTCTTTTCACCTATTCAATGACAAAATATACATCTAAGATGTTTTGAAGTTTCTATATAGAATCAATATTCAATTTACATATCCAAATCATCACATGATATGAGAACTAAATTGGTCTTAACATGTATTTCTTGCTGGACTTTATAAGTACCTCCTCTATTTCAAAGCAATTTCTTCTATTTCCAATATAAAAACCCTGAAGAATTTTTTGAAAGGAAACCACAAGGAAGAGGAGAAAGAGGAAGAGAGAAAATCTGGAAATTAATTTTTTAAATGAACATTACAATTTTTTGTTTACATATAATTGAGAAGGAAAATAAAATAAAAACTAGCCACAAAGAAGAAACCACATAATTCTGTAAACAATACACAGTCTAATAAATAGTGCTATATTTTGGTTTTAGATGTGCTACTATGAAATATCAAGAAACACATAGGCATTATACATAATACACAGATATGTCAAACAGTTCAGAATAACAGCAATTAGCCTACTAGAACAAGGCAATTAATAATTGATTACTTTGAGAATTGCCTAACTTAAATGAAATTCTTACAATATAAGATAATAAAATGTGGTGCTATTTGCTACACAAGCAATTAAGAAATGCGAGCCAGCCACTATATTTTTGGGCCAGTAATCAGGTTTTGAGGACCCTGGATGAACAGTTCTTATCCAATTTCTCCATTTAAAAATAACAGCACTACACGATACATTTTGAGAATGAATCTTATATAAGATGATGCTTGTTATATAAGCAAACCAAATAATATGTATTTATATAGTTCATTATGAATACTCTATCTGCAATACAATAACATTGATATGTATATAAATGTATTAAAAACCTGATATAACATATTTATATATTTAAATATAATATATTAAACATATACTTAATTATTAATAATTTCGTGTTGATAATATATTTAATTATTTATAAATATATATTTAAACATAATATATATTTATAATATATAAAAAACACACTGTTTCATTTGATCCTCAAAACAATCCCTAACACTTCCTATATAGTATCTCATTTGATCCTTGTAACAACACTGTCAAGTAGGTGCTATTATTATCCCAATTTTACAGATAAGGAAGCTAAGGTTGAAGAGGTTCAGTGACTTGCCCAAAGTCACACCTCTAGTAACTATCTGAGGGTGGATTTGAGGTTTGGTCTTCCTGATTTCACATCCTATGCTCATCCTCTAAACTGTCTCTCTGCTCCTATGTACATGCATCTACATATATAATTTAAATATGTTTGATATTACTAACAGAATTAAGGGCACAAAGAAAAAAGTAATTAACTTTAAGATTGAGTTTGTGATCAATTTATTTTAGTGATCCATAGCAACAACTGACATTAAAAATAGGTCTATATAAAGATATTTTACCATCTTAATAGAACTCCTTTGTTTTTCTTCCCAAACATCACTACTCAACTCAAGTGTGCAATGAACACTTGCTTCTCTTTCATAGGATCCCAAAATCAGTAACCTGCAATATAAAAATGAAAAACGGGCATGGGTTATTAGAACAGTTATGCTAATTTTTACAAATCTTTCATACAGTCATAAACTACAATACAGTGACACAAGCCTATCCTTTATTTCCAGTTTAGGTAAACAGAATGAAAAATTCAAATCAAGTTCTTGTTGCACCCTCTAGTGGAAAAAAGATATACAACCAAAATTAGTTCTTACTATAGTAAGTATACATATATAGGAGCTAAATTGGATCAAAACGTATTACCTACTTTGATGGCTAAGGTAGTGACTGCAATTAAGGTGAGTCATATCAATCATTCATTCAATAAACATGAACTTATTAAGTGGCCACTATGTTCAAAGAAAGTACTATGCTGACTACTGAATATATACAATGGCAAAAATTAAACAGGCCTTCTTTTCCCCAAGTATTGAGGGATTTTTTTTCTCACTTAAAAAAAATACATACATACATACATACATATAAATATATATATAGAGAGAGAGAGAGACAGAGAGAGAGAGAGAGAGACAGAGAGACAGAGAGAGACAGAGAGAGACAGAGAGACAGAGACAGAGAGAGACAGAGAGAGAGAGACAGAGAGACAGAGAGAGAGACAGAGAGACAGAGAGAGAGACAGAGAGAGACAGAGAGACAGAGAGAGAGACAGAGAGAGAGAGACAGAGAGACAGAGACAGAGAGACAGAGAGAGAGAGAGGCAGAGAAAGAGAGAGAGAGACAGAGAAAGAGAGAGAGAGACACAGAGAGAGAGAGAGAGACAGAGAAAGAGAGAGAGAGAGAGAGAGAGAGTTGTTTTTTGGGGGAGGATCCAAATTCTTCATAAAAATATCTGGAGTTAGTACTGCTTGGAAGAATCTTTTGAGTATCAGTGTTCCTTTTAGAATAGCTATCCTTTATTCACACAGAAATCACAGCAGCTCCTGGACTGTGGAGAACTAAAGAAATGCTTAAGTTTTCACATCATTCAGGGACACCATGTTTCCTTCTTAAAAATTAGAATTTCTGAACTGTAAACTTAACACAATGTAATAATTACCATGTTTTTGGCATTAAAGGAAATAAAAAGTCTGGAAAACATGAAAACTGCTAATCTCCTTAACTTCTATGCTGTCTTTGAAATCACAATTTGAAAATAATTTGGATTTTGGGATTTAGTCTCTTAGTCTATGTGGATATTTTACTGCTATACAACTGTTTGAGGAGATAAAATGTATTAGAGAAATAAGAGGCAGTTAGAAAATTAAAAAAAAAAAGTCTTCACCATTTTGATGGCCTACCTAAATGCTGAAATAGAATAATGACCTAGAATGAAAAAGACATAACACTTAATCACAAGGGCTCTGTGAAGCTGGTGTTTCAGGTTTGAACATTAAAGTATGATTATCATGGAAGCTCACAATAGCCATTATTTTCCATCTAAATACAAAATACCAGGGATTATGTATCTTCCTTTTTCATTTTACTCAGCTGGATTTTGCTGCCACTCTCTGGTAAAAATAGTTAACTATCAAGTGAACTACATAATGCAGGCTTCTGTATATCAGCCAGCTAGAGAAATCATGAAATCATTTGTGGTCTAGCTAACAAAGAATTCATATTAACTTCCAATATAAAAACAAACACTGTTAAAAAAAATTTCTGTAAAATTTACTTTAATTTAGAGCAATTAAATAAAGAGAGGGATGCCTTTTGGTGAGAACCCATCTCAAAAGTCCTTTGGTAAGAACCAGATATCCAATTCCTGACAATCCTTTAAGCCCCAATTCAAATGCTAGTTCCTTTGCAAAATCTTCACTGACTGCCTGACAAAAGTCAATTCAATATAACAGACAATTTATTAAGCACCTACTATGTGTATCAAATACTGTGGACACTAAATAAGAAGTCTATATCTTTAAGGCACTCCAATTTTATAGTGATAAGTAAATATAAAATAAAAAAAGTAAATTAAAAGTGATTTCATGAGGGGAGAAAAAGCTAACAGCTGGGCAAGGGAGGTAGGGATTGAAAGGTCAAATTTTAGGAAGTCGCACTTGAGTATAAGCCTAGGGTGGAGGCTGGGATTCCAACAGACATTATGTGATGAGAGTATCCCAGGCATAGGCTCAGATTCATATTTGAATATCAAATATCATATCAAATCATATACAGATTCAAGGAGGCAAGAGACGGAGGTACATACATAGGCAAGTTAGCCAATGTGACCGGAATACAGAACCAATGCAGGATGGGAAACCATGTGAACTCAAGACAGACGAGTAAGATCATGAGAGGCTTTAAAAGCTAATGGGAAGAGTTTGTTTTACCCTGGAGCCAGGGTTCTTAACTTTTTTTGTATCTCAGTCTTCTTTCGCAATGTGGTAAAGCCAATGAATCCCCTTCTCAGAAAAACATTTTAAAATAGTTGAAGAACATGCTAAGTTTCAGTTAGAGGTTAGTAAAAATAAAGATACAATGTTTTCCCTATCCAAGTTCACGTACCTCTCCCAAACCCTTTATCCAGGGATAAAGCAGTCAGGAGAAGGAAGAGGTTGCAGAATGGTGGCTGCTGACATTTGGATGATCATAGATCCAGAATGGGAAAGGAATTCTGAAGTCATCTAGTGTCATTTTGCTTTCATCTTTTTCGCTTTGAATTTCATCTAGTTATTTTGCTAATAAGGAAACTGAGGCCCAGGGACTTGCCCAAGGTTGTACAGGTATCATTGAATTTGAAGCCAGGTCTTCCTGTCTCCAAGCCCACTACCCTACCTACTATTTCCTAACAGAGCTGCCTTAAAGTAGAATGGCCTAATTCAGGAGGTAGTGGGGTTTCTTTCCCTTGCCAGAGGTGTTCAAGTGAAGACTGGGGGAATACCTGATAGGGATGTTGTTCTCCTGGCTGTCCTTCACTTTTGGATGTGTGAAAAGTTTGTTTATGCTTTTGTCAAATGTGACAAGTAAGCTCTCCTTCCTCTCTACACCTTTCTTACAGAACTTTGTTTATCATGTCTTTTTTTATGTGGACAAGGACTCTTATTCTTCTCTGTATACCTGCAAAGCACTTTGTTCAGTGCTTTGCACTCAAATATTTGGAATGAATGCCAGTTAGCAAAAGATCAAAGTACCAAACAGCATCTGGCATGAGATGTGTAGAGTATACAATGATGCACTGATTGTAGGGTCTTCTGGACAGTGGAACCCTGTCAATGAACCTATGAAATCCAGATCAAAACTTGGGTAGAGGTACACGAGCTTATGAGAAAACTCATGGTGCAGGGACATTATCAGGTAGAGCAGGGACATATATATTGAGCACATAATGGAGGTAAGGCAATATAGAGGGGTGTGTGAAACATATACGTGTGTGTGTGTGTGTGTATACAGTGGTTTTTTTATGTATATATGTGTGTGGAGAGAACAGCTAGATTAGGTGATAGATAAAGAGACAGATAGATAGAGTGGTTGTTGTCCTGCATTCTCAGAGGACCAAAATGACATCACTATACTTAAGTTTCAATGTGGCCAAATGGCCAATCAGATCAACATGACTTCAGAATGTTCTAATGCAGGTGAGGCACAAATAGTCTATGTGAACATTTGGGGTAGATTCTCCAAATCTGCACATCATGTGTTTCCTTTGAGCTGTTTCAATTCTGCACCACACTATCACTCACTTCTATTACACTTATCACCACATGTCAGGTCCCTATCAACTACTTCCCAATTCCTAGACATCTCCTGACCTCTTCCAGGTTCTATTCTACACCTAATTTATGCTAAACATCTACTATCAGATGACTCTTTTTCTACCTGATCATATCATTTCACTATTCAAACTCTTCTTTGGTTTCCCCAGTCTACTAAATAACTTTACATTCAAAGAAATCTATGTGACCTCACCCCAAATAACCTTTCCAACACAAACCTACTACTTCAGCTAGAGTGATATGTGCTTCATATGAGTCCTAAGCATTCCTGTTGTTTGTAAATCTTAGCCCATTGTTCACTTTATGTGATAACTTTCTCTTACCATGTTCATATCCCACCTAACCTTCAAGACTTAGCTCAAATCTAATCTGGAACTTCTCTCTCCTATAAAAGCCTATAGAAATGCTCTTTGATCAATTCTTTGGGCACTTATCTCGTGCTAATCTTTTGCTCTGCACGTATTTTATCTTGTCTGAACAAGACTGGTGAAGCAGATTCTCAATGAATATTTAAGGAATGAATTATTAATTGGGGAGGAGGGAGGTGAATATCCTCCCAAGGAAAACTTTGCATCAACATAGTACAACACAATAAACATTTGTTAAGTGCCTAGTATGTGTCAGGCACTAAATCTACAGTATAAACATATTCAAAATGTTTAAGTTTGATTTTATAGTATGATACTGAAATACTATAAAAAATTTATATTTTTTTAACAACAGATTTTACAATTATAGAAGTATGTTAAATCCAAATATACTACAAGCCAACATCACACTGAAAACAGCAACATTTCTAGGCATCGTATTTAAAAAATACAAAACCTTAACTTTCAGGCCAGCTAGGTGGCATGTTGAATAGAGCACCGGCCCTGTAGTCAGGAGGACCTGAGTTCACATCTAGCCTCAGACTAGCTGTAAGACCTTGGTCAAGTCACTTAACCCCAACTGCCCTGCCTTCCCCCCTCAAAAAAGAAAAACAAACAAAAAAAGTCCCCTTAATTCTGTACCCTAAGTCCTTTTATTAGGTCTGGCACATAGCAGGTATGGACTACTGCTCGACAAAGGAAAAATGTAAGCTGCAGTCCATCATTATAGTCAAGTGCAAATAGAAAAACAATAATATAATCAAGAAACACTTATTTTGAAATGTAACATGGAAGATTAGCAAACTAAAACTGACGAAATTTTAAAGTGGGAAATTCTTGCAGAAAGCAGCTTTCAATCAAAATCAATATGGTTAACCGAGAATAATTTGACTGCACCCTAGAAAAATTTTAAAGAGAGCAATTCCAAAATACTTTAGCATGCTGGTATAATTTATCTGCAAGTACAAGTAAACCAGACCCATAGGACTGGAAAGGATTTGAAGACAACTACTAATGCATATCAAAATGTGTGAACCTATATTATCTTTAAGTAGAATATTTAGAAGACTAAAAGACTCCAAAACTTTTCTAGGTAACCTCAGTAGATGTCAAATGTCCAGGCCTAAACCAGAGTAAAAGGTAACTGGGAAATATTTTTTAAAAACTAACAAAAATGCAACAAAACATAATGTTAATTGTGATTTTCTAAGTCAGCATGTAGTCCCTTGGGATCTGTTTCAACTTGAGTTTGAAACCACTGATCTTTGGTTTTTGTTTATTTTTTTTATTTTTTGCTTTTTGGAGGGCAGTTGGGGTTAAGTGACTTGCCCAAGGTCACACAGCTAGTTTTTTGTGTTAAATGTCTAAGGCCGGATTTGAACTCAGGTACTCCTGACTCCAGGGCCGGTGCTCTATTCACTGCGCCACCTAGCCGCCCCTGATCTTTAGTTTTTGAACAACTTGCACTGCCACCTTTTCTCTTTTCTAGATTTGTTTATTTTTTACCTAACAAACTGGTGGGCCTGGACATGCTCTACAGCTGGCTCAGGAACAAAGAAACACCTAAATTAGAAGGCTCTCCAAATCAAAACTTCTCATGACTAAAATCAACCTTATTGTTCTTTTGGTTACAGTAGAAAAATCTGAATCCTCACTATCAGCTACATATTTCATACTACATGTATACACCAAGAGATACCTAGAAAGTTAAATTTTTATTTAACAAATAAATTACCAGCTTAACTGGGTCTTTGAAAAATATACACTTTGAAATAAAGATGTAAAATTTTAGAACTAAAAATTTTAGTGTTAAGTGCAAGCCCTTAAATATTATCTAAACACAAATATTTATCCAGCTAAGGCTGCATAGTGGGTAAGAGTGCTAGCCTTGAAGCCCGGAAGATTTAAGATCAAAACCTATCACAGACAATTCTTGACTATGTTCACCTTGGGCAAGTCACTTCAGCTCTCTCCACTTCAGTTTCCTCATCTACAAAATGTGGATAATGAAAACACCTACACTTCAGTGTGGTTGCGACAATAAAATAAAAAGATATGTAACGTACTTTGTAAACTTTAAAATGTTACATAAATGAGAGTAGCAGTACTAGTAGCAGCAGTAGTACTATCGTTATTATTATATATTTGTTTTTAAATCACCCTTTTGGAATCCTGAAGAAAGAAGAAACTGAGAAGCCCTAGCATTATAGTGTTGGCTGCTAAGATTATTTGGTTATCTCTTTAGAATAGAAAAAAATGGCTCTTATTTCTTTCTAAGGCATTATTAAGAGACAGATAAGTTATATTTCCTGAGAATTTGTGTATTTTAAAAGATGACTTCAGATAAAAAGGATCCTATTCTTTTTTCATAGACAGCCCGTATACATATAAAACAGTCTATGATAAAGATATGACAGTGACTGTCAAACACTGCTGTTTTAAGAGGTGTACATACAGATTTACTACTGATGCAGAAGTCATTCTTGAATCAGATGTCTATTTGTGGTCAGATGACCAATTTGCTATATTAAAAATAAAAATTAATACAAAGCTAAAAAAGAAAAAATAGAATAAAAATATGGAGAACAACTCTAATCTACTAAAACAAGTTATACACTACCAAAAGTAGGGAACAGATAACAGAAAAGACATTGACACCTAAAAGGATGTTCAGAAGTTTCATAAGCATCTATTAACTGTCAGAATTAAGGAGACTCCAAAAAATATAGAAAAAGCCCTCCTTCAGGGGGCTATTAAGTATTATTAAGTATGGAGAAATGGCACCCAAGATTTAGACAATTTTAGAATATCAATTCATTAGCAAAAATCTCATACAATAAGATTACAAGGAGGGAAGACAACACCTGGAGACATGTCATTTCAACTTTGGACAGTAAATACTGTCAAGAAGATTTTCCTGACATCAAACAAATTTAGTTCTGACATTTTCCCTCAATGCCAAGAGAAAGTGATCAAGGTCCTAGCAATTTTGGTGGGCCTTTATGTTAAACATATGGGAGGACATTCTAGGCCCAGCACTCTTATCCACTGTACTATCTCGCTACCCACTAGCTGGAGTACTATCAGACATCAAACAATATTATGAAACAATCACCAAAACTTGGCCAGAAATTAATAAGAAAAATTAGTTTAGATTAGATCTACAAAACTAAAAAATAAACAGAACAATGCTCAACAGACCCAACATTACAAACTACTAGGAGAAGGGCTTCTTCAACCAAACTAAAAAGCAGTATGGCAGAAAACTGGTTTAGACCATCAACTTCCACAACATACCACAAAAAGCTCCAAATGAATAAACAAACATAAAGGTCATATTACGGATAAAAAAATTTTGTTAAAAAAAAAAAAAAGGGCAGATCAGCATTCTATAATGTGTATAATTCAAATCATTTATTTTCTTCAGTGATATTTTTAACAGCAAAATTATAAGAAAAATATATCAGAAGTAAAACATAACTCACATAATACTGCTTATTTGTCCTATGGAATGGAATGTGCCCCACTAATAAAAATGACATGTTATGGAAGCCTTATTTTTCAGAGAAGCTAGGTTCTAATCCCTGTTATTTTAACTACATGTGTGATGCTGCAGAAGTTACTTTAAATAGCTATATCTTGGTTTTCACGTGTGTAGAAAAAAGGAGTTGGACCATATGACATCTAACAGTCCTTCTCTGGGGCAGGTAGGTGATGTAGTGAATAAAGCACCAGCCCTGAAATAAGAAGGACCTCAGTTCAAATCAAACTTCAGACAATTACTAGCTATGGGACCCTGGGCAAGTTACATAACCCCAACTGCCTCAAAAAAAAAAAAGCCACACACAAAGAAACAAAAATAATCCTTCTAGCATTTGTCCTAGGATCCTAAAACTAAATATATTAACAGAGGCTTTATGACATTGTCAATTTTACCCTATTTACACCAATATAAGGTAGTTTAATGTTACTTATTCATGGAGAAGAAAAATTAATTTAGTTGTAGCCGGTCAAAACAAGGAAAGGTATTAGACAAATCTCAAATATAAGGGATGTTTCAACTGATTTAAACTACTAAGTTTTTAAAAAAAACTTGTCTCCTTTTAATGTTTTTATTAAATGTCTTTAGTTTTTTACATACTCATTCATAGTTTCCCCTAGTATTCCTTCCTCTTCCCCTCCCAGGTAGCTATTCCATATAATGGAAAAAGAGGGGAAAATTGCCACAACCATTTGATACATTGAAAAAGTCTGAAACATGTAATGACCCATACTTGTGCACCTCCCAGCTCCATGAACAAGTTAGTGGTGTCCTCTCATGCATGATTTTTATCATCTTGCTACATTCACTTTTGGTTTTTTTGGCACGATGATTCTTTCCATTTATACTGTTGTAGTCATTGGCAGTTTTCTTGGTTCTGCTTACTTCACTGTGCATCAGTTCTTGCAGATCTCTCCATGCTTCTCTGTATTCATCATACTCCATCATTTCTTACAAAACAGTAGTACTCCACTGCTGTTCCATCATTTTCAGTCACGTCTGACTCTTCATGACTCTATTTGGGACTTTCTTGGCAAATATATTGGAATGGCTTGACATTTCCTTCTCCAGCTTATTCCAGATGAGGCAACTAAGACAGGGTCAAGTGACTTGTCCAGAGTCACCTAGCTAATAAGTGTCTCTGGCCAGATTTGAACTCAGAAGTTAAGTCTTTCTGACTGCAGGCCCAACATCCTATCTACTGCACCACCTATCTACTCACAATAATCCGTTATTTTTTATTTTTATTTTTTATTTTTTGCCTTTTGGAGGGCAGTTGGGGTTAAGTGACTTGCCCAAGGTCACACGGCTAGTTTTTTGTGTTAAGTGTCTGAGGCCGGATTTGAACTCAGGTACTCCTGACTCCAGGGCCGGTGCTCTATTCACTGCGCCACCTAGCCGCCCCCCGTTATATTCTTATATCATAATTTGTTTCGGTATTCCCCAGTCAGTGGACATCTGTTTTGCTTCCAATTTTTTGCTATCATAAAAAAGTGCTGCTATAAATATTTTGGGTGTATATGGGGACTTTCTTTTAATCAATGGCTTTCTTGGGAAAGAAGCCCAGTAAAGAAGACTTTGAGTCAAAGGGTATGGACATTTTAATCGCTTATTTATGTTATTCCAAATTGCTTTTGAAAATCGCTGTACTAATTCAGAGCTCAACCAACAATGTATTAGTGTGCCTATCAACCCACAATCCTTCCAACACTGTTTACTGCCATTTTGGGGTTGTTTTTGCCAATTTGTAGGGTGGGAGATGAAAAAACTTCATGCATGTTATAATTTACATTTCCCTAATTATCAGTGATTTGGAGCATTCTTTCATGTGGTTGTGAATACCATGCAATTCTTCTTTCAAGGACTATTTGTTCATATCCTTTGACCAGTTATCTATTGGAGATAAACTAATTTTTAACATATCACATAGAAGTTAAAAAAAAACAACCAATTTCTATGAAGAAAACAATCTACATTTTCCTAAACCAACTATTATTTGCTATCAATTTTTAAAATGTTAAAATTTTAAGCACTCTACCGTGACTTAACTTTTCAATGTTTAAATGCTTTTTAATTTCATCATCCTTCTACTGATGCTGGTATCAAAGCCTCTGTATCTTGGCAGATGGGTCTTAAACAGTGGTCATACTCAAATAAAAAGATATCCCTACAGCTACATACTGACTTGGAAAACCATAAATTAATATTTTACATTTATTGTATTTTTATCTATTTTGACAAACCACTCTCAATTACATTTTAATCTGCTTGGGCCTTGACTTTGACACCACTGTTTGTGAAGACTGGCTACGGCTATGGCATATTACCATCCAGATGAAAAACCTTTCTGAACTGGCTAGGCTGGTTCTCTACATACAGTCTGTCAACTGAGCATTTACTATAACAGTTAAAATGGGAGGAGTGCCTATTTTAAAACACTCAAAATTACAATTCTCCCCAGCAACTCAATGTGGGTCTAGCTTCCATAAAACAGCATTATAATAGCTATATCAAAGCATAACTCATTATCAGCATTCAATTGAAAAGACTTAACACTACTGCCCATATCTGAAAGGATAAAAACAAGTTTAAAACCAGTTTTGGCTACAACAAGCACGAAAACATGTTTGTCTGTGACAGTCACTGGTACTACTAAATTTGGGACAGTGGATTATTTCTTTGGCTACCTATTTTTATGTTTCTTCCAATGTCAAAATTTGTTCTCAACTTGTAAAAACAACTTAGAGAGCCTGAGTACCATGTACAGAAATACACTGTAAAATTGCTGCTGATAAAAAAAATTCAATTTACTTTCACAGGATACATAACAATGGCATTGGGAGCTAGACAAAAATATGTAAATATAAATTATTGGATTTATATTTTATTCAAGATCAGTTTCTAAAAATCACAAAATGAGACATTCATAGAAAACCCCATGATAATAATAAAAGTAAATCTATCTATGCACCATTCTGACAAACTTGGTCATTTTTAAACAGGTCTCTGTTCAAATAGGAGATGATGAATTATGAAAATGTATGTTTAAAAATTAATAAGCCAGGAAACTATAGTCCATTCATTAAAGAAAGCTAATTCAAAATAAGAGTATCCACCTTCCAAGTCTTTCCATGGTTCTTTTTCAAAATGTTATTGATTTTTACTAACAGAAAAATTAGTTCTTATAGCTTTACCCAGGAAACATATTACTTGAAATTAATATTAAAGATGTTCTCTTTCACTTAAATCTTGTAAGAATTTAACATTGTATTTTGAAATAGTAATGTATTTTCATGTAGAGTCCAAGAATTATAGTTCTGAATAAATGAAAAAGTATTTACTAATTGCTTACTAATCGGTCAAGATGCATTTCCTAAGTTCCTACTATGTGCTAGGCACACATTACAAAGGCACATTACAAAGAAAGGACAGAAAACAGACCTGTAGCTCACAATATAAAGGGGGAGACGAGGTGCAAACAGCTATATGCAAACAAGATATAGAGAGAACAAATTAGAGTTATGCCAGAGAGAAAGCACCGGGATTAAGGCAAATTGGAAAAAGGCTTCTTGAAGAAGATGAGACTTTTGCTAGTACTTGAAGGAAGCCAAAGGGGCCTGAAAATGGAAGTGAGGAAGGTGCATATTCTAAACAGGATAGTTGGTGAAAATGCACAGAACTAGGAGATGGAAGGCTGTGTGGAAGGAGCAGCAAGAAGGCTGGTGTCACTAGATCACGGAGTACATCAGACTGGAAAGGTGGGAGGGGGACAGATTAGGAAAGGTTTTGAATACCAAACAGAGGACTTTATATCCGATCCTGGAAATGGCAATAACAACAGTAACAATGACAGCAATAATAACAGTGACATAAAGCTGTAAGGTTTGCGAAGTGTTTTATAAATGTCATTTCACGTGATGCTCACAGCACTGAGAGGTAGACTCTTATTACTAACCTCCATCTTACAGATGACACAACTTAAGCAGACAGCAGTTAAGTGACTTGTCCAGGGTCACATCACTAGTAAAGGTCTGAGGCTGAATCAGGTCTTCCTTACTCCAGGTCCAGTACTCTCTCCACTGTACCATCCATCTGCATACTGGTAATAAGGAACCATAGGAATTTACTGAATAAGATGGTAACAAGCTCACATTTGCTCTTTAGAAAGATATTTCTGACAGCTGACTGGAGGATGGACTTGAGCAGGCTATTACAACAGTCCAGATGTGAGGTGATGGGGGCCTACATCAAGGTGGTAGAAGATGGTAATTCAAAGAAAGGAGGTATACACACGATGTTTTGAATGTGGAATCAGCAGGCCTTGGATATAGGGGATGAGGGAGAGTGAAAAGTTGAAGATAACACTAGGCTGAAGCCTGGTACCCTTCACTGTATTAGGGAAGATAAAAGCAGTAGAGGCAGTAGTAAAGAAAAGGTTTTGGAGGAAAGAGGGGTGGGGAAAATGATTTGATTTTGGATATATTGAGTTTAAGACAGCTATGAGACAACCAAATACAGATGTCCAATAGGCACTTGGAGATGTGAGACTGAAGGTTAGGACAGAAGTTAGGGCTAGATAAGCAGGTCTGTGAATCACTTTCATAAAGATAACAGAATCTTTGGGAGCTGATGAGATCACCAAGTGAAACAGTATGAACAGGAGAGGAGTCAGCTCCTCAGACACTAAAACTATTTTGTATAGGCATGATATAGCCATAGCCAGCTAGGTGGCAGGCCTGAAGTCAAGAAGACTTATCTTCCTGAGTTCAAATCTGGTCTCAGATAATTATTAGCTATGTGAGCCTGGACAAGTCACTTAACCCTATTGGCCTCAGTTTCCTCTCTGTAAAATGAGCTGAGAAGGAAATGGCAAACCATTCCCGCACCTCTGCCAAGAAAACCCTCAACAAGGTCACAAAGAATCAGACATGACTGAGACGACTGAACAAAGTCAAATCCATTTACAGCCAATTAAATAAAGAATATCTGTCAGAAAGTATTACGGGAGTACATTTTTAAAAACTGTATTTGTAACAATGAAAAAGCTGATAAAGGATATTTTATCCAGACTAATAAAACCACCTCTTTACTTTCCAGTTTCAAGTGATTTAAAGGAGCAAGGGTCTTCCATTGGTTAGTGGATTAAGAGTGACCACACAGATCTAACTCTACAGAAGAACACTACCTTTTCCCATTCTGGTAATTGACAGGATATTGACGCATCTAAGGGTAACCTTCTCCTTCAAACACTAGAAGGGGTAGTACTAGGGATCTATCCATTCCATGGGAAAAACCCCTATTCATTTTGCATTTTCCATTTAATTTTTTTGGGAAAATCCAAATAATTCTTCTAAGACAGTAGTCTGGGAGGAAGGGGACAGAGATCTGGTTATTCAACTATGTTAATAGTTACTACTTATTAAAATAATTACTACTAGTGTTAACCCAGAACTGTATTGTTACATTATCCTGACTTTTCTCTTTTGTGTTTCTAAAAACGTTACTTAAAATTGACTTGGAGCAGAAATACATCAAAGAGCACATCCATTTTAGATAGCTCTCTAAGTCAGAAATGGCTTGGAATTAGATTAATCTTAAATTAAATAAAATTATTTCTAGAAGACTGGTGCTTAAATGGAGAGTACAGTATATTTTTTCTTTGATAACATCCAGAACTTACTCTGTGCTCCTGATGATGGATAAAAAGGAATATACTATTGCATATGTATATCCAAGCTATGCTATTACGCCTTGGGCCAAAGGGGTAAAAAAGAGGTAAAATTTATAACGGATGTCATTTATTTTTCCTTCTAGGTCTTCTGATACTAAAAGAACTAAATAGAAAATGACATCCACACATTAATGGGATAGGTACCACAAAGTACAGATGTAATACCCAAAATTATGTATGAGATTGGGTCCATGTGTGGGGGGGTGGGGTGTTAGAGTAATAAAAACAACAAAAGCTAGCATTTATATAACAAGCAAATGTGAGTCTGCATTTGAACTCAAGTCTTCCTGAGTGCAAGTCTATCACTCTTCCTACTACATCCACTATACCACCTAGCTACCTTTCTTCCACCTATTTAAAGGTCTCTCTCTCTTTGGTAAATCACACAAATAACTTTCTCCTGGTTTTTATCTCACCAAAAGGTTAAGAGGATCCAAGTTTCCAACTTTCAAAATACAATGCCACCTCTCAAATAATAAGCTTAGTACCCTTAAATAAGTTTTCCTAAGGGTTTTTATTGCTAATAATGATAAAAAAACAACCAAAGGTTAAAATTAGGAATCAAAAGTAGAAAGTTACGAAGTTAGAGGAAATCTTGACTGCTTGGGTGAAGATATCCCTAGACTCAAAAAGATGTAAACAAAATCCCCTACCCTAAACATAAAGTGACATCATTTCTTTTCATTTTTATTCCCAGTCTGTTAAGCTTTCAATTCCTTTTTTTTTATTCTTGGGGCGATTTCAAAGTCACCAAAATGATTTTATGTTCTTCTGATGAAAAGGGTGCTGGGCCTGAAGTCGAAGAAGCAGCATCTAAATTCTAACTCTAGTAACTTAGCAATTATGTGACCCTGGGCAGCCCATTTCACCCCACTAAACTTCATCTGATCATCTACAAAATCAAGACAGCCATCTAAAGAACTTCGGAGGTGCCTTCTAACTCTAAGTCTATGGCTCTATGGTCTTGGAATGTTGTTGAGAGGAAGAAAAAATATCAAGTCAAACCTCTCTGGCCAGCTTTAAAAGCCACAAGTGATCTGAAACATCTCTTAGGTTCTAAGGCCAAGTAAAGCTGATACTAAGTATTTGATTTAAAGTTTTATGATGGTGACTACATTAATTTTAAGCAACTTATGATGCAATAGATTATTTTTATGAAAGTAATTTTAGTAATAAAGTTACTGTTTATGATAGATTTATTCAATTTATTATTATAATAACAGACTTATTATATCACAATAGACTCATTCAAGAAAGAACTGTGAGAGCTACAAAGATTCAACAAGACAACCCTTAACATTAAGGAATTGTAATGGTAATGTAAATGAGACGATCCTTCCCATCTATTAATAAGCCCATGTGAACTGCTGAAGTCACATGGAAGCCTAAGACACATGAGTTTGAGTCACATGAAGCCTGTGGTAGGAGGAGCTTGCTGAATGGGTGGAGCAGGAGGGGTGGAGCAAAGTTCAGAGGAAGTTGGTCACAGCAGTAAGAGTTGAGGGAGAGAGAGGAAGCAGGCTGAAAGCTGTGAGTGTTCATTTGTGGGAAGGCCCTAACGCGGGGAAGGCTTGGGGATGGCAGTCCCCCTGCATTGTTATTAAGTATAGATTTCTTTGCCGTTAGGATGGATTTGACTTTCTGGTGTTTGAATAAATGTTTTGGTTTTGTCTTCCACGTGGAGAGTGTCATATTTTGCAATTCAGAATTATGCCAGCATATGTGTAGCTGCTGTAGGCACTGTGAATATTGCATTGCTATTACAGGAATTTGTAACCAGTAAGAGAATTAAAAAACATGACAATGAGTAACATAATATAAGAGAGAAAAAGGGGGGGGGAGGGAGAGGGAGAAGGAGGTATACAGGTACAAACTACAAGAAATGCAAAGTAATGTGGAAACTGATTCTGGCTAGGATGATCAGGGAAGGAATGAAAATGCTATGTGAACTAGATCTCCAAGGATGGGGAAAATCTCAACAGGCATAAGTGGGAGGTACATACAACATGCCAGTGAGGGATGTCTCTTCCTCTGAGGCAGATACTGAGTATTAGAAAAAAAGTTATAATACTTTTGGGGCATTATTTTCCTTTCTAATGGTACCAAATATTCATAAGTTCAAAAGACACCTAAAGATCTGCTCCATTACTTAAACTCAGATAAAGAACCAGAGCTATATTTAAAGAAAGGGAGGGATAAAAGGGAATTTATCCTCCATTCTTAAAAAAGTTCTCCTGGTCATTCCCGTTTTCTAATGAGAGTTATCAACGTCTCCCTCCATATTCAATTTTTTTTTTTGAAAGGCAAACACTTTATTATGAACACAAGGGCTGGAGGTGAGGGGGGGGGGTGGTCTCAAGGAGAGGGTAGGCTGTCTTGGTCTTGGTGTTGCTGTCTGGCTCGAGAGGCCTCAGCACTGGCCCAAAGCACTGCCCCTAGGGAGGGGTACGGCCATTGCTGGAACAGGGACCCAGCTACTGTTCTGTCAGCCCTGTCTTTGCCTCATTCCTCTTGGGGAGAACTGTAGACCACGCACCTCTTGGGGCATCAGAATAGGCATTAGGGTCCATAGGATTCAACTCTTCATCCTTCCGGCTGGCTTTCTTGCCCTTGGGATAGGGGGCCAACTCTTCCCTATGGTGGTAATGGTTTTCCTTCATCTCCTCTCTTTCCAGCTTTTCACAGCCACAGTCCAGCTTATCTTCCAGATCCAAATTACTTCTGAGTTCCTTGGCTGTCTTGGTGATGACAGAGTTGGGATCATGGGAGTTCAGCCAGGACACAAGATCTGTCTCCAAGTTCCAATAATAAGGAAGGCCACAGAACTGGGTCAAACACCTTGTACCAGTTAGGCAGCAGGCCTTAGATCCTGGTGCCCTCGTAGTCCACAGGGTCTTTGTCATAGTCCTCAGTGATGATCTCTTCCTCTGCATTGGGCTCCATGTGTTTCAGGATGCCGCATGTGGCCAGGTGGGACTGCAGGGCTAGAGGGAGCAGTATGGCAAGGCTTTGCGACCAGCATGCATCTGGGGTGATCCAGGGAGCTCAACAGCCCTGCCCACTCAGGCCCAGTGGAACTGGGGTGGCACAGAGCGGCCAGCGCTCATCTACATTCTAGGTGGGTCCATATTCAATTTTAACAAGCTACCTCTACTTGAATGTTTCCTTTTTAATAAATATATAGTAGAACACCTGACTAAATCTTTCTTGTTTTAAGACCTGTCTTCAGCTCTAAGAAATCAAGCAGTTCTACCTGGTATCAACCTTCCTACATCTTTTCTTCTAACAAAGGGTTTAAATGAGTCTTTGGTTTTCTCTGCTAGCCAGCACTTAGTTTAAAGGTAAATTCCTACAGTGAGGAATTCAACCAACACAGTAAATTTAGTATTAAGGAACTTATCCCCAAGGACTCCAGCGGCTCCTCCCATCACAGGCGTCATGTGACTCAAGCATGTCACACGGGCCTATTAACGGATGGGAAAATCTTCCCATTTACATTACCATTACAATTCCTTAATGTTAAACGTTGTCTTTTCTATCTTTGTAGTTGACACAATTCTTTCTTGAATAAGACTATTGTGATAATAAATCTATTATTACCGTAATAATAAATTGAATAAATCCATCATAAGCTATAACTTTATTACTAAAATTACTTGTATATAACACACAAGCAATGCATAAAAATAATCTATTGCATCACAATACATGGACAATCTATTTTAAAGGACCTTGGGGTTTGGAGCTATTGGATGAAAGAAAGGCAGATGATGCCAGACAAGAAAAAACTTCTTGTGATTGGTCCAGAAGATCACATCACTCCTCTTGGAGTATCCTGAGGGACACAGAGGAGGACAGCTGTCCTATCTCTCACGCAGCCAGTGACTGTGAGCAAATGGTGCCTCTCTTTCTTTTGTGGTTGTTCTTTCCTGGTATTAGGTGAAAGAATATTCCAAGATGAGCATCCAGGTAAGATGGTGAGTTTGAGAGATTCAGAGGTCCCACTGCAAGCGCAAGCAGTAGCAGTGGCTCCTGTAGTGCTAGAGTCTAATAACAGAATCAGCGCCTGCTGACAGATGTAGAAAGATCCACAAAGACAGCAGCAGTTTCAGAGAGAAACCCTTCATGGCCTAAAGAAGCATTGGCTGTGAACTCTCAAGGGGTCCAGCAGAGAGCTATACCTTCTGAGAAAAGAGAAAAGGACTTCCTAGGCTAGGAGCTCAGAGGTGCCCCTTTGCCACATTTGCTCCCTCTTCATGTGCCCAGTTATCTTTGAACTTTGGTACATTTTCCCCAGGAAGGAACAGGAGGAAAGTATGCAAGAAATACTGAGGATGAAATGTTCTTACTATAACCACCTTACTAAATTTCTTTGCTAAAGTTAATTCAAGCTACTGGTTGAGTAACAATGAGATGCACAACAGATAGGGTTGGGGACTCTAATGAACATGGGTACAGGTAAGTCAAAGTAACCTTCAATGAGGCTGTTATATGTGGGGGCTTCATCTGAGATAACCTAGATGACACTGACATTTAAAATGACCCACTAGAGAGATTCACCTGGGAGTCTTATATACCACAGCTTTATGTAATTCATTAGGAAAAAATTGGCATTTTTCCTCTTTTTTTTTAGATTGCTACTGGTCAGTCTGTTTTCCCAGCATGTTTCCTTAAAACTGACACCAGTTCTTTTAAGATAACTTTTGTCTGAATGTTTTTGTCTGAATGTTAATGTATTGAAATCTGTCCAACATAATCCAACTATTTCAAGTAATATATCCAGTACACTATGACAGCTAATGCATGTTTTTGTTTTTCCTTTTCTCTTAAGATGATCTAAACTTTGCTTGCTGGACTAGAGAGAGCATTTAATAAGTGCTTCCTACAAGTCCAACACTATGCTAAATGCTGGGGATACACATAAAAGCAAACAAAATATCACTTGCCCTCAAGAAGCTTATATTAAAATGAAAGAAAACACATTAAAGGAATTCTAAGAGAGGAGAGGGGAGGGGAAAAATTTAGGAAGTATTGGGAAGACCAGGTAGAGAGCAAGATTAGACAAAAACTCACCTTTCAGAGTTTACCTATAAAACTTAAGATAGAGAGAAATCAACTTCAAGTACTTAATATCTTTTGCAGTTTACCTGATCTTTCTCTTTTTTTTTTTAAACTAAGCCTACTCAGCCTAGTGAGAAGGATGAGTATGGACCTCTACTGGAATTTTCCAAGTGACATAGGGATTCTCAGAGAAACTGTGCGTACCCTATATTGTTTTAGGGGTCCCAGAGAATTCAGGTGTTCTGGGTATGATGGGACTCCTAGAAGTTTTGTCCAGACCTCTACTTTGATTCATCATGTTTATGAGATAGATCCCTGGATAAATTTTGGGTGCCCAAAGTTGCTGCAAAGACTTAAAGGAATTTTTTAGGATAAAGTACCATATCATGGGCAAGATGAGCTTGTTCAGAAGCAGCAGTGATTCCATCACTGATAGCTTGCCATGGAATGAATTTCATGAGGACCACACAAGGAAGAAAAACATTGTAGTTTATTAAGTTATTAAGCCCATTCTCCCCAGGGAGATCATGAGAGGCATGGTGAGCATAGGGAACACAAGGGACAAGGTGAGTATAGGCAATATGTGCCCCTGGATTGAAAAATGTTTTTCACCAAGTGTTCTTGCTATAGTTTATTGCTAAATGACTTTTCTAAAAGTGATAGAAATTGTAAAGATTTCTTCTCTATATAAGGAAAACACTTCTTAACAATTAGAGCTGGGGCAGCTAGGTGGCACAGTGAATAGAGCAGCAGCCCTGGAGTCAGGAGGACCTGAGGTCAAATCCAACCTCAGATATTTAAGACTTACTAGCCCTGTGACCTTGGGCAAGTCACTTAACCTCACCAGCCCTGCCTTCCCCTCTGCAAAAAGGAAAAAACAAAACAAAACCAAAAAGAAACAATTAGAGCTGTCCAAAAGTAGAATGGGCTTTCTGAGATAGAAAGTTTCCCTTGTTTTTCCCCCCAGAATATTTTTAATATATTTAAACAATAATATCCAACAGATATCAGTTTCTCTCCTGGGTCAGTATTTTCAGAAAGCAGTTGTGTTTTCAGATGCATCAAGGATAATGTTTCTCAATCCCTAATCCTAGCTATTAGTTCCCAATCTCTATTCCAGAATATTTGAAATTATTTTAAAAAAATTTGTGGTATCCCACTCACCAAATCAAATAACGATAATTAGCATTCACATTAGTTTGGCAGGAGGTGATCTCAAACTGTACCAATAGGATTTCATAACATAAAATTCTTCCCTAGAAGTATTTTCTTTTCAGATCCTGTTTTCTGAGATGTCACTTATAACTTTTATGAAAGAATTACTTTAACATGAGATGAAATTTAGGATTACAGCAATATACCAGATAAAGCAGCAAAAATGATCATAAGATAGGGTAAGTACAGATATTACTTAAATATTATTTACCTCATTTCTCTTGGCTGAAATTCAGCAACGACAGAAAAACATACCTGCTACATTCTAATACGGTAATTTTAAGGCGGCCTTCTTTAAGTCCAAATTTTTGTATGTATAATTGCTGTTCATTTTCTTCTGTTGTGGTTTGAAATGGGAAAAACGGCTTGAATCTGACAAAAATTAAAAAAGAAAAAAAGGTTTAAGTTTCTGGTTTACAAAAACTTTGGGAATAACATAAAATATACTAACATAACCACGTGCAATAAAAGACCAAACAATCCATTTTCTCTTTAGGTCATGTTAATATATTATTTTTATTTTCAACTGGGCCAAGATTAAATCCAGAACTCAAAAACACGTATCTCATGTTGAAAAACATTTGTCTTTCCAAATCCAAGCAAATCAATACTAATGCCAAAAATTAGCTTTCTCCTAATTCCATACCCCATGTCAAAATACCATGCTATCTCTTGGGAATACATAAAAGCTCTCAAAAGTCCTGCAGATTAATACCATATTAGCTTTAATATATCTAAGAATTAGTAACTCCTGGTGAAATTCTAAGCTATATATGCTAGAAAACCTAAATCTAATCTATATAGGTAAAAGAGAAGAGGGGCATGGGACATTAGTCAACTAATTCAAGCATAGAGCACTGGTGCTGAACACACTCCTCTCTCACCATTCTCTTCTCTATAAAGAGAAAATAGGAAGTATAGTTAAGAAAAAGAAGATTACAAAATGAATGGAAATACAAAATTAACTATCATAATTATCAATGTCAATGGGATGAACTCACTCATAAAATGGAATACAATCCACCAATATTTTCTGTATAAGAAATGGATTTAAAAGATATTAAGAGTAAAAATGAGGGTCTAGAGCAGTGGTTCTCAACCTTCCTAATGCCATGACCTTTTAATACAGTTCCTCATGTTTTGGTGACTCCCAACCATAAAATTATTTTCATTGCTACTTCATAACTGTACTTTTGTTACTGTTATGAATCATAATGTAAATATCTGATATGCAGGATGTATTTTCATTGTTACGAATTGAGCATAATAACCCACAGGTTGAGAACCGCTGGTCTAGAGTAAAATCCATTATGGTTCAGTTGAACTCAAAATGACAGGGGTAGCAATTATGAACTCAGAGAAGGCAACAGCAATACAGACTTGATTAAGAGATAACCAAAGAAACATACTGAAATATACAAAAGATAATGAATTAATACCACATAAAACACATACAAATATGGATCAAATGGCAAAGTGTCTAAGTACTTAAAGAAAAAGCTGAGTGAATTACACAGAGAAATAGACAGTAAAACTGGTACTCATAGCAGTAATACTGGTACTATTTAAGAAATGAGAGAGGTAGATGAGTAGAACACACTAAATATACAAAGTTCATAAGAAAATCAACACAGTAGTCTAGTATTTGAGGATTTGAGGCTTAACAGATCCAAAGACTTCAGCTACCAAGATAACGACTTACTATTCAACAAAAACGCTTGGGAACATTTGAAAGCAATCTGGCAGAAAGTAGACATAGACCAACATCTAGTCACATATATCAAAATTACCTCCAAATGAATATATGACTTGACACAAAGTGTGACATCATAAACAAATGAGAGGTATAAAGAAGAAATTATTTTTTCAGGGAAGGGTCTAGTTTCTGGTATATTAGAAACTGACTGAAATTTATAAGCAATTTCACAACTGGCAAATGATCAAAGGATGCAAATAACTTCCTAAGGAAGAAATCTAAACTAGCAATAGCTAAAATCAAGCTGCTAATAGGCATGACAAAATGTGCCCGAATCACTAATAATTAGAATGCAAATTAAAACAATTCTGAGGTCCCACCTCACACCCAGCATCTTATCAAAATTGACAAGAACTGCAGGAAAATAGGCACATAAATGTAATGTTGGAAGAACTGTGAATTGGTACTGCCATTCTATATACAAAAAATATTTACAGTGGCTCTTTTTGTGTTGGCAAAGCACCAGAAGTTAAGAAGGTACCCATCAATTAGAGAATGCCTGAACAAATTACGGCATATGAAATTAATAGAATACCACTCTGATGTAATAAATGAAGCAGGAGAAGAAAATTGAGTGTGTTGGTGCATACCTGTAATTCCTATTGCTGAAGGAGAGGCTAAAACTGGTAAATCACTTGAGTTTGGTAGTTCTGAGCTACAATAGGGTCAAAGTCATTTGGTTTTCCAAAGTTCAGCACTGATATAATGGGTTTTAGGTAATAAAAACCCCAAGAATGTCTATGGAGGGGCAATAACAAAATTGTAAGGATGCATAGAATTATAGCCCAATGCATGAATGAAGCAATGTGGCAATGATCCTAAGATGTGTATGCTAAGCATAACTCTAAAATTAGGGGTTGATGTAGAGATAAGCTTCAGGAATACATATTTGTTTCCATATCTGTTATTCTAATTCTATATTTGTTATTGCTCTACAATGGCATTCTATGATTCTTATATCTTTAAAGTTGACTAGTCTTAAGAATAATAATTAAACATTAAGTAGTCTGCTGGCTGGAATGAACTGAGATACAAAATGTTAAACATCTTTGAAATCAATTGGTGGAAGGGTTATATGCCTGTAGGCTATCGAGGGTTATGTGGAAATTTGAGCTGTTGCAATTCTAATGCCTTTTTACTTGTGGTTCATGACCTAGACATCAAGACAGTTTTACACTAGTCCTGAATTCCTACAAAAAGATCCTTATCCTCCATAAGAAAAGCATGTGTGAGAAATAGCTGATGCCACTAGAAGCTTTAATCTCTCTCCATAAGGAATTAAGCAGCGGTCAGGATGTTGGAGAATTTGAGTTCAAATCCTATGAGTGACATTTATTACTGGGCAAGTAAGTCAAAATCTCCTTAGATTTCAGTTTCTTCATTTGCAAAATTAGGGAGCTGAATTAGGTGGTCTCTAGAGTTCCTTCCTGCTCTATACCTACAAAAACCCTGGGGTCTACTGAATTTTAGCAAAATCTAATCTAAAATTCTTTATTCTTAAAACATTTAAGGAGAAGAAATGCTCTGAGAAACATTAGGTGGTGAGAAGGAGAAAGGAAGAGCAAATGATGAAATGAACCATTGTTTCATATTTCTGCTCAGTGCAGCATGAAATATGCTAATAGGGAACTTGCATGATTACCTGTAACTAACCATAAAATAAAAGAAATGACAAAATAATGAGTAAATGGACCACACACAGACGCAGCTATAGAAGGATAGCTCAAATCTGCTCACAGACTATAGACAATATGGAACAAAAAGAGAGATGGAGTTAAAAAGAACCAGGAGAGGAAATTGTGAAATTGATTAGGTCTTTAGAAGCAAGACTTTGAAAGTACAAATAACATAATTAATTGTAAAACTAAGTAGGCTGAGGTAATAAATCTCAATCTTCCAAAAATTCTGTCCTGGTGGACAGCAAATTTTAAGTCATGCTATAATGTTCACAGAAGTAATAACAAGTTGTATGTATCTTTAATCTACATTTGTCAATTTGTAGCCTTCTCTCCATTTGGTTAGGATTAATGAGGTTTATACCTGACTTTAAAAGAATATTGTATGTATATTCTTAATTCTTAGCATAATTCTTGACATACAGTAGGTGCTTAATAAATGCTTACTGACTGATAAAATCTTAGTATGTTTGGCAAAATTCTTCCTAATATACAACAATCTTCTAAAATGTCACCAACTTTTCTATAAAATTCCAAGACACAGTCAAGCCCCTTTACATAGGAATAAAAAAAGGGGAATTTGTTTCCTTAGGGTAAGCACTACTTAATAGATGCCATTGTTCCCTCACATAGATGCAAGTTCCACCAATATCCCCATTTCTCTTTTAAAGATGAGAAGAAAAAGAAAAACTTAATGGAGGTATCTCACTTAGACTTGTCTTTTTTCTGTGTCCTAGGCAGATAAATTCACAGGTGCAACTGGACTAGATTTTTCTCAAAAGTGCCTTATCTTATATATGAAGATTCTGTGTTTCTAATTTCTTATATCCCATCTGGAACTTCTTTGATCATTACCAACTTTATATTTGCCTGTTAGTGAAACATTAACTGATAATCACTTTAATTACTTCCTTCGTTTCTTTTCTTCCCCTTTTCCTTCCCCTCCCCCCAACCTAATAAACAAATTCCTACTAGGGTGTCAGAAAGATGGCTAAATAGCAGGGCACACTGTACAGCAAGTCTTCCTACCCCCCCTCCCCCACCCCCAAACACACCTGAAAATGCACATAATCCTGATTAGGGAATTCCAAAAAAAAAGTCAAGAATTATTTTTCTAGCTTAGGTTGGCACAAGGAGACTAGAGGGGCAATGTGGACATTGGGGACTGAGTCTGGTCAATAAGAATTACTGGTGGAGCATTCCAGTACAGGATTAAGCTGTACAACACAGCAAATCAAGGTCTCAGGATCAATACTGGAGCACTACGATGGGGAAAGGTCCCAAGTACAAGTTTTTTCTTCTGACTACCCAGTTCCTAGGCACAGATGCAGAATAATCAAGGCAGAGAATTACACCACTCTTCCTCCAACTCCACCCAGGCACAGGCCCTGGACTATTACCAAGAGAAGAGTAAGTTGAGAAGCAAGCAAAAGCTATGGGGCTCAAACCTGAAGACCAGATTCAGAAAAACATGGGAAGACTTATATGAACTGATGGAGAATAATTCCAACAAAATCAAGAGAGCAATTTATGCAATGACAAGAAAAGGGTAGAGTTAGGAACTCTGATTAGTCTAATTACCAACCATGCTACTTACCTCTTAAAAGGTGAAAGACTCAGTACAGAATGACTCACACATGTATATATGTACGTGTGTATATATTTACATATACATGTGTATTATACACTGCAATGCACAGAAGTTCTGTTTGTCTTTTGTTTTCATGGCGGGGGGCGGAAAAGGGGGGCCAAGGACAGATGGATGGGATTTGGGGTAAGCAAGTTACATGGAAATTTTTTGCTGGTTAAAATAGTAAATAATTTTTTTTTTTGCAAAATAACAAATTCTGATTTCTAACAAGGTGCTGTGATGACCTGACCTTCATAGGAATTGGAGCAAAGTGAAATGAGCAGAGCCGAGCAAACAATATATATGACTACAACAATATAAAAAAAGGCACTACAACAACAAAACAATTGAAAATGAAAGTTGCAAAATCATAATGAACAAAGTTGACACCAAAGTACTATAAGAAAACTCCATCCTCCTCACATTCATTTCCAGAATTAGGAAGGTGGACCCAGGGTCAGAAACACTGCATATATTGTCATTTTTAAAAATTTATCGACTGATTTTGCTTTATTTTTTCCTCTTCTTCCCCACCCCCCCCATTTTCTTTTTGAATAATTTGTTATATTCTCAAGGAGGGAAAGGATGCAGCAGAAAACTTAAGCAACATAGAAATAAAAGATACTAACAAAAATTATCTGGAAAAAAAAGAGGTTGCTGTTTGTCTTAATAGAATGCATGACATCCAGAGCTCACAATTTTCCATTTTATTTCATTTTATTATTTTTTTCTGATTGAATGCATAAATAACACATTTATTAAATGTTTGCCATGTGCAAAATGCTGGGGATGCAAATAGTGAACTAAGAAAGATCCTCCTTTCAAGTAACTCACATTTTTTTTACAGGTTGTAAATGTGTAATTACGTAGGACATCTCCACAGTGGACATACTGTGAGAGATTGATTATGTGTCCCTCCTTCCTATCCTGCCGACACTCTTTTTCTATTTTCTACCGTGTCCCTGTCCCTTTACTGAAGTGTGTACTTCCAGCAATCCTCCCCCTGACCCTGCCCTCCCCTCCATCATCCCACCTCTAATGCCATCCCCCCTACTCTCCTGAGTGGCAAGATACCCACTTTAGAGTTTATGTCATTCCTTCCCTAAGCCAAATTCAATGAGAGTAAAGTTGACCCTTTCCCTTTTGCCTTCTGGTTCTTCCCCTCCATTGTAACAGTTATCCCTTGCCTCTTCTATATGGGATGATTAACCCCATTCTGTCTCTCCCTGTCTCCTCTCATTCTAATCCTCTCCCACCTCAGAATTTCACCTTCTAAAAGTATCATCCCTTCCTATTCAATTGATCCTGTGCCCTCTATGAACTCATATACACACATATTCAGATATGTATTAGTACATATACATATATATAACCTCCTATATACACATGTGTATGTATACATATATACATTTATATTCCCTCCACCAATCCTCATACTGAGAAAAGTTTCATAAGTTACTATTATCGTTTTTCCATATAGACATGTAAATAGTTCAACTTTGATAAGTTCCTTATGATTGCTTTCCCATGTTTACCTTCTCATGCTTCTTGTGTTTGAATGTCAAATTTTCTGCTCAGTTCTGTTTTTTTTTTTCTTCAGCAAGAATGAGCGGATCAGTGGCAGCTGTAGCAATTTACAGATTTATCAAGCCAGGAGAAATAAGGACTAAGAGAAAGGTCAGTGGAATCCAGCATTTGGGGGAGAAAAGCAGTCCAGCCAAACTGCCCCCAAGGAAGCAGTTGAAGTGGCAGAAACAGGAGCAGCTGCCTCCACCCAGCTGCTTTAGAGCTCCTGGCCTGCAGACTGCAGGTGGGCCAAGCAATTGTTCAGAGGCCAAGTGCTCTTGCACTGAGCAGCCTGGATCCGGATCATGGTCTTGGGTGGTGGTCCTGGGGTGCGTTTTCAGTCACCCAAAGCTGGTGGGGGCTAACCCCCCCTAATAGCTCTGGCAGCTGTGAAAACCCCAGCAATTTGGGACAGACCTTCCCCTCCCCCCCCAAGCAGAGTTCCACAGAGCTAAAAAATCAAGCAATTAATTGACTGGCCAATATGAGCAGGAAAAGGAAGCAAGGTAAGAACAGCAATAAAACTCTAGAATCCTCTTTGGGGGACAAAAAGAATCAAAGCATGGAATGGGAGGAAGACAACCCAGTCAGAACGCCCACACCAAATGCTTCCAAGACACTTGAAGAATGCCTAGAAGCTATACATCAACTGAAAAAGGACTTTGAAAACCAAATAAGAGAAGTGGAGGAAAAATTGGGAAGAGAAATGAGAATGATGCAAGAAAATCATGAAAAGACAGTCAACAACCTGACTGAAGAAAATAACACCTGAAAGAACAGATTAACCCAAATGGCAAAAGAGGCCCAAAAAGCTAATGAGGAGAAGAATGCCTTAAGAAGTCAAATTTGTCAGATGGAAAAAGAA
>CM053598.1:76815488-76873797 GCA_028646575.1 Pseudocheirus occidentalis | reverse complement strand
GTCTACTACCAAGGAATGGCTCTGTTATTTCCTGATGATCTTAAGAATGCAAAGAAAGGAGAAAATGAGTAAGGTGGGGAGGGGAGGACTTGGGGGGGGGAGGGAAAAGATTAAGGAAAGTTATTTCCTATAATTAGGGTGCTCAAGTAGGCATTTATACAAACAAGGTGGGGGGGGGAGCAGCTGACACTTCAATTTCACTCCCAAATGAACTGATTAAAGGAAAAAATGGAATACATACACATACTCACACAAAGACTTGGGTACACAAATACATGTCATTCAACAGGGAAAGGGGAGAAGGAAGTATTAGAGGGAAGGTAGATTAAAGCAGAGGCCAGCCTTAGACAAAAGTCTAAGGACATACAAAAATATTTATAGATCTGTTTGAGGTGAAAAAGAATGGGAATCTGAGGGATAGTCAAAAACAGGAATAGATAAACAAATTATGGTAGATAAATGTGATGGAATATTATTGTGTTGTAAGAAATGAGGAAAGAGATGATTTCGGAGAAACTTAGGAAGACTTCTATGGTCTGATGCTGAGTGAACAGAACTAGGAGAGCAATTTATATAAGGACAGCAATATGGCAAAGACAACTCTGAAAGAATTAGAAACTCTTATCAGCTTGACAAAAAACACACCCCATGATTCCAGATGATAGTGAATCATACTATCCAATTCTTTATAGAGAGGTAAAGGACTCAGGGTGCGGAATGAGTCAATTTTTTTTTTGGACATGGCCAAAGTAGAGATTTGTCTTGATCGACTATATGTTTATAATGGGGTTTGTCTTTATGTATCAAATGTGCGTGTGTGGAAGGGAGATGTTAGACAGGAGGGAAAGAAGACTATCACACTACCTTAATTACTAAGAATTAGAATTTGATGTAATTATTTTTAGCATATTCCAACCTAAACAAAGATATCTACATACTTTAAAAAAATGGAGAAAAGAGGAGGAAAGCAGCCCGGAAGTAAATATATGATTTATATCTTATCTCAGATCTGTTGAGGGGAGGGTTAAGGATATGTCCCTTCAGAAGAAGTTTCTAAGAGTTAAACCAAAAACTCAGTGAATGAAATTACAAATCATTTTGGTCTTCCAATACAACCTAAATCCTAATGCCAGATTAACCTTCCTAAAACAGAGTTCTACTATTTACTTCCCTGCTCCAAAATTTTCCACAGCTGCTCAGAGCCTACCTGAAGTCCAAACTCTCAAACTTCACTTTTGATGTCCTTTGCTACATGGCCCCAATTGCCCAAACATGCCCCTCACGTTCCAACCTAAGTACTTCTGCTTATGCTTTTCCCTCTACCCAGAATGCCTTCCCATGGTATCTCAACCTTTCAAAATTCCACTTCTCTGAATTTAGGTCTCTGAAACATTTATCTATTCTAAGTGGTAAATCTGGTAAACAGTAGGTGTTCCTCAGGGTACTGTCTTGGGTCCTCTCCTCTTTTCCCTCTATACTACAGCAAACTGATCTCGTTAGTTGTCTTGGATTTAATTACCATCTTTATGCTGATGAATCTCAAATCTATCCTGCCTCAAACTCTCCTACTGAGCTCCAATCTTCTGGAAAGTAGGTCTTTCAGAGATCTCCAACTAGACGTTCAGAGGACATCTTAAATTCATCATGTCCAAAAATGAACTTTTTATCTTTCCCCTAAACCCTCCTTTCCCTGCTTCCTACCTACCCTGTTATTATAGGAGGCAACGCCATTCTCCCTCAGGCCCCCTCACAATTTCTCATCACTCACATCCAATCTGTTGCCACGGTCTTTCACTTTTGCAACATCTCCTGAATACAGCCCCATTCTCTCTTCTGACACTGCCACCACTCCAGCGTGAGCCTTCATCACCTCACACCTGCATTACCACAATAGCCTGCTGGTGGGTCTGCCTGCCTCAAAAGTCTCTTCTTACTCCATTCAGCCACTAAAGTGATTCCCAGAAGGCTCAGATGGAACCACGTTATCCTCTATTCACTCAGCTCCAGTGCCTTTCAATGGCTTCCAAGAGCAAATACTTTCTGGGATTCAAACCCTTCAAAACCTAGCGTGCCACCCCCACCCCAACCTTTTCATCATCTTATACCTTACTGCCTGGCACGTATTTGATCCAATGACACTGGCATCCTGGCTGTTTCATGAACATCTCTTGGCTCTGGGAATTCTTTCTAGCTATCCCCCATGTCTAGAACACTCCCCCTACTCATCTGTCTTCTTACTTCCCAGGCTTCCCTTTAAGTTCCAACTAAAATTCCACATTCTACAGGAAGCCTTCCCTAATTCTCAATTCCAGTGTCTTTCTTCAGTTAATTATTTCTATTTATCTTGTATACAGACCACTTTATATGTATTTGCATGTAAGTCTCCTCCATGGACAGTAAGCTCCCTGAAGGCAAGGGCTGTGTTCTGCTTCTTTTTGTATCCACAAAGTTTAGCACGGTGCCCAGCACATAGGAGGTGTTTAATAAATGTTTACTGATTGACTGATCAAAGTACTTTCTTCACAACAACCCAGTGAAGTAAGCAATACAGATATTACCCCCACTGTGTCTACAGTCACATATCCAGAAAGTGTTAGTTGTGAAATGTGGACCTCTGTCCTCTGTGTCACACTGCCTCTTCATGAATTCTAATGTACATAAATGAGTTATAAATGGGGGGAGGAAGGAGAGAGGAAAAAGAAAGGCAGGGAGAGAAAGAGGGAGAGGGAGAGAGAAAAAGAAAGAATATATACATGATGGGGGGAACTAAATTAATTCAGCACACTAACATATTATTCTTTTATGGGGAACTACAATGTCTTCCCTATCACAATTAACATTTGAAAAATTCTCACGAGTACACAACAATTCATTGAGTTAAAAAAGTAATACAGTACAAAAGAACACATTCATTGCTTTGGGAGTTAAAAGACCCCAGTTCAAAGTCTAGCTCTGTTAACCGGGCAATGGGAAGGGTAAGTATTAATCTAATGTCTATGGAACAGGGGCTTTACAACTATTATCTCATTGACTCCTCACAACTCTGGGAGGTAGAGACTGTTATTATCCCCATTTTACAGATGGGGATAATAACTAATGCAAACAGAGATTAAATGACTTGCCAGGGGTCATACAACTAGTAAACAAATGTCTGAGGACAGATGTTAGTTCCTGTCTCTCTGACTCGTCTGGGCCCAATGCTCTACCCACTGCAGTACCAAACTCTCTCCAGTAGGTAATGAACTTGTGATCCTAGACAAGGTTGCTTATTGACCTCCCTGGACTTCAGTAGACTCATCTGTAAAATGGGAATAATACCAAATATCTAAAGTTGTGAGGAAACCGAAGAGATCTTCTAGCCCAGCCTTCATTGACAAATGAGAAACTTCTATTACCTACCTCTCAACACAGCTGCTGTTAAAGAAAAGCAGGCTGTAAATTTTATGACACTAAGTTAAGATAATTATTATTATTGTATTAAAGCCAAAGAGTCTGAGGGAAAATGCCTGTAAATTCTACCAGGAGGGGCAGCTAGGTGGCACAATGAGTAAAAAGCAGCAGCCCTGGAGTCAGGAGGACCTGAGTTCAAATTTGGCCTCAGACACTTAACACTTTATAGCTGTGTGACCTTGGGCAAGTCACTTAACCCCAATTGACCTGCCTTCCCCCCTCCAAAAACAACAACAAAAAATTCTACCTGTAATATCTCTCATATCTCTTTTCCATTCCCACTACCACCGTTGTTCAAATGCTCAAGACCTCTCAGACTATTACAAGAACTTTCTGACAAATACCACTAAGTCAGATGTTCCTCATCAAGTTCTGATCACTTCACTCCCCCTGTTCAAAACTCTTCAACAACTCCCCTAAAGTCCAAAGTCCTTTACTAACTGTATTAAGTAGATTAGATAGCTAAATGGATGAATTAGCAAGACCTATTTAGAAACTGCAGCTGTCCAATGTTTAAACCATAAGGATTAATATGGCAGCAACCAAATAATAAAACAGCATTTAAGAAAATCAAGCTTCCTAATAGGTACTAATAATAGGAACCTATTCCAGTTTCCTTAAGTTTTGGGTTAACACAGACTATATATTCAATGAAAATTTAACTTATGTTATTGCCTAAAAATAAATATTTGTGCACATAACTGAGTTTCCTTTTAAATTATAAAGTATATATTATCATGTGATTTAGGTACCATATTTTAGTTCAAGTCTTGGAACTCCAAATATCTACCCAGTTCAAATTGTCTGCTGTTTAAAGACACTTTTAAATTAAAAGTATTCAAGCAATTTTGCCCTATTTTAAATGGCATACTTCTTGTTTAAAACAAGTTCACTGAATTCAAAGAAATCTCTAAATAGTGCCTACTTTATACTGTCTACTCTTTCCAGTCATAATTTTTTAACTTCTTTGAGATCTATCTAAAAGCCAGACTTAGAATATATCCACTTTGTGGGATTTAATCTCTGTCACATGCCATTTTGCAAAGAGTAAAAATCTAATGGTCTATATACACAGGCAATCTTTATTTATCTGAAGTTAAAGTTTGCCTACTTCTATCCTGAAAAGACAAAAGTAAAAGTTGCTTCTTAGGATAGCACTGGTTTGAGAAGCGGAAGGAAATAAAGAGTTAATCTAGATATTTCATTTTAGAGATGATAAAAGCAAGTCTCAGGGCAAATGTAAGATTGCAGGTAAGTTGTAGGGAGCAGACCAGATATTAAAACCAGGTCTTGGACAAATTAACTTCTCTGGGCCTCAGTTAATTGAATTGTAAATTGTGGGAAGGGAGGGCGAATTTGGATTAGGTGATCCCAGAGGTACCTCCCCAGGATGTATCTCTGATGCTGATTACAAATCTAGGGCTGTGTCTACTAAACTATATTCCTTCTGGATTGTCAAAAACTTGCTCAAACTCATTCAGGAGCTACAATTTTCCATTATAAAGAACTTAATGGTTAAACAAAAGAAGTGATTGGTGACATACAGAACTAAGGCATAAAACAGTAAAGAACAAAAGTTTTAAAGAATCAGATTCATAGGAGTACGGTAAGAACTGAAAAGGGACCCTTTGGGGAATCATCTGTCTTAATTTATTCTACTTCAGGAGTGCAATATGATATAATTCTGCTAATACAGAATACAACATAATTAGTCAATTCTCCATAAATCTTTAAGCCTAAACTATATTCCACCTGTTATCTGTGATACATTCATGTTTTCAATCTGATGGCAATTAGTGTTCAAGGAATGAAAAAAATTTAGTATTGGGCAGTAAATACATCTGCCTATCCAAAAAAAAAATCCCAAAGCACTAAAATAAGAGTTTTAGATTACCTGTGCCATTGTCCCTTTAAACAGTACAGATAATAAGAGATCTGACTATATTTTCCTCATCCTGATGTTCAGTTAAAACTGATCTAATTTGGGTAACAGGGCAATTAGGTTGTGGAGTGGATAGAGCACTGTGCCTGGAGTCAGGAAAACCTGAGTTCAAATCCTGTCTCAGACACATACCAGCTGTGTGACTCTGGGCAAGTCATTCATTCCTGTTTGCCTCAGTTTCCTCATCTGTAAAATGAACTAGAGAAGAAAATGGCAAAACATTTTGCCAAGTAAACCCCAAAATGGGGCCACTAAGAGTTGGACAACGACTGAACAACAACATGAATGACAAACAGCGTATGTTTTTCTGGACAGATTTAAGAGGGTTGTTACCCAGAAGGTAGGCTGCACAAGATCCTATAATGCATGTTACTTTCATATTATTTATATAAAACATAAAAAAAAAGTATGCTATACTTTTAAAAAACTATATACAAAGCTCAAGGGTTGGGGACAAAAACATAAACTTTGAAATGACTTTTTAAAAAAAGAATAACATGAAATCAAAAGCCTCTTCGAATTCCTCCCAATAAAAGTAATCTTCCCAGAACAAATATATGGAATATGCATTTAATCCCAATACATGTTTTCCCTGCATTATTCCCTCCAAGTTTATTAAAAGAAAATGCCACAAGAGGAAATCAAAGAGAGCATTCTGCACATACAATTAGGAGACAACAGTTAGAAATGAACTTGGAAAAGTTAAAGTTCTACAAAGGTAAGGTTATGTGTATGCTGGCCCCCGCACATATGTTTGTATGTTGTATACTGCAGCAACTGAGCTCTGGAGGAGCTAACGACAATAGCTCACACATCTTATTAATTTGGATGGGGCGGGTAAGGAAACTGCATCCTTAACTGCTAACTATCTACCTTGCTTTCCACGAGCAGAAGCAAAGCTGTTTTCAAACGCAGTTACAAAACACACTTGGTGTGCAAGTCGGCTGCCCTACGCCTAGGCATGTCCTTCACACTCGGAGTCTCGTCCTAGTGCCATTTCCCAAAGTGGCCGAAATGAGGTGATGCATAAGCCGGTGATGCTGCAGTGGCCACATCCAGAAATAGTTGCTGGGCAGACCCAGAGCCGACTCTTGCGGCACGGGGACAACTCGTCAATAACAGCTAGAAGGTGTCCTCCGTACCCACAGCTACAACCTCACAAGGGGAACGTCTGGGGCTACAATGGGCGAGCCTCTGAGCTACCCCAACTTGTGTGTTAACCGCCCTGGATGTGGCCGGGCGAAGCCCCTCTTAAGCTGACCCCACACCCGCACACGTTCCCGCATTCACCCATTCCCCCAGCTGCCGGGGGCCAAGCAAGGTCCCAGCCTCCTCGCCCCCGCCGCCCACACCTTCCTCACCTGATCTTATAGTTTGGTAAGGTGTGCTTGCGCCGGAGAATCTTCTTGAGCTGGTTGATGATAATGGAAGTGAGCTGCGGCAAGGGGCGCCCCTCGAAATGGGAGCGCACCTCTAGGTCCATCACTGGCTCCTCCACGAACGAGAAGGCCCAGTGGGTGAAGGGCAAACGGGTGAAAACGAGCCGCAGTCTCCCCGACATGTGGGACAGCTTGACGAACAGGTAGGCTGACTTGCCGAAGAGCAGGTCCACGTCGATAGCCAGGTGGAAGCCGCCGAAGTACTCCACGTCCAGCTCGAAGATGAGTTCCTCGGGGCTGGCGGTCGGGGAGTCGTCCGCGCCGTCCGGGACCTCCAGGTCGCTGGCGAACGAGGGCACCACGGGCTGCAGCAGGCGGATCGTCTTGATGTAGGGCACGGCGTGGCCCAGGGACACTTCCCGCAGGCCCAGGCCCTCCAGCAGCCTGCCGGCCGTCCTGCTCTGCAGCAGCTCCTCGAACTCCACCTTGATCTTCTTGGTGATCCAGTGCCGGACCACGGCCGTGTCCCGCATCTCCCGGAACAGGAACAGGATGATCGCGTTGAGGAAGTAGCAGGTCTCTACAGAGCGCGGGACCACCGAGGTCGGGCCGGGGCCGCCACTGCTCCTACAGCTGCCGCCGCCGCAGCTGCTGCCCTCAGGGGACTTCGACAACCGGTCCGAGCCGCCGCCATAGAGGTAGTCGCGGAGGGGAAGGCCCGGCCCCGGGGTGACGTAGTGGACCCCCCAGTCGGCGGTGGACGGCCGGCACAGGGGCTCGGGACTGCGACTGTAGAGCAGCAGGAACTGGGCGAGGAGCGTGAGAAAGGAACCGACGAGGGCCGACATCGCGATGATCACGAGCAGCTCCATCCCGCCGCCTTAGAGACACCTGCTCCGGCCCGGACCCGGACACCGCCTCCTCCTTTACGCAGCCGTCGCCCCCGCTACCTCCATCTTGTGGACATCGGGCGGCGTGCAGGGGTCGCGGTCGGGGCGATCGATTCCCCCGGCCTCGTCCTCAGGCCCCCGGCCCAGGTGGTCGAGCCGTGGCCGCGGCCGGCGTCTTCCTTAGGGCTCCGCGGGCTAGTGGTGGGGGTGGCCGTGGCGGGGGCGGAGGGAGGGAGGAGGGAGCGGGACGGGCGGCCTCCCTCCCGCCCGCGCTCATTGGATGAGCGGCACGTTGCGTCGGCAGCCACCAAGAACGGGTTAGTTCCCCTGGCGTCGCTAGGGTCCTGCCCACTCTATGCGCGTGCGCGGAGGAGGACCATATTCCTCACCTCTGGGAGGTCGCATTTCTCCCGTACCGCACCGCCCCCTCCCCCCCGCTCCCGGTTGTTTCCTTCCCCCCACTACTCCCAAGAGGGAGGCTGCGGCCCCTCCCTGGGTAGGTCTTGAGAGAGTGGGTCGGCACGTTATTAAAAAAAATATAAACAAACCATTCCCTTCCTCCCCCACCTCCGGGGAAGACTTGAGTATTTACCCAGCCGGCAGCCCAATTGGGTGTCTTCTCTTGGCCGGCTAGGGCCCCAAAGGTTCTGTGCAAATAGATGCGTTTTCAGAAACTTGCCAAAGAACAACGAGGGAGAAGGGTCCCTGGGCAAGGCGGAGACCAACTTAAATAAAAATCACCAAATGTTTAGAAAGCCCCCCCCCCTTTTTTTTAAACCAGGTCGTCTAGGGAACTGCCCAGAGCCCCGATTCTGGAGTCAGATGTCCTGGGTCCACATCGCGGCTTGGCTGCTTACTTAGATACTGCCTAGGCTGACCTTGGGTAAATTCGCTTCCCTCTGGGTCTCTCTGTTTATTCATCCACATATATATATATATATATACCGGGAGAAGCTGAACTAATCTCTCACCGGGAGAAGCTGAACTAATCTCTCAAAAGAGAAAAGTTCGAACTGAACTCCAGGATCCTTTGTGTGGGGTGCCCAGCTAGGTGCTCGTTATAAAAACATAAAGCATAGAATAAAATCCCCTTCCACGAGGAATCTGCCCTTCAGCTCCTAGGGTTGACATGCTGCTTGAAGGGGCCTTGGAGATTTCTAAGATAAATGAGGCGTTTGAACAAGTCCTTCCTAGCTCTGAATGCCACTACCCCCTTCCCCCCGAAAACGTCTAGATTAGTTTACTAAACCTCAGTTTACAAATCATGGGTTAGGAATCGAAGGCCAGGAGAAGTGAAATGGGCTGCCCAAGATGACATAAATATTAATTAGTAGAGCCAGAGAGCCAAAAATCAGATTGTCTGATCCTAAATCCAGTGCTCTTTATGCTACACTGAACTCCCTTCTCTTTATATTTGTTTTGGTTTACCTCGAATCTCCCATTTAACCTAAGTAATTGCTTTCCTAAACTAAATTTTTTTAAAAAGTGGGTGTTTAAATGAATAATTTGTTCATTATCAACATGTGAAGCCTTCAGATAACTAAAGGAGAGTAAAACATTTAAATTAAATGATAATCATTCCCCCCAAATCCAGTAACAACAAAAGACAATAAGAGGGGGCTTATGTGGTTAATTACTGCATGATAGGTATAGATAGAATTTTAAAGGTGTGGAAAAACCAATGACAAGTTGAGGGGTGTCAAAAAAGACTTCTTGGAGATGGGATGTGATCTGAGTTTTGAAAGTGGGTAGACTTTGATGCTGGGAAAGGAGAGAATGTGGGTTTGTGTTCAGGGATGGCAAATAAAGCAGAAAGTCTGGCAAAAGCAAAAAGTGTGGAGGTAATTATAGACCCCAAGAAAGATAGATTTACCCAGCACTGGAATCCTGACTTCTACACCCCACTCCACCTGCATGCTTATTACATCACAAATGCTGTGACTGAGCTCCTCCAATCCTACTGACACCAACAACATTTTTAAGTGCCAAGAGACTTCAGTGACCATAGATATAAACAGCAGGTCAGTTCTGGTCTAGTTCTGGCATTACAGGGCCTTTTTTATTCTCTGTAGGTCCATCTCCAGATCAATAGTTCCCTCACTCTCTCATTCACTCATTTATTCAACAAAGTCTGATGATTTCAAAGCCAATCTGATAAAGGCCTAGAGTTCTGATTTGTGCTGGAGCCCAAATGAACCCAATTATGGGTTGTCTGGGTTCAATTAAGGCATTGGTTGAGCCCAGGGATGATCCAAAGCTAAGTCCTCTTTGATCCAGACATGAAACATTGGAGAACTTTTGTCACAGCTTATTTTTTATCTTTCTAACTAAACAACATTTATTTAGTGCCCAGCACACTAGCCTTATACATAACAGGTGATAGATGGATCTTTCTTTAAATGAATGGATCATTTTCAGGGTAGCACACCAAAGAACTCTGCCTTGGAATTATTTACAAGTAGACAGTTTCAATAATCCAATTGGTGGACCATCTTTTTCCCCACAGCAAATTTCTTTAGTCTTTAGTCCATTCCTAAATTATCTCCTTCCTCCAGCACCCCCCTACACACCTACCCTCCCTTGGTACATATTTAAACAGTGCAAAAATAACATGAATAATCACTTAAGCAAAACACAATGGAGATAAATCTAATGGAGAAAGTGGTCATTGAGCCAAAAACATTTTTTTAAATTTTATCAGGTGTTTTGAGTTTTAATCATCCATGTTTCCTCAGCATGATTAAGCAATGATTAAGCAAATGTGGGCCAATAATTAGTTTTGTCATCTTTGGGAAGTCAGGTCACATCTCTGGACTTTAGAGTCTTAATCTGCAGAATCCTGGGACTGGATATCATTATTTCTAGGTCCTCTTCCAACTCTAAAACTTTATGATACCCTATAGTATTTGGAAGACGGAAGTACTGGCTTGACTGCCTATTAACCTTTCAGTGAATAATAGATTACATCTGAGAGGATCCATTTCAAGAATGGAGGTGGATGAATATTAAAGGCAGATCGCATAAATTGCATTAATTTGACCAAAGACAGTTATTGTTTTGTTTTTTTTTTTAAAGAAGAAAACATTGGGGGCGGCTAGGTGGCGCAGTGAATAGAGCCCCGGCCCTGGAGTCAGGAGTACCTGAGTTCAAATCCGGCCTCAGACACTTAACACAAAAAACTAGCCGTGTGACCTTGGGCAAGTCACTTAACCCCAACTGCCCTCCAAAAAGCAAAAAACAAAAAAAAAAAAAAGAAGAAGAAAACATTGAAGAGCTATAGAGAGAATTTTAGTTTGTACTTTCTCAAATATAACTACACCAGTACACCTAGAAAACATACATGAATGCTATAGGCAAAGTAAGATTGGAATAGGAAGAAAAGCCACCTGGCAAGTACCCTTTTTATAGCAGAATAATTATAATAACAGAATAAAGATAAATTTTTAACAGTTTGCATAGTCCTTCATGTAATACCCAAGTTTTTTAGACACTCAACATCATCATAGAATCAGAGCTGGAAAGAATCTCAGAAATTGTCTATTGATAAATACAATCAATCATTAAGCATGTATTAAGCAACTACTGTGTGCCAGATGTGCTAGATATTAGGGAAACAAACTTTTATAATAAAGTTTAATAATAAATAACAAATAAATTTATTAATTTAATTTAAAATTTAAATAATAAAATAAAGCAAGTGCCTGTTCTTTTAATTCATTAAACAAAGTATGTGTGGGTGTATATAAATATATATTTATGTATATGCACACAGAAGTATACTACAGCCAAACCCAATGGGAGTCTTGATTATCAAATTTTTACTGAGAGCATTTATACATCAGATAAAATCAAATGCTACAAAAAAAGGTTTAATTCATTGTTTTGTTGATTGTCTCTAGCCTTAAGAATGTGGTAGAAAAAATGTTAATAATGAAGATTACATTTAAAAGTATGTTGTTTTTTTTGGAGAAGTGGTTGTTAAATATTTGCTAGCACCATACATACACTCTACAACCCTACATATGCAGAATAAATGTATATAGAATAGAATCAAAATCAAAACAAGCAAGGGCACTAGCAGTTGGGGAATTAGAAAAGGCTTCATGAGGAATTGGTCCATTTTTTAAACGAGGGATTCTTTGAAGTGAAGGTGAGAAAGGAGTACATTCTACATAGGAAGGCAGGGTGGCTAGTAAAGATGGAGACAGTAGACAGAACTGCACTGTTGGGAAGGGAAGAACCTGTGTGGGTAGAAGTTAGTATGGGGCAATTTTGGAGAAGCAGTGTTTTGGTAATCTCCACCCCCCCCAAAAAATAAGAATATAAACTCCTTAAAGCCAAGGGCTGTTTTTGTCTTTATGTTCCCAGCACTTAGACCTATGCTAGAAATCACTAGATCTCTGATTTCATTGCTCTAGGGAACTCCTAGTGGGAAAGATTCATCTACCAATGCCAATCAGCAATTGTTTTATAACTTATCATCTTAGAGTATTGCCTGGGATGCATTGAGAGATTAACTGCCTTGCTCAGGGTCATAAAACCAGCGTGTGTCAGAAGAGTAAGAACCTGAAACCAGTTTGCCCTGGGTCTAAGGTCATCTCTCTCTACACTTCACCAGAGGTATAAACTCCATGACCATCATGTCAGCAACACTCCTGAGTGAGGCCTGAATCAGATTAAAATGTAATAGGGAAATTAATAAAATAAATATTTTAGAATATTTTAAAATATTTTAGAATAAATAAACATAAAATAAAACACAAATAGTGTTCATGTGTGGCTTTCTATGTCAGTATGTGGCCCCCAGAGATCCTTATGTAAGATGAATAGCCCTGTTTCTATTTGAGTTTGGCATCCCTGCCATTATACCATGTTGTCTCAATGCTTCGCACATGATAGGCACTCAATAAATGCTAATTTGATTAGACTAGATTCTAGTACTTAGTCACTCTACCAGCCTGAAGCAAATTCTCATTTTGATATCAGTACATTCATTTCCTCTACTTCTGTGTTATATGAAATCATTCCACAGCAATGTTCTTTGAAGGCATTGGAAGAGGTTAAACCAGTATGGAAATCCATATCAAAATTCCCAGAAAGGTATTTGGAGAACCTGAAATGGCAGATTGATCCAGACAATAAAACTGTATGTATTGTGCTATAAGATCTATCTTAGCCAAAGAATCAACTATATGTTCAATGATTGAACATTTTGTGAAAAGCTTACCAGGCTCTAACTATACACCCATAATATGAAATAAGACAAAGAAAGCAAATAAAACTGTCAGTCTTTGCTTTGGTGTTGGAAAGAGGTTTTCTATCAGTATCAAGCACTGTCAAATGCCAAAAGCAGCTCTGGAGGCAATTTATAGTGCAGGTAGCCAATAAAGCCCAGGACAAAATTTGTACTTGGTGGTCCACCCACCTTCCAAATTTCTCTTTCCCTTCCAGATCACCCCGCATGGTGTTTTTGCATCAAATAAGGCACTGTCCTCTGCGAACAAAGCAGAATTGTAGTAGCTTAAAAGAAATGTGAGACAGGCAAATTTAGAGACATTTTCACTCTGAATGTTCATGTGAACTATTCGAGCCCAACCTGTGCCTTCTGAGCTACAGTCAGACACTTTGTACCTTGACCCCAACATGGTGATGCCATTTTGGTTCTCTTTTGAAAACAAAGGACAACACCCAAGTTCTCCCCCCCTCCCAAAAAGCATCCCTTCCAAAGTTACCGGTGTATCTTTTAATTGCCAGACAGAATGGGTTTTTCTCATCTGTTATCTTTCTTGACCTGCCTGTGGCAGTTGATGCTATTAATATTCTCCTCCTAGATAGTCTCTTCTCCCTGGTTTTCTCTGAAACTGCTCTTCCTTGATTATCCTTCTATATGTCTGACCATTTTTTCTCAGTTTCATTTGAGGGTTCTACATCTCTCTCTTCTCTTTTCAGCTCTATATTACCTTCACTTGGTGATCTCCCCACTTCCCAGTCTCTGAACTAAATTATGAGATCAAGGGAAAAAAATCTGATTAGAGTAATCAGATGCTAATGTGACTGATGTGCACATGTCAATGGACATTTCCAGTATAAAAGAGGATTTTAATGAACCTGTCACTGGTAAAGTATAGAAGATGTTTTTGAGCTACAGCAGCTTCTCTTTTCCTCACCCCCCCCCTCCTCTTCCCCATTTGCTTCTTCTTTAAAGCCATAAAAATACCAGAATTAGAAGTGTCAGCTTCATACCCCATTGCTGAAAGGTAGACAACCATGGATACATATTCCCATTAAGCATAGTCAACTTATGTATTCTTAAGAAAAACACATAAAAGTTCTTATCTCTTAGTTCTTAATTTCTAGATGGCATTAAGTCAGGAAAGCATTTGACAAATAATCTTTAATGATCAATTAATATATTCATCATAATAAAAATTAAGTGAAGCTAATGGAAAATGATGAAATTGCTTTCAAAAACACAAAAGCCTATATTGAAAAATGCCATCTACCTCCAGAGAAAGAAATGATGGAATCTGAATGCAGATTGAAGTATACTGTTATTTTACTTTATTCTCCTTGGGGTTTTGGTGGGGCTGGGGTGGGGATGAGGTGGTCTGTGTTTTCTTTCATATCATGACTAATATGGAAATATATTTTACATGACTGCACATGTATAACCTTTATCAAATTGCTTGCCTTTTCAATTGTGGGGGAGGGGAAGGAGGATGGGAGAGAATTCAGAACTCAAAATTGTAAAAAATAAAGGTTAAAAATTTTTTTTACCTGTATTTTGGGAAAAAAAGATTAAAATTGGGGAGAAAATGATTAAAATTGGGGAAAAAAGAGAGAAAACACAAAAGCTATCTTTTAAGAAACAAGATAAAAGATACCCAAAAGTACTAAGAAATATAGAGGATAAACCTAGAGGACAATAAAACTATGCAATTAGATAATTTTAATATTGATGATTAGAAAAAAAACTATTGAGGTTACTTGGAGAGTATGATTTTTTTATAGTAATTTATATTTCCAGAAAATATATGTGTGTGGGTATATATATATATCTTATGCCCATATGCATATATGTATGTGTGCATGTACACAATTATATGTATGTATGAACACCTCAGATGTACCCTAGAACACGTATATGTATATATACACACACAAACATATATATGGAAGAAGAGAAAGATCTTTTTATAAAACACAATTGGTAAGCAAGTTTTGATGATACAGAATGTTACTCACTGACCTATCCTTTCTCTTGCATACAGAATTTGACTTCTGAATCTCACCACTTTTTTTTTCTTATTTTGGAGCTAGGGTTAGAGATTAGATTCACGATTTCATTAAGTATAGGGAAATCATAGAGGGCCTTGAAGAAAAAAAAATGGGATAGGACTAAAGAGTTTTGTTATTATTGTAGCGTGGGTGGAAGCTTGCACAAGTATTTTCTGCCCTTTTCTCATCCGCCTAGAAACTTTGAGAAGCTGATTTCTAGTCAGACTCAGGAGTGAGCACTGTATGATGATGAAAAAACTTGTAATTAGCTTCAGAACTAGAACCAGTGGCTCAAGAATTGATGAGCCAGAACTTAGTGTACAAAGAAGAGCTCTCATTCGCTCTCCTTAGCAGCTTTGAATGAAGATTAAAGGAAGCTAGCTGCATTCCAATATCCGGGCACTACCTGTCAAGAAGCATATATAGTAATTCCCTTTCCATTATAGTTATCCTTTCCTGATCTTAAGTGAAAAAAATGTTCTGAGATGGATGTAACCAGACTACGTGGTGAGTTCAGGAGCATCTATAGGTCCCACCATGAATAACTAAAGTGGGTAGCAGAATCCAGCAGTCTGGTTGGCAGTAGACACAGAAGTCAGGAGGTAAGTGAGCAGCAACTATGAGAGGGACATGTCCAGTCATCAGCCCTGTGAGCGTGATAAAGTCTGGAGAGATTGCAGGATGACCACCAGCAGCTAAGCTTGGCATCCTTCCCTTCTTCAGCTCCCAAGCAGAAAGCAGAGAAAGCCAGCAGCAGTGAAGTGGTTAGGCCCAATGGCCTATTCAGAAAATCAACCTGGCCAAACCAGCAGCAGCATGGCCCAGGAACAGGTGACCTATGCAGCCTAGGTTTATAGTAGGTACGTAAGAAATATTTATTGACTGACTGACCTAATTGGGAATTTCATGTGAACTCCACAAAGAGAGAAAAGGAATTCCAGGGCTAGGAGGTGAGAAGTATTCCTTGGCCACATGTGTTCTGCATACTGTTTTCTCACTACCATTGTATTATAAATTTGAGCCTCCTCCCCCTCCCCCAGGGACTTTATGTATGAAAGGAGGAGTATGTCCCACAGTTTGGAAGGAATATTTTATACCAATGCTACATTCTTAATCTCTACAAAGCTAATAGAGTCGACTGACAGGTTATGAGGAATACATCAGTAGATGTTCATGAGTGATGATAATAGAAACACATCACACTTACCCCTAGAACACCTTTGGGTCCCAATCTGCCAATGAAAGTGATAATTCAGAAAGCAGTCCCAGAGAGGGTACTGCATTATCAAGATCTGTAATGGGATTCTGGGGGTAGTGAATGGTATTGTAATTCTCAAAAGAAAATTTCATGGGCATTACCTTTCAAATGTCAAACTAAATTAAGATGATTGCTTTTGATTTAATGTATTTGGTATCTATTGTGCTCTATGAAGAACAATTCTTTAATTTTATCCTTCAGAGAAGCCATGAAAAATTGGAGCTAGAAGGAATTTTAGAGTTGATCTAATCACCCCACTAATTTTACATTAGTAAAAAACTCAGAGAGATGTTGATCTCACTCCATGTCCAGTGATTTTACTTTACATTATGAGGATACATCTGTGAATCTCCAGTATACAAGATGAAAGAGGAATTTGGCAGGTACTTAAGCATTTGGGTGCTTGAATTATCTGGAATGTTCACTGGCAATGATGCAATAAACCCGTCACTGCCATATTCCCTCTTCATTCACTGTAGAAAAGTCCATGACCTCTCATTCAGCCTCCAGGACATTACATACTCATACGTGTAAAAATTACTTTCTTAAAATCATGATAAGACTCATGGCTTCCTCTAATAGCAGTTGAATCAATAGATCCAAACCTCAAGTACTTTGTATATCTATCACAATTGGCTCATTTCCTGGTTTAGACCATAATATTTTTGGACCATTGAAAAAATGATGGCCTAAGAAATCAATCCTGCCCTTTTTCAGAAAATGTTCCTTTTTATACTTATCCCAATCAACACTGGAATAATTAAGATTGTCTATAGATTGATTATTTTCCTTATGTTTCCAGGAAATCTGCTTAGCTGGTAAAATGCTTCTTCATCTCTTTTCTCAAATTACCTAAGTTCGTCCAGGCAAAATGACAGAACTTGAAGTAAGTAACCAATGCCATTAACAGATATAGTATTTTGCTTTTTATTTAGAGGGAGGAAAAAGATTGTTGACTCATAAAACTGGTTGTTTCAGAAGCCTACCTAATTTGTTCATTATGCTAAACAAAATGGAGCCTTATAAGCCTTGTATTTTATACTACCCCTCTTTCAAAGGACATACTACTGTTAATCACATCATCAACTCAGTTGGTAATGGTGTTTTTTTCTCCACACGCTGGCTTCAGCAGTCACTGATAAGACACAAGAAGAGCTGCACAAAGCCGGAGAGGTGCAGGTTGACTCTGTCCTCAGTCCTCTTCTTCCTACAAAGTACTTCTCTTGCTATCTTATCAGATACTGTCTCTATACTGATGATTATCAGGCCCACCTGTCCAGCTCTAAATTCTCTGCTGACTTCTAGTCTGGTTTCTCCAATTCCCTGTTGGACATCTCAGATTGAATGTATGCGGGGCGGCTAGGTGGTGCAGTGAATACAGCACCGGCCCTGGAGTCAGGAGTACCTGAGTTCAAATCCGGCCTCAGACACTTAACACAAAAAACTAGCCGTGTGACCTCGGGCAAGTCACTTAACCCCAACTGCCCTCCAAAAAAAAAAAAAAAAGATTGAATGTAGGCATCTTAAATTCAGATATGGCCAAAACTGAACTTATTATTATCTTCCTCCCTTCACTAACTTTCTCTTCTTGTTAACCTTTCTATTAACATTGATAGTACCACTAGTCACTTAGGCTTGAAACCTAGTTGTCATCTTTCACTCCTCTCTCTCTCTCTCTCAACTTTTATATCCACTCTTTTGTCAAGGCCTGTTAATTTTACCTTCATAACACTTCCCATATATGTCCCCTTCTCTCCTCTGGTGCTGTCACTACCATGGATAGGTCCTGGTACCTTATAGCCTGCTGGTGGGTCTACCGGCCTCAAGTATCTCCTCTTCCAGTCCATCCTCCACTCAGTTCAGAAAGTAAGCTTCCTAAAGCTCAGGTCTGATCTTCCCTGCACATCTTCCCCATCATCTTCAGATTCCGTACAAAATTATCAGTTTGGTGTTCAAAACCCTTCATAACCTACACCTTTCCCACCTTTCTAGTTGCATCATACCTTGCAGGTACAATGAAGGTAAGAAAATACAGTGACTGACTGGCCTCCTTGCTGTTCCTCACATAGGACATTTGTAATGGTAATGGAATTTGGACCCCACAATGGGATGGACTTGTTGACGTGACAAGAAGGGGCTGAACTGGGAGGAGCTGGTGCTTTGGATGGAGAGAGAGGCCCAAAGCAGAGAGAGGCCAGAAGACCTTCTGGGAGCTAGCATCTGGAGGTTGCTGCTGCTGCTGGAGAGAGAGAAATGGGAACTGGGGACTGAACTGGGAGGAAGCATGACTGTGGTGCTGGTACTTGGTCTGTCTGTCTTGATGTTACTTTGTCAGATTTATCTGCTGATGGAGGACATTGCTGTTGTTGCAGAAGTCCTGGGACCTTGCTGTTGGTTCAGAAGCCCTGAAGGAGGATTTTCGTGTTGTATATTTACAGAAATCCTGGAGGAGGGTCTTGTTGATATTTTCAAGGGATCATGGAACTGTACTGATGATTTATGCTAATCCCTCAGACCTTGTTGTCGGGTCTAGGTTGATTTCACAGGTAGTGAGTGAACTGGTGAGGATGCTGGCATGTGTATCTATGTTGTGTCTTAGTTAAGACTTGTCTTCCCAGGAACCGAAATTGCTGAGAACTTGCCTCAGGCCAAGATGAAGAAAAGACCTCTCCTTGGGTATTGAATGCTATGATGATATTGTAACCTAGTTGTGACCTAGGGATGGATGGCCTTTGTGTTTTGTAACTGACCAAATGAATGTACTTTGTTTATGATTGGAAACTAATCTCCAATTGAGACTACCCATGGGTGGAGTTCTTTGACTTTTGTACTTTGTGATTGAACTGAGAACTTACTAAATGATTGAGTTACCCTGTATTTTGATTTTCTCATTTTTGTGAATATTTTGCCTTAATTTGTTACTGAATAAATGGAGAGTTAATATGTTCATAATCAGAAGCTGGAAGTTGCTTTTGCTTGGTGATGCAACATAACATCTCCCAACTCTAGGCATTTTTACTGTATGTCTCGCATGCATGGAATGCTCTCTTTCCTCATTTCCCTCTTCTGGCTTTCCTTCCAGTCCCAGCTAAAATCCTACCTTGTAAGAGAAGATTTTCCCAATCCTGCTTAATGCTTAATTTTATTGCCCTTTCTCTGTTATTTCCAATTTGATTTTTAAATAGCTTGTTTGTACGTAGTTGTTTCCCCATTGGACTGTGAGCTCCTTGAGAGCAAAGTCTTTTACCTTTCTTTGTATCTATAGCACTTGCACATTGCCTTGCCCAAAGTAGGCATTTCATAAAAATTGACTGACTGACTGGTGTTAGAGTTTAAGAAGAGGTAGAAAGTGGGAATAGTACCTTAAGGTTTGAAAAGTTCTGTTTTGCCTAGGATCTCTTTTGAGATTCATGACAACCCTGAGCCTAGGTGCTATTATTATTCCCTAAAGATTATTCTGATAGAATATAAATTCCTTGAAGGCAGGGGCAGTTTCATTTTTGAAATCCCAGGTTCTCAAATGTGGCCAATTTCAATTTCTTTCTATATTTGATGGTATACACTTTGTTCCTATTAAATCTGCCCTATGTTTAACTAGTTTTAAACTTGAATGAGTCTACTAGCTAAGTGAAATAAAGCTTATATATATATATATATATATTTATATATATAAATAAAGCTTATATATATTTATATATATATATATATATATATATAAATGAAGCTTTTATATATATATATAGCCAAGATGCTGGCATAGAAGCAGGAAAACTGCAGATCCCCCACAACCACCTCAAATATCTATAAAATATGACTGCAAACAAATTTTAGGGCTCCAGAACTCACAAAATTACAGAAAAACACATCTCCCACTGAACGCAACTTGGCATTCAGGACAGGGATGACTCATTGCAGTGCACTAGGAGCCTTAACCAGTTCAGCCAGAAACTGCAGCTTGGCTCTGGGGCCAGGACAAGCCGCAGCTGGAGCCTAAAGAAAAGAGGATCAGTGGCAGCTGTGACAATTTCCAGAATTATCAAGCCATAAGAAATAAGGACTAAGTGAAAGGTTAGTGGAACTTGGCTTAATTCAGGGGAAAGGATCTGGCCAAACTGTCTCCAGGCAGCCCTGCAGAGCTTCAGAGCTCCCAGGCTGCTGATTGCAGGGGGCCAAGTGATCATTCAGAAGCTAAGTGCTCTTCCCTTGAGCTGCCTGGATCAGGATTGCAGTCTTGGGTGGTGGTCCTGGGGTGAGTTTTCAGTGAGCCAAAGCTGGTGGGGGCTGTGGAGAATGTGGCCTCCTAATAGTTCTACCAGCTGCAAAAACCCCAGCCATTTGGAACAAAGCTCTCCTCTCTGGTAGCAGAGTTTCACAAAGCTAAGAAGTCAAGTAATTGACTGGCAACATGAGCAGACAAAGGAGGCAAAGAAAGCTCAGCAATCCAACTTTAGATTCCTTTTTTGGGGACAAAAAGGATCAAAGCATGGAATGGGAGGGAGACAACACGGCCAGAACTCCTGTACCAAAAGCTTCCAAGAAAAATGTAAATTGGTTACAAGCCATAGAGCAGCTTAAGAATGATTTTGAAAACCAAATAAGAGAAATGGAGGAAAAATTGGGAAGAGGAATGAGAATGATGCAAGAAAATCATGAAAAGAGAGTCAACAACCTGACTGAAGAAAATAACACCTTAAAAAATATATTAACTCAAATTGCAAAAGAGGCCCAAAAATTCAATGAGGAGAATGCCTTAAAAAGTCAAATTTGCCAGATGGAAAAAGAATCTCAAAAGCTTTTTGAAGAGAATAATTCCTTCAGAATTAGAGTGGAGCAAATGGAGGCAATTGACTTTATGAGAAATCAAGATACTATTAAACAGATCCAAACAAATGAAAAAATAGAAGGCAATATGAAATATGTCCTTGAAAAAACCATTGACCTGGAAAATAGATCTAGGAGAGACAATTTTAAAATTATTGGACTACCTGGAAGCCATGATCAAAATAAAGAACCTAGAAAGCATTTTTCAAGAAATTCTCAAGGAAATTGTCCTGATATTTTAGAACCAGAGGGCAAAATAGAACTTGAAGGAATTCACTGATCACCTCTTAAAATAGTTTCCAAAAAGAAAACTCCTAGGAATGTTATGGCCAGGTTCCACAGTTCCCAGTTCAAGGAGCAAATATTACAAGCTCCCAAGAAGAAACAATTTGAATACTGTAGAAACACAATCAGGATAACCCGGAATCTGGCACCTTCTACACTGAGGGATTGAAGGGCCTGGAATATGATATTATGGAGATCAAGGGAGATAGGATTAAAACCCAGAATCACCTACCCAGAAAAACTGAGTATAATGTTCCAGGGGAAAATATGGTCATTCAATGAGGTGGAGTACTTTCAAGCATTCTTGTTGAAAAAACCAGAACTGAAAAGAAAATTTGACACTCAGATATAAGAACCATGAGAAGGTAAACACAGAAAAGAAATCATAAGGAACTTATCAGAGTTGCACTATTTACATGGCAACATGGAAAAATAATAATAGTAACTTAAGAAACTTTTTTCAGTATAAGGATAGGTGAAGGGAATACAAATGGATATATACATATACATATGTCTATATAGGAGGGCATATATATATATATATATATGTGTGTGTATGTGTGTGTGTATGAATACATTTCTGAGTATGTGTATATATATGTACATAGAAGACACAGAATCAATTGAATAGGAAGGGATAATACTTTAAAAGGTGAAATTTTGAAGTGGGAGGGGAATAGAATTAGAGGAGACAAAGAGAGACAGAATGGGGTTAATCATCTCATATAGAAGAGGCAAGGGATAACTGTTACAGTGGAAGGGAAGAACTAGAAGGCAAAAGGGAAATGGTCAACTTTACTCTCATTGAATTTGGCTTAGGGAAGGAATGACATAAACTCTAAACTCGGTATCTTGACACATAGGAGAGTAAGGGGAATGGGGATGAGAGGGGCAATGATGGAGGTGAGGGCAAGGTGGAGGGGAGGGTTGCTGGAACCACACACTTCTGTAAAAGGACAGGGAGAGGGTAGAGAGTAGAACAAGGGGAAAGTGGGATAGGAAGGAGGGACATATAATCAGTCTCTCACATTATGTCCATTGTAGAGATATTCTGCGTAACTACACATGTACAGCCCATATTGAATTGTTTGTCTTTCCAGTGGGAGTGGGTAATGAGAGAGGAAGGGAAAGAATCTAGAATTTAAAGTTCTATAATCAAATGTTAAAAATTTATCTATATATATGTATATATATATATTATTAACTACATGCAACTGGTAATTAAGATATACAGGCACTGGGATAGGGAGATCCATCTTGCCATACTGGAAAGCCAGAGGGGTGATGGGGGAGGACATAGGAGAGAGCAGATTGGGGGAGGGGTTATACAATGGAATGGCTGTTTTGGGGTGGTGGTTAGGGGAAAGACAGGGAGAAAATTGGTAACTCAAAATCTCATGGAAATGAATGATATAAACAAGAAAATAAATAAATTTTAAAAAAAGAATAGGCAGATACATCATAGGTATTTAACAAATTCATGTCGATTGATTGATTCCCACTAAAAACAACAACAACAACAACAACAACAACAAAACCTCTTAAGACTGGGTTTCCAAATATCTTCCAGGCTGACAGTGCAGGGGCTACTCAAAGGCAGACTTTCTACTTACTGTCATGGAGATAGCAATTGCCCTATTTCTGACCTGGGTCAGTTTGCCCTTTGTTAGGCAACCTGGTAGCTCTAGGGACTCAACAAATTAATACTAGATGGTGTAGATACCTGACTGACTTTATAATACCACTGCAGCTCAGAACTCCCAAGCTTAGATCTAACACCCTCAGCTTTTCTGCCAGGTGGGATGATACCCAGCTTATTCCTAGGTTAGAGATGAAAAAAATGAGGCTTAGAGAGGTTAAATGAGCATTTCCACATTCACATGGCTAGTAAGTATTAAGGGGTGGTCTTTAAACTTGAGTCCCCCTGAGTCCATGACCAGCTGTCCTGCTACATAACGCTGTTTACTTAATTTAAAAAGTGGTTATTGGGGCAGCTAGGGGGCACAGTGAATACAGCATCAGCCCTGGAGTCAGGAGGACCTGAGTTCAAAAGCTGCCTCAGACACTTAACACTTACTAGCCATGTGACCTTGAGCATATCACAACCCCAATTGCCCTGCCTTCCCCTCTCCAAAAAAAGCAAAAAAAAAAAAGGTGGTTATTGAGCATCTTTTGAGTAATACAAAGAATTGTAATAAGTACAGTTTATACTATGTAAAATGGGGGTCGGGAGAGAATTTGCCTCCCTCCCCTCCCTTCTTCAGCTCATTTGATGTAATTACATACACACAAAATGGGGCAGATAACAAAGGTAACAAAAAATTAATACATTAAACTAAGTGAAAAATTGTGTCTACATCCTGGCAACCCTTTATAAAATATGTTTCCCTGATAAAAGTGGAAGAACAGCTGGCTGTTGGCTGACCAAAGAATGAACACACCTCTTGTGATTCATGGGATGTGACTCCTTGCCTTTACTAAGGACAGCATGGGAGCAACACATTTATCAGGAAACAGAGACAGCATAGACACAGAGAAATAGTGAAATCAGGGAGTGTGAACCCTGGCAGTGAAGAACAGAGCCACCCTGAATACCAGAAAGAACTAACTGGCAGTTGAGAACTGAGCTACGAAGAGGAGCTATCTCCAGGGAACCCTGATGAGCAATCCACACAGCAGAGGCACTGCATCTGCCAGGGCACAGTAGGAGGGTGCTGCAAAGAAAAGAAAGATCATCTGGGGGACCTGCAGTACCAAAGGAATTGTTGCTTTACTTGCATGGATTCCCTACTTGAGTCACTCTCTACCAATGTACTTACTCTGTGCTCACTTTTCCCACTGATGCTCTATGTGGGAGGATATGTTCCAGGTTTATGGGATGAATGTTTTATAGCTACTGTGCTTACTTTGTCATCTTAGTAAATGCTTTTGCTTTGAACTAACTGTAGCTAATGACTAACTATTAGAGGCAAAGCATCCTGACTGACGCTCATAAGCTCTAGTTTTAGTTATATAGACCCATAGAACCTTTGAACCCAGGAGTAGTTTCACCCCTGAGGGAGTAGTTTCAAACCTTCAAACCTTTGAGCAGTTAGTTGGGCAGTAGGGTGGAGATATTTCCAGGAGGGTTCTACACACTTCACAGTTTATAAGGTATTTTACATATGTTATCGCATTTTGAGATGATTGCTCTTGGAAAAATGGAGTAAAGCCTCAGCCAAACCTTAGCTTGTAACGTGGATGTTTAAGATAATAGATGAAGAACTCTTCATAAGGATGTTTCTCCATTTCATATTTTTCTTGTAAGAAAAGCTCAAAATATAAAGCTTACTGGAAAATGACATAAATTATATTTCCACTTCAAAGTTTCAGACTAATCTCAGTCAACAGCAGTAAAATTCTCTAATCTCAGTCAACATCAGTAAATATCTCTAATCCACAAAATCTTATATCTCACACACTTCTCTACACAACCCTACCAAGAAAGGTACAAATCATTCCAAAGAGCCCATTTACATTGCATGGTGCAGCTTGAGACACAACAAAATCCAAAGTAAATTGATTATTCTAAATCTTTCCAAAACAAAATACCATCACCAACAAAAATAATTTAAAAGTTTCTTTATTTCCCACATTTCAGTCGTGTGTGTATGCGTGTGTGTTTAACATCACTTGCTTCTTTAGATGACGTGAGGCTATTCAAGAATTGTATTTAGTGGGCTGAAGGTAGCTGGTGTATATAAATATAGCTTGAGCAGGAGACATAAATAGTCCAGCTCTTTTCAAATCTTTCTGGGCAATATTCAAGTGTCCTTGATTCTCTCGTATTCCCCTTCCCATTTCTCCAAATACTCCTCTCAGACACAAACCTATGTTACTATAGATAGGAAGAAAAGGTAAAAGGAAAATACCTATATGACTCTGTTTTGAGCATGAAATTAATCTACTGGAACAAAATCACTATTGATTTTTACCTATTGTCATTTCTTCCCTGAAACACCTAATGTGTTTTGTCATTATTATGGTATTCAGTTTATTTCAAACTCAGAGTTTTTGCTAAGAAAAATGTTCTGCAAGGTGTAGGGGTTTGTTTTATCTGCTATTGTTATTGTTAGTAAGCTATATGCCTTTTAACTATCGTATTTTATTGGTGAAATATTGCTTCAAACTGTTGATAAACTACAAAGCAGAAAAACTGAATTTCTAGACTATTTGAATCTAGCTGCATGCAATATTATACCTAGCTAAGAACTGGGTATTAAAAATATTACAAAGGAGGAGGAGGGGAAGGAAGAGGAGAAAGGAGGAGAAGAAGGAGGAGAGATAGAGGAAGAGGGGAAGACGGAAAGAGAGAGAGAGAGAGAGAGAGAGAGAGAGAGAGAGAGAGAGAGAGAGAGAGAGAAAGAGAGGGGGGGAGAGAGAGAGAGAGAATGAGAGAGAATGAGAGAGAGAAACACTTTTCTAATGGTACCTATCTCTTCCACCTCCTCCAGAATATTCCCAGATATTATCCACTTGCCCCTTGGGCCATATAGGAACTCAGGTGGGGGGTGTTCTTCTAGCCTTATGTAAGTCAGTAGGGTTGATGATGTGAGGTGCCATTCTTGGTAAGAGAAGAGGCAGCTCCTGGCCAGTATCCTCTTCAAAGCAGTCCTCTGGGTGACAAGTTGTGATTTCAGCAAGGGGTGGAGATAGTCCTTTTAGACTCCTCATAATGACAACAGGAGGCTACCAACTTCCCCAAATAAAGTGTGAACTTAACTAGCTGGGACCCTTGGCTGCCTTGTCCTTTCTTATGCATATCCTTTCTTTACAATGATGTTATAAGCACTGGAAGGTCAGCAGGGAAGGTAGCTGGCATCTTCTCTTCTCCAGGACTCAAGCAACTGGGGAGGGTGAATAGCCAAGCAGTCAGCAGCAAGTAGCACCTCAGATTTAAGGCATATGATTCTTGATTAAAGGAACTGGGAGATGTTTAACCTGGAGAAGACTTGAGGGGTACATGATACCTGTCGTCAAGTGTTTGAAGAGTTGTCACCTAGAGTTTAGACTTGTTCTGTTTGGTTCCAGAACCAAGAGCAATAAGTGGAAGTCTCAGAGAAGCAAATGAAGGCCTGATATCAGGAAAAAAAATATTACAATGTATAAAGCTGTCCAAAAGTAGAATGGAGTAACTTGGGAAACAGTGAATGCTGCCATATGGGAGGTCTTCAAGCAAAGGCGAAATGACCAATCCTTTGTAGAGTATGTGGTTGAGGGACTCTTTTTCAGGTGGTTTGACTTCAATGACTTCTGTGGTGCCTTCCAGCTCTGAAACTCTGTGATTCATGAAGGTTATGAAAGGAGTACAGATTCTCAGTAGAAAATACTAAATTTAGACAGACATAAACCTGACTCCAAAAAAGGAGTCATTTTTTTTTCCCTTTCTTTTTTCTAAATGCCAGATGTTTAGCCTGGAAGCAGTTGTTTGCTAATTGTCCTAAGTTCATAAGGATTTATATCCAATTAGTTGATCTCTATGGAAGAATAACATTTTCTTTTTTTAACTGTATTTTTATGGATAAATATTTTCAGTCATTTTCATTTATGAATATTTTTCTCCATACTCCCCATACCCAGTGAGCAATCCCTTGTAACAAAGTACAAAAAGGAAGAAAAAAGTAGCAGAATAAATTCAACCAAATTCATCAACCATATCTAATAGTATAGGCAATATTCCATATTCACAGTTCCTCCCTTTTGCAAAGAATCAAGAGAAGTACATTTTCTCAAATCTTCTCTAGCTAGTGCTAGAAATGGTGACAGGGAAAGCATGGTGATCATGAGGGAGCCAGGTTTCAGTGAATGCCAAAAAATGGAAAAAGCGAGAAGGGAAAAGCTTTAAAATAAGAGGAAGTAAATTAATTATAGAACAAGTACACGTGTATGACAAGCACATTACATTTATGACCTTCTGTGGATGCTTTCCAGCTGTCAAAGTGACCTTCCTAAGGCATGGATTTGACTATGTCTTCCTCTTCAATAAATTACTATTACCTCCCAGATCAAATATAAAGTCTTCAGTTTGACTTTTAAAATATTCCATAGCTTAGCCCCTTCTTAGCTTTCTAGTTTTGTTATACCTTCCATATACTCTGTGAATCAGAGACACTGGTCTCCTTGCTGTTGTTCATGGGAGACACTCTGTCTCCAACTCTAACCATTTTCACTGACTGTCCCCAGTGCCTGGAATTCTCTTCCTCGACTCTACCTCCTGGATCTCCTGACTTGCTTCAAGTCTCAGCTAAAGTCCTGCCTTGCACAAGAAGCCTTTTCTGGTCCATCTTTACCTTTGTACTTTCTCTTTGAGATTATCTCCTATTTATTCTATCCTATCTAGTTATCTGTATCTTGTCTGTGCATATTTTTTTGCATTATTATCCCCCCCACCATTAGACTGTCAGCTCCTTGACTGCTTTTTGTCTTTCTTTGTATCCTCAGTTCTTAGCTTGGTAACTGACCCATAGAAGATATCTAACAAGTGCTTGGAATCTTTGGATCAAAAGGTATAGGACCATTTTATTGATTTTCTTTTCCTAACTCCAAATTGTTTTCCAGAAGGGAAAGGCTTTCTTCTCTATTCTGTTGTTGTTGTTCATACTTTGTACTTGAAGATGACCAATGACATCACAATGTCGGGGTCAGGGTACAGTGTGTTTGACTGTGACTGATCAGTCCACTACAGGGTTGGAAGCTCTACCACAGGTCTAGTACAAAGAGTCTATTAGAACGTTTGGGACAGAGGGGTCTTTAGATTTTATGTTTCCTTTTTGCTACTTCGATTCTGCTTTGCTAATGGTGCACGCCACTCTGGGCAGTACTGTGCCAGGGTCTCCCGTGTCTCACAATCAATATTAAAGTTTTTCAGAAAGACTTTGAGAGTGTCCTTGTACAGCTTTCTGAGCTTTGTGTGAGCGCTTGCCTTGGCATTCAGGGTCCATGGTCAGTCCATCAAGGTTGCACTCTCTACAGCACAGTTTGAATGCTTGGCAGTTCACCTCGAGAGGACCTCAGCGTTTGGTCTGTTATCTCATGTTGCCAGGTAATCTTCAGGATCTTCCTAAGACCCTGCAAGAAAGGTGGATACCCTGGTTGTATGGGCAATGATAACTATTCTAAACAAAATGATCAACATGGGAAGATAGAAGGGAGTAGAGAAAAATGATATAAAACATGGAAAAGGAATAAAGGAAGGATTTGGGCTTAAAATAATAGAGTAATAATATATTAGAGGTGTAAGGGATTTTGAAAATCATCTGGTTCAACCCTTTCATTTTCCAGGGGAGGACGCTGAGACTCCGGCAAGTAAAGTGATTTGCCCTAAGTCACATAGCTTATTCACAGCAAATCTCGGAAGATGACTTATGACTGCTAACATAGCCTGTCGCTTTGAAATGGATGAAAATAGTTAGTTGAATATTTTAGACTAAACTTTTATTTTGTAGCATAGTACACTTCTCCATTTTGGCACATTGGTACAAAGATATGTGATCTTTATTTCTTTAAGGTATTAATTATGCAAAATAAAATAATACTTTGGTGCGTTATATATACTATTAAGCTATTAACATCTCTAAGGCTGTTTGTTTAAATGAGGTAGAGAGGAAGTTCCTTTATGTCTTTAATAAATAAAAGATACATAAATTTACCTCTTTCCTAAAGCAATACAGTCAGTTCTCCCATTGGCTCCATGTTCTTGGTATTCATTGTTGTTATTCACTCAAATTTCATCAACGTTCAATTGCTGTCATTTACATCTGACTCTTCATGACCCCTTCTGGGATTTTCTTGGCACAGCTGCTAGAGTGGCTGACTATTTCCTTCTCTAGGTTGTTTTACAGATGAGGAAACTGAGGCAAGCAGGGTTAAGTGACTTGCTCAGGGTCACATGGCTAGTAAGTGTCAGAGGCCAGATTTGAACGCAGGAAGATGAGTCTTTCTGACTGCAGGCCCAGCAAGCTATCCACTGCACCACCTATAGACCACTATATGATGAGAGCACATTCAACTTAATTCAGTACACATTTAAGTTCCCAAATGCTACACCCTGTGCTTGTACTTTTTCTCTGCTAGTCATCTCTGATTTATCCTGTGTCTTGTCTGTATGTAGCTGTTTACATGTTGTCTCTGTTAGACTCTGAGTTCCTAGAGAATACTTAGTATCCCCAATTCTTGGCACAGTGCCTGGTAAATGGAAGGCACTAAATAAATGCTTGAAGACTTGACTTGTGTTAGGTGCCAGAGATAACAAAGACAATAATAATCTCTGCCCTCAAGGAGCTTATATTCTAGTGAATAATAGTCATTGATAGTTATATAACACCACCCTAAGGTTTACAAAGCACTTAATATATACTGTCTCACTCGAGTTTCACGGACAACCTGAAGAGACAGGTATTTACATGCACTATTCCCATTTTATAGATGTGGAAACTGAGATTGACTGGCACTTGCCCAGGGCCACACTGCCAGTAAATGTCTGATGTGAGATTTGAATCAAGTTTTTTCCTAAATTAGGTACGGTACCTACCATGCCATCCTGCCTCTCCACTGAATAAGGAGCCAGCCCTAGGAAATGATGCTTCCCTATCTCTTCCTTGCACAGGAAGCACCCAAGTTAATATTGGTGAGAAAACGAAGGAGAGGAGGAGTCTGGCAACCTGCCAAGCATGGGGAATTCAGATAAGCTAACATCAGTATTTATCAGAACAGACACTGTTTAATTTCTCTGCTAAGGTACATATAGCACTTTGTATGCTTTTGTAGTCATCTCTTTGTGAGATAAATGTTTAGGGCCATTAACCAGAACAAAAAAAAAAAACGAATTTGTACTCTGCCCCTGAGTAACTTAGGCTATTTACCACACAAGGAGGTCTTGTAGTTCATTAATAATATATAAATACAAGTCAGTGGAAGAAACTGTCTTGTTAATTGACTTCTGAGATGCTAATCTAGGACTCATTAGCTTTAAACATAGCCTGACAGCAGTGTTTGTACCATGTAGAAATAATCTTCAGCAAAGGAAACACAAAGTTTTCATAGTCTGTACTTTCTATATACACTATATGACACTACACACACACACACACACACACACACACACGAATGCATACACCTACCTTTGTTCCCTTGAGAAATTTGGGGATAGAGGATACAAAAGAAAAGAGACAAAAATACAAGGACACAAACTCAAGTTTTTAAGACAACGTTGGAGGGTGTGAAGGCAGTTCTGTTCTGTGCCAGTCTCTCAAGCCCCCTCCAGAGCACAGCTGATTTACAAAAGGAGGGAGAAATAGAAAGTACCCAGCTGACTAATCTAATTAGGAGCACAGTCGTTTGGCAGGAAAAAGCCAAACCTAGCCCTAAACTGTTCACAAAACATTGAGTTTCCCTTATCTTCCTCAATGACTTTTTTTTTTTTGCTCTGAACAGGGTCATTTCTTTAAAATCTTTTATATTTTATCTCCTAAACTGTATGATTAGGAAATGCAAGAATCAGGGTTCTGCTGGCAGTCTACCGTCAGGGGTAAATGCTTAGCTTCTGCAAACTCCTTATGTTTTGATTACTGCTGCCAGCAGAGGAATGCAGTGACTGAGCCAGAGTCCCTTCTGTGACATGTGTGAAAATCAAACACACTTTGGTCATTCACATTATCAAATACATTACCATATTTATTTGTGGGTACTCATGGCTGAGGGCAAAGCATGTTAATTAAAGGAAAGGATAAGCATCGAGATCTATAATGTAATGTCTTCCTAATTGGTGAATTTGCTATTTTTTTCCCTATTGTGAGTATTCATAGAATTAGTTAATTAAACAATGAATCAACAAGTATTTATATAATGCTTAAGGTGTTCAGCTCTGTGTGTAGCACGGGGGATACAAAGACAAAAAGGAAGCAGCCCCTGCCCTCAGGGAGCTTACTTTTAACTGAGTGAACAACATGTGCATGTACGAGTAGATACAAATATGATTAACCATGGCTATTCTGATCAAGTCAGCGATACAATTCCAAAGGACCCATGAAAAATGCTATCCACCTCTGTACCTCAGTTTCCTCATCTGTAAAATGAAAGAGTAGTTCTTGAAGTATTCTAAGGTCTCTTTCAGTCTATAAGCTTAGGACTAAAGAAAACCATGACATGGCTGAGCAAGGAATGAGAAACTCGTAAATGACTTTGACAGTACAAGTCTAAGGTGAATGACAACTATCTATCAGTGTGTGTAATGGTCTATTTGAAATGTTTTGTGTTTTCTATATTTTTTGGTGCATGTCTATGCAGTTTCTGTGGTAGAGAAAACAAATAACTGTCCTTTACCTGAAGCCTGTATATATAGAGTACATTTTTTAGAAAATGTTCTTTTTAGCCATATTTTGGAGAGAGTCAAGAGCCCTACCTAAGTTTTGTTTTAGAGATTTGTCTGATGTTACTCTAGGGTGTTGACAGAGCCAGAAAGAAAAGTATGATTCCTCTGGGATCAGGCTTCTCAAGAGTAAAACAAAGGTCTTCATGAGACATGGAGATTAGCTTGTATTCTCATATCCCATCCATCCTTCCACAGTGGGTATCTTACCATCTGCCCTTCTGCTACTGCCTTTCTTCTCTCCATCTGGAACAACACCCTCCTGAATGGATCTCCAGAGACTCGGATCTCCTGAGAGAGTTAATCCACTCAGCTATAGCATTTCACCCTGGGGCTGAGCAGTCCAGATTGGTTGTTGTTCAGTGTTGTTCACTGATTCTGAGATGCTTTGAGACCCTATTTGGACTTTTTTTTTTTGGCAAAGATCACGGAGTATTTTGTCATTTCCTTCTCCAACTCATTTTACAGATGAGGAAGCTGAGGCAACAGTGGTTAAGTGGCTTGCTCAGGGTCACACAACTAGTCATTTATTTGAAAGCGGAGTCTTCCTGTCTCTAAACCTTGTACTCTACCTACTGCACCGCCTAGCTGCCCTTTCATCTAATCCACTATAAATATCTGGCCTGTGATTTTGTTTCATGTTCTATCTAACCACCTACTGGATTATTGTAGAGTGCATTATTCCCTCACAACCCCAACTACCTCCACTTCTTTTCACAGTTTGTTTTAGAAATAGTAATCAAATTAATACTAGGATTGCTTTTGAAAAGAACATGATGATTCACTGCTCTATGGCTCTGTGCACCATCTATCCCCTGGGACCCTCAGACCCAAACTCCATTTTCTGCCCCCTACTCTATTTATTATTTGTGTCAGCTCTTCCTATTAGAATGCAAGTTTCTTGAGTGAAGGGACTGTCTTACTTTTATATTTGTATCCCCACTACCTAGAACAATGCCCAGCACATAATAGGTGCTTATTAAGTGCTTTTTCATTCATTCATTCTCCAAGGTTATACCAACGAAGCTAAATGCTGACAGCTGAGGTGCAAAAGTATAGTCCTGTTGATGAACTACAGTTATCCTTTCCAAATCACCAGTGTTGGGGCACTGCCCCCTTCCCCCCTCCAATCTGGAAAACCCACACAAAACTTTTTAGCCCTCCCTTCATAACAGAGAAAAAGCCTGAGTTATTATGGTATTAAAGATAAAATGTTATTATACAGTACCATTCACATATTGTATGCTTTTCTGAGTTTCAAAACTTTTTCTGCTGTCTGCTGGTCTTCATGTATCACCCGCAACATATGCAAAACTCCCCCCAGATTTCCATTTAATTTCTTATGCTGACTTATGATATATTGAAAATGTGATGGGGAAAGTTGCAGTATGGAAGGGATAACTGTATATGTTTATTATATGAAAATCTACCTGGATAAATTTGAAGAGGCTTGTTGCCCTCAGAATGACAAATATTCTGGCCACAGAAATGCCTGAAAACTTTACAAAGTCATAGAGAGGTAGTGACTAATACTGGCAGAGGGAGCACCCTCAATGGATAAGACCACAGGTCGTCAAAGTTTTGAAATAATGTAAACCTTAACTGACAGGGATATCTCAATAATCTTATTATATCACTCCCTCTATTATTAATGATAATAACAATAATAATCAATAATAATTGCATCATTTCATCTACAAATTTATTGGATGCCTGCAAAATGCAATATACAAGTCAACAAGCAGCACCTATTGAAGATGATCACGAAGAAAAAGCCATGACTCTCCTCTCAAAGATTTTAAAGTCTAGTATAATTATTGTCATGGGATAATACCTAATGCCTATATTATACCCCTAAGAAAATATAGTTTACATTTACATAGTGCTTTACATTTAGAAGGATTTTTAAATAGCTTTCATTTCTCGTGAGCCTTTCAAATCCTTTCTAAGAGGGCAATGGTATGGAAAAGGATCTGAAGAAATAATTCAAGAAAATTTCCCAGACTTAATAACATATTGCAGTCAGAAAAAAATCCAAGTTCTAACAAGAAGCCTGAAAGTCAAGTCTCCAAGGTGAATCAAACTCCAAAACTATGAAGATGAAGAAAAGAACATCAAAGCCTCAAGAAAGAATAAATCACGTATTAGAAAGTACCAATTAACATTTCATCAAACTTCTCAAATCAAACAGTGCAAGATCAGGGCAGTTGATCAGTAATATATATAGTATATTATATACAACATATTAGATATCATATATTACATACATACACATATATTACTGTGTATATTACAGTAATATATGTACATGTGTGTGCGTATATATATTTTTAATATATACTTAAAATGAAGAGATATGGGTTTGGTTCTTCCAGTTAACTTTCCAGAAAACCTTAGAAATTTTTTGAAGGCAGAAGAATGTCACTTAAACACTTACAAGCCTTCAAAAATTTTCTTGACAAAAAATTTCAGCTGAAAAGAACTATGGTCAGAGACTTGTGGCAATATTTCCTTTTGGCAGATAGGTAAAGACATTCTCCCTAAAAGAAATTGATAATTGTAGTGATGATTATAAAGTAATATTTCAAATTAAACATTTAAATTTTAAATTGTTGAATTGCCAGTTTAACATTGTTGAATTGCCTGATTCTTCAGTCAAAAAAGGAAAGAAAGAAGGAAGGAAGGAAAGGAGAAGAAGGGAAGAAAGGAGAGGAGGGAAGGGAGGAAAGAGGGAGAAATCCCTTTAAATGGAAAAAGAAGGGCAGCTAGGTGGCACTGTGAATAGAGCACCTACCCTGGAGTCAGGAGCACCTGAGTTCAAATTTGCCCTTAGATACTTAACACATACTAGCTGTGTGACCTTGGGTAAGTCACTTAACCCCAATAGCCCTGCCTTTCCCCCTCCAAAAAAACAAAGATAAAAAAATGGGAAAGAGAATTTTGATTTAATTTTAAATCACTTAACCCTATTTGCCACAGTTTCCTCATTGTAAAATGAGCTAAAGAAGGAAATAACAAACTACTCCATTATCTTGGCCAAGGAAACCCCAAACAGGGTCATGAAGAGTCGAACAAGACTGAACAACAACAGCTTTACAATTTACACAGTATTTTTCTCAAAAACATGCTTACCTGCAAATTATCTCAATCTACAGCTGAGGAAAGCTACTGATTTTTCCTGTGGTCGCACAGCTAGAATATGAGTCAGCACTTGAACCCAGATCTTTTGATCTAAAGTCCAGGACTCTCTGCACCACCCTGGGCTGCAACATGGTTAGGAGAAAACCTTTTAAAGTGATCCGATGGTTGTGAAATCTCCAGAGCTACCATTACCACAAAACATCACATGCTGATAGCACTTATATCATATTGTGAGTAACTTACAATAAAGAAAATGGATCAAAAGTAGTCATACTGCTCCAGCTTTTCCTGCACAGAGATTTCTACATTTCTTGACTGCATGTAGTAGTAAATAATTATGGAATCACTCCCTGGAAGAGCTAGATGGATTTTATAATCCAGTCCTCTTCTTTTACAGAGGAAACAGGCTCAGAGATAGCAAAGGACTTGCTCAAAGTCACACAATAGCAGAATTAAGACAAGTCTCCCATTTCTCAGTTCTGTACTTTTACCACTAAACTCTTTTCCTAGGGGAAGAAAAAAGTTCTTAGAACCTCTAAGATGGCGCTCACCTTTCTGCGTTATTTGCCAATTCAAATGTGTCCTTAGGCTTCTAATAAAAGTCTGATGAAGATAATCTGTCTGTTTCTGGAAATAACACTATCATCATTTAGCTATTTGTGGGAAAATGTCAAAATGAACACAGAGCTAAACCATTTCATGTAATTGACTTAATTAAAGATGCTATCACAGAATCACAGAATTTTAATGATTGGAATGGATATTTTTTAGCAATTACCTGGTTCAAGCTGTATCAGAAAAAAGAATTCCCAATATAACAATCTATTTGTAAATCTCCTCTGAGAAAGAGCTCACAGCCTTTTGAGGCAGCCCATTCTACTGATTAGGTACCTTGAGTTATTAGTGACTATTAAGCTTAAAGTGACTGCTTTGCCATTTCCCCATGTTGTTTCAGGCTTTGCTTTCTGTCTGTGACAATAGCACTAGGCATATATACTCATTAAAATCCCATTTCCATATAAAGAAATTCCTCCTTCCTTCTTTCTTTTTTTCCTTCCTTTCTTCTTCTCCCTCAACATGTAACTCATCAAATTAGGATCAAAAATTAGTAATTTCGTAATGGATTGTGCCAGAAAAACTTGAGGGAAAAAAAGGCAAAAATGATCCTGATTTTTGTATGTAAACAATTATATTATTCTGCACAAATACTTGGACAGATGTTTAGAATCCCTTACTCTGACAATGATTTTTCTGTTCACACAATCTTGAGAAATTCCTAAATTTTCACCCAAGCTGTGAAAACAGTTTTTCTTATGTGGACAAAAAAGTATGACTGCTATCTTAGGAATGGCCTACATAAGACAATATGTTGTGTCTACAAATTAGAATTCATCATAAATTAATTTGAAGAAGGGTATGGAGCTGCCTCTCAGATGTCTTTTCTATTTTCATGTAATGTTCACTACATGGTACTTAAAGCCATTTTTACAAGCCAGCATATCCTGCTGGAGACCAATTAGATCAGACCCCTCTTGCCTAGAGGAAGAGAGGCATGCAGTGATAGCTAAAGTGACTGATGGATATCCCTGAGTGTGGCTTCTCACTTCAATGGAATCCTACCAACCTTTAGATTTAACCTTATCTGCCCTACTCAGAACTAGTCCATTTGTCAAAAATTTCAGCTCCCTGTGTAAAACTGCACAGCCCCTGGAATCTGCATGCTACCTGGTGTCTGGCAGTATTTTTGTCTGAATAGAGTTAATTTTGTTAGAACAGTTCTACATGAAGCCTCCTTTTCTGAGATCAGATTAGAAGGAGATCCAGCCGGTGTGTCAGTGGGATGGACCAGACCAAAGATCTGCATCCACATCATCTACTATACTCCCAGTCCAGCTGTGTCCTTGAAGTTTGTTCATCGCTCAATAAGCTATAGTCATATCAGGTTAATGTGAGGCTTTGCCAATAATCCTTGAAATCTTGGATCTGACTAGCAGCATGGTCAAAAGCACATGCTCAAATTAAAAACTGCAATAAATCTATTCAATAATAACTGTGAACAGAATCAATCAACATGCATTTATTAAGTGCCTGCTGTGTTCCAGGATCTGTGATAAAATCCTGGAGATACAAAAGTAACATGATTGCTCTGGACCCACTGTATGAGGGCAAGTCCATTACATTTATCTCTGCTCTGTCTCTTTCTCCTTCTCTAGTATGCTGAAGGCATTAGGTAGTCCTCTCTTTTCTCTGCCATTAGCTTGAACTCACACTGATTATGTTCTCTCCTTTTTAGAGAGTCAACGACTAGCACCCCAGTTCAATTTAACCACTTAATTTTGGATTAACTTTTATAAAGAGGTATCTACTTCAAAGATAAAGCAAGAATTTACATATAGACATTTTACTCAATACCTTGGGGACATAATTGTCCCTAGTCACTTCTTCTCTGGGGAGGGTTTAGGCCCACAATTTAACTCTTAATTTCTATATAGTACCTACCCTGGATTCCTGAATTCCTGGACTCCTCCCTGGCTAGAGGTTCTGAGTCAGAGACCACTCTCAGAATCTCAGGGATATATGACCAAAGGAAGGGGAAGATGGCCCTCTGGCTTCCCTTCTCACCCTTTAGTATCAATTTTTGTGAGTAACAGAGTTGTTTAACCTTGAATGCATGGAGAGTTCACGCTTTGCTTAGTTGGGTAGTTTAAAAGATACACAGAATTCTGACCACATAGACTATGGAAAAAGCTTACTTAAAACCATGTGGTGGGCCAATACAGAATGCATATTCTACTTCTTTTGTTTCCAAGAAGCAAATCCTCCAATTTCTTCAAGTGGGTGAGACCATTTTAGGTACTCTACATCACACAATTACATTACACAAAGACAAAAGCAAACTATTCCTTACCCTCAAGGTGTTTACATTATAATAAGAGAAATAATAATAGTTACATGTACAACTATAGGTAAATATAAGATACGTATAAATCAAATTGCTGAGTAAAAGAGTCACCAATCAGGAAAACAGTTCTTTAGGCTGGAGGTTTCTCTAGGGCAGGAAGGTGGCTGGTGGGGATGTGGACGTGTCTAGAGAGTAAGTCAGGGAGAGAAGGAACATGGTGAGGACTCCTGACCAATGAGAGAAGTGAGTTACGTGTCAGGAGAGAAGACTTTCTGGGGAGAAGTTCCTCCAGAGTGGAGAAGCAGTTGTAGAGGAGTAGGAGAAGCCCGCTGAAAGAGTCAAGACTCAGATAGTTTCATCTTTTGAGAATGAAATATTACCATAGTAAAAAAAGGTTTGCATTTGGAATCAAGAGACACAGCTTTGGAATTGAAAGAGGGACTCCCTATAGAAAATAAACTCCCTGTATATATATATATATATATAATAACGCTCCTATTTGCAAATGACACAGTTGTTGATTTCATCAAGTCTAAAAACATTGCAGAGTCTCTTAAATAAGACTTAAAATCTTTTAAAAAGAGTCTGGACTAATTATCCAAACAAGAAAAACAAATGGAGGAAGTAGGCACATTGAATTTATTTTGGGTTTTATCTTATTAATTATCATCGCTCTGTTCTTTCTAGTCCAAAACTCAGTTTCCTTTGCAGAGAAAGCCAAAACCAAAACCGAAGAGCTGATTAGTTGATATGGAGTTGGAAGAATGATGGCAAAGACGGAATCTATCAGTATGTATATCTTGAATGAACATTAAGCATGAGCAATAAATAAACTTGGCCCAACAACAAAACAGAGTAAAATAGCAGACTAAATGTCTTTGGAAAATTGTTCAGTACTTTTAATGACCCTAAGCTTCTCCCTGAAACAAAGGCCTTTCTTTTTTCTCATTGATATTCTTCTGCTGAGGCCAATTAACTGCAAGTAGGGAAATACTGTAGTTTCCAAAGAATTTAAGTGGAAGTTCATTGCAAGGGCAATGGAGGGGTGCATGGTAAAAATGGGTGGTCTTTAACACATTACCCACCAACAGTTACACAAGATAAGTAGCATTTTAAAACTGGGTCAGTCATGTTGTGTACATGATGAATGACTGATGGGAACCCCAAGTGCTCCATTGTTTTCCATTCAACATCAAGAGAAACAGAAGCAGGTCACCAGTATGTTGGGCAGAAGCACCATAGAGAATTGACAGAGGCCTTGGATAAGAGTTGCACAGCATGAGAGAATGGATGGTTTGCAGTTTTCAACTTTGCAAGAGTACCCACAGCAATCAGTTCACAGATCTATCAAGGTATTGACCAATGAGGGAATAGAGGTCCATAGAAATTGAATGACTTTCCCATCCTCATACAACTGGTATGTGTTAGAGATGGGATTTGAATTTCTGTCTTTAACTTTATATCTACCACTCTTCCCAGTGTGCCATATTGCCTTTCCTGGAACTCATCAAAGGTAACAAATTATTCTTTTATTATCTCCTCTCTTAATTTTGGTTTTATCTTATTAATTATCATCTCTCTGTTCTTTCTAGTCCAAAACTCAGTTTCTTTTGCAGAGAAAGCCAAAACCAAAACCAAAGAGTTGATTAGTTCTCTTTTCTGTGCACACATACCCTTTTCCCAGGCCACCCCATCACCATCCCATCCACCCTGAACAGTGGTACTGTCCCTTCTTTGCTCCTTTGTTTTTACCCAATTTGATTATTAAAGACACCTTTTGTTGAATTCAGCTCCTTTTGTGCATTAGCTAGCACTCCTGATGCACTCACTGTGTCATGTCCTCCTGGCTTCCCTATTATTATTGACTATACCTGGTCACCCAGGCTCTCAACTAAGGTGTTATCCTATCACAGAGGCAGCTAGATGGAAAAGTAGATAGAGCACCCAGACTGGAGTCAGTAAGACTTGAGTTCAAATCTAACCTCAGACACTTGCTAGTTGTGTGGCCCTGGACAAGTCAATTAACCTCTCTGGGCCTTGCTTCCCTCATCGACAAAATGAGAAGCACCTGCCTCTCAGAGTTGTTAAGAGGATCAAATGAAATAATAATTGTGAAGTGTTAAGAACAGTGCCTGGCATGTATTAAGTGCCACATGAATATTGGCTATTATTTTTGTCTTTTCACTCTCATTCTCATTCCCCATATTGTCTGTTGTCAAGTTCTGTCATTTCTACCTTCATAACATCTCACTTATAGGTCCCATTTTTCCCTTTTCACACTGTAATCACTCCTATTCGGATCCCCATCACCTTGCATATAGATTCTTGCAGCAGTCTGCTGATTGGCTTTCCTGCAGCTGCAGGTCTCTTTTTGCTCCATTCGGTTCTCCACTCAGCCAGCAAACTGATCTTCCTAAAGTACTACCACATTGCACTCCCCTCCTTGCCCTCATTCCATAAACTCCAGAAGCTGCCTGTTATTTCCAAGCTCAAATATAAAACCCTCTATTTGGCTTCTAAAGCCCTTCCTATACTATAGGGTAGGTCCTTTCCTACCTTTCCAGTGGTTTTATACCTCACTCCCCTGCACATACTCTTCCATCCAGAGACACTGGCCTCCTTGCTGTTCCTTGAACAAGACTCAATTTCCCAACTCCAAACATTTTCACTGGCTGTCCCTAGTGACTGGAATTCTTTCCATCCTCATCTCTGCCTTCTGGCTTCTCCCGAATTGTTGAAGTCTCAACTAAAATCCCACCTCCACAAGAACCCTTAGCCAGTCCTCCTTAAGCCTTCCTTCTGGGACTGTCCCTAATTCATCCTGTATTTATCTTGTTTGCATATAGTTGCTTGAAGGTTGTCTCCTCATTGGACTTGGACTACTTGAGAACAGGGACCGTTTTTTGCCTTCCTTTGTTCCCCCAGTACTTAGCATGGGGTCTGGGACACAGGAGGTGTTTACTAAGTGTGATACTTCTATGTGGATTAAACTTAACAATGTGCCCCCAAAAGCATGTATATACCCCCACCCCCACCAGCTAATTGTTAAACATGTATCAGCATACCCCTGGACACAAGCAGATGTTGTATGTTCTTGCTGGAATCCCTGGAAGCTGCAGAACCAAAAAGAATCTTCTTTCTTAGGTTCTCTGAGTTTAAAGTCTTGACAGCAAGTCTGTCAAAGATTCCTCTATGCCTGCACCCTAGAGCCTCACATTCCCCCTTCCTGCATTTACTTCCATCTTTTATAATATCTTTTAAAACCTTAAATAAGTAGTAAAGTGATTTGTTCCAGGTCACACAATCGGGACTCAACCCAAGTCTGCTAACAAAATATTCAGGGCTCTTATCCCGATACCAAGGCTTATGGCAAGAATAGAATGAGATAATAGGTATAAAGTGCTTTGTAATCAATAATGCACTTTCTCTATCAAGGTTATTATTGACATTTTCATCATCATTAACTATACTAATAACAGTGGTAATGATAATGGTAATGAAATGTTCAACCCTTCAGAGCTGATTCCAGACTGTAGGACTCTCACTGCCAGTCTTCCTTCCACACCTTTCCAGGTGCCAAGTGGATGTACTTTAAAAGCTAAAATTGATTGGAGATGCCCCATCAGTCACTGAGCTTTTCCAGAGCTTAAAGACGTCAGCATTGTAAATAGAGTTGTCTGATGAAGTAGAAGTTAATAAAAGAAAGCCAGTAGTATCTATTTCAGAACGTCCCACAACATTGGCTTGGTGTTCGTTTTGTTCAAGGACAGAGAAAAGTTGCTCAGCTTGCTGTTTTTTTTTAAAGCAGACTGTTGTCTCCTTTGCTCTCAGCAGAGGATGAGCCAGGAGTCAGCAGTCCTGGAGTGTGTAAAATTTCTATTAACATCCTCTAGAGAGGTGGGTAAGCTAGCATCAAAAGCAGGCCTTTTATGTGGGACTGCTCAGCAGAGGGCAATCCTTTGTCTCTCTGGGACATAAGGTTTGGAGGGGGAGATGGCAGTGCTGGAGCCAGATCAGTCTGACTGTTAAATGTTCAGCATGAACATTTACACTTTGGAAACTGGCAAATGCCCTAAATGAGGGTGTGATTGCTTATTTTGTTGGTGGTCTAGATTTAAGGAAATGATGGAGAAAATGTTGATAATGCAAATTAAACTTAAAAGTATGCCATAAAAAATATATGTATATACATACACACACATATATATACACACACATACATACACACCCACACATCCACATACCCACACACACCCACATACACCACCATCACCAGAGTTGTTATTAAACATTTATACAATGACCCTGGACACAAGGCAAAGATGGTCACATATTCTTGCTGGGCATCCCTAGAAGCCCTATGTTGCCTTCTGCTGGCCCCCTAGGGCTCTGGCAATCTAGGGCATCCCTAGAACTATAGAACACCTCTCTTTAGAGGTTCCCTGAATTTAAAGTCTTGAGTCCCAAGCAAAGCGTGTCAGACTCCTCTATGTCCAAACCCTAGATTCTCATATCTTTCCCCCCCTGTCCCCACCTCCACCCCTTGGAATGTCTTTTGAATTGTTCTTCTATGGGGCCATCAACATTATAGGTGCTGCTTGTGAAGGAGGGAGTCCATTTGATGCCAATATTTCCCTGCCAGCTCCCCTTTCCCCTGAAATTTGTCTATTTCTCTTCAAAAATCAAAACAAGCACAGACTTTCTTACCCACACATCCCTACCATGGTTTGCAGAGGTCTGCAAACATTAAAACTGGAACTGCCAGATAAATCTGTTCATCAGTAGGGTAGATGTCCCTGATTTTCAGATACGTCTCTATAGTGAGTGAGAGAATAAACTAAAATGCTTTTATGAAGACTTGCCATATGCTGAGCACTATACTAAGTGCTTGGAAAACAGATACAAAGTAAGACAGTCCCTGCCTGCAAGGAGCTTACATTCCAAGGGGATATAGCAAATACAGGAAAGTTGTAGTTAGGTAAGGATAACTAGTCTAGAAAGCTACTGGGCTATTTGGAATTGGAGACTAGTAGATAACACTAACATTTACATAGTGCCTACTATGTTCCAAGTGCTTTATAAATATTATATTACATTAGATCCTCACAACAACCCTGGGAGAGAGGTGTTATTATTATTTTCATTTTACAGTGGAGGCAACTGAGGCAGACAGAAGTTAAGTGACTTGCCCAGGGTCATGTAGCTAAGTAAATATCTGAGGTTGGATTTGTACTTAGGTTTTCATGACTCCAGGTCCTGTGCTCTATCCACTGTACCACCTAATTAACAATAACAATAATAAGCTTTTCTGTAGTGTTTTAAGGTGGTAGGCATTATTTTTATCTCACTTTATGGATGAAGAAATTGAATCAGACAGGTTAGACACACAGCTAGTGAGGATCTCCAGCTGGATTTGAGCTCAGGTCTTCCTGACGCCAAATCCAGAGCTTTATCCACTGGCCCTTCAGCTGCCTCATACATTTTCCAGTGACAGAAATGATTTGATTGTGATTCCAGAGCTAGAAGGGCAGAGAGAGAGATGGGGAGGAAAGGGGTGGACCATATGGGCACAGCAGGACTGCTGAAAGAAAGATGGTTGGAAAGTAAAGGAAGCATGGCTAGGCCTTTCTTGAAATAGTGGACAAGGTGAGGAACTTGCCTGTCAGGCCAGTTGGCTCCTAGAGTAAGAGTTCTGGAGATGAAAGGGTAGGGAATTAGGATGTGAACAAGATAAATATCTCACATAATTTAGAGTATTTCTACAAATATGTTCCAAAAATGCACTTCAAAACAACAAGAAAACCCAAGCAAGTACCCTGCTCTTCTTCAATCAGTAATTCTTTGTTCTCCCTCTCCTCCCCCAGCTCCAAGAAACTCAAAAGAAATGAGTTCTCATCTAGTGCAAATATCAATTTATAACTGGAATTAACCACTACAGATGATAGCAAGCACATCATCTCATAATTGTGAGGTCTCTTTAGCTCCAATAGCTCAATAGATTAGTTTATTGATCCTTCTAGGAATAATTTGAAAAAGTCACTGTCGTATCACTAACCATCCCTCCCACCCCCTAAAAAAGAGAAAAATCCTTATTTGCCCCCTCTCCCCTTTGTTTTAAAGTACTAGGGTATTCTGGCCCCTGCCTTGGCTCTATGCTGCTTCCTGCTGGCCCCCGGGGCTCTGGTAATCCAAGTACAACCTCCATGGGATATCTCCTTAGAGTGCCATGTAGAGGTGTAGATTCTTGATTTGTTCCTAGAGTTTAGGACTTAATTAAGAAGTTTACAGAGACAACCAAATCTTACTAGATTAACTAAAGTTCTTTGATAACAAGTTTCCAAACTGAAAAAATTAAATAAAATTCAGACTTTCAAAGAGATCATAATACCGTGGCAGAATCAATTTTAACACTGCATTGTATTGCTGCAGATTATGGGGAAAATACCATTAATGTGTAGAATGCTAAATATTCATCTAGTTCCTTGGAACTAGTAATTGGCAAAAACTCTACTTAAACAGTCAGGTGATAAATATTAAGCACCTACTGTGTGCAAAGCAAATGTATACAAAAATAGGCAACAGTCCCAGTTCTCAAGAAGCTCACAGGCTAATAGAGAAGAGAACAGGGGCAGCTAGTTGGCACAGTGAATAGGGCACCAGCCCTGGAGTCAGGAGGACCTGAGTTCAAATCCAGCCTCAGACACTTAACACACCCACACACCCACACCCATATCCACACCCACACAAAAAGCTAGCCGTGTGACCTTGGGCAAGTCACTTAACCCCAATTGCCCTGCTTTCCCCCCTACAAAAAGCAAAAAAGAGAGAGAGAGAGAGAGAGAGAGAGAAGAGAACATGCAAATAATTGTGTACAAATAAGCTATCTCCTGGATAAATTAGAGACAATGAACAGAGGGAAGGCACTAGCATGAAGGGGATGAAGAAGGGCTTTCTATAGAAGATGGTATTTAAGCTGGGACTTGAAGAGGTGAGAATATGAAGAGGGAGATGAAGGACATCTAGTGAAAATGCCGGGAGTTAGGAATTTGAGTGTTCAGCACCTAGTCTAGTCGTAGCATAACCTCTCTAAGACATGTTAATTTGTCTCTAAACACAGCTCCAAGTTCTCTTGTTCCAGAAGTAAAGATGAGTTTTTTGATACCAATGAATTCCACCAAAACTACTCCTCCTCAAAGCAACAGATCCCTCTGGATTGGCTTCAATCTTGACACACAGTCGTTTGCTCTTATGGACCAAATACAAATTCCTGGGGAACTCCATTGGTGAGCGCAGTATGAGGCAAGGTTGTGTCTAAGAACATTGCATTTCCACCTTTCCCAGTGGTTATGGAAGATCTATTATTTCAGTGGTCTGGAAGGAGATTATTACTAATTGTTCCAAGGCTAATCATATCTCAAATATCTTCTACGTAAAGCCTTTCCATGGGAATGAGAAATACCATGTTGTGGACAAAAATTTTCCTTCAAATGACAAGAAATCCTTTTACTCAATTGAAGAGGAGTGAAAGGGTATGAGAGGAGAGAATGCAAGAAGAGCCCTATAACCAAGAAGAAAGTGAGAAAGCTCAAGATCAAAATGAATACTGGGCACAGCGTTATGCTATTCATTCAATGCCCGTACCTTTTCACAGGGCTTTTACAAGAAGTGGTACTTTGAGCGGTGGCTAGGTGGTGCAGTGAATAGACCACGGGCCCTGGAGTCAGGAGGACCTAAGTTCAAATCCGGCCTCAGACACTTAGCTAGCCATGTGACTTTGGGCAAGTTACTTAACCCCAATTGCCCTCCAAGAAAAAAAAAAGGAAAAAAAAGTGGTAGTTTGAGAAAAAATGACAACATTTCTAAAAATTTAATTTCTAAAATGTCCCCAGAGGAACCAGGTTGAAGGAGGTAGTATCAGTTAAGGCTTCAATTAGGAGCATGGCATGAGGTTTAGAGGTAAGGAGCTTTATGTGGGAGGGGCATTTTATGGAGGCCTTGACTGACACCACGTCCTCTGCAGCTTGTTTAGAAGGCTGAAAGGCAGATTAATACACTCCTCTTAATGCCTTTTTTATAGAGTGCAGGAAATGAAGTTGGCTTAGTCAACTTTGTATCTGCCTGGTTTCAACTCCATGGAACAAGATGGAAGGGTAGGGTGAGGGTAGCATATCCCTTTTCTGCCTTTTTTATGTGTTGTCTCTTCCTTTAGATTGTAAGCCCCTTGAGGAAAGGGACTGTCTTGTTATTAATTGTATCCCCAGTGCTAAGCGCAAGATCTGATGCATAGTAGGCACTTAGTAAATGTGTATTGGATTAGATTGGATTGGAACCCTGAAAGGCCAAATCTAAGGGAGTGAATTATCAAAGGTGCCTTCAAACTTTCCCAGACCCACCTTTTCCATGTGTTTTAATATTTTCCTGTGCTGGGGAAACCAATGAATCACGAATTCAGTAATGGATCATTTCAGGCTATTGTATTAGTATATTCAGCACAAAGGATCAGGCCTATGCAAAGTAGACTTATTCCTAATTCTAACACAAAACTATTCACACTGAAAGTGGAATGTGTAATTGTGTTGACTGTGATAGGAAAAATTCTTAACTATTATTGTTTTAATTTTTGTCTTTGTTTCCTAGACGCCTTATCCAGTCTTGTACACACTTAATAGTTTGTCGTGTGAATGCATGAATACAGCTCAAATATCTTGGCTCTCTGGTTTCTTTGAAACAAATCATTATTTTAGAGAGCCTGGAGAGATTGCTACAATCTCAGCTCATTTCCCCTGTTGTATATTTCTGTTATTCAGTGCCTTTCCCAAACAGGTTATAATTTCCCTTCCAGGGCCCAAATAAAGGTAGCCCAGTATATTAGAAACCAAATTCCAGTTCACAGATTTTGACATAACAAAATGTTACAGCTGAAAGAGATCTGGTTAATCTTTTGTTCGTCCTTCCCTCTACTCCTCATTTCAGTTTCTCCCAATCAATAACTGTTCTCCTGGAGATCATTATGAGATTAACTTTTGTATCTAAGAGTTTCCTTCTGGGCTCTCAGGCATAGAGCCAGTTCTCCCACCGAATAATGGTGCCCTCACCAAGCAAGGCTGGGCAAATTCCCATTCTAATTTCTCAAGCTGGCCTGTTTTTCTACCTAACTCATACATTATTCTCAAAAGTATGGGTTCCTTATATAACTCACTAACAAATGTCCTTCTGCTCTCTGGAGATAGCCAGAGCCTGTTCTTCAGGCTCTCTGTGACCATTGGTGAACCATTACCCATAACTACCCTTTCCTAATTCAAGCTGCTGAAAATAATTTTTCCACTACTTAGCCCATAATATGTACTTAATAAAAAGTTTGCACATTAATAATAAATAATATCTAATTATTTACATAGCATTTATAAGTTTATAAAGTGCTTTATGTGTGTGTGTGTGCATTGTGTCATTTGATCTTAACCAAGCCCTGTGAGGTAGGTGCTATCATTATCCTCATTTTACAGATGATGAAACTGAGGCCGAGAAAGATGAAATGCTTTATGCAGGATCACTTGGCCAGGACGTATCTAAGGCAGTATCCAAACTCAGATTGTCCTGACTCTGATTCCAGTGATTTCAAATCCACTCTCCTACCTAAATACCTTATGGAGAATGCAAGTCCCTTGAGCATAGGGGTTATTTCTTTTTTCTTTTTTCCTTTTTTTTGGGGGGGGTGTCTTTTTATCATCTCCTAGTACATGACCATTCTTTTTTTTTTTTTTTTGCTTTTTGGAGGGCAGTTGGAGTTAAGTGACTTGCCCAAGGTCACACGGCTAGTTTTTTGTGTTAAGTGTCTGAGGCCGGATTTGAACTCAGGTACTCCTGACTCCAGGGCCGGTGCTCTATTCACTGCGCCACCTAGCCGCCCCGTACATGACCATTCTTGGTGCATTCTAGGCACTTAGCAAATTCTTGTTGATTGATTGAATTTTTGTCATATTATTTCATTTTTATCAGCCATACCAAGGCTCTCTCCTTTGATCATTTGTCCTTAAGGATTTCATCCAGTGGGTTGATTGTAGCCTTTTTTGGAAGAAGTTTATCCCCAGAACTTTTTTGAGACAAAATGTCAAGGCCCAGCTGATGGGCAACAAGGAGCACTGACTGTTCTGATCTGTCAAGGAGATAACTGGTTTGCAGAAGCCCCCACCACAAACCAAATATTCAAGAAGAAAAATCAGGGCCTGGAAACAATGGAAGCTGCCTCTTTTCTTGCTATAGCCTTATGGTAGGGAAAAATTTATGCAGGAAACAGGGGAAAGGGTAACACTCTGAGAAGGACACCATACTTTTTATTTTATTTCATTTCACAAAATGCAATAAATAAAATATGCTGAAAATGAGTGGGCGCTAATAGGATCTCCAACACAGCAGGCCTAGACAAGTGATTCCAAATAAATCTAAGGCTTTCCACACACCTAGAAATTGATTACAAGTTAGAAACAATGATGGCTGGCCAAGTATTAATAAGAAAAGTTGTATTTTACTAAATGAGAAAAAAGAGACCCTTTCACAGCACTTAAAACAAATTCCTTTTGATTTTCCTGTTCATCTTTTTTTTCTAGGCATAGACAGAGGAAGGAGGAATATTATTCCACTGGGCTACCTAAGTGCTTACATTCTCAACCACATGAGTCTCTTTGTTCCTCAGCTCACTCTGTGAGGGTAATTAATAAAACAGCTTCCTGCTCCATGTGACAGTGCCTCTGCTACCCTCTGTTTCGTGGTGTGTGCTGGAAACCCACAGTTTTGCTCTGTAAGTGCAGCTGTCCCTGCTCTGCCTTTATCCACTCTCCCCAGTGATGCTGGATCAGCACATCTTCCCCAAACCTCAGCTGCTAGAATCTTGCAGCTCATGGCATAGCTACACCATGAGGGCCAATCTTTGAAGTCCTGTCTTCACTCTCTTCCTGCTCATCTCAGAGGCTGTTAGGCAACTGACATTTTGGACAGAAGCAGATAGACAGTACACAGCAGGTCTGATAGCAGCCTCGAAAGTCAGCTAGGGGAGGACAAAGTCTGAAATGCCATGGGATGTGGGAGAAAGAACACTGGCCTTAAGCTCTGGGTTCAAATTCTGTTGTTGTTCAGTCGCATTTGATTCTTTGTGACCCCATTTTGGGATATTCTTGGCAAGAACACTGGAGTATTTTGCCATTTTCCTTCTCCAGTTCATTTTATAGGTGGAGAAACTGAGGTAAATAGGGTTAAATGACTTATCCAGAGTCACACAACTAGTAAATGTCTATGGCTGTCTTTGAACTAAGTTCATTTCAACTCCAGGCCTGGCTTCTTATTCACTGTGCTACCCAGTTGCCCAAATTCTGACTCTTAAATTTGCTACCTGTGTGGCCTTATTTGTGAAATGGAGTACATGACTTCTAAGATCCTTTCCGGCTTTAAACTCATGATTTCTGTAGTCCTCAGTTTCCTTGTCAGTAATATCTCTTTCCTGAATCTCTGCAGCTACCCTAGACCTTTCTAGGTCTGCCATTCTGTGTCATAAGGCTCATAATTCACCTTTGCCTAGGAAACATTTACATTGCTCATCTTACTCCCTGGTCAGGGATGTGTGGCCAGCAGAGTTTTCTGGACTTCAGCACTGGCCACTTTGGAGGAGTAGAACAGTAGGAATTAAAAAAAATTTTCCCCACAAGTTACAAACTTGATAACTATCAATAAAAACAGATCAACATACAAAGAACAAAATTCTCATCTCAAACATTTAGTCTTTAACAAGGAAGAACCAAATGAATTAGCAAATAGTAAGTAAGCAAATAAAATGCTTTAAGTGGCAGGAATTTACTGTCTCATCCTGGCAATGTTTTTACAGGTTCACTCCCCTGCTATCCTTTACATAGTGCTGAATTGCACATTCTTACACCAAGTACATTGGTACCCACCTGTTGGGATGGAGAAGGGTAGCACATAAGCGTTATTGGTTGTGAAGGAGCCATCCCTAAGAGTTAGGCCTTATTAATAGCCCAGTCCCAGTTCTCTTTAGGCATCAGTACAAGTGACCTTCTCTGGGGTTCCAACACTGTAATTTTTCACTATTTTCCAAATGTTAGTTTTTTAAAAAATTTATTTTATTTTAAATTTATGAAAAAAACACAAGCATATCCATCACATAGTAGAATTTTTTAAAATGCACATGAAATTGTATATCTATTATGTACAACTCGTCACTGGATTTCTACTCAAGGTTCTGATGTTTGTAGACTTTTTAATAATAGAATTATGGATTTAAATCTGGAAAAGACCTTAGAGCTCATCTAGTTCAACCCACTCAATGTATGGGAGGTGACACTAAGCCTTAGAGAAATTCATTGACGTGACCAAAGTCACACAAGCTGTCATTTCCATCGCTATGCTCCTGTGACTTAGGATTTGGTGCAATTGGTCTGACTCCTGAATGCTTGACATCACTTCGTTATTTTATTACTACCATCATACCTTAAATGAGGGAGCTGGGTGATGCTGGGTGATGCAATAGATCAAGCGTTGGACCTGGAGTCAGAAAGACCTAAATTCAAAGCCTGCCACTGACACTTATTAACTGTGTGACCCTGGGAATGTCATTAAAATTCTGTTTGCTCCAGTTTCCTCATCTCAAAAATAGGAAAATTAATAATGCCTACTGCTCAGGGTAATTGTGAGAATCTAATGAGATAATAGTTGTAAAACCCTCTGAAAATCTTAAAGGTCTTTATAAATGCTAGCTATTATTACTAGCTGGGTGGGCAGCAAGGTGTACAGTGGATAGAGTTTAGGGCCTGGATGCATCTTTTTGAGTTCAAATCTGGCCTTAGACACTTGTGTGCCTGTGTGACTCTTGGAAAATCACTTAACCCTGTTTGCCTCAGTTTCCTCATCTGTAAAATGAATTGTAGAAGGAAATAGCAAACCACTCCAGTATCTTTGCTAAGAAAACCCCAAATGGGGTCATGAAGAGTCAGGCATAATTGAAATGACTGAGCAATTACCTTTGTACCAAGTTCTAGCACTACTTCCCTTATTTTCTTCTGTTTTGGTTGCCCCTTTTTACTAGAGAGAACCCCAGCTCTGACCTGTCCCCCACTTACTGTCAGTCCCTATTCCTGAACCCTTGAACCACAGCCCAAGGTAACTCCATTGGCATGCTGGAAGACCTTCAGCAATCTCACACTGCTGGCTCTACTCCTGGCCCAAACCCTGAAGCCAGGCTGGACAACACTGGGTAGACTGGTCATCGCGAATATTTGTCTTGTGTAAACAATCCATCAGCATTTATTAAACACCTTATATATGATTAGGACAGTTTCAAGATCTGGAAATCTGAAGACAATAATAAAAAAGGCCCATCTTTAAGGAACGTACATCATACTAAGAGAGATCAATACAAACAAAATAAACACAAAGTAATGTGGAGGAGAGAATGGCTATGAATAGCAACTGGGGAGGATCAATAAAGACCTCATATAAACAGAGATGTTTTGACCTGAGCTTTGAAAGAAAGGAGGGATTCGAAGAGATGGAAGTGATTAGGCTTGTTGTATTTGACTCTAAAGGGGAGAAATAGGAGCAGAGAGAGGAAATTATAGAGAAAGGTTTCTGCTGAAGATTATAAAAACCTTCCTAACAATTAGAACTATTGAAAGTGGAAGGGGCTATCTCTGCAGATACTGGTTACCTCTCTCTAGGGGTCTTTAAATGGGAACTAGATAATCACTTGTCAGGGCTCTTTCCTAGGGGATTCGATGTTGAGCACGGATTAAACTGGATAGTCTCCAGGAAATGGCATCATGGTAAGGAAGACCAGCGTTTGAAGCTTGCCTCAGATATTTACTAATTGTATGACCTTGGGCAAGTCACTTAACTTTTGTCTGCCTGAGTTTCTTCATCTGCAAATGGAGATAATAATGGGGTCAAATTCCCAGAGTTATGGTGAGGATCAGATGAGATAATGCATATGCAACTCTCCGAATACCTTAAAGGACTAATAAATGTTTTTATTACTTTACTCCTGTTATCTATCTCTAAGGGTCCTTTCAACTCTGACTTGCCAGCAGTGAATCAGGAGTTTCCCAGGACTGTGGTTAAAGATCTTCAACTTGAAATTGAAGGCACCAATTCATTAATTTATTATCTTTAAAATTTTATTTATTTTTAATTTGTGAAATAAAACAAGCATTTCCATAATATAATAGAATGAAAAAAAAAGATTGCACAGGAAACTACAAATCTATTATGTACAACTTGCTATTCCTTTTAAATACGTAATAAAATTATCATGTAAATTTCTTTTTTCCTCTCCCCCCAGAGATGACTACCATGAGACACAAATATGTATATACGCAAAATCATTCTTTACATATTTTTATTGATCAGTTTTTTCCTCTGGATACAGATGGCGTTTTCATGTGTCCTTTATTGTTAATTTGTGTATTTATAAGAGTAAAAATTACTTAATCACTCAAATTTGGGCTTAAAACAACATTAATTTACTAATCAGGCACTTATTAAGTGCCTACTATGTGGGATGTGAACACTGCAGTCTTTATCTGCAGAGGACAACTCATTGCCAGGGAGAATCAAGGCAGGAGCTAGGATGCCTAGGTTCTACTTTGCCCTTAACTTTGATTCACGGCATTTTTCACTAAAATAGGGGAGAGAAGAACTTAAGTTGTTGTTAAAAGCAAACTACATCAGTAAGTCTTCAAGAGTTATATTAGAATACACTTTGATGCTAGACTCTGCTTAGATACAAGAGTTAGATGGACCTTTGGGTTAATGGTGATTGCTTGCTAAAGTAACTCCAGAGGCCAGACTACAAGGTCAATACCACACAGCTAAGTCAACAGGCTATCTGCAGCATTAACCTGGAGCTCACTGCCATCCGCAGATACAGCTTGGCAAGACACTGGAATAGCTTCAATTACTGGGATAAACACAGATGTCTTCTATAGGAAGAATATCTTAAAAGGTTGGAAAACATATTATAGCTTTTCAGTATTTTCACACATACTGTCTCAGTTTATCTTTACAATGACTGTGGGAGAGGAAGGGCAAGAATTAGCATCCCAGAGAGATTAACTGACTTACCCAGGGTCACACAGTTACTATGAGGCAGGAGTGGAGCTAGAACCTAAGTCTCCCAGTAAGGAAAAAAAGAACAGAAAAAATTTAAGTACCTAATGTGTCAAGAACCCTTCAACCATGCTAAGGGCTGTGGATACAACTAGAAAAGGCAAGACCATTTTTTTTTCTCAAGAACTCGTACTCTAATTGGAAAAAATTGGAACATATAAGAAGAGAATTCAGCTGTAGGATGGAAGAAAAGACCCGGAAGTCCTAAAGGTGCAGCAGGAGGGCCAATGGGAATGTCCAGAGGTCTGAAGGGTATAAAGTCAGGGCAGAAGGTAAGGCCTAGAGGATTTTAATTAAGATGCAGCGTCAGAACAGTTGGGAAGGCCTGATGTTCCCCCATTTTGCCAGGAGGATTGTAGTTGGTGACTCCCAGCTAATCCAAACAGTGTGAGCAGCCAGGTTACCTTGGCCTGTTCCTAGCATAGGTGCTTAGTATAGTATACTTTCCACTTCACCATACATTCTACATAAGTCCCTTTCACAAACAGAGAAACATTAAAAGTCAAAACTAAATGAAACAATTTGGGTTTTTAGTAATTTATATCTCTATCACTGAATTATGTTGAGTGAGATTTTTAATCTTAAAACCCTTATTCAGCAAATAGACATTATAGTACCATGAAAGAGAACAAAGAATGATATGCCCATCATTATTACCAGATTTAAAACAGACATTTACATAACGCATCAAAAAAATCAAAACTGTGTTTGTCTTTAAAACGTCAGACATACCTTGTCTGTGGGTAGTACATAGACTAGGAAGAGCTAAGTAGCCCTTGAGTTCAGTCCTGATTTGGTTGCTCACTTGCAGTATGCCCTTGACCATGTTGTTTCTCCTCTTCTTTCGTTTCCTAGGCCTTAGTTTAATTATCTGTAAAATGAAAGAGTTGAATTAATTGGAATATAAGTTTCCTTCCAACTAGAGCATTATATGTCTGAAATCTTCTGGTAATAGCAAATTAGGCTGGAAGGAGAGACAGAAGGCAGCATGTGGCGGGGCGGGGAAGAGGTCAAGTCACCCAACCGCTTCTCCCCAGAGTCCTTGATACCATAAAATGGTCCAACAGATGTTTTTTTAATCCATGAAAGTGACACTAAAGAAGACATATTTCCATCTGTCATACCATTGTACCCTAAAGACCACTGGGTTTTTCCATCTGACTTGAAGTTGAAACTTCATTTATATGTTTTCTTAAATGTCCTGTGTTCTGTGTCCCATCCACATGCTCTTGCCTCTACTGCCTCCTAAGACTCGGACAAGTATGGCCTTCTAGGCATGTATTAAAATTGATTATTAATGGGACCTCAAAAATGGTTTTGGGACACCTAAAATATAAAGTGAGAGAGACTTTCATCTGGGGACCTGACGTCCCTAAATGTGTCTTTAAAAAATTATCTGAGATCATGAGCAAGTTGTAGTGTTCCCAGAATACCTATTTTGTAATTGTGTTAGACCTAAAAAAAAGATTTTAGCACCAAAAGAAAGAGTTCTTCTCTATTCTTTCTTGAAACCTTCCCCCAATCTTTTCCTTTTTTTCCCCCTTCAAACTCTAACCGAAGGCATGTGATGAGCTCAGTATTGGAGGTGTCATAGCTATGTAGCCAAACAGCTGCCCCTCTACAAAATTAAGTCTTTTACTCTGCAACTTTCTAAACAAGTGAGTCAGTGTTAAACGTAGTTCTGAAAGGAAAAAAACAAAACTAACTTGACCTAAATAACACTTTGAAGATTCTGACTTTCTCCAGCTCTGCCACAGAGGCAAATGTAGCAATGTGATCTGGGAAAACCACTTCCCCTTTCTGATCTTCCGTTTTCTTTCCCATAAAAATGAGAAGGTTGCACCAATTATTGTGAAATACAAAGGTCAAGATACTTTAAAAATTCACAGACTCCACTAAGAACCTCCCTAGTCTAGGTGAACTCCAAAGCCCCTTTTAGCTCAAAGATTTCATTATTCTGTAACTGTCCTCAAGGTATGCAGTGGTTGAAGTGGGATAGAAAGACACAGGAGGACTTTTCTTTCCAGGAGGACCTGAAGCCATACTACTGTCTTTTAAGGAGGAGAGAAGTAGGCTTTGGATGAGGCAGTCAATTTTCTTATTCTTCTGTTTGAAATGGCACTCAAATAGCCTAACTTCTCTTCTTCCTAGCACTCTCTATGGAAAAAGTAGCTGTCTCTGCTTGTTATATCAGATGAGGATGTTCCAGAGCAAGTTCTTAAGACTGGAATTCTCCCTCCAACAGGTAGAAATCTCACCAGGGGAAAAAATGCCTAATTATGATTCATAGATTCTAAAGATGAAAGTGACAGGAAACTCCAAAAAGTTGGCCCTTACAACAGACTGGCTGCCTGCTTGAGTAAATTAGATTTGCCAAAATGTCACTAGCTTTGAAAGCTTTCAAGATGTTATCAGTAATTTTAAAAGCTGCTGAGAGTAGAATGGGAAGTTTCCTGGGAGCTGGCTGTAATAAGCTGAGTTGCCATCCCTGGGTCATCAGTGATGTACTCATGGGATTGATAATTTGAAACAAATTGCTGAGCAATTAAAAAAAGTTTTTAGATCTATCATGTCTTAGTAATGCCTCAACCATGGTCAAAGAGTAGAAGAAAGACTACTGTTCATGATAAGTTGTCAATTTCCATTTTCATTCAAAGTCTTCCTTTTTCTGACCCTCTTGACTGGAAAGTTCTTCCAGACCCCTCCAGTTAATGGCAACCTTTTCCTTTTGACCTTGGTTTTGAGCCTCTCTAATACATTTACAAATACAGCCATCCCTTCCAAATCTCAGGGGTTAGGGGCAGGGCACCCTCGTGATCTGGAAAATCCATATAAAATTTTTTGGCCCTCAATAACAGAAAAGAAATCTGAAGTATTGTGGTATTAAAAGACAAAATATGTTGATATCATATAATACTATACATACTTTTATGCATTTCTGAGTTTCTAACTTTTTCTGTGTTATCTGCTGCTTCACATGTCATCTGTGGCTTCTGCAAAACTCCCTAGAAATTCTTATTTAATTTCTTATGTAAAAGGGATAACTATTGTATATAACAATTAACCTGATTTTGTTGTATTACCTTTCTACACTGTAGACTTGGTGACAGTGGGAACCTTATCTTATTTGAACTTGAATTCTCCTAGCACCTAATACGGTTCATTTCCACACAGTAAGGATTTAATAAGTATCTGTTGAATGAAGAAATGCTGAATCCAGGTTAATGTGCATGGTAAAAATATATATTAAGGTGTGATTAAGTATAGATGCCACAACACTAGAAAGCATAGAACATGGGATGTATTTTAGAGAAGTTGCCTCCTCCACATAGTAGTAGGAAGAGGTCTTGGCTTCCCAGGAGACTTGAGAGTGTGGGTATTTTAACATTTTGCTTGGAAGATTATGTGTTACAGTAGAAAGAGCACTGACAATTTAGGAGAGCAGAGCCAAGATGGCAGCATAGAAGCAGAAAAACTATGTGAGCTCCCCCTATAACCACCTCAAATACTTATAAAATATGACTCTAAACACATTTTAGAGCAACAGAACCCACAAAGTGACAGAGAGAAACAAATCTCCCACTGAAGGCAGCCCAGAAGGCAGACAGGAACAATCCATCACAGCAAGCTGGGAGCCAAGCCCAGCCCTGCCTGAGCCCATGGTTTTAGTCCCAGGGCAGCCCCAACCAGCAACTGAACAAGACTTCAGAACAATAGATCTCCAGTAGCTGTGGTGGTTTCCAGAAATATCAACCCATAAATGCCAAAGACAAAGTAAAAGGTCAGTATGGAACTCCGTTGGAACTGGGGAGGGGAACAAGCACAGTCTGGCCTCTGTACCCAGAGCGAGAAGTGGTGGAGGTGCTACGGCCCATGCAACTGCCTCCACATGGCTGCTCCAGAGCTCCTGGCCTGTAGATCGTAGGGGGACCAAGCTACCATTCAGAGGGTAATTGCTCTTGCTTTAATCTGCCTGGGTCTGGATTGTGGTCTTGGGTGGTGGTCCTGGGGTGTGTGACCAGTGAGTCAGAGCTTGTGGGGGCAGCAGAGAGGGCACCCAACTAATAGCTCCAGCAGCCATGAAAACCTTAGCAATTTGGGACAAAGCTCTTCTCTCTGAAAGCAGAGTTCTACTGTGGCAAAGAGCACAAAAGTCAAGTAATTGACTGGCAATATGAGCAAGCAAAGGGAGCAAAGCAAATACAGCAATCAAACCTTAGATTCTTTTTTTGGAGACAAAAAGGATCAAAGCATGGAATGGGAGGAAGACAACACAGTCAGAACTCCTGCACCAAAAGCTTCCAAGAAAAATATGAACTGGTTACAGGCCATGACAGAGCTCAAGAAGGATTTTGAAAATCAAGTAAGAGAAGTGGAGGAAAAATTGGGAAGAAAAATGAGAATGATGCAAGAAAATCATGAAAAGAGAGTTAACAACCTGAAAAAAGAAAATAACACCTTAAAAATAGATAACTCAAATGGCAAAAGGGGTCCAAAAAGCCAATGAGGAGAATGCCCTAAAAAGTTGAATTTACCAGATGGAAAAAGAATCTCAAAAGCTCACTGAAGAGAGTAATTCCTTCAGAATTAAGATTGGAGCAAATAGAAGCAAATGACTATGAGAAATCAAGATACCATTAAACAGATCCAAACAAATGAAAAAATAGAAGGCAGTGTGAAATATCTCATTGGAAAAACCACTGACCTGGAAAACAGATCTAGGAGAGATTATTTAAAAATTATTGGATTACCTGAAAGCCATGATCAGAAAAGAACCTAGAAATTATCCTTCGAGAAATTCACAAGGAAAATTGTCCTGATATTTTAGTAACAGAGGGCAAAATAGAACTTGAAAGAATTTACTAATCACCTGGTGAAAAAGATCCCAAAAAGAAAACTCCTAGGAATATTATACCCAGGTTCCAGAGTTCCCAGATCAAGGAGAAAATATTACAAGCAGCCAAGAAGAAACAATTTGAATATTGTGGAAACACAATCAGGATATCACAAGATCTAGCAGCTTCTACATTAAGGGATCAAAGGGCTTAGAATATGATGTTCTGGAGGTCAAATGAGATAGAATTAAAACCAAGAACCACCTACCCAGTGAAACTGAGTATAATGTTTCAGGAGAAAATATGGTCATTCAATGAAATAGAGGACTTTCAGGCATTCTTGATGAAAAAACCAGAGTTGAATAGAAAATTTGACATTCAAATACAAGAAGCAAGAGAAGCATGAGAAGGTAAACAGGGAAAAGAAATCATAAGGAACTTCTCAAAGTTGAACTATTTACATGCCTACATGGAAAAATGATAATTTTAGCTTATGAAATTTTTCTCAGCATGAGGAGAGCTGAAGGGAATATAAATGTCTGTGTGTGTGTATAT
>CM053598.1:76800448-76815388 GCA_028646575.1 Pseudocheirus occidentalis | reverse complement strand
TATATGTGTACAGGTATACATAGACAGAGGGCACAGGATCAATTGAATAGGAAAGGATGATATTTAAAATTAAGAGGTGAGAGAAGAATATAATGAGAGGAGATAAGAAGAGACAAAATAGGGTAAATTATCTCATTAAGAGAGGCAAGGTAAAACTCTTACAATGGAGAGGAAGAACAGGAAGGCAAAAGGAAATGGATCAACCTTACTCCCATTGAATTTGGCTTAAGGAGGGAATAACATACACACTAAACTGGGTATCTTACCCTACAGGATAGTAGGGGGGAAGGGGATAAGGAGGGGGGAATGATATAAAGAAGGGCAGACTGATGGGGGAGGATAGTTAGAATCAAACACTTTTGAAAAAGAATAGGGTCAAAGAAGAAAAGAGAACAAGTGTGGGGCAGGATAGAATGGAGGGAAATATAATGTCTTTCACAATATGTCCATTGTGGAGATGTTTTGTGTAACTACACATGTACAACCTATATTGAATTGCTTATCCTCCCAGTAAGAGTGGGTGATAAGGGAAGAAGGGGAAGGATCTGGAATTCAAAGGTTTAAAATCAAATGTTTTTTTAAAAAAGAACATTAACTCTGAAGTTAGAAAATTTGGGTTCAAACCCCACATTTGTTGCTTTTTCCCTTCATGACTTTGGGCAAGTTATTTAACATTGTTGGGGTTTCATTTTCCTCATTTGTAAAAGGAAGGCACTAGACTAGACGGTTTCTTGTGTCCTTCTCATTCCAGACCTATGATCCCATTATCCAGTCTAGCAATTCCTGGAATTCATTGACAACCAGGAAAATTGTCTTTTCATCTCCAAATTCAGACCAGAAATTATTTTATCTTCCGTCCTTGGGTCTTTTGGGGTGGGGGGAGTGGGGAGGGAGCACTGTATGGCATAATCCCCCTTGATCTCCTGGAAGCATAAATTTTTGACCAACCTCAATACCAGTGTCTTCCTTTTCTTAATTATTTCTAATTTAGCCTGTATATTTCTTGTTTGTACATAATCATTTACATGTTGTCTCTCTCATCAGACACAGTTCCTTCAGAACAAGACTATATTTTGCCCTTTTTTGTATTCTCAGTGTTTAGCATGGCACCTGGCCCCTAGTAGGCACTTGATAAATGTTTACTGACTCACTGATTACCTTGATTGTTAGGACTCTTTAAGCCCCTAAATTACTTTGCATTTATTTCATACTTTTTTTGGTTTTGACTTATATAGGTACATGGTGTTTCTTACAAGTAGAATATGATATTGGTGCCCTAGGGAAAGTGATCCTTCTCTCACTTGGCATTCTCTGCAAGGCCCAGAGTTCTGCTAAGAACTTCACAGCCAGTAAGTGTAGAGGGAAGATTCAAATACAGGTCTTCTGTCTTCCAATCCATTGCTCTTGGGATACCATTGTTTATTTAATAATATGGCTCTCCTTGGTGCACCAACCCTTCAGTGTTAGACACACAGCACTGCATTTTTCATTCCCATCACTGGGTGGAAATTGTTGAGAAGCATATTTCAGCTCCAGAGAAGGAAAATCCTTATTTTTCCTAACAATTAGAATTATCCAAAAGTGGAATGAGCTATTTCAGGAGAGAATAAGTTGCCCATCACTAGAAATCATCATGTAGAGATGGGGGTCATTTGTCGGGAATGCTCTGTTCAGGTATGGGTTGGATTAGATGGCATCTGAGGTCCCTCCCAACTCTGAGATTCTGTAATTTTTCCAGGTCCTGCTTTCATGATGACCCCTTCCTCCAAAACAACGTAAAAATAATGTATATCTTTGTTTTGTATTTTTACAAAGGCTTCATGAGGGCGAAGTCACCTGAAGAAGTAGGTAAGCACTTTTTGGGGGAAGCTAGTCTTTGGAAGTTTGTATTATAATGGGCACCAGAAGGGCCTAAACTCCCTAAGAAGGAATTCACAAGTACCTTGGTCCTGGGGTGGAGAGGGATTTATTCCTCCATCTTCTGCCTGACATCCCTTCCCATCACAGATAACAAGGGAGAATGAAATGGGATTTAGACCGGCCCAATATGCAGACCTCCTTCTGGTCCTCACCTTAGCTCAGCTCTCACTATAGATAGAGAGTAGAACTCACTCCAGGCATTCCCCAGTTTGTATTCAAAATGGCGAGAGACCTACTGCAAACAAACTCTCAACCTCTATATGCTGGTCTTGGGAGTCTGGGGAGACAATTTCAAATTTTGCTTTACCATCTCTGTGACCCACAGGAAAGTCAATTTCCCAATATTGAAAATGGTGATAGTAAGAGCTGCAGTGTTGAATCTATAGCATTGGTGGGAGTATTATATGAGATTATTTGTGTAAAGGCTTTGCAAGCTTTAAAGTGCTATATGACATTTGTTAATAGTAATTATATATTTAAAAACTGAACCAAATAATCAGCAACATCAGCTTTCTGCTCCCTACACACACACACTTCCCAAGTTGATTTGAGCCCAGTGGTACTTCTTTTGGTTGAACATATTTTTCTGAAAGCTTTGTTAATAAAACATGCCCAGGATAATCTGAAACACTGAGTATAAAAAGTGTGAGAAAAATACATGAGGTTCACACAGAAACCTAGTGTTTTTCTGTGACCACTGGATGTCAGTACTGATCTATGTCAGATAAATAAGATATTTCTTGAGGAACCAATCTATATCAAGTATGATTGTGGTTTTGTTTTTGGAGGCTGCAGAGGATGTTGCTCAAAACAGTGTTTGTGAAAAGTCTTACTTAGTTACATAATCTCAGTTTCTCACCCTTCTCTTCTATAGGCCATTTTCCTTTGGTCCAACATTGTGGACCGGGCAGTACTGTCATGGCACATGTTTTAGACCTGCAGTCCCCTCCTGACTCAGTCACTAATTTGCTACATGATCTTAGGGCATCATTGCGGGAGGGGCAGCTTAGAGAACTTATAAAACTGAGTCTCATAGGGACACAATAACTGAGCTAGAAGGAACCTTAGGGTTCATCTAACATGAGGACTGAATCTAGACTAGAATCCATTTCTCCTGACTCACACTCTTAGGAGCATCTGATTCTAGACTGGGGTACAAGAGCAAGAAGGGGTGTTCGAGGTGATCTAATGCTTCCTTCTCATTTGGCAGAAGAGAAACCTGAAGCTCTGTGTCCCCATTTATTGGGCAGTGACTAAACAGATTATGGTATGTCGATGCAATGGAATCTTTTTGTTGTTGCTGTACATTCTTCATTTTCAAAGAGGACCAATGACATTATGGTGTGATAGGGGATGTCTTGATTTACTTGTGAATTGGATTTACATTTTCTTTTCCAGAGTCACCAAAGCCCAGTGGCAGGACAAAACTCAGAAGGACTGGCAATATCCCATGATTTAGCAGATGATCTTGGCATCTTCAATGTCATTGCAAACATATAATAGAATTATTGCTGTGTCACAAGAACTAGCAAAATGAACACTTTCAGAGAAAACCTGTGTGAAATGTTGCAGAGTAAAATAAATAGAAGCAGGAGAATTTACAAACTAATAAAGAAAAACAACTTTGAAAAACCAAAAATTTTAATCAATGCAATCAGCTATAATTCCAGAGAACCAGTTATGATGTATGCTACTCACCTCTTGATAGTGAAGTGATACAAGAATGAGACCTGCATTTTTGGACATGACCAATGTGGAAATTTGCTTTTTAAAATTATGTATATTTGTTACAGGCTTTTTTTTCCTTTGAGGGTAGGGTAAGGATGCTGATTGATTTGAATAGGAAGACATGGGGAAAAGAGAAAATAAATGCTTGTTATTTGAAAAAAAAGAGAAAAAAGAAAACAGGCACAGAGAGATTGAGTGACTTACCCAGTGCCACACAATAAGTTAGTTCCTGAGCCAGGAATAGAACTGAGGTGTCTTGGCTGGCACTTCAGTGTTCTTTCTACTACGACACAAAATCTTTCCTCATGCTCTTTTAATTACATTGCTTCCTTACTTCAATACGTCCATAAATTTTTTTACAGTTTCAAGGATCCAGGTACCTCCTCTATTGACAGGAGTTTCAATTTCTTCATAGCTCAGCAGCCTGTTTCAAGAGTTGCCAAACTCCATTACTTGATGGCCAATTTTCTTTTGATGAGCCTTTCTAGACCAGGCTAGCCTGGTTTTCAGAGAGCAGGTGCATAGTCTATTATTGGGCCCTACTCTGTGTCTTTGTAGCTTGGTAGGATTTACCAGAACTTATGCTCCCCTGCATGACCTTTGAGTCCCTAGGGTCATCCTCCACAATACAACTGAATTGTCAGTAGGACTTGAGACCCTTAAATAAAAACTGCTCATTATGATCCCTAAAACACACAAGGGACCAGATGCACCTCTCACATATGTACATACAACTTATAACTTAAGAAATGGCTTATAGTTGAACAAAGTGCTCTGTTTCCTTGTCTGCACCAAATCTGATGCCAATATTGCAAGTGGCACTTGCTATAATGAAGAAAGGCAGTGTCAAAAGTCCAGCCTCCAGCATTGCTATGAACTACCCTAACAGGTTTCAACTGCTCTTTAGTCCTGCTTCCTGCCTTTTATAATCCCATTCAGTGGCTTCTCCCAGTTGGCACATGATTTTTACTTTCTTTCTTCCTCCTTGATCGGTGGAGCTGTTGAAGCTACTAGCTATTCTGTTTTCAAGAACCAAGAATTCCCTAATGAGGATTCCACACCAGCAGTATCCTTACCAAGCACCCAAACTGAGGCAAGACAAAGCAGCAGACTTGGAGTAAAAAGCAAGGGCATGCGGGGCTAAGTGACATGCCCAGGGTCACACTGCTAATAAGTATCCAAGCCTAGATTTGAACTCAGGTCTTCCTCACATTAGGGCTGGTGCTCTATCCACTGCACCACCTAGCTGCCCCTGCCTCTGCTGTCTGTTAGTTGTGTGACCACAAGCAAGTCACAAACCCTCTGGGAAATAGCTTCCTCATCTGTAGAATGAGTGGAATAGGTGAGATGACTTTTAAGATCTTCGCGACTTTAACATTCTGTGATTTTTTCAAAACTTCATGTATAAGGGAGTAGATAGGTATGAAAACCACTAAATGTGTGAGATAATAAAAACCAATACAAAGGATGCTCAGACATATGACTTACATCTGACACATGACTCACATTTCACATGAATGTAAATTTATGCTGTAAGCATTCAAATATACTTGTTATATTTTCTGTTTTAGATGTTCTTATAATTGTATTAAAATCTTCATTAAACAATAGTTGCTAAGTTTGATAAAAGTGGCGATGAAAAAAACAAAAGGCTGCAGATGCCTCCTCTGACCCAAGCTAGGACTTAAAAACCGATCATTTTCTAAGAGCACAATCTGCCGTCTTGGAAAGGGCATTGACTTAGAGTCAGGGGGGATCTGGCTCAAAAACCTAACTGGAGCTTATCTGCTGTGTGATTCTAGGTAGGTCATTAATCTCTCTGATTTCTGTTTCCCCCTCCTACATAACAAAGATAATACTTTCCCTATTTGCCATGAGGTTGTTAAGATGAAGTTCAGTAATTTTTCAGTGGTGTCAACTATTTGTGGCCCCATTTGGTTTTTTTTTTGGCAAAGATACTGGAGTGGTTTGCCCTTTCCTTCTCTAGCTTATTTTACAGATAAAGAACTGAGGCAAATAGGGTTAAGTGACTTGCCCAGGATTACACAGTTAGGAAATATCTGAAGCCTTGAACTCAAGATATGAATCTTCTTGACTCCAGGCTCAGCATCCTTTCCACTTTGTCACCTAGCTACTCTTGTTAAGAGGAAAGCACTTGATAAACTTGTAAGTGTTAAAGAAATATGACCTTTTGGAAACTGTGATCCTAGCTGTATTTAAGAGAGAGGGAATAGAATAGGCGATCTAAGTTAGCCATAGCCTATACTCTTTATATTCACACATGAAATGCTATTAGCTAGAGCAGAGATGTCAAACTTTCTCTCTCCCATTGAGCTGCTGGCAGCCTCCTTTTATATATTATGTAACCCCTTATGGGACAGTGACTAGATTTGGACTTTATTGTTATAGAGAATTCCCAGGTCAGGACCAATGCGGGTCATCTTTCTAGAGCACTAAGAAGCTCAAGGTCACACAGCTAGTATGTGTCAGAGGGAGGCTTGAACTTAGGACTTCTTGTTCTCGGGCTGGCTCTCTATCCACTACAATACATTGTTCTACACAGCAATACTTCATTATGAAAGAAATAGGATTAACAAGACTTTGTAAAGAGAAATAGATATTTCAGAAAGTCATAATCATCATTATCAGAGCTGACATATTGTGCTTTAAGATTTGCAAAGAATTTTACATCTATAGCTTAATTGAAGGCTCTATTGTAAGGCACTATTATACCCATTTTACAGATGAGAAAACCGAGGCTCAGACAAGTTGTTACATAGTATCAGAGGTTAGATGAAAACTCAAGTCTAGTAATCAGTACCAGTTGTTGAGGGTCCTGTTGCTTTGATGTATACATAAAATTTGAATTTGCAAGTGGTTCTCAAATTGCAGTCAAGGGACCCCTTGGAGTCCCCAAGATTCTTTCATGAGAACCATGAGGTAAAAATTATTTTTAAAAAATACTAAGATATTTTCATTTTAAAGCTGAGCAAACTGAGTTTCAGAAAGATCAAGTGACTTCCCCAGGGCTACACAGCTAGTAAGTGGCAGAAACAGGATTCAAACTGAGGTCTTCCAGGTAAAGCCCCAGTGGACCTTTTACTTCTCTAGTTTGCCTCTTAACTAATATTGGTTTAAGAAAATCACATTTGTATATTACCTTATTTTTCCAAGTGCTCTTATAGACATTATTTTATTGATTACAAACTGTTTGATAAAGGAATTAGTAAAGAGATAATACCTTGTCCCCTAAACAATCCTTCAAGCAGGGGAGCTGGTGGAGGTCATTTGAGCATTGATGGAATTAACCCAATGTCTTGCGACACTAGCCAGCGGCTTATTCTCCTTTCCACCTGTTGAAATCCTTCCCTTTGTTCAAAGCCATCTCAGGTGCCACCTGGTTCATGAAGCCTTCCTGTCCCAGCTGGAAGGGATCTCCCTCCTCAAATTGCTCACAGCATTTTGTATGCTCCAATTTGTTTACACCATTTATCCTTCCCTTCTGGGAAGGCAAACTCTGTTTACATTTCAGGTATATAACATGATATATCATACATAATTATTGTTGTTCAGTTGTTTCAATAATGAACAACTCTTTGTGACCCCGTCTGAAGTTTTCTTTGGCAAAGATACTGGACTGGCTTGCCATTTCTTTCTCCAGCCTGTTTGATAGATGAGGAAACTGAAGCAAACAGGGTTAAGTGACTTGTCCGGGGTCACACAACTATAGGTGTCTGAGGCTGGAGCTAAACTCAGGAAGATGAGTCTTCCTGGCTCCAGGCCCAGCTCACTAACTACTGTGCCACCTAGCTGCCCCATTATATGTAATAAGGACTGGCTAAATGTTGGTGGAATGGAATGGAATGGAATGGAATTTTTAGGCCAGTCTTCATGAAGAGCAGAACTTTCACGGAGGCTCCGCTCTGTGAGATAGAATATGTGGGTAGAGTGGTGGATTTGAAGTCAGGAAGTCCCGGGTTCAGATCCTGCTCCAGATATCTACTAGCTCTTTGACCGTGGGTAAGTCAGCAAGTCTGTGCTTGAGTTTCTTTATCAGAGGGGTGAGTGCTGGTCTTGATATCCTCTAAAGACCTTTTCCATTTCTAATTCCGTGATCCTACAATATCTCCCAAGAGACAAACAAATATGCTATAAAAGGCGCCTAGTTTTTGTTTTAAAACTAATTAAAGTTTTATTGATTTCTTTTCTTTACACCATAGACATCGTACTTGAATCATCCCTTGTGACAAAAATAAATGACTAAGTAAAAACACCCCATACCGTGACTGTGCCTAATAGTGTACACAGCATTCCATCCTGGCGGTCCCCCACCTCTCTGCTTGTGAGGTGGGGGATAGGCTTCATTACCTCTTCTCCAGGAGAAAGAATATGCTTATTTTTAACCTCATCCATTGAGGTTAGGCAGGAATTCAGAAACGGAACTAAGTTTAATTTAGTAGAGAGATTTAGTTTAATGTTTCACAAACACGCATCCAAAATGTCATCCAAACCACTAGAGAGAGACCCAAACCAGCTCCCTGAGAGCAAGAAAAGCAAAAGCCAAGGGAGACTGTGTCTACACAAAGAAATGGAGGCGCTCCATCATTGTCTGGCCAACCAAAAACGTCCGTTCCTGATTCAGTTTAAAAATATCTCTCAGGGAAAAATGCCAGTGTTCCTGAGTGGGTTTTGCCTTTCAAACTCCACTCACCTTGTGGGCTTTAGTAGCAGGACAAGCTGAATCATCTTTCTTTTGCTGCATCTGGGAATGATAAAGCTGGAAAGGGAAAGAAGTTTTCTGCCCTTTGGATGGTCAAACACTGCCACCTTCTGTAGCATAGGGTGTTGCAGGCATGGTTTGGGGCAGCCTCTTTCCCTTCCAAAGCTTGTGGGAGAGCCAGAGTATAAACCACTAGTTGTTGGTCAGGGCTGGGAGCCAGGATCAAGAGAGGCTTCTATGCATGCCAAAGCCAATCTCTATGCCAAGGACAGAGGGAATAGACAGCCAGCAGAGGAAACATGAAGATCAGGAGTGTGGCTGGGGAAGGAATCCCCAGGGCCAGCTCCATCATTCCTGGGGCACAGGTCATTAATGGATCTCTCCTAAAGGGTTGCCTCTATCCTGGGTACCTGAGTCTTCCCTGTGAATTCTAAAACTCTTTGATGCATTATATATCTTAATCCCTAGAGATCACGCCCAGGCTGGAACTCATCTCTTCTACCCACACCCTCTGCTTGGCCAAACCACAGGCTGTGGTCAGTCCAAGTCTTCCCTTCCCTCTTCTCCATCTACATCCTCAGTCATATACTTCAGACAGTGTTTGAAGGGCTTATTTATAAAGAGGAGAAAAGAGCAAATTTCAGAAATTATAGCAGGGGGTTCTAATCAAAAGCAGGTAAATACATTTAGCCAACTTAACTGATTTATTCAATTTAGTAACTATAGGTTGCACTACACAGGGCAGCCCAACAAAAACTTTAACAATATGAATTAGCTTGCTATGTACCCTATAGACAAGGCTTCTCCCTTCCTCCCTTCCCCCTACCCTGTCACCAAAGACTCTAGGTTCAAACCAGCCAAGTCTCATCCCAGACAGAGGCTTAACACAAAAAGTGCATTCTCATTTTCTTTGGTCCATTGGGCCCCACCATTAATCCAATAAAGCTTTGCTATAACTTGTGGCTATGTTGTTCCTAAAAGTGAATGAATGAATGAAAAAGCATTCACTCACCATGTGCTTAGAAGAATAAGCATTACTAGCATTTATAGAGTGCTATAAGGTTTGCAAAGCGCTTTACTTTGGAAAGTTATCGCATTTGATCATCACAGCCCCCAGAGAGGGAGGTGCTATTACTGTGCCCCTTTTCTAGATGAGGAAATGGAAACTGAGGGAGATGACTTCCCAGGGTCGCACAGCTAGTAAAGTATCTGAGACTAGATTTGAACTCAGGTCTTGCTGACTCAGAGTCCAGCACCAGCCCTATTCTAAGTGCTGGGGTTACAAATATAAAAAGCAAAGACACTTCCTTCCCTCAAGGAGCATACATTTTATGGGAGAAACTTCATACAAAAGGATATAGTGTCCAGGGAGGGATACTTTGGTCTGGTGAATTGCACTTATGTCAAATGGTTAACGTGAGTGGCAGGGTACTCAGCCTATAGAAGCTCTCAACATGTGATATAGTTATAGTGCTGAAATAGCCTTTATTTCAGTCCATAGAAAATGTATAAAGCTCTCAGGACTACAAGAGACTGAGCAAATACAGAAAAATCAAGTACTCAAATAGCAACCCTGCTCCTCACACTAGAAGAGGAGTGGGCTTGGGCTTACAATCAGGACCACTTTGTATGCTGTAGGTAAGGGTCTTCTTCCTACAGAGTGCTACACACTAGTGCTTCCCTAACCTCAAACCATATGGTTTAAAACCCCCACCCCCAAGTCAAATTTTTGAATAGCTCATGTACCTCACCATTGAGGTTTTTCTTAGGCCAACGTTTATATGACCTGCAATGTCTGAATGACTCACTGGCTCAGCTCTTCAAGTAGGATATTATGTAGGAATGACGTGGACTATTTTCTTCATTTTTCTTTTTTTGTTTTTTTATTTAAATTTATTTGTTTATTTACTTTTAGTTTATAAGATTCGGTTCTGGAGTCCCTTGAGTTTCAAGTGTTCTCCCCTCCCCTCACCTCCCATCGTGTCATGCAGTCAAGTATAGAATCTGCAAATACTTTCACATTGGACATTAGTCTGGTTGTATAGAAGGGTTGTAACTGATGGAGTGGACAATGGGAAAAAGGAAACAAAACCAAACATGGAAAAGAACAATAGCATGTGTTGCTTCAGCCTCTGATAAACTCTGTTTTTTCTGGATCTTTCTCTGAATGTAGACATCTCCTTCCGTCCTGAGACTTGTAGAGCTGTCTTATAACTGTGCGTTGTTGAGAAGAGTCCAGTTTATGAAGGTTGGTCGTCACACATCCGATGTGTCTGATTGTGTACAAGTTTTTCCTGGCTCTGCTCTTCTCACTTAGCATCAATTTGTATAAGCCTCTCCAGGTAAATATGATATCCATCTCCTCCCCATTTCTTATAGCATAATAGTATTCCATTACATTCATATACCACAACTTGTTTAACCATTCCCCAATTGGTGGGCATCCCCTTAATTTCCAATTTTTTGCTACCACAAAGAGAGCTGCAATAAATATTTTTGTACATATGGGTCTTCCTCCCACTTCTATGATTTCTTTGGGATACAACCCCAGAAGTGGTATTACTGGGTCAAATATTTTCATTTTCTAAGAAGTAGGATGTATCTGGAAATCTTTCTCTAGAAGGTCTGCTGCCATATTTCTCAAACTCAGGAACTCCAACATGGCACTACCCACCAGGTGGTTCTCAAAGCTAGTGCTACCCAGGAAATTGTCTCTCTCTACTAGAAGCCTAAACTTCAGAATCATGCTGCTTAGGGAATTCATAATCTCCTTCCTCTATGCCAGTGATAAAAGATTAGGTAATGACCTTGACCTCCTCAGGCTGCCTGGGAGCATATATTTCTACTACTATAAGCTTCTATAAATCACTATTACCTGGTCACCTCATGGTGGTGGGAATGGAAAGGGTGGTAAAATCCTTTCCCTTCGGCCTCCACCCTGCTGTCGAGAAAATCTTTAAGAGCTTAAAGCCACAGAGAGTGAGATCAGCTTGCTTTTATAATCTATGAGCAGAGGAGGCTGAACTTGTTAATTAGCTTCAAACAATGGCTTCCACTTGATAATCTCAGTAGTTTGATTGAAGAACACCATCATTTTGATCAGGGATTAATAATGCTCTTCACTCAGCAACTTCAGAAGGTTGATTGGGGAGCTTCTCAGTTTAATCAAGGATTCTCTAGATCAGTTCCCTTCCATAATTATAACCAAACCATATGATAAAGTCACAAAGCCTTGGTATTATATAATTCTACTGACTGTCCATTAACAATAATATTCCTATTAATTAGGAATTTTTCTAACAGTATTTGGCAATATTTGCCTGTGTGGTGTGTTCTTTTTGTTTGAGGTTCATTCACCTGTGCCTGAGTCAGGAAGACTCATCTTCCTGAGTTCAAATCTGGCCTCAGAAACTTACTACTTGTGCGACCCTGGCAAGTCACTTAAACCTATTTACCTCAGTTTCTTCATCTGTAAAATGAGCTGGAGAAGTAAATGGCAAACCACTCCAGTATCTCTGCTAAGAAAACTCCAAAAGGGGTCGTGAAGAGTCAGACATGACTGAAAAAGACTGAACAGCAACAACAAACTACCTGTGCCACGTGGCACAGCTGCCCTTTTCTCAGAAAGATACTCAAATAGCGAATCTTTTTTCTGTTCTATCTGGTCTCCCTAACTCTAACTAAGCTAGCGCCAACCAATTTTCTTCTGCCTCAAAGGATCCTATTGGCAGATTTAAATATTTGTGTCGTGCCCTCAGCCAATCAAGAGCAACCATTCCACTTGATTATAGTGTGATCTTTATCCACTCAGCTAAAAGGAAGGGGAAAAACAATTAAAAAGGGGACAGGTAGGTGGTGCAGTGAATAGAGCACCAGCCCTGGAGTCAGGAGGACCTGAGTTCAAATTCGGCCTCAGACACTTAGCACTTACTACCTGTGTGACCTTGGGCAAGTCACTTAAACCCCAATTGCCTTCCAAGAACAAAAAAATTTAAAGGGAAGGGGACAAAAGGAATAATCCTAATTTTCCCTCTCCAAGACAAAATATAGGCAAGTGTTCTTATTATCTAGAAAAAATAATCACCTCCAAACCTTGTCATAAATTCATAAAAATTCCACATCCATTAAAGAGTGCTCCAAGGAGCAACAGTAGAATAGACTAGCAAACAGCAGGATACTGGGAATCTGAAGGATAAAATAGTTGGGTCAAATCCAACAACAATTTCAAACTCAAGGCAAAAAGTCAAAAGCTAGAGGGTCTATAGGACTAAAAAGGGCAATATGATAGTAAACAAAAAGAGTCTGATCTCAAGGAGGCTTGATCCCTGAAGCACTTTCCCTCCCTCATTCATGACATTTCCTAGGGTTTCTGTGTAACTGGAGGCAGTCTGCCATGTAGTCTAGAACAGTGGTTCTCAACCTTCCTAATGCCACAATCCTTTAATACTCATATTTGGGCTTATACTGCATGTGGGCGGACCCACCTGGAGATGGATAGAGGAGCGGTGTCTCAGTTCCTAAGACCATCAGAAATTCGATGGTCTTAGGCAACCCCTGTGAAAGGGTAGTTCGACCCCCAAAGGGGCTGCGACCGACAGGTGTATGTAAGTAGGTGTATGTAAGAAGGAATGTATGTAAGGTATATGTAAGTAGGAATAGGTGAAAGGAAACTCAACACTTGGCAGACCAGAGTAGTTCAGGGACAGGAGGCATTTTTGAACCAGAAGGGACCTTACCAAACCTCTCACTTGACAGAGATAGAAGTTAAGGTCCAGAAAGGAGTACTGACTTTCCCAAAAGAGCATTGGGGTATAGATCCCATTTGTGGTTTTCTTGGTAAAGATACTGGAGTGGTCTGTCATTTCTTCTCCAGCTCATTTTACAGATGAAGAAACTGAGGCAAACAGGGTTAAGTGACTTGCCCAGGGTCACACAGCTAGTAAGTATCTGAAGCCAAATTTGAACTAAAAAAAAATCAGTCCTCCTGACTCACGTATAGGTGAATGAACCTCAAAAAAGGGGTATTGACATAGCAAGATAGTAGTAAAGACTAGAATACAAGACATCAGCAGCAATTCAATTCTGCTTTACCAATATTTATTCTTTAACTTTAGACAGAAGAGTTTCTAGATTACCCTAAGGAAATAAAAGTTGAGGTTCTAGTTCCAGTTTAGCAACTAGAAATGGAGAGTCCTTTTGCATTCGGGGGGCACTTTAAAAAGAAGTCTATTGTTTAAAGTAAAGGAATGATACATACCTGTTTCTGTAATGTCCCCTCGATGAGTGAGAGGTTGATGACATATGACCTAAGTAGGGATTGCTTGTGGAGATGAAAAAATTGAGAACCAGGTTAGAGTAAGAGTATCCTCCTGACTGGCTGAGGGGTAAGTTGATTCTGAATCTACCAATAGCGTTCTAGTAAGCCAGAAGATGGGCATAGCCAGAATAAGCAGGGTCTGAGGAAGGACTGATGCCATTCCAAGTTGACTGTGTAAGAGGGAGAACAGATTTTGAAACACTCGAGTTCCCAATGAAGTTATCCCATGACACTAGACCGCCAGACCCAAATCCAAGGCCAGGCTCCTTAGGAGCGACCATGTTGGATCATGGAAAAGACAGCCAGCTTTGGAGTCATCGAGGCCTGGGATCAAATCCCAGACCTGCGATTTACTACCACCCGTATAAGACTGGGCAACTCACAACCTGCCTTGGCCAGTTTCTTCAGTTATAAAAGGAGAAAGTTAGAACAGATGATTTCTCGGGTCCCTTCCAGCCTTGATTCCAATGAATCCTTCTTAGAGTTAGAAAGATAGAGCTTCCCAGCCAGACACACAGGGTAGGTATTTTTGGAAACACGCTGAGTATGCTGGTATCCAGTAGCACTGCTCATGTTGTAATTTTACTTCTCCCTTGTAAATGGATCCTTCTAAAGCTCATGTTGGCCTTGAATGTGTCAGACATATTGAGAGAATAATTATACCTCATTTTTATGGGTCACTTTAAAGTTTTCCAGAGAACTTTATGTATATTATCTTGCCTGACATTCACAATAACCCAATGATGTAAGTTTTATTATTACTCCTACTTTAGAGAGGAAGAAACTTGGATGTAGAGAGGTAAGGGTGACTTTCTCTGAATCACATAGCTAGTCTGAGGTGAGATTCAAATGCAAGTCAGTCCAGCTCTCTATTCTGTTGTTGTTGTTGTTGTTAAATAAATTAATTTATTTATTTTCTTGTTTACATCATTCATTTCCACAAGATCTTGAGCTACAAATTTTCTTCCCACCCCGCCAATATCCCAAAACATCCATCCCGCTGTATAACTCCTGCCCCAATCTGCTCCCTCCCACATCCTTCCCTAGGCTCTTCCAACTTTCCGGTAATGGATCTCCCCACCACAGTGCCTGTATATCTTAAATCCCAGTTGGATGTAGTTAATAATAATAATAATAATAACAACAATAATAATAATAACATATATATAATATTTTAAATATTTGATTATAGAACTTTAAATTCTAGATTCTTTCCCTTCCTCCCTTGTCACCCACCCCCACTGGAAAGACAAGC
>CM053598.1:76781064-76799948 GCA_028646575.1 Pseudocheirus occidentalis | reverse complement strand
AGACATATGAATAGGTATACATATTTATACATTTGTATTCCCTTCACCTATCCTTCATACTAAGAAAAGATTCATAAGTCACTATTATTGTTTTTCCATGTTGGCATGTAAATAGTTCAACTTTGATATATTCCTTATGATTTCTTTCCAGTGTTTACCTTCTTATGCTTCTTGTGTTTGACTGGCAAATTTTCTGTTCAGTTCTGGTTTTTTCATCAAGAATGCTTGAAAGTCTTCTACCTCCCTGAATGACCATATTTTCCCCTGGAACATTATACTCAGTTTTGCTGGGTAGGTGACTCTTGGTTTTAATCCCAACTCTCTTGCTCTCCGGAATATCATATTCCAAGGGCCTGGGTATTCTATGAGTTTATGATTCTGAGTTGGGCTTTGATAGAAAAGTGAATTAGGATCTTTTTTCTCACTCCATTCCAGCCAGAATACACCTCCCCTGCTCCTTCAGAAAGAGGAATTCTATAACCCCAGGAAATCTGGCCCAAATGCTCAGTAGAAGAAAGCAGCAGTGCTGGTGTGTTCCTAACAACAAATGAGTATTTCCATTTTCCCAGTAGAAAAACAATAACCTGATCATAAATTCAAAAAGAGCTAGAAGCTGCTTCATGGAAGAATGAGCCATTAAATGCATTTTTAAAAAATGACTTTGATTCCAGATGCTTTTACATAAACAGCCTTCTTGCATGAACAGCCCACTCCCAACCACTGGTGGGGCTGTACAAGGATAACTGACCATACCATGGAACAACATGACAAAGTGGGCAATTCAGGTTCTAAATGAAAATTGAGAGTTCCCAGTCCTGTGTGAGTTAAATGGTCATTCTCCTGAGCCCCTCCCTGTCTTGGCCAAATGTACAAAACTAAGCCCCAGGAAACATCAGCCGGGCCAGCAAAGCCTGGCCTCTCCACCCCAAAGCCAAAAGAGAAAAAAGAAGAAAAAAGATTCAGCTTCCAGTTAGTATGGGCACTCTAGCATGGAGCATCCACTGTGGTAGAGCCCTGGCGAAAGTCTATGAGGGTTGAAGAGTGGCCAGGAAGGGCTACAAAAAGCAATTGCCCTCAGGGTGTGTCACCCAGAAAGTGTTTCTGATTTTCTGATTCTGATCCACTTTTTGTAAGAGACAAGAGGCAGCTGGTTAGTGAGTGCCAAATCCGGTAAGAATCAGCCTCCATCATGCATTAGTGGGTATCTTCATTTTTACCTGCCTCCTCTCTTCTTGATCTACTCTCTTGGTACCCAGTGCCTCCTGGAATCTGTTCTGATGTCTTATCTCACCTCCCGTTCTTTCTGGGCAGTCATACTCAAGCCCTAGACCGGTTTATTTGTCATCAGCATCTGTTCTTATTTACTGCCTCATCAGGCTCTCTAAATTGTCTGTTTACAAGATGTCTGTGGATCCATTTGTTCATTTATTCAATAAATATTCCTCTGTCCCCAGCCCCACTCAATAACTAGAGCCCTCAGGCAAGCCCCAGCCCTCCATTCCTTTGCATCCCCAGCCCTAGCATGGTGTTTGGCACATAGGAGATGCTTGATAATGCTAGATTACTTTACTGAGTAAGATCTTCCCTGCTGGCTATTGGCTATGGCTCACCTTTGACTTTCTTCCATCTAGTGGTAGAATGAAACAGTAATCACAACAGCAAAGAACTGAAATCAGCTATATTCCTTATTTCGTTGTACTCCAAACAGTGGTGTGCAATAATATTTTTCTTTTTAGTCTTTTAGCCTAAAAAACTATTTTACAGAGAACTCAAAAAGACAAGCACTCACATGGTTGTCAGAAAAAACAATACAGGGGTGGCTAGGTGGCGCAGTGAATAGGGCACTGGCTTTAGAGTCAAGAGGACCTGAGTTCAAATCCAGCCTCAGATATGACGCAAAAACACATGTAACCTCGGGCAAGTCACTTAACCCCAATTTCCCTACCTTCTCTCCTCCAAAAAGAAAAAAAAATAAGAAGCAATACAAGGAGATTCTCATGGTCTCTCTTAAGAGCTTTGGAATTGATTGTATGACATGGGATACACTGGCACAGAACTGCTCAGCATGGCACACCCACATCAGAGAAGGCGCTGTGCTCTGTGAGCAAAGCAGGATTGAAGTAGCTCAAAAGAAATGTGAGATTCACAAATTTAGAGACTCCACCCCGAATGTTCACATGAATTATTTGTGACCAACCTGTGGTAAAGCATTCCAAGCTCGTACTGGTCTGATCAGCCACAGCTGGACGCATTGTGACTTGGCTCTAACGTAGTTATGTCATTTTGGTTCTCTTCAAAAATGAAGAACAATCAATCAACAGTACTACTGGCCACCCTTCTCCGCATTACTGCTACTTGAATGACATATAATCAAAAGCCAATGTCAAATTCCTGTTGCCATCATAGAGATGAGCAGCCAGAAGCATTGAGCCAAAGAGGTAATGATAGAAAATGGCTTTCTGGGGCATTGTCTTATACTTGTCATTTCCATTTATTCTCCACTCTACATATCCTTCCAAACACAGCTAAACTTCTGTTTCTTCCATGAAACCTTCCCTACCATTCCAGCCTTCATGGATCTTTAACTTCTTTAAACTTACATAGCCCTTAGGGTCTGTTCTACCCAATTTAGCTTTTAATTATATATTGTTTCTTGTATTATTCCTGTAGTTTTTTTCATATTCATGAACTTTTCTTCCCAACTAGATTGTAAGCTCATTGCAAGTCTTCTTCCCCTCAAGCCATAACTTAGTATCCTGCACATACCACAAGGCTTCCCAACTTTACCATATCAATAATCCTTCCAATACCCCCTATTCAATATCAAATGAAATAAATTCTTGAGTTTAACATGCATATGCACATAAGAAATAAAACTGAGTGATGAATTTCAGTAGGATAATTAATTTGACTTATTTGCCAAACATTCCTCATATCCCCTTGACAAGTTTTTTCACAACCTCTAGTGGTATGGTATTCCAGGCTGGTAAATCCTGACATAACTTATGCTCAAATGCTTCTTGATTAATTCATCAATATTGCTTCTGTGGGGATAGGAACCTGACTTGTGATTCCTTTGATATAGAGAATTCCCAAGCAAAGAAACTCTCTCTAAAAGTATAGGTTGGTACCTACTCTGCAACTTAGAGAGTTGCCTAGAGCACTGAGAGGTTAAGGTACTTGCCCAAGGTCTCACAACCAGTATATGTCAAAGGTGGAATTGGAATCTGGGTCTTCCTGTCTTAGATGTCACCTCTCTAGACAGTATCCATCCTGTCTTTCTCCAAAGCTTCTGTAACTGGGATAAACAGTAGGCCCTATGATCTGCTTTGAAGAGAGCACACCTCACCGAGTAATGAGCTTGTGCCCCTGTCCATTCTAAGGAATGGCTAAATGCAAAAAGCTTGTCACTTTGGGACGTTGCAATCAAGGCTGGGTGGTCCTTCTGCCATTATCCTGATAGCAGAGATGAAAGAGAAGCAGTGATTCAGCAGCTGCACAAAATGGTTCGTGTTTTGATGGTTTGATGTAACAGCCTCCCAGGACAGTGTAAAACTAGTTAGGTTCTTACTGCTTCTTAAGTCTTTATGAATGCTTGTGCAGAAGAAAACAATGGCAGCCATGGGCCTCATCTATATTGTATGGTGAGTTGTTGCTGTTGCCGTTGCTGTTCAGTCATTTCAGGCATGTCCTATTCTTTGTGACCCTATTTGGGGTTTCCTTGACAAAGACATTGGAGTGGTTTGTCATTTCCTTCTCCAGCTCATTTTATAGATGAGGAAACTGAGGTAAACAGGGTTTAATGACTTACCCAGGGTCACACAACTAGTAAGTGTCTGAGGCCGGATTTGAATTCAGATTTTCCTGACTGCAGGCCTAGTATTCCATCCACTGCATCATCTAGCTGCCACCATCTTTGGCCTACCCAGCCCAATTGCTTATTAACTGACTGAGCGTGTGCAAACTGTCCCACTCTATGGATAGTCTGGCCGTAAACAAAAGACCAGTGCTTGGATTTCACAGTCCATCTGGTCATTCACTTAGATTTATCTTACTATCAATCAATAAACATTTTAAGTGCCGACTATATGCCAGGCTCTGGACTAAGTGCTGGGGATGTAATAAGAGGCAAAAGAACGGAGTTCATAATGTAATGGAAAGGCAAAAACAGTCCCTTTTCTGAAGCATCTCATAACCATCTATTTGCCACACACTTCCTACTCCCCCTGAACAAAACAGACCTCCCTGGTCACTGTTCCCTCACATGTGTCTTCCCTGTTAGAACATAAGCTCCCTTGCTTTCTGCCAATATAGCACCTAACATAAAGAAGAAGGTAGTTGTCCCTCTTCAACACAGAAACCAAATCCAAGGCCTCGAAGGCCAAGAAGGCAGCTTTCAAGGGTGTCTATAGACACAAAAAGATCTGAACATGACCCACCTTCAGGTGATGCAAGACCTTAAGACTTTGAAAGTTACTCAAATGCCCTCAGAAGAGTGACCCTCAGAGAAACAAGCTTGCTCACTATGCCATCATTAAGCTTTCCTTGACCACTGAGTCTGCCATGAAGAAGACATACAACACTCTCATCTTCATTGTGGTCATCAAGGCCAACAAGTATCAGTTCAAGCATGACATCAGTTTGACTGAGGTCAACACACTGGTATGGCCTGATGGAAATAACAAGGTCTGTATCTGACTTGATCCAGACTATGATGCTTTGGATGTTGCCAACAAAATTGGAATCATCTAAGTTATTTCCAGCTACCCTGCTCCACTGACAATAAAAAAGATTGTCCAGTTTAAAAAAAAAAGGATGCAAACTTTCTTTCAGAAAGGACTCTCTCTTTTTAAAGTATTTATGCCCTCAGAGCTTGGCACATTGCCTGGGCACAAAGCCAGCACTTAAAATCATGCTTTCTCATTCAAGGGTGCCAGGCAGAATTTGAACCTGGGTCTTCTAACCCCAGTGCTTTTCCTGTTCTTCTGACCAATCCTGAAAGGGCGTGCTTTTGAGTCCTCTCAGCATCTTGATCACCCTTCTCTAGGTTGAATATTCCTACAGTGTGGGATGCTAGAGGAAACCCAGACTGGACCCTAGTCAAGAGCTCAGAACAACACTGACCTCCCTTGTGCTGGACAACAGGCCTCTATCAATGCAACTTAATACCACCTACCTTTCTTTGGCTGTCTTAGGTTGAGACTGATGTCCTTTAGAATCACCATGTCTTTTTTGTATGAATTATTGTTTAGTTAGATGGCACAGTAGATAAAAAGCTGGGCCTAAAGTTCAATTATCCAATTCATTAAATATTTATTAAGCACTTTCTATGTGGTACCATGTTAAGCAATGGTGATACAATTAATAAAAAAACCACAAAAACAGTCCCTGACCTCAAGGAGCTTACAATCTATTGGAGTCAGGGAGATCTGAGTTCAAATAAAACCTCAAACACTTACTAGCTTGTGTGACCCTGGGCAAGTCATTTAACCATCTTTGTTACAGTTTCCTCATCTACAAAATGATCTGGAGAAGGAAATAGTACACCATTCCAGTATCTTTGCCAAAAAAAAACCAACCCTAAACAGAGTCACAAAGAGTTGGACTCAACTGAAAAATAGCTGAAAATAAATGTTTGTTCCCTTTGCCTCCCCCTTGTATTTGTTGCAGATGATTTCTTGAAGGCCAATGCAGGACTTTACATAAATTTATCCTTATTAAATTCCTTCTTATTAGTTTCAGTCCATCCTTCTAAAGCTTGTTGAAATCTTTTTGGATTCTGACTTAGCTATCCATCCCAGTTTGTGTCATCTGATGATTTGACGAATATGAGGCGGCCTCCCAAAAGGACATTCTGTCCACACTTACAGAGCTTTTGCTGCTCTCTTAAAGAAGCCTCTTTCTCCTTCTTTTCTTTCATATGAAACACTGGTGTTACTGACCATTTCTCAGTAATTCTGGGGCAGTATTTTGAGAGGCATCATAGGACATTGGGATAAGTGCTAGACCCAAATCTCACTAGCCTTAGATCTTGATAGCCATTTGACCCCAGGTAAGTCACTTAACCTCTCTCAGATTCAGTTTCCTTATCTGCCAAATAGAGATAAAATTTGCACTTATGCTTGAGTCACAAAATTGTTGTGAGGAAAGTGCTTTGTAAACTGTAAAATATTATGAGGATGTGATAAATATAATAATAAAAATTAAGAACATACTTTCTGGCACTATAAAATCTAAGGAAAAGAATGGAAGCCAATTTTCTTCCCTTTTTATTTTTCCTTTCTTTCCTCATATTGTACTCAGCAGATATATCATACTTTTGATGAGTTCATCAGAACTCAGAGGAGTTAACGAATCTTCAGAACTGTTTCTTTGGAACTTCCCTCCTTTCAATAGAGAGGTGGAGGTCTACAGGTACAAAATGGCACATTTGTTGTCAGATAAAATCACTGTATCTTAAAGGGTTTTTCATTTTTGTTTTATTTTGTTATTATTGTTGCTTTTATAATGGAACTTTCATTTGGAACAAGGAAAAGGTAAATCTTTAAATGACTGTAATGAAAAAAAGGCACTTTTTAAAAGAAAAAATGATAGCTTGGTATCTTTAGTTTAAATTTCTTTCACATTTGTTTACATTTCTCATACTTATCATTTTAGTAATGGGATGGGGATAGTAAGAAATGATTACTCTTTTCCATGATCTTGTCTGAATGTGTCTGTTCCTAGACACGGCTCCCTTGGGATTGTGAATAGTGGGAGAAATGTTTCTGCACTGATCAAGTCCTCCCTTCACACAGCTACCACCCTACTTAACTGCATTACTGGTCCCTCTTTCAAGTCTCCCCCTGTCCAATCTATCCACTCAGCTGCCAACATAATTTTTCTAAGGCATGAGTCTTGTCTCTATCTTCCCCTTCCTTCTCTTCTCGCCTCACTCATTAATCTCTAGTGGCTCCCTATTACCTCTAGAACCAAATATAACACCCTCTCCTTGCCACTTAAAGCTTTTTATAACTTTCCAGTCTTCTTATACTTTACTTTCCTCTACAGACTCTATGATCCAGCTTTGTCCCCCATGCCTGCCATGCTCTGCTCCTTCCCCCACCTGCACCTCCTCATTTCCTTGGCTCCTTTCAAGGTTCAATTCAAACCCCACCTTCTGCAGAAAGCCTTTTCTGGTTTCCTCAGTTCTTAGTGCCTTCCCCTCTGAGATTTCCCTCCATCTGCTCTGTGTCTATCTTTTATGTACATAGCTATTGACTTGCTGGACTGTTTTTCTTTTCTTTATTTCCATGGCACTTAGCAGTCATTTGTAAATGCTTGTTGACTTATTGTAAGTCAAGAGATCTGGCTTCAAATCTTGGCTTCCCTATTATCTCACTTTCTGATTTTGGACGAGTCACTTAATTTCTCTGAACTTCAGTTTCCTCTGATCTGAGGTCAAATTTGAACTTGGGTCTTCCTGATTCCAGGACCAGAGCTCTATGTCTTACACCACCAAGCTACAACTATTTTGACTTTTCTGTTTTGTTTTTATATCCCCAGAAACTGTCACAATGTTTTATACACAGTAGTAAGAGCATGCTGAAGCCAACACCAACATGGTCAGAGCTGATTATTAGATTTTTCAGTGTGACCATTTACACGCTCCAAATTGACACATGCTTCAAGTCAAGGCTTCACTTACTGTTTTGTTTGTTGTTCAGATTTCAGAAAGTGATAGAAAAATGTTAATAATTCGGATGAAACTTATCCTATGTGCATTTTTTCAGAGAGCCAGTCATTAAACATTTCTACATAGTAGGCATTTAACAAACACTTGCTAAATGAATTAATATTATCCTGTGTCTTGTTTTATAGATATATAAACTGAAGCCAAGAAAGTAAGTGGCAGGACTGTGTTCCATTATTTGATATGTGAATGATTTGGAAGAGTAATTAGACTTGTTCTGCTTGGTACTAGAAAGCCAAACTAGGAACAATTAAGTAAAAACCGAAGAGAGACAGATTAGTTTTAAATTAAAGGGAGATTTTTCTAACTAGTAGAGATAATTCCACAATGGAATGGACTGCCTTGGGTGAGAGTTAGCTCTCCATCACTAGAGGTCTTCAAGTGGAAGGTGGATGACTTCTTGTAGCATATGTGATAGAGGGAATTCATTTTCATGTGTGAGTTGAATTAGATGGTCCCTCAGGTTGCTCCCAGCCCTGAGATTCCATGGTAGCCTATACACCATGATTAGGTGTTAGAGAATGACATTAATGGAGAAACAAGAGGGGGATTGTAAAGGGAAATAAGTGAAATGAGCTTGGAGCAAGAACTTCAGGTTGGAAGGTGGAGATTGGAGTGGAATAAAGTCAATAAATAGGCATAGTCGCATTGTGGGTATGGTCAGTCTCCCTCAGAGTGGTCTAGTTGGCTTCCTCCATGTCTCAGCTAAAATTCCACCTTCTGAAAGAAGCCTTCCCTGGTCTTCCTTGATGCTAGCTCCTTCTTTCTGAGATTGTATACAATTTATTCTGAATATTTGGGGTTTGAATGTAGTTGTTTGCCTGGCATCTCCCCCACTGGTTGTCAGTTCTTAGGCAGTTCTTGTTTTGTTTTGTTTTTGTATCCCCAGAGCTTGGCACAATGCCCAACACTGAGTGAGTAGTAAATGCTTGTTGATTTGACCTGACTCGAGGAAGTAATTCCCGCAAGAATGGTACTGAGGCTTTGGGAATCTGGGTGGGGAGGAAGAGACTGAGAGACGGTAGTTGCATGGTCCAGCAGGGCATTGTATATCAGACTGTAGAGCAAAATTCAGGAATGTCAGTAGCCATCCTGCCTAGGAAGGAACCTCCATCTGGGTTCTAGAGCAATAGACAAAGTCTACTCTTCTAGATGTAGCTATGATGAATGCTTACTGGGTGCTTGTTTGGTGTGAGGGACACAGATAAATATGATGTCATTGCAGTCTTTACAAAGTGTACAATCTAGCATTCATTTTTTGGACACGACCGATGAAAGAATTTGTTTTGCTTGACGCGTTAGTAACTGGAGTTTGGGTTTTCCTGCTTCCTCAGTATGGTCAAGGGAAAGTAATAGGAGAGATTTTCATTGATAGGAAAAAATACACATTTAATTTTAAAAGGAAATTTACAGCTTAGCAACTGCTGTGTTCGGTCAGATTATTTTAATTCCCCTCACTCCCACCCCCTTCTCCCTGCTGGTGAGAGTTTAGGGAAATTCCAGCGTGATTTGTGCTGAAGGGGAGAGGCGGCACCTTCAAGTTCAGGCTCTATCCCAGTTTGCCAGCTGTGTGAGTGACCTCTGGCAAGTCTTTCTTGGCTTCTATTTATTCTTTTGTAAAACAGGGTTAATAACACACTTTTAGAGAGAAGAGTAGTTTAGATGTGACTGTAAGAATAAACAAATGAATGAAAAGGCATTTATTAAATGCAAATGGACAGCTAAGTGGCTCGGTAGCTAAAATGTAGGGCCTGGAGTCAGGAAGGCTCATCTTTGTGATCTGAAATCTGGCCTCAGACAAGTACTAGCTGTGACCCTGCGCAAGGCATTTAACCCTGCTGGCCTTGGTTCTTCCTCATCTGTAAAATGAGCTAGAGGAGGAAGGAAATGGCCAAAGCACGCCAGCATCTTGGCCAAGAAAACCCCAAATGGGGTCACAAAGAGTCAGATGCCACTGAAATGACCGAACAACATGTACAGAACATTGCGCTTGGAACGACATGTAACAGAGGTCACCAGCCCTGTCATGCCCTCTCTAGTCTTTCTGAGTGACGTTCCAGGATAGTGCGTTTGGATCTAGACTAGCAGACAGGCATGATGGGAGCTGAAAACAATTTACAGACACCAACCCAGATACCAGAATTCCCTAAAGAAATTGCTGCTAGAACCTCAGTAGACTCTCAGTGGTTGGGTTTGGTTATGTGTAATAAAGAGGCTGGAAAAGCTCTGAGGTTAGTGGCAATAGCACTCAAGAGGCAAGAGAAGACAGCAACAAAGCTTCGATTCAGCTAAGAACAGGAAGATCGCAGTGGCAACTCAATGGGAAACCACTACACGGAAGAGTAAGGGTAGCCTACTTGATGACATGGGCGAATCACAAGTTGCTAGGCTGAGGAGCAAATGATGGTGAAGTCCCAAGTTACAACTTCAGAACCCAGAAGGTGTTCCAGCTTGAACCCATACCCTAGGAACATGATTTATCCAGGCTAAGTGTGTTTCCTCTCTCACTAGTGATGTAGAAGAATGTGCCTCTATATGCAAAGGAGAGATTTTCCTTGTTATTTACCTGGTTTTTGTTGTTATTTCAGTCATATCTGACTCTTTACCACCCCATTTGGCAGTTATCTTGGAAGATACTGGAGGGGTTTGCCATTTCTTCCTCCAGCTCATTCTATAAATGAGGAAACTGAGGCAAACAGGGTCAAGTGACTTGTCCAGGGTCACACAGCTAGTAAGTGTCTGAGGCCAGATTTGAACTTGTGAAGATGAGTCCAAGTGGCATGCTCCATCCACTGTCCCACCTAACTGCCCCATGTACTTCTCTGTTCTGCTTCTATAAATGCCTTTGCTTTGAGAAGATGTCTTTTTTTTTCATCTGGTCAAAAGAAGCATTGGACAAAGGTTTGTGAATTATTGTTCTGTGTAGATACTTAGCCACATGAATCTTTAATCAGGGTACAAATTCCAGGGGCCTACAGTTAAGGAGAGTCCAGGTTACAGACAATGAGTTTTAGAGGATTTGTTGTCCAGAAACCTTATCATGCTAAACACCACCATACTCTGCCCTTCAAGGCACTTTTCTCCACCCAGTAAATTACTAGGTAGAACAAATATTATCACCATTTTCCAAATTAGGATGTTAGACCCAGAGAGATTAGGGGACATAACCAGGGTCACAAAGCTGGCATTAAAACTGGACCTTGTGCCTGGTTCTTCTAATTCTAAGTCAGGTTCTTTCAACACTGCCTCCGTATCTGCCCCTCTTTTTATATCTGACAGAGACTTTCTTTCAGCCAAGCTAGGGTGTGGCTGAGTTTTCGTATGTGGATAGAAGAAGATGATCCTATATAGGGCATCAGAACTCAGTGGAAAGAAATTGGACTAGGACCTAGGGGATCTGAGGCCTAGTTCAGGCAACCCCTGTCAGTAACTTGCTGTGTAGACGTAGGTAAGTCATTTGATGTTGCTAAGCCACAGTTCCTTCCTCTATAAAATGAGGGTATTGGACCAGATGATTCAAAGTCCTTTTCTATCTCTGAGATTCTACGGTTCTGGGATCTGGCAGCGACAGCCTCTTACTGAACTGCTCATTTACAATCATACTTCTGTTTGCCCTTCTTGGCATCTGTGCATACCCATTCCCTCTGCCAGGTCAAATTAACTTCTGCTGAAACTTTACCTACAGTTTGGCTGTGGATCAGGGAGGTCACCCCGCCCAGTCAGTGACTGGAGACAGAAGAACTTCAGGGTTTACTACATTTCTGAGCAAGTCTTACTGATAGATCAGGCATCCTACAATGTGAGCTGAGGGACCCTGGGAAGGTGTTCTGGCTCCAAAGGTCCTTCGCTGCCAGGAGGGGGGCCAAGAATGTATTACTTGGGGTTAGGGCATTGCTGCCTATCATCTGTTCCTGAATCAGGATAAAATGGTCCACTTAAGGGGCATGACAAAGAGCAGAGGCAGGAGAATATTGTACAATGAGCCACTGTGAATCATTTAGCTCTTCTCAGCAATACAGTGATCCAAGAAAACTCTGAAGGATTTATGATGAAAAATCCTCCAGAGAAAGAACTGATAGGGTCTGAATGCAGATCAAAGCGTACGTTTTTTAAACTTTCTTCATTCTTCTAAGGTTTTTTGTCTGTGTTTTTTACAACATAACTAATATGGAGATGTTTTGCATGGCTACATATGTATAAACTATATCAAACTGAGTGGGGAAGGGAAGGAGGGAGAACGAGTTTGGAACTCAAAATGTTTTCAAAAGAATGTTAAAATGTTTTGCCTACATGTAATTGGAAAAAAATAAAATAATTAAGATTTTAAAAGAAGAATGACGAGGCATAGCTGGCACAAGCCAGTATATGATGAGCTGTGTTCACGCCCATGGTGGGATGGTCAGGATTGATTTAGGAGGGAACACAGCAAACCCTACCTATGACCGTGTGAAGCTGTCACTATATCAAGGGGAAATAATGTCAGCAGCTACCAGAGACTCATTAGAACTTTTTCTGAAAAGGTTGAACCAGGCAGTGGGTAGGGGAAGCTAAGTGGAACACTGGATAGTGCTCTTGGCCTAGAATCAAAAAGACCTGAGTTCAAATCCAGCCTCAGATACTCAGTAGCTGTAACCCTGCACAAGTCACTTAACCTTTGTCTGCCTCAGTCTCCTAGACTGTAAAATGGGAGTAATAATAGCACCTACTTTCCAGGCTTATTGTGAGGATCAAATCAATAATAATTGTAAAGAACTTAGCAGAGTGTCTGGTATACAGAAGGTGCTTGTTTTCTTTGCTTTGCTTTCCTTCCCCCTACTCCATATATCTTGGCATCTGATCTGGTACTGACCTCTTAGTCTGAACAGGTTTTTAAATTCATCTCAGTCCTTTGCATTTTGGTACTTAGAATAATGGTGATTCACGTGTTTATAGTACCTTAGAGAAGAGAACAAGAACTATGACTTCATTCAGGATAGAAAATTTCCCCTACCAATGCAACTTACAGTCTTAAAGAGTTGCCCACTGCATTGAGAGGTTAAGTGACTTGCCCAGGGTCACACATTTAAGTAAGTATCTGAGGCTGAATTTAAACTCAGGTCCACCTGACTCCAGGGACAGTGCACTATCCGCTGAGCCATCTAGCTGCCTGGCAGCTTGCAGTCTTAAAGAGTTGCCTGCATCATTGAGAGGTTAAGTGACTTGCCTAAGGTTTTCATTGCCAGGATATGATCTTGGTTTATAGACACCTTTATTCTTCATCTCATTCTTAATTATCCCTGGCTGCCTTTCTTGACTTTTCAGCCCTCCTTCGATATTGACGGCATTCATTCTTTGTACTATTTAGGCACTGGCATTCTCAATATTTAATGTCCTGGCCCTCTCCCTCATTCCAGAACTACCTGACAACCCTTGAGGAAAATGTGAGGAGTACAGGCCATCCCTAGGCCTTGGCCTTGGCAATGGGGCCATTCATTCCCTACCACCTAAGGAAAGGAAGTTTTATAGATAGTGATGGTGAATACTCAAGCAGTGACTTTTGAGCACCTTAGTATGAATTACTTTATTATTTTTCAAAGTCATAGCTGAGGTTTTGACAGGTTTAGCTGAATTCAGTGAACATTTATTAAGTACCTATTATATGCAAAGTACTATTCTGGCTCTGGGAAACATCCGGCCTCACTCTCTCTCTCTCTCCATAGACTCCAGTGGTTTCTTACTACCTCCAGTATCAAATAGAAAGTCCTCTCTTTGGTGTCCTTCATCATTTGGCCCCTTTCTACTTTTCCAACCTTCTTATACTTTATTCTGCCCCATGAACTCTGCAATCCAACTATACTGACGTACTTGCCATTGCTTGAGCCCTCCTCTGTTCCTGTACCTTTCACTGGCTGACCCCCCAGCCTGGAATATTTTCCAGCCTCATGTCTACCTCTGGCTTTATTCAAGACTCATCTACAGAAGTTTCTCAGACTTTCAAAGCTTCTAGCAGTGGTTCTCAACTTTCCTAATGCCACAATCCTTTAATACTTGTATGTCCATGTATCTGCATGTGGATGGATCTGCCTGGAGATGGCTAGAGAAACGGTGTCTGTCTCGGTTCCTAAAACCATGGTAAATATGTGTTTTCCGATGGTCTTAGGCGACCTCTGTGACCCCTGTGAAAGGGTCGTTCTACCCCCAAAGGGGTCACGACCCACAGATTGAGAACCGCTGTTAGGGTCCCCCCTTCAGATTACGTCTACTCTCTCTATGTCTTGTGTGTACCTAGTCATTGACATGTTATCTCCTGAATTAGAACGTGAGCTTCTTGAGGGCAGGGATTATTTTTGCTTCTCTTTGTATCTGCAGCCCTTAGTACAGTGCCTGGCACACAGGAAGCACTTAAATGTTTGTTAACTAACAATAACAACAACAAAAAGGAGTTTATCTTCTACTAGAAGACACAGCATATACCCAGATAAGTAAAAGCAAAGTAGTTTCAAGAGGAAAATTGCCCTGAGGCCTGGGAAAGATGAGAAAAGGCCTTGCGAATTGAAATGGAAAAGATCAATAATCAATGCCTTGAAAGCTTTGCTTTATGATCATTTGTCAGGTGTAATTATCTTGATAGAGTAAGAATGTAGAACTGGGGAAAACCTATATAACTGAAACTATGATGTAGTCCCAGGAAAATTCCTGCTAAAGAATTCCTGTTCAATTAAAGAGTATAACTATAATCATTATAAAATATGTGGCCATATTAATCATCTTTATATTAAAATGTAATGAGCTGCCCTAAACTTAGAGTGTAAAAAGGCCCTGCTTGAGCCAAGAGCCTGTTTGAGTAAAAGGGCATTGACCATTTACACCATAACCAACCTGCTTGTACCATATATGAATCAAGAGACCTATAAATAACTTTAATTTTGTATCTGAGGGTCCCAGACAGTACTGGGCAGACTGTAGACCCGACCCTTGTTTCTCTTAGTAAAAGTCAGTTTCTTTGCCCAGAAAGGCTTCCCAGTTTCTTTTATACAATAGGAAGTAGTATCTAGGCTGTACTTGGAAGGAAGCCAGGAATGCGACTCATTCCAGAGATGAGGTGAGAATGCATCCTGGACCTGTGGGAACACTCATGAAAAGTTATGAAGTGGAAGGTGGGAGGTGGATTATGGCAGGCAGATCTGGAGCCAGAGCTGACTGTTAAAATTTCACTATGAACATTTATACTTTGGAAATCAGAAAATGCTACACATCAGAGCTCGATTTATTGTTTTGTTGATTATTTAGACTTAAGAAAGGGATGAAGAAAATGTTCATTAATGTAGATTAACCTTAAAAGTGTGTCAAGAAGGTTTTTTTTTTCCTCAGAAAGTCAGTTGTCAAACATTTACCACTGCATAAAGGAAAAAGCTACCAAATTAGTTTGACTAACATAGAAAATGTGTTCAAATGTCATTTTAGCCCAGGAACTATGTCTCTAACAGGGTGGGGTGTGCTTTAAAGAAGGTTGTAGAAACATTAACTGTTAGCACCTGAGCTGCTAAAAACCACTGATGGGGAATTGTTCTACCATGCTAAACCAAAATGAGAAAGGAAAGAAGTACTTGCCAAATTTACTGTACCTCAGATTTTGTTATTTGAAACCAACCCAGACAGCCTACTCTTTTCAATGTTTTACTCTTTAAGAAACAAAACAAACAAAAAAACCCCACCTATCTTTTTATTTTTTTGAAGGAAAAAAAGATTCACCTCCACAGAAGATGAAATGGCAGACATCTTCACCCACTAAAATTGGATTTATAATGGAAACTGAAACTTATTATGGCAGTGAGCCCTGCCATTATGAATTATTCTAAAATAAAATAACTCCATGCAAGAATAGTCAGCTGACATCTCATAAAGGAGTGAATCTGTCTATCTCAACATCTTTTCAAACATGAAAACTCCATTTCAAGGTAAGGCAAGCTTAAGCTTGTTGCTCCAAATGAACACCAACTGCCCTTGCTGACCACTCGCTGCCTATAGTTTCAATCATCCCATCAGCAAATTGATACAACATCCTTCCCCTAACATGGCCACATGACTTTTTAGGAAATTCAACAGAAATATATTCAACCACTGGAATAAACTCCTCTAGGAATTGCAGGAAGAAACTCAAAATGTCATCCTATTTCATATTGGTTTTCTGATCACAGAGGGCAAGAAACAGATGGCCAGAACCTCACCACTCATGAGATTTAATGCCTCTCCCTACCAACTTGGTATTTTGAGCCTCCTTTGCCTGTTCTCATCACCTCTGTCCCTCCTCCAATAAAACACTGATTCAAGACTATCAGATTAAACAAACTGGATAAAAGGGATGCTGGATCTAGGTAACACAAAGGAGCAGAGAACTGAGCAATTCAACAAACTAATCTGCCCACCTCTGGTCTCTGCCCTTCCAATCCATTTTATACACCACTGCTTGAGTAAATGTACAAAAATAGCTCCAAACATGACATCAAAGGATGATGTATGTAAAATGCTGTGCACACTTGAAATCCCCTTATAAGAGGTAGATGACTTAAGCCATCATTACTGATTAAAGTGCTAGAAAAATGTTAGCTCTTATTAATAGCACCACCATTTATTGCTTTACATTGTTATAATAGTAGTATCACATTTATATAAGGCTGTATAATTTACATACATTTTTTCTTTTGATTCTCACAACAGCCCTAGGAGATCAGTAGTTCAAATTTTATTATTCCCATTTTATAAATGAGTAAACAGAGACTTGGAGAAACTAATGTGCCTGAAGTCACACTCCTAGGGAAGAGAATTGAGATTCAAGCCCAGAACTCTTTCATCTCCCTTATATTGCTCCCCGTACTTGGGATTTACATTTTGAATTCAACCAACCAACAAGTATGTATTAAGCAATTTCTATGGGCCAGGCCCTCTAATGGGGAGTCACTGTGGCGAATGCAAAGAAGCCTAAGTCTCAGCAACCTATCAAAAAATATCAACTTTATTAAACCCCTACTATGTACCAGGCACTGTGCTAAGCTCTAGGGATATAAAAAGAGGCAAAAGACAATCCCTGGCCTTGAGGAACTTACAATCTAATGGGGGAGAGAACATGCAAGCAGATATATGCAAAGCAAGCTATTTACAGGACAAATAAGAAATAATGAATAGAAGGAAGGCACTGGAATTAAGAGGGATTGGGGATGGCTTCCTGTAGAAGGTGGGATTTTAGTTGACACTTAAAGGAAGCCAGGGAGGTCAACAGAGGCATAAATAGGAATTTTTATGTGAAGGAAATTACTACATGCTATCAGCATGAAGCCCACTTTTGATTGAGAGGTAACAGATGGGACACCATTCCATGGTTAGGAGGTAGAGACTCCAGGAATGAGGCTGCTTCTGGGAAGGCAAATTTTGAAAACTAATGGAAAATAAGATTGACCAGGTAAAGAAGGGTGGCAGATTATAGAGGCTCTCGAAAGCCAGAAGGGGAAGTTGAGATTTAATATAGAAGGCAGTAGGGAAATATTGTAGCAAAGAGAGAAATTATGAGTAAGGGAGACCTATTGTAAAGTTTCAGTCAATAAACATTTATTAAGTACTTATTATGTGCCAAGCATTGTGCTAAGTGTTGGGGATGCAAAGAAAGGTAAAAGATAGTTCCTGCCCTCATGAAGCTCGCAGTCTAATAATAAGGAAGAAAACATAAAAATAATTCTGGAGGTGGCGGAGCCAAGATGGCAGCATAGAAAGAGTAAAGTTTCACAACTCCCACACAGCCACCCTAAAGACCCATAAAATACGACTCTAAACAAATTTTAGGGCTCCCAAACTCTCCAAAATATAGAAAACACATCTCTTGCTGAAGGCAGCTCTGCAGGTGAGGCTCATGGCAGCAGGCTGGGAGCCACAGCAGGCTGGGAGCCTCAGCAGGCTGGGAGCCACGGCCGGCCCAGCCCAAAACCCCAGCCAGGCCCCAGAGCGGTTGAGCAGAGCCCCAGCAGAGTCTACAGAAGAGCAGATCCACAGCACTGGAGGCATAGTTTCCACATTTATCAGGCCAGAAGAAAAAAGGCTAAGAGAAAGGTCACTGGAATTTGCTAAATTTGGGGGAGAAAAGTGGTTCAGCCAAACTGCTCCCAGGGCAAGGAAGCAGTGGGAGGCGGCTGTGGCAGCAGGAATGGCTGAAAGCAGCAATTGCTTCCACTGGGCTGCTTCAGAGCTCCTGGCCTGCAGATAGCAGGGGGGGCTGAGGCAATCAATCAGGGCCAAGGGCTCTTGCATTGAGTGACCTGGATCTGGATCATGGTCTTGAGTGGTGGTCCTAGGGTGCCCTTTCAGTGAGCCAAAGCTGGGGGGCTGCAGCACCCCCTTAATAGCTCCGGCAGCTGTGAAAACCCCAGCAATTTGGCACAGAGCTTTCCCCCCCTCTGAAAGCAGAGTTTCACAGAGCTAAAAAATCAAGCAATTAATTGATTGGCCAACATGAGGAAATGGAAGCAAAGTAAGAACAGCAATAAAACTCTAGAATCCTTTTTTGTGGACAAAAAAGATGAAAGCATGGAGTGGGAAGAAGACAACACAGTCAGAACTCCCACACCAAATGCTTCCAAGAAATATGAAGATTGCCTACAAGCCATAGATTGACTTTAAAAGGACTTTGAAAACCAAATAAGAGAAGTGGAGGAAAAATTGGAAAGAGAAATGAGAATGATGCGAGAACATCATGAAAAGAGAGTCAACAACCTGACTGAAGAAAACGACACCTTAAAGAACAAAATAACCCAAGTGGCAAAAGAAACCCAAAAAGCCAATGAGGAGAAGAATGCCTTAGGAGTCTCAAAAGTATTCTGAAGAGAATAATTCCTTCAGAATTAGAGTGGAGCAAGTGGAAGCTAAAGACTTTATAAGAAACCAAGATACTATTAAACAGTTACAAAAAAATGAAAAAATAGAATGCAATGTGAAATATCTCCTTGAAAAAAACACTGACCTGGAAAATAGAGCCAGGAGAGACAATTTAAAAATTATTGGACTACCTAAAAGCCATGATCAAAAAAAGAACTTGGAAAGCATTCTTTAAGAAATTCTCAAGGAAAATTGCCCTGATGTTTTAGAATCAGAGGGCAAAATAGAATTTGAAAGAATTCACCAATCACCT
>CM053598.1:76765502-76780564 GCA_028646575.1 Pseudocheirus occidentalis | reverse complement strand
GGGTTCCGTGGATGGAATGTGAGATTGGGACAAAGCATCAGGAAAGCCTTGTAGCAAAGGAGGATCCTATCATGCAAACGGTGCTTAAGCATCCACTTTGTTGTTGAGTTGTTTCAGTCAGATCTGATTGTTGTTGAGTTGTTTCAGTCAGATCTGACTCTTCATGATCCCATTTGGCGTTTTCCTGGCAAAGATACTAGAGTACTTTGCCATTTCCTTCTCTAGCTTATTTTACATATGGGGAAACTGAGACAAACATGGTTAAGCGATTTACCAGGGTCACATAGCTAGTGTCTGAGGTAGGATATGAATTCAGGTCTTCCTGATTCTAGAACTGGTGCTGTATCTACTGTACCACCTAGTTGCCCAAGCATCTACTACTCCAGTGTATATATATATATTCTATTCCTTCATCTTCGGGGCCAGGATACAAGGTTTCACAGGTACAAGGTTTCAGTGCCCAAACCCTCTTCTCAGCAAAACCAACCAAATAAAATTTCTTTTCTACCCTTCCGTATGTTGACTTGATTCTCTTTAGTTCTAGCCATAGTCCCATTCAAATTATCTTCATGCTACGTATGTATATATGTGTATATGTGTATGTATATGTATATATATGTGTGTGTATATACATGTAAAACAAATACTTATTCTCTTTCATTCCCACTGCTCTCTCCCCACTGAACAATTTTTTTAAAACCATCATGACAAAGAAAATCCAGCAAATCAAATTAACACGTTGGCTACAGTTTATTTGCTGAATTCTCTGGGATACTTGGGGGTTTGTATTTGTAGTATGAGGAGTTTTTCATTTGTTGGTTTGTTAAGCAAAATGAGTTTTTGGTGTATAATTCTAGCCACATGATTGGGTCTTTCTAATCTGGTACACGCTAAAATTTTGCAGACTATAATGACATATTGCACAATTTCCACCCGTCTGTTGCACAATTTGCAATGATCAACATGTCTAGGCTCCTTGAGGATAATCTTTTTTAAAATTTCTGGTGCCAATGACCCGATCTTGAATCATCACAATAAATCCCTTTGCTCCTTTAAAACTAATGTTGATTTGGCCCTTTGTGAGTTTTGTTCTTTGTCGACTGTTGATTGAGTTCATACAGTATCATCTATGGAGCGTCAAGGTACATAAGTGGGGAAGTTCACAACCATACCTTTTATCTCTTTAGGGAACAGTGTGTACCGTATTAACTTTGACTCCACTTCTACATCTTAGCCATTTCATAGGCTCTGTCCAGAGCAAAACCACTTTTAGTTGTAACTCTGCAAATAAAGCAGAGTATCTCTGTCATTAGCTTTTACTCTTGCTTTGTGAAGTGAACTCTATTCCAAATGTATTTCTGTAGATTTTTAACCCATTAATTGTGTGCCCTGAGAATATCTATCCATCTTCTGTCTCCATGATGATGAAATAGTCATCTTTCTTGCCTTGGAGTAATGAGTCTTGTGAATGTTTCATTAACATAATAGTTATTGTTTGAGACTCCTTTAGTATTTGGTCTGTGTTTACTGGGACAAATATATAACTTAAGATTGGTATTATATAGGTAGTTAACTGTTCGAAAATTTTTCCCCACTAAGCTTCGCTTACAAGATGCCGGTTAGTCTCTAAGCATGCATGGCTGCAGCTTTCTCCTCGATAGCCTCATGTTTGATGTGTCTTGTCTAAAGCTAGCCAAGGCATTTGTAAGTAGCACCTTCATCCATGTTCATTTTTGCCCTTAGATTGCAGCTCAAAGCCTTTAGTTTTGATTCTTTATTGGGGCACATTGCAGTCTGTTTTCTTTTTTTTTCTTGACATAATTTTATTCTTAAACCTCTGAACGCCAGTTTGTTGTTAGAGAAAGTTTCCAGGAAATAAAGTTGCTGATGGGATTTTCAGTGGAGCTATATGATTCATCATTCAAGTACATTAAGTAACTAATATGATATCTTGGTAAAACTCCCTTTTTGGTTTGAAAGTCATACTCAGTTCTATTCAGAAGTAATGAATAATGGATTTAAGGCAGACAGAACCATAGCAGGCTTAAATGTATTCCCTTGAAGATGCTATGTTTTATAGCCATTGTTCTTAGCATTATTGGGTTAGTAGCATGTTTTAAATGGAGAAGTTTTCCATGTGGACATTAAGTAGTTTAGCATTTGCGCTCTGTTTGGATCTATTTTGTACATTTATAAAAGAGAAGCCAAGACAAAGACTTTGGGTATAATAAAAGCAGCATAAATTTAATGGTGCTTTCTGGTGACTGGTTCAATAATCTCTAAATCAATAATTAGTTGCTTCTTGTACATCTTTGCTTTTTGGCTGCTCGGATAACATGTAACTTTGTTATAACTGTTAATAATTTCTGAATGCTATAAACATTTATATGAAGTTTATAGACACATAATTGGCTCATATTAGAAGAGGTCAGTGTTATTCTTAGTGCTTAGCATCCAGTGCATGGCATAAAGTAGGCTCTTAATAAATGTCAATTGATTGATTGATTGATTGATTGGTTGGTTGGTTGGTTGGTATCCTTATCCTTTGGTAATAAATGTGGTAGTTTCTTTTAAGAAAGATGAGATCAGACTTTAAGAAAAATGATTTGCTAATAATGATCCATATGTCATGTAAAACATTTGTGGTTGGCATTCTAATCCAGCCAGTGACATTACCAGAGCCCCAGTTAGCCCAGTCCTTCATAACTATCATAGTCATCCCAGGACCCAGAAAGTCTCTGCTGCACATAATCCTGGCTGATATGCCCTTATTCTGACATTTCTCTCTGCTTTCATCAAGACATGAACACTAGGTTAGTCTTTTTTTTTGGCAGGGGGTGTCAGGGATTAGGTTTTAAGAAAGTTGTTAGTATTGATTATTTTCTTAGACTTGTACAGTGCTCTACAATGTTGAACACTTCTTTACAAATGTGAAGTAATGCTTCCCTTTTTATGTGTACACTTTATTTACTGAAAAGAGTAGAAAAAAGACATTTGTATGAGAAACAGAGAAAAGCCATAAGAGGAGAAATACAGATAATATTGAGGGGACCTAAGGGAAAAGCAGCCTCTAAAATAAAAGTTCCCATAGGAGAAAGACAGATAGCTCAGAAGGGAACTTTGATTCAAAAGCAGCCTCTCTGAGGAAAGACCACTGACTGATAGTTGTAGCTAATTTACATATGACTGATTTTTTAGGAATTTGAAGTTCATTTTGGGGAAACTATGCATCAAAGAACTATTTTAGGGCTAAAAGAAAACTTATATTGACTATTTGTGTAACATGTGATGGAAATGTGGAGTTAGGTTTTCCAACCTAAGATGTGCATCATGATATATAAGGAGGTTCTGACTTGAGGCAGGAGAATTACTGATAAGGTGGTGAATTAAGAAGCTGGGGAATTAGAATGTAGAAGCCAGTGAAATAAATTGCTTATGGACAACATTATAAAAGAAGACAGAATATAGAAGCTGACAGAACTGAAAAGTCAACAAAAGTATAGCCCAACCAAGACCAGCTGACTAGAGATAGATGTTCCACAGTTGATGTAGGGGAAAAAAAATTTATTGGAGGAAATTTTCAAAGCTAGGAACTAATTGGGAAAATCATAATGTTTTTCTCCTTGAAGAGATGACTTGGGAAAGGCTCCCTTTACTCTGTAGTGTCATTTTCATCTTGAGGGATAGGAAACACCCTCAGAGACTTGCCTAACTTTCTTTTTACTACTCTCTTTGGTTCAAGAGAAGGTAATCCTTCATAGTCCACACAGCAGTTAAGAATAGTTTTATAGATCTCAGGCTTAAAGGAATTGCTTCCCTTTTCTTTCCCCTAACCTCAGACCTCAGCTGAGGTAGCAGATTTGTGAAATTCTGCAAGTCTCAGGTTAAATGGTGCTTTTCCCTAAAATATACTACTTTAGCAATGACAGTAGCAGAAAACCAACATTGTCCTACAGTAAAACTTAAGAGCCCAGAAGAGGAATGGTCCCACCCATCAGGTTTAATATGGTACACACTGTTCCCTAAAGAGATAAAAGGTATGGTTGTGAACTTCCCTACATATGTATCTTGATGCTAAGTTTCTGTAGGTTTGTTTCTACTTACCTCCATAGGTACTATAAGTATTAACAGGAGACTTTGACCCAGGCTTATGAAAGTGCTATTATTTTATGATGATTATTACTTTGTTTTCTATTAGTAAATGCTTCATGTTTAAGAGTTATGTAATCTTGGTCAATTTGCTTAAATGGGAAGCATACCAGCAGGGGCTCAGGAGTCAGAGTTGTGATTAGTAGATGTGTTTCTTCCCCTGACCTCTTTCCCCCCCCAACACTAAGTTTATCCTCCAAAGTTGTATCTTTGCGGCCATCCCTTTGGAGAATCATCCTAACCTACAAACATCCATGCATGTGAAGTTATTGATCACGTCCCTAGAAAGAGAGGAAGCATGGAGAGACTTGTGGGCCAGTGGCCAAACTCTGTGACACACAACTGTTATTACTTTTTTGGTTCAGACTAACGATTTTATTGGTATAGGGAATGCCTGTTGATGAAAATCACTTTACCACTGTATATTATGAACTGCTCTACATCTTATAATCTTAGAGGGTTGCCCAGGACAATAAAAGTTTAAGTGACTTGCACAGGGTCATACAGCCAGTATCTGAAAGATGTGGTATTTGAACCCAAATCTTAGATTAGAAATTCTGGGGCTAACTGCATTCACTCTTCCATTCTGTCTCTCACATCTAAGAGCAGGGATTCTTAACCCTTTTCATGCCATGGAGATTTCTCAGAACAATTTTTGCTATCTATGTTCATAATAGAAGGAAGTGATAAATTTAAATTTGAGGTTAATGGAAATAAATCCCAACCCTCTCCACATTCAGGGCCTCCATGAAATCTATTCATGGATGCCTTGGGAATCTGTAGACTCCAGCGTAATGTTAATGGGAGTTGAAGATCTTCTCCACCCATTAACAGGCTACACATGGAGCCCAACAAGAGAAGTTTGATTGGGGGGGCTTGTTTTTCAGGAAGGCCTACACCTTTAGTTACTTTGTTTAGGCAGTGGGTCATGAGGGTTGTGATGTTCTCTGGCTCTGAAGAAGGGTATTTATACTCTGGGGTGAGGTTTTGCTTTGAGGTTCACTCATTGGAAGAGTGTGTGATTTGGCCAAACGAGATTCTAGGTAACTATTAAGGAGCTGTTGTGTACCCCCCCACTTTGAAACCCCAGATATTGGTGCTTCTCTCTTGTAACTGTATGTATAGCTTTGGTCGGACAGCTAGAAGCCCTGTGTATTGACTGTGTTATTTTCTTTGTATTTTTTCTGCTTGTGTCTATATTTTCTCTAAAGTTCAGGGTGCTGACTTTTTCCCCTGAACTAAGTGTGTGTGTGTGTGTGTGTGTGTGTGTGTAAGTCATTTAAGTAAGATTGTTGATCCCTTGTTGCTTTCCTTAAGGAAAGCAAATCAAATAACCTGTGCTACCAGCCATCCTGGGTATGCTTGTTAAACCCAGGTTAAGAATTCCATACATTATGGAAAAATGAGAATTGTAACTTGTAGAACTTTTCACAGTATGAGAATAGGTGAAGGGAATACAAATGTATATGTGTGTGTATGTGTATACACACACACATGCACATATGTCCATATAGGAGGGTATATATGCATATGAATACATATGTGAGTATGGGTATTTATGTGTATGTAGACGGAGGACATAGGATCAGTTGAATAGGAAGGGATGATATTTTAAAAGGTGTAATTAAGAGGTGGGAAAGGAATAGAATAGGAGGAGACAGGGAGAGACAGAATGGGCTCAATCATCTCATATAGAAGAAGCAAGGGATAACTGTTACAATGGATGAGAAAAACAGGAAGGCAAAAGGGAATTCTCACTGAATTTGGCTTAGGGAGGGAATGACCTACACTCTAAAGTGGGTATTTTGCCCTAAAGGAGAGTAGATGGGATGGGGATGAGAAGGGGGAGGATGGAGGGGAGGGCAGGGTAGAGAAGGGGATGTTAGAAACACACACCTCAGTAAAGGGACAGGAACAAAGTAGAGAATAGAACAAAGAGGAGGGGGTGGGATAGGAAGGAGGGAAATATAGTCAGTGTTTGTAATGCCGAGCAAAGGCAACTTCCAAGCTTTGGATTACCAGCATAGCAAGTCCCATTTATTCAGCAAACATTCACAGAACAGAGAAAGTCAAAATACAGTATAACTCATACATTTCACAAGTTCTCAATTCAATCCAGGTCAGTCAAAGTTTCTTCTCAAATGGAGATCAGTTTCCAATCATAAACAAATACATTCATCTGGTCAATCACAGAGCACAAAAAGGCCAAAGGTTTCCCACCCCTGGACTCAGAAAGTAAAACAATACCATCCATTACCACCAAGAACTTTCTCAAAAGGGAGCAGGAGAGCACAAAAGGCCATCCACCCTTAAGCCATAACAAGATCAAGATAACATCTCAGCACTGAAAACCCAAGGAAAGGCCCTTCTTTCATCTTCACTCCAGGCAAGCCCTCAGCAATCTCAGTTCCTGGGGAGACAAGGCTCAACAAAGTCATAGCCAGTGTCCTCATCAAGTCACACTCTGTAGAACCATCTCAGAACCCCCGAAAGTACCAAGAAGGTCCCCTTCCAGGATTTCTGTGAACATACAACAAGAAAATCCTTTTTCAGGGCTTCTGCACCAACAGCCAGTTTTCAGGACCTCTACAACAGCAGCATTATTTACCATCAGGTGAATCTGGAAAAACAACATCAAAACAGACAGACAAAATACCAGCATCATAGCCATACCTCCTCAGTTCTCGGCAGCTCCAGGTGGCAGTCCTCAAAAGTCCTGGGCAGCTCCAATGGGCTCTCAGCAGTTTCTCTCAGCAACTCAGGCTCCACGACACTGGACACTGCTCTCCCCAAAAGTCCTCCTTCTTCTGGTCTTCTCTGGGCTTGAGCCTTTCTCAATTCATGGCTCTTCCCAGTTTAGCCTTCTCTCTTCACGTCAACAAGTCCATCCCACAAGTGGGATTCACAAACTCTGGGTCTAAACACTCAACCCAAAAGCCAAGTCAATTCAGGGGCATCTCCATATTCCATTTCCATTATAGTGTTGCACAGTATGTTCATTGTGGAGATGTTCTGCATAACTACACATGTATGGCCTGTATTGAATTACCTGACTTTCCAGTGGGAATGGGTGACAAAGGAGGAATGGAAAGAATCTAAAATTTAAAGTTCTAAAATCAAATGATAAATAAATAAATGTGTGTGTGTGTGTGTGTGTGTGTGTGTGTGTGTGTGTGTGTAACTTATATGCAACTGGGAAACAAGATATACAGGCACTGGGATAGGGAGATCCATCTTACCCTACCAGAAAGTCATAGGGGTGATATAGGAGAGAGCAGATTGGGGGAGGGGGTATACAGTAGAATTGCTATTTTGGGGTGGTTTGTAGGGGAAAGATGGGGAGTAAATTTGTAACTCAAAATCTTGTGGAAATCAATGATGTAAACAAAAAAATAAAACAAACAAAATTTTTTAGAAATTCCATGCATTAGGCTCTTAAATATAATAACTATGTGAAATGAAGAGAAGGTAATATATGTGTGTATATATATATATATACACGCAATATATCTTATATATCTATATTATAGATGAGCAAACTGAGGTTCAGAGGGTTTAAGTAACCCCAACACTGCACCATGGGGAGGCCACTGCACTCCAGTCATCTTGCCCTGCAGGCTCAATACACACTTGCCTCCAACCTAACACTCCATCTTCTGCCTTGGGATCCTGTGTTCCTGAATGATGAGAGATCACCATATCTGGGCATCCCTGGGCCCACTAAGATACACTCCCTTCATGCCATGCTACCAAGAATGTACCTTTTCTTCCCAGTTCTTGCTCTTGAAACAATAATAAAATCATCAATTCCTGGAAAGCAATTATCAGTGAATCGCTTCACAGCCTAAAACACTCCTCCCTCTCTCAACTTCCCAATGTGTATTATAGTCCACTATTAGAACATAATAAGCTCCTTGAGCACAGGGATTGTCTTGCATTTTGTATTAGTATCCTTGGCATGCAGCACAATTCCTGGCACATAATAAGTACTTAATAAATGCTTTTTCCTTCATTCATTTAAACCAAGGCTTAAACCTAGTTCTTCTGATTTATATTCTACTGTCCTTTCTACATAGTCACAGTTATGACTTGCAACCACCAGGCAAACTGACAAATGCATGAGGGCCTCTGTTGATTATACTTATGAGGTCAGCTTCAGTCAGAAACTCTGTCCTCTGTCCAGATTCTTCTGTGACTCAGAATTTCAAAGCTAGAGGGGGCCATGGGCATCATTGACTTTATTCCCTTCATTTTGCAAATAAGGAAACTGACACTGAAGTTAGTTGGAATCTATATAAAGGGCTGGAGGAAAGAGTTAGGATGGGGATTGTAGTTCTTAAGTGTTCTCATGAAATCCTAGAAGATAGTATCATGGTTCTGGAGCTGGAAGGACCTTCAGAGGCCATCTAGTCCAATCCTCTCATTTTACAGATGAGGAGACTGAGTCCCAGAGAGGATAAGTGATTTGCCCAAGGTCACACAGGAAGTTTCAGTACTGGGATTTGAACCCAGATTTTTGACTCTATATTTAGGATCCTTTCCATTTAAGTACATTGTCCCTTGGGAAAGTTGGTAAAATGCACTTTAGGTATTTCATTTGACTTTTTAAATGTTTTGTTGGTATCGTTTTTAAAAAAATATAACTGCCATTTCCCAGAGTCATCAGGGGAATTAATTGTAAAATGTAAAAGCCATTCTTAGCTTGTGAACTATACAAAAATAGGTAGTGGGCTGAATTTGGCTTGTTGGGCATAATTTGCCAACCCTTGATTTGTAACAAAAATAAGGAAATATAAAAGAAAAAAATCTCAGTTCAATTAATCTACCAATATACCAAGAGAATCCAGCAATACATGCACTTTCCCCATCTGTAGTCCCTTACCAGAAGGTAGGGAAGTAAATTTTCATCTCTCTCCTACAACACCTTTGAGATATTTCTTGAGAATAACCTAGGCCACCATCTGGAATAGTTTGAGTAGAAACAGGAAGATAGATTAAATGATCTTCCCAGAGCTGGTTCATTCCAGGCTAGTATTCAAGAACAAAACATTTATATGCAGATAGGCTGCAGGTTTAGAGGTGTTAAAGACAATTTCATCCCTTGTGAGAATTCCAGGTCATATGCCTTCTTTGCTCCTAAACCAACAAAACCAAACTCTGGGAGAACAAGTCAGTCTCCACCAGTCTAGGTTAGCAAAATAAAAATATACATATTTTCAGTAATTATGTACTTGGGGTGATAAGAATTATTGTATTTTGGGAAACAATTGTAGAGAATGATATGTTCATTCATGTAAAGGGCTGGAAAAGAGATTTTGCCCCTGTGGGAAGGCAGGACTCAAGTGAGATCCCTCACTTCCTGTAGGGTGAGCCCTGGAAAGCTGCCCATACCCAGTTTCCCCACCTGCACCTGAAAAAAGCAGAGCCATTGTAACAAGAAAGGCAGAGAAGAGGCGGAAAATGCATAAAACATCATGTGTCTGTCTTCCACTATCCTTTACTGGGTGATTTAGATCAGAGGAGGAGCATTGTAAATGGACTTGGGAGTCTGGAGACTTGGATTCAAGTCCTGTCTTGAATAAGCCTATTTATTATTCAAGTAACCCTATGGGTCTGTACTCCCAACTCTAGAAGCCTCACTAATATGCTTCTTAGTAAGAAATCAGTCATTGCACAGAATTAGCTTTTAGCAGAGACATCTACTGAGATTCCATAGTGAGAACAGTAGCTATGAAATATTTCTTCCCACAAACCTGTAATACATTCTCTCACCAATGTATGCAGTGTCTGTGGAGACAGGGGGCATAAATAATGTATAATCATAGCAGGGTATACACTTTTAGGACTGTAGGACTTGATTTCTGTCTTCTTTTGTGGGGTTCTCATAAAGCTCCTTTTTGGTGTAGTGTCCTTGATGGGATGGATGCTCAGTGGGGTTCTCAGGGTCTGCTCTTCTCCCTGACCCTCTCTTCTCTGATTCCATGAGTCCACTTCCTTGAAGCAGCTCCCTCCCTTGAGTGATGCCTCTCTGTATCCACACCTAGAAAAAGTGTCTCTAATCCCTGCTGGATTCAATGACTTACAGGTTGAACAGCACAGCAAGGTGGCCCAGTGGATAGAGAACCAGGCTTAGAGTCAGGAAGATACTCAGATACTTACTAGCTGTGTGACCCTTGGCAAGTCATTTAATCCTGTTTGACTTAGTTTCTTCATCTATAAATAATTGGAGGGCAAAACACTCCAGTATCTTTGCCAAGAAAACCCCAAATGGGGTCCAAAGATCTGACATGACTGAACAACAACGAATCTCCACTTCAAAGCAATGTGAACAGTAAGATAGGGGAAGGAACCCTTCCCTATTTCACAAGAATATTTCCCTCTCAGAGGCCTTCTACCTCCCTCATATAACACCCCTACAGTGTGATTAGTTTGTTTGCTGGTTATTAGCTGTTCCCTTTTAAACTCTATCAAGAAAAGGTGTTCATACCTCATAAAGAGATCAGCAGGTGTTAACACATTAAAATTTCACCATATGTGAAGACATTTTATGGCTTCTACAACTGACCGGGAGGAAGGGTGGAATTCCATTCATCCTTCCACCTTACATACAAATAAGAATGATTCAAGGTAAAATGTGATAAGGGGAAATGAGGGCTCCAAATTCTTTATCACAAGAAATATGAATTGGGAAAGATGACTGTCAGCTGGGATTATTACAGGGGTTCTTAACCTTGGAATCATGAACTTAAAAAAAATATTTTGTTAGCTGTATTTCTGTATTCTTTGTAATTCTGTAATTCTTGTATAGTCTTGTAATTCTTTGTAAATCTAATTCTTTGTAATCTTATGTGTTTTACTTTATGCGTTAAAAATCATTCTGAGAAGGGACCATGGACTTCACTAAACTGCCAATGTACAAAAATGACTAATAAACTGTGTTATAAAGAAAGACTTCATTAAGGAGAAAGTGATGCTTGAACTGGACTCCAAAAAAAGTAAAGGATTTCATTTGGCAAAGATGAAGAAGTGGTGAATTAGACTGTGTGGGTACTACTGGGCGAAGTTCTGGGTTGGTTCCACAGTTCAGGAAGGACATTGCTTTGGATGGTGATGATCTTAGGTTCGTACCATATGAGGACCAGTTGAAGGAACTGAGACTGTTTAGCCTGGAGAAAAGAAGACTCAGAGCAAACATGACAAGTCCTTCAGATGTTTGAAAAACCCTCATATGGAAGAAGAATCTGATTTGCTCTGCTTGGCCCCAGAGAACAGAATTGGGAGGAATGAGTACAAGTGGCAGAGAGGCAAATTTATGACTGATGTACCCAATAATTACAGGCACACAAGAGCAGACTGGGCTGTTTGAGGAAGTGATGGTCACCCTCCTCAATGGTCTTTAAGCAAATGCAGGAATGCCACTGGCCAGTTTTGTTAAAGAGGGCATTCTATTTCAAGCTTGGATTGAACTAGATGGCCCCTGATGTGCCTTCCAACTCCAAAATTCTACAATTTGGGGGTGTATGAATATTCAGTATCCATTCACAGAAATAGGGAATTGAAGGATAATGATGATAATAGTAATTATTATTGATTTATTATATATCTTATGTATTATAAATATTATTATTATTATAGCTAGCAGTTATATAGCACCTATTATGCATTAAGCACTGTGCTAAGTGCTTTACAAATTATTATCTCATTTGCTGCCCACAACCCTGGGAGGTAGGTGCTATCATTATACTCACTTTACAATTGAGGAAACCAAGGTACATAGATTCAATGACTCACCCAAGGTCACACAGCTAATGTCTGAGGCTAGTTTTAAATGTAACTCCAGGCTCAGAACTCCATCTACTGCCCCATCTAGATGAGCCTGAAGAACAAATAGCCCCATTGGCTAAAATGTAGAGTACATGAAGAGAATTAAGACTAGAAAGGAAGAAAGAACAAAACTGAGAGCATTAAATAGCAGGCTAAGGATTCCTTTCACTATATAGCAGAGACCAGATGTGAGGCACTGAAGAAATAATCAAGATGGTCCATCAACATCTGTGGGGCACTTCACAGAGCATTTTGGTATCATATCATTGGAACTTTGTGATTTAAGTATTATTATCCCCATTTTGCAAACAAGGATCAGAGACTCAGAGAGGTGAAATCATTTCTCCCAGGTCACACAGCTAGTTAGAGACAGAGTTAAAACTACAAGTCTCCTAACTATAAGCCCTTAGCTCTTTTCATTAGACCCTACATCAGGTGGAATGCATATCTGTATATGCTAGTTCCATTGGTGTTAATTAGATGATGCCTTTTAAAATATTTTATTTTTATTTTCAGTTCCAAATTGTTTCCCTTCCTCTGCTCCTCTGCTGATTGAGAAGCCAAGAAATATGATACCCATTATGCTTATGAAGTCATACAAAACATATTTCCCCATTAGCCATGTTGTGGAGGCGATAAAAAGCAAGAAAAATAAAGAGACAAAAAATATGCTTCGATCTGCACTCTGGATCCATCAGTTCTCTCTCTGAATATGGACAGCATTTTTTATCATGAATCCTCTGTAATTGTGAATCACTGTATTGATCAAAGTTCTTTCACAGTTGATTATCATAACATTTCTGTTACTGTATACAGTGTTCTTCTGCCTGATGCCCTTTTAATTAATCAAAAAATCCCAGAATGTTAGATCATGAAAAGAACTTTAGAGATCATTAAATCATATTAGAGATGGCAAAACCAGGATTTAGGGAGGAAAAAGACTTGTCCAAAGTCACACAAAAAGCAAGCTTCATTGCGGGGTGGAGAATTGAACCTAGGTCCTCCGGTGTCAACACTCCTTACCCTGTACAACACTGTTCCCTCATTAGTCAGAGAACCATGATTAGAAACTGGCCCTCTCAGCTCTTATCCTTACCTCAGCTGTGGAGAGGGTAGCCCTTCATTACCATTCTACTATGCTTGCCCTCAGGAACAGAGACTTCCGGGATGGCCAGTACTATTTATGTATCCTCAATCAGCTCAGCCCTTAGCCTATTCCCTTTCCTTCCAGGTCCCAACCCCAAAAGTGAATCAGAATCAAAACTAGATTTGAGAGAACCTGCCAGAAGTGGGCTTGAAAGCCAGATGGAGCCAATCAAGCCCAAGAAAAGCCCCTGATTGGTTTGCTCTGATGAGCATGAAAACAAAAACCGTTGCATGGAGAAGAAGACATTCAGAGAACTTCAGAGCTGCCCAGCCCTGACAGCTCTACTGACAGTTTTATGATTCAGTTTTATGACTTCCAAACTGAGTCATGGCTTAAGTCAGCCTGCATAGAAACAAACAAATAGCAAAGTAATGATCCAGATGCTTCAGCTGGAAAAAAGGCACACCCCACCCTCTGCAAGAGTAGAGCCAAGCGTTTGGGAGACCAGATAAATTTCTGCTGTGAAGAGTCCTTTGCTAGTTCAGTGACCTCTGAGTCACTTTTGCTGTGATTTGTTCTCATTATGGGCAGGTAGAAGAGGCAACTTTGAGTTTGCTTCAGGAGCCAGGAAGATACATGTTCAAGTCCTCCCTCTGACACATACTGGCTCTGTGACCCTGGAAGAAGTCGTTTAAACTTTTAGTGCCCTAGATAACTCTCTGAAATTATAAGTTGCAGAGAGAGTGCCAATCTGAATGGGTAGAAGGCATTTCATCATCTAGCAGCAAAATTACAGATCTAGTCACCGTCTCTATCCCTATTCTATGGGCAGTTAGCCGAGGTCAAATTAAGATGATTTAGCTTCCTGAGAGAGATGGGATTGAGCTTTCCATTTCAGTAAAAGAGTTCTATCGAAAAGAGCACCAGCCCAGAATAATTTCCAGGACTCTCATTCAGCTAACTGTGTGGCCTTCAGCAAGTCATTTCCCCTTATTGATATCAGTTTCAACCATTGTAAACAGAGGAGTTGCACATGATAACCACTAAGCTCCTGTCCAGTTCCAACATTCTGTCTTCTAAGGTCCTTTTTAGTGATTGCTAAAGCATTCATTGTATGATCTCCAGTGCACATTAAGCACCTGTTGTGTTTGTCCTCCAGTTTTGAAGAGGACCATGGCATCAGGGAAATGATGTGACATGATTTGCAGTTGACTTTGATTTGAGTGAGGGAGGGCTGTGCAAGGTCACCAGTCTCATTTTCTCCTCCAGAGTTATCTGGTTCCAGTGATCAGATATTCATAAGTATGACCAGAGATGACTCAGGATGCAATGGAAGACCCTGGTACTTTTAGGCTAAGGTCTTTTCAGGTACTTACTTAGAGTGAGGTAATACTCATTTAGTGAATAGGCCTCTTTAGGAAGTGAGTAAAGGAGTGGTCCTTTTAATCAGAAAAAAAAGAGAAAAATCAAGTGAGGAGAGTTAGACCCTCAGGGTCCACATTCCAAAGAGAAACAATTACCATTGACATTCACTCTACGCCTGGAGGGCCCAAAATACAGCCATTAAGTGACCCAAAGCTGCCGGTTTAGCTTGAGGTTTCCTGCTTAGATTCCTTCCTTCCTTCCTCCCTTCCTTCCTTCCTTCCTTCAACCCAGTTCTCTCTGAAGCACATACATGGGACCACAATAGGTCCTTGCCCAAGCTCCATTTAAGCACCTGTTACATGCAAGGGAATGCATGGCACTAAGGATACAAAGACACTGCAAAAACCAAGTCCTTGCTTTTAAGAAGGTTGGAGCCTAATAGGAGGGTATAATGTGCAAATATACAAGTGATAATTCTATGTGGTAATTTGAAGAGGAGGGTGAGGACACTAGCAACTAAGGAAAGACTTCCCTGAGGAGATAGAACATGGGTGGTACCTTGGAAGAAGTCAAGGGATCTAAGAGTCAGAAATGAGTCATGAGTATACTCCAGCATGGAAAACAGTCTGTGCTGATG
>CM053598.1:76736503-76765002 GCA_028646575.1 Pseudocheirus occidentalis | reverse complement strand
CTCCCTTCCTTCCTTCCTTCCTTCCTTCCTTCCTTACTTCCTTTCTTCCTTCCTTCCTTCCTTTCTTCCTTTCTTCTTTTCACCCCATGGCTTCTACTTAAAATCAGAAGATGAATCAATTGCTCTCTAGCTTTGGCCCCAGTCTACAAATATTTATCAACCTTTGTCCAGAACCATTCCATACTGAGTTGAAAGAGTCTTTGCACAGCTGTGTGTGGTGAAGACCACATGAAAATAAAGACTAAATATGGAGTTGACTTCCCAGCTGTTGGGAAAGGAAAGTCTTATCTCACTAGTCAATTCCTTTTTTAAATTGCAAACATTCATTCATTCTAAGGATAGTCTAACAGAAAGAAAACTGAACTAGGAGTCAAGAGACCTGACTTCTAATTCTAGTTCTGCCACTAAGTAGCTGTGTGACCTTCACCTCTCTATGTCCCAGTTACCTCATTTCTAAAAGGAGAAGGTGGCACCAGATGACCTCCACAATTCCTTCTAGCAGTAAATTCTATTTATACTTTATGCATAAGTGGAATAAGAAAATTAATTATAAGAATGTAAGAAAATTCATTTTAAAAAAGAATTGTCAGACTGAACTCTTCCACAGGAATGGAAGGCACTATTCCAGTGCCTCATTATGGCATAAATTATCCCTGGGTACCCAAAGTCTATGCCAGTGAAATGCCAGCTTTGTTGGAAAATGTAAAGTATGGTCCCAGCAACATAATGTGTCTGCTATCTGAGGACTGAAATGGTAATTAATTTAGCAGGTACTTAGCCCTTAGTAATTAAGGGCTAAGTACTTCTGTGAAAAAAAAACCAGAAAGTGTGAACTCTGTCTCCTGTTGCTGACATAACAGGAAGGGATTGGCTGAGACAGGAAGCCTGAGTGTGTGTGTGTGTGTGTGTGTGTGTGTGTGTGTGTGTGTGTGTGTGTGTGTAAGAAGAGTTCCAGAGACAGAGAGACAGAATAAAAAATTTTTACTCCTGGTGGAGGAAGCAGAATTGTCCCAACATTTGGGAGCTGGGCTCCTACTGGACTGAGAACTCAGTTGGAGTTTTCTATGAGACCAGAATCTGATGAAGGTAGAAGTGGCTGCTGATGGCTGGAAGGCTGAGATTTCTCCTGGGTCCTAGGGCCAGCTGAACTTCTAGAGGACTGATGAAGCATAACCAGGATGAGACTTTGTGGTTTGGTTGATCCTTGAGTTCCTGGTAATGGAAGTGGTGAAGGTTTTGAGATGTGCTGAACCCTGTGAACTTCAGTGTGTAACAAGAATGGCCCAGAGGACTGGACAAGAACCTGGGAGCTGTCTGCCTCTGAATCCAGGTGACTATTTGGTGGGTTCAAGAAGGAGCTGGGACCATGGAAGGGGATCCAGGGAATCTGAGAGACCACCCCAAGTCAAGATGAAGAAAAGGCCTCTTGTTAGATATTGAACTAGTGATGAAATTGAAGTTTACTAGACAATGAGGGGTGGAGGGTTTGTATGATTGTATTTGGTGATTAATGATACTTAGTCATTGTGAATCTGGATAAGAGACTGATTAAGTTAACCTATGATTGCCCAATGAGTGGAAGGTTGATTACTGTATTGTGAAATGATTGAATGATTAAGTAAGGAGGGTTTCCCCCTTAAGGAAACCAGATGATTATTCTTTTGTTCTTTGTTCCAAATACTGTGGCCACTTTGGTGAAAACTATGTGGCCATTCTAATGTTAAGCTGTTATAAACACCATATTGTGATTTTCTGTGATAAGATGTAGTGTTGAAAATATTGCACTGTACCTTGATTTTCTGAGAAAGTTACCTTGATTTGTTATGGAATAAATGGAGTGTTCACTATACTGTGTAATTAGAATCATAAAAGCTGTTCACAGTAGCATTTTTTGGGGAAGCTGCTTGCGCATGGCGTTACAAGGACCAGACCTGCCAAGTAGGGAGAGGACCATCTTATGAGGGTTGATCATCCAGTGAGGATTTTTTTTGGTCTCAGTGACCCACAAACAGACAAAATTACAAAATGCTCATCCATCTTGTTCTTCCACAGTCATGGTGTTGGAGTGATAGAAAAGGAAGCAGGGGGTGATAAGAATTGCATTTCTACAAACAGTAATTTAAGTGCTGATATTCTTAATGTACCATCTTTGTTTGATGATCAAGTTGATAATTTCCTACTAAAGAAATCTGACAATGTTCATATTGGTATTCTTCCTATAAATGTATCACCCTTGTGTAAGAGATTTTTGAAGAGGCTGAATACACTTCGGGAGATCTTCTCTGTCTCTTTACCTGCCCCCTCCCTGAAAAAATAAAAAGAAGAAAATCACATTCTGACGCTGCCTATCATGAGCTCACAAGGTTATAGAGCAAGATAGGGAATCGTTATTGACCCCAACTTTCCTTGGAAATAAGTGCTTTTCAGTATCAACGAAAACAAGTTTTATGGAAAGATCAAGGGGAAAAACTATAATCCTGGGAAATAAAATAAAACCTTAGGAAATCAAACTAAAATCTTCTAAGATGGAAAAACAAACAGAAATTCTGCCAAAGATCTGTGTACAATCATTTACACAAGTGAGTGATTCTTCTACTATGATTCTCTGTAGATAAAGGCTTTCAGCTGCTTTCTGTTTACTTTTCTTCCATAATGGAATGGCTCCAATGGTGTAATTGCTGACACAGTTCCCTATTACACTTAGAAGTTGGGGGCTGGGGGTGGAAGAGGGTAGATGCAACCCTTATTTGAGACAGATATTTTGTCTTTGGACAAGTCATTACCAAAAAATATCTCTCTTGTGGTGGCAAATACTCCCTTTGCCATTGGATTAGATTTGTGCCACCAATGGAAAAAAAAACTAAACCAAACTAAAAACCTTAGGTGTTCTTCTCTGACAGGAGACCCAGTTCTCCCTATAGCGTGTCTCAGTTTAAATAATGCAGGATCTAATGGGTGGCTTACCTTTGAGATGACTGCCTTTGGTTTCCACTCCAGTCGATCTCTAATTAACAACCCCCTCAGAAGTAGGATCTCCCATTGTCCTTTAGCTTCAGCAGAGTGGCCATCACCAACTCCACATTCAGACATGGTGACTACATAGTGTCTTCAATGAATGAAAATGCCCAGCCTTAGACATTTGCCAACTATGTGACCCTGGGGAAGTCACTTAATCCTGATTGACTCCAAAATTAAAAAAAAAAGAAAGTAAACAGAAATGTTGTCACTTCCAGAGCCAAGAAAAGAAAGTTAGGAACAAACCCTTCAGAGATATCCTCATTAAAGAGGCAAGAAGAGAATGAGACGTGTTCAGAGAGATGGGAGTCATGAGGGAACAGTATCATGTAAGTCAAGGAAGGAGAGAGTACTAAGAAGGAGGTAGGGGTGAAAAGTGTTAAATACTGTAGAGAGACTAAGAAGTGGGAAGAAAATATTTAAAGTTTTTGGATTTAGTAATAAAGAAGTCTTTATGGAGCTTAGAGATGGCTATTTTAGGGGGCTTTAAGCAGAAATTAGGTGACCACTTTTCAGGTTCCCTGCAGAGGGAATTTTTGTTGTCCCACAGGTTGGACTAGATGGTCTTTGTGATCCCTTCTCTAACTCCAATATTCTATGATTTTGCAGCGAAGAGCAACACTGCTTTAACATATCAGTTCATTTGCAAAATATTTCATAGGAATATTATAATAAACACCACTGTGCTGAACACTAAAAAAGTATCTGAGGTTAAAACAAGCCTACAGAAAACTTGGCACAAAATCTAGCTACACCATATTATCCCAAGAGCATTTGTAGAGAAAACTGAAAGGACAACAAACAGATGTGCAATGGAACAGATCTGTTTGACAAGAGCCAAACCACTATATTTATATCTTCCACCTCTAGGAATTCAGTACTATCACTACATTTGAGAAACTAGAAAAATCAGTTAAGAAGACAGTCAGTTTAAGCATTTGGTCTTCATTTATGAAATATACTACCTACCTCTTGAAAGGCATATGATGAACCCAAGGCATAGTGAAACATACATTGTCAGACATGGTCAATGTAGAGATTTGCTTTGCTCAAATATTAATATTTAATACAAGGGTTTTTATTTTCTTTCAGTTCTTTTAGGGAGAGCAAAGGGGGCTATCGATGGGGTTATCAAAATGAAAAAAGTAGGAAAAGAAGGTCATCAAAGCATTTAGAATAAATAGTGGAGAACAGAAAAAGGTCAGTAGGAAATATAAATAATTGGTACGTCTTTTAAGACAGATACACACATATATACATATACACATACATACATATGTGTATATATATATAAATATACATATGCTTAAAGAGAAAGGCACAATAATTTCCTATAAATGGTGAAGTTTTACAAATGCTCCAATTTGCAGACAATATAGAACTAATTTTGTGGAACCCTTCTTAGTCTCTCTACAGTATTTAACACTTTTCACCCCTACCTCCTTCTTAGTACTCTCTCCTTCCTTGACTTACATGATACTGTTCTCTCATGTTCTCTCACGGCAGAACTCTACTTAGTGGAATTAATAATATTTTAGAAAAAAAAAGTTTAACTACCTGTACCTTTAGCAAAGTAGGTGAAAAAAGCATGTTGCCCAAATTATGACATATGAGATAGGGGTAACTCATAAAGAGTTTATATGTATATATTAGATTGCTCTCTCTTTCTCTCCCTCTCCCTCTCTCTCTCTCTCTCTACACGCACACACACACACACACACACACACACACACGTTTATATATAAGAGGCAAAGTAGAGAGAAATCTGATTAGAAAGACCAAAGTTCAAGTCCTGCCTCTATTATAGCTACTCTACTTCACATTAGCATGATCCTGAGCATGTCATTTAACCTCTCAGTATACCAAGTACCTTAATAATACTGCACGTGAGTTGTGGGATCTGCTTCCATGGAAGTAATTTGCACATTAGGAGTTCCCAACACTGAAGAATTAACAAATTTGGATCTCTGCCTTGGATAGCAACAACAGATAGATAATGAGCTGAGTCCAAAGTTGGACAGGAGAAGTATTCAAGATGGATTGCATTGGAGAAGCTTCAGTTTTGTCATTGATCCTAATCTGCTAGCTGCTTCAAAAAGCCAATTTATTTAATAACAATGTTGTAGTAATGGTACTATACTACTTTAAGTAATGGAATGCCACAATTTTAGAAGAGTCAGACTTGTAAGTGACCCAACAGACAATGTAAAGATGTGAAGTGAAAGCAAATAAGAAGATGGTAGCATGTTTATTACAGTGACTTGTATCTAATACACAAATGGCCAGAAAATATGGTGGACGTAACATGAGTGAGAGACAATAGGTAGATAGATAGTCTAAATGCTATCTTGGTCTACCCCCAGGATATTAAAAGAAGAGAGATGAGATGAGTGAAAACCACACATGGAAGGAGCACTTACATTGCTACGATCGTTGATTAGAGGGCAATTTATTTAGAGGTGACAGTTCATTGAAGATGCTGTAATGACATAGCATTTATACCCACTGAAGTATCGGGTACTAGTATGGACTGTGAATTAAGTGGGAGAATGTGTTTTTCCCTCCTAGAATTATTTGTTTTATTAAAGGAAAAGAGATGGTGGAATAGAGAATTATTCCTTTAAAAATATGAATCAAGAACAACTATGAGAACAAATTATGACTATTTAGGGCATCTACTGAAGATGGAAATTTAAGAGAAACAAATCTCTCCTAAGTACCAGGGCTTTCTCTGAAGTTCTGGGGCTTTCTCTGGAAGTGTGACAGAAGGGAATAGACATCTCATTTCTCTGCTTCCTGTCACTCTCTGATTTAGAGGGTTCACTCAAATGGAAAGAGGCTTTGATCATCATCCCTGTCAGATATCAGAGCAGCGAAGGACCTCAGAGATCATCTAGTCAGATTTCTTGATAGCTAGCTCCCTGTCTCCAAGTGTGCTAAATAATAATAATAACTAGCCTTTACATGATGCTCTAAGGTTTGGGAAGAACTTGACAAATATTTTCTTATTTGCTCCTTACAACAATCCTGGGAGATAGGTGCCCTATTTCACAGATGAAGAAACTGAGGCAGACAAAAATTAAGTGTCGTAAGGTGGTATGTGTTTGAGGCTCAGGTCTTCCTGACTCCAGGCCCAGAATTCTTTCCACTCCACCACCTAAGTGAGAAATGGCATGCTCTATCCCAAGCCCACTGATCTTTCTTAAACTTTGTTGACCATTTTTCTGAGCATGTTTAATGGCTGGGAAAGAAACGATTTTTCCAAAAGCCAAGAGATTCCTGTTGGTAGCTTTATCAAATGTGATTGGTATAGTTACTATGACTGCTTAAGAAATCACAGAATTTATAATAAACTGCAACAATCACCTAATCCACCCCCCCCAAACAACACACGAAAATTATATGATCATTTTACAGGTGAGAAAACTGAGGTTTAGAGAAGTAATTCAAGCTGCCCAAAGCCCCAAAGTTAATGAATGACAAAGCCAAGTCAGATATCCAGACTCTTGATCAGTGTTCTTTCCTAGAAGTTGTCTTTTGGAAATTGCACAGAAGACATTTCAAAAGAAGACCATCCTCTTTTATAAAATGAAGGGATTGGATGAAATGAGATCTAAGTTCTTCTCTGGCTCCAAATTCTATGAAAGCTTTCTTTTGTTGATTATGAATAGGTCTGATTAGGGCAAGACTACCCCACAGAGCATATACTGTGGTGCCTGCAGGGTAACCTGCCAATTTGGTACATAGACTGGTTTGAGAAAACTAGTAAGAATCATCCCTGGAATCTTCCTTGAGATCTGATAGCCTAGAAACTTGCTGGACGGCTCTGTGGTGGTCATCTGATCTTGACCTGGGGTTCTGAGCTGAATCATTATGATTTATTAACATAGATATGGTGCAGGGAAATGAACTAAGGAGATCTTGGATAAGTCATTTTATTTCCCTAGATCTGTTTCATTACCTGGAAAATGAAGATGCACTGATTAGGGGTCATGAGTGGAAACAATTTAAGAAGCCCTGGACTAGAGGAGTTCTTACGCTCCTTCTAGCTCTAAGATTCTATGGCTCTCTATATAGTTCACTTACTATTTTGCAAAGGTATCACTAACTACCCCTCTCTCCAGCACTGGGAGGGACTGTGTTCTCCCCAAACTCACACCCTTTCCTCCATTTTCACATACCCCCAAGCACATACATTGGTTACATTCTGAAACTCCTTGTAGCTCTAGAAAAGTCCATCACCACACTCTTCTCTAACTCATTCCAACCCTGTCCAAAGTAAACAGTAGGAAGGACAGATGGAAAAGACAGTTGAGTCATCATGCTTTGGGTGTGAAAGATCATGCTGAAAACACAGTTTGTGAATAAGTGTGACCCTCCACAGTTTGGATTTAATTTTTAACGTGTAAAGACCATGGATGTTTCTTTGTTTATCCTTCTCCGTCACTCATCCCCTGAAAGGAAAGCAGTATTCAATTCCTAGAGAAACTCAGCTATTGGCACGAGCAGTAGGAAAGAGTTCATTTATTCATTCGCCAAATGTTTATTAGGAAAGGACTTTAGGACATTATATGGAGTGTGTGTGTGTGTATGTGAATAGATACAAAGATGACTAAGACATGGTTCTGTCCTTAAGAAACTCAGTCTATTTGGGGAAGAGAAGACAAATATATTAATGTGATGCAAATGGCAATGTAAGTGCCCAAGGGGAGCATAAAACTCTATGAAATCATTTGAAGTTTAAAAAGAAAAAGGAAAGCAGGTTGTCCATAACTGAGACCTGAAATTTCATATACAATCTGATATTTTAAGTCTACTATGCATATGAAAATACCCATTGTACTTGTGTTTGTTGAATTGAATCAAAAATACAAAAGAAATCATATAAGAGAGGAATTGCTTCCAGTAGGAAGGATCAAGGCAGATTTCATGGAAGAGGTGGAATTTGAGCTGCACCTTGAAGAACGAGTAAGATGTCAACAGACAGAAATTGGGGGAAAAGGGAAAGAGATGTGTATTCCAGATGTAGATAAAGAGTATGAACAAAAGCAAGAAAGTGTGGGATTGTGTGTGTGTGTGTGTTTGTGTGTAGAAGATCATCTTAATTGACTAAATGTAGACAGTGTAAAGAGGAGTGTGAGAAAAGGCTTAGAGTCAGATTGTGGCTAGCTAAGGAAATTTTCCTTTGTTTGGTGGGCAATGGGAAGCCTCTAGGAGTTTTTGAGTAGTGAAGTGACATGTTATTACTTGTATACCAGGAAGTCCTATTGGGCATCAATGTGTAAAATTGAAGAGATTTTAGAGATCATAAGATCATGGGATTTAGAGATGGATTTTTCAATTAATCAACACAACCTCCTTATTTCAGATATGAGAAAACAGACCCAGGAAAAGTAAATAAATTACCTGAGTTCACAAAAGTAGTATAGTTCGATGCTATAAAAAAAATAACCCAGCAATCATGTAGTGAAGGGCTGTAGGGTAGAAGAAGATGGAAGGATGATCAGCAAAAGCCATGGCAAGGAAGAGATTTTTGGTCTCAGTGGTGATGCTGATAAGGTTTAATGTGATTGAGTGCTTTATTTCTCCTCCTTCTCCATCTGTGTTTTTTGTTCTAGGTTAAGGTGACCAGATATTCCATGTTGCCAGGGAGAGGAGCACTTCCTTAGTTCATTCTGGCAATTACTCTGCCACATTTTTGATCCCTGCCTCACATTTCTGTAGGTAATAGGGACCATCTGGGTGGGCTGTATGTAACCCAAATTTTATCTCTAAACAACTGAATGGTCTCATTCACAGGATAGCATATCAGCACCACTGAGAGACAGGCTGGGACTCTTATTTGACTGTCTCTGGGTTGTTGTGTGTGTGTGCTTGAATATATGTGTGTGTGTGTGTGTGTGTGTGTGTGTGTGTGTGTGTGCGCGCAACGTAATGACTTATTTTCTAGTGTGGATTGTTCATTATCTTCCAAATTTATTCCTGGCTCCACTCCTACTGAATTGAATCCAGAATTAGAGTTCTGAACTTATTCTGGACTCAGAGACCCACTCTTAACTGTTCCTCCCAGCAGGAGAAAAAAAAAACAACCCCAAGGCAGACTGGTGGTTGGCATGGTTTTAATTTCCTCCGTCAGCTGGTCAGTTGCTGCATTTCCGCAGTATGTACTAAGTAGGCAGAGCACTAGACTGAGGGCTGTGAGGAGACACTGAAAAACCAGAAGCCATTGTTAGTCTTTGGGTCTTTGCTCTTAAGAAATTCATTCATCTAATAGGAATGTGAGTAGGGGGAGGAGTGAGAATGGAAAAACACCTACTGAAAGACATAATAATTTGATGAATTTTGTTGAGTACCTGGGATCAGAATCACAGATTTAGAGTTCAAAGGAGGGACCTAAAGACCATCTAGTCCATTTTTTTCATCTTACCAATGAAACTGAGATGAGAAAAAACAAGAAAATGTGACTCGTTTTGTGGTCACCCAGGTACCGAATCCAAACCCAGGTCATCTGATTCCAAATCCAGTATTCTTTCTCCAGTAGCACCTATATTCAAGGCATTGAGGGGAAAAACAGTTGAATAAGACACAGATGAGGTCCTCAAAAAGCTTATACTGTAGATGGAATGAGTAGAGGGCAACCAAACAAGTATCCAGTTACAAATGTGTATTCTAAAGATCCTCAAACTGGCACAATTATACTGCTAGTTAGAAGGCAACAAGTACCTCAAGGAAAGGTACTGAGGAAGAAGACAGCACGTGTAACTATAAGACTTGAAGATGACTTCCTGGAAGAGGTGGCATTTGAGTTGGGTCTTAAAGGATGGGTAAGATTTTGATAGTCAAAGAAGCAATGGAAAGTGAATGCAAGACGAAGGATTTGAGATGATCAATAAGACGTGGGATGGTTTGGAGGGTATTTGGTAAGCAGCAACAAATGGTCCAATTTGGCTGGAACGGAACAAGCATGATGAGGAGTACTTGTAGATGCATTTGGAAAGTTGGGCTGGGGCAGGCCTAGAATTCCAGGCTAAGAATTTGAACCAATAGCTGTTTACCCAGATCAATACAAACTCTTTCAGAAGCAAATTAACAGGCATTTCTCCAAATCTGCTGGTTCATCTCATTGTTGCTGTCTTTCACTTACAGGTCTCTTTCCCCATTTCCTGCCCCAAGAACACTAAATTCTGACTCTCCCCATATACACACACCATTCTCTACACATCATGTTGAGATTTTCTGTTTTCCTTCTTATTTGGAGAAGTAGCTCTCCGCATATACAGTCATGGGAATCAAGGCAGAGAGTTTACTGACATTTACAAATAGAAATATTTGTATAGTGTGGGTTGTATCCCGTGGCACATGCATCAGGGTGGGCTTGTATGGTGTTGTTTGGAAGAAGACCATGGAATTAGGAAGGTGATTCCATGACTTGCAAGTGAATTGGATTTGAGTGAGAGAAGGCTGTGCAAAGTCACCAGCCTCACTTTTTCCTCCATTTTTCCTCCAGAGCCATCTGGGTCCAGGGGCCAGATATAAATAAGAAAGACTAGAAATGACCCTGGATGCAGTGGGATCTATCTTATAAAGTGCATATTGGGCTCTTCTCACAATTTCTGGGGATATGTGTATCTCAATGCTGAAGGACTTGAGATCTGAGTTGATGAAGCAATCTCATTATTGGATACTGAGCAGGAAGAGTCACTGATTCAGCAGACTCTAGGAAGAGAATGACTTTTCTTTTCTCTCTTCCTTCAACTCTCCAGGGACCATCATCAATCAATCAACAGTAAGTATTAGGCACTTAGCATCTGCCGGGAATTGTACTAAGTCTGGGGATGCAAAGAAAGATAAAAACAAACAAACAAAAAAACCCAGTATATTCTCTCAAGCATCACGTAACTCTAGAATTTGTAATGAGTTGTGGGGAAGGAGTAGCCTTCTCTACCACAGCAGTTTGGTGAATGTTCCCAACAGCAGATGGAGCAGGAACTCCTTAGGGGAGGTGAGCTGAGTCCAGGAGTTTGGGTCATTTGCTGTCTTCTTAGTTTTGGTTTTCTTCCCTGATCATAGGTGATTGAACAGTGATCTTAACATTGATATGTCTAGTCTTGGAGGAGACCTTGTGGCTTTTAGAGATCAGAGTTCTTGGGTTCTTTGCTTAGTATCAACTACATGATAGCACTTCTTGGAGTAAATGACCACCAAGACGAGGATTAGCATGGACTTGAAGAAAATTGTTTGGACAGTGATGAGTCAAAGTGAAATGTAAAATGCCTATTTAATAGTCTTGCAAAATGCATCATGTCTTGACATTTTAAGCATCAAACTCCCAGGAGAATATAATAATAATTAGGCTACTGTTGTTGCTTAAGTATTTCTCTCAATGTGCTATTGGGGATCTTGTGTGTGTTAAGCTTTTCTTTTCTGTACAGGAATAAATAGAGGTCCTGTTCCTGATCTGTATTGTACAATGAGTCCCTTGCTAATCCCACTCACTGCTTTAGAGAAAACCTAGCTGGGAGCAAAAGCCCAAGTTTGAAATAATTTTCCATGAACTTCCTTATTAGTTTTCTAAAATAAATTTTATAACTTTTGTTTTTACATCATCAAAGTTTTATCTTTTGTCTCTTACTTTCCTCTACTCGAGGAGTCACCCTTTATAACAAATAATCTTTGAAAAAGAACAAGAAAAGAAAAAAAATCAGCAACATCAATCAAGACTTAGGAAAAAATCTGACAACATATACAATGTTTCACACTTTTGGGCCTCTCATTTCTGCAAAAAAAGTTGGAAAAGCAGTCTTCTCATATCTCTTCTTTGGGTCAAGCATTCTCTGTAATTTTGAAACATTAATTTCTGTTTATTTTGTGACTGTTCTTTCCATCTGCATCATTGTAATTGCTGTGTATATTGTTTTCTTGGTTCTAACTATTTCACTTTGCATCACTATATGCAAGTCTTTCCATGTTTCTCTGAATTCATCATAATTGTCATTTCTTACAACAATATTCCATGAGATTAATGTGGCACAATTTGTTTAGCTTTCCCTTAATTCATGGGGACCTGCTTTGTTTTTTAAATAGTCCTTTGCTACCATAAAAAGTAGTGTTATAAATATTTTGGTGTATGTAAGGTCTTTCTTTTTACCAATGGGCCTCCTTGGTCCCAGCAGTAGAATATCTGATGGACATTTTAGCAACTTTATTTTCCTAATTCCAAATTGCTTTAGAGAATACTTGTACTAATTCCCAGCTTCATCAACAATTTATTTTTCAAAACCCCTTCCAATAGTGACTTTTATCCTCTTTGCCAATATGCTGGATATGATATGAAATCTTAGGGGTGTTTTGATTTGTATTTCTCTTATTATTGGCAATTTGGAGCATTTTTCACATATTTAAAAATATTATACAATTTTTTGAGAACTGTGACCCCTTCTCTGTTGTGGAATGACTTTTGGTCATCATATATTTCTGTCAGTTTCCTGTCTATTGAATAACAAACCTTCATCTGAGAAATCTAACACAACGTTATTTTCCCTTTTGTCTGCTTTCCTCCTCATCCTAGATGCATTCATTCTATTTATGCAAAAGCTTTTCAATTTCATAAAATCAAAATTACCTATTTTATCTTTTGTAATTGCCTTATCCTTTGGTTAAGAATTCATCTCCTACTCACAGCTGTGAAAAGTATATGATCTTCCTGTCTTCTGATTTCTTTTATGGTATGATCTTAAATATTCAGGTCACATATCCATTTTGAATTTATTGTGGAACATAGTATAAAATGTTGGTCTAAACCTAATTTTTGCCAGACTGCTTTCCAATTTCCCCAGCAATTCTTATCTCATAGAGAGTTCTTTCCTAAGTAATTTATGTTTTGGGGGTTTATTGAACACTGAGTTATTGAATTCCATCATTTCTAAATCTTTCCTTCTCATCTCCTTTATTGATCTACTTTTCTGCTTTTTAAAACCAATACCAAATGTTTTTGGTGATTCTTGCACATAGCAAATGCTTAAGAAATGCTTTTGGGTTGGCTGATTGATTGGGGGTTTAGAGAGCCAATAATTTTATGAAAAAGAACCTGACTCTAGTTTTAGATGTTTAGGCTTTTCCAGGACTGACTCTGATCCATATTTGTGGGTCTAAAACTGAGAGGGGCCCCTTAATGATAAGGAAGACAATGCCCCCTAGACCAAGTAGCTTTACCTCAAGTCTTTCTCCATGCCAATTCATTCTCCACCAGTCCCTCAATAGTTACATTGATCTTAAAGTACAAGTCTAATCATGTCCCTTCTTTATTCAACAAACTCCAATAGCTGCTGTTACTTTAAGAATCAAATTGCTATTCCAAATAATAGTAATACTAGTACTAATAGCTGTATTTATAGAATGCTTTAAAGTTTGAAAAATACTTTTAACATATCATCTAATTTGACCCACAAAACAATCCTGTGAGGTAAATTCTATTATCATCCTCATTTTCCAGTTGAAGAAACTGAGGTTAGATGACTTGCCTAAGGTCACAAGCCAGTAAATATCTCCAAGGCAGAATTTGAACTTAGGTCTTCCTGACTCCAAGTCCTGAGCTCTATCCACTGTACCAACTAGTTGATTTGCATATACTATCCTGAATAATAGTAGTAGTAGTAGTAGTAGTAGTAGCAGTAGCAGCAGCAGCAGTAGTAGTAGTGGTAATAGTAGTAGTAGTAGTGGTAGTAGTAGTAGTGGCAGTAGTAGTAGTAGTGGTAGTAGTAGTAGTGGTAGTAGTAGTAGTAGTAGTAGTAGTAGCAGCAGCAGCAGCAGCAGCAGCAGCAGTAGTAGCAGTAGTAGTAGTAGTAGTAGTAGTAGTGGTAGTGGTAGTAGTAATAGCAGCTAATGTTTTATATAGAACTTTAAAGTTTGTAGAGTCCTTTACAAATATTATCTTATTTTGTCTTATTTTACTTTACCTTATTTTATTCTCATTTTATCTTGGGAGGCAGGTGATATTATTATCTCCATTTTATAGATGAGGAAAACTAAGGCAGACAGAGGTTAAGTGACTTGCCCAAGAATCATAAACTTAGTAAGTGCTTCAGGCAGGCTTTGAACTTTGGCCTTCCCAGTTCTAAGTCCTTCACTCAATCGACTCTTCCATCTAGCTATTGGGAGCAAAGAACTTCTTTCATCCGAATTTACAGAAAACTGGACATAAGCTGTTTGTTGTTTGATTGTTCTATCTGACTCTTGGTGACTTCATTTGAGGTTTTCTTGGCAAAGATACTAGACTGATTTACCATTTCCTTCTCTATCTCATTTTACAGATGAGGAAATTGAGGCAAACAGGATTAAGTGACATGTTCAGGGTAACACAGCTACCTAGCATTCTATCTACTGTGCCAATAGCTGCCTAGACATACGCTATGCTGGAGTTTTATTTAGATATACTTCTGGAGGAACTCCAGGTTGGGGCAATGAGCCAAAGAGAAAAGAGAACCCTTTTGAGACTAGCCCTCAAGATCTGACCCAGACCATAAAAGCCCTGAGTCATAGGGGTCTTTAAGCCACAGGTTACATAACGAATAGCCTCCATTCAAAGACTATATGCACTAAGTTAATTCTTATTTTTTATGTAACCCGGCCTGGATTGGGAAAACCCAGTTTGACTAATGGAAGGGCCCTTGAGAGACCTTTGGAGCATGTCCTAATTGCTTGAAATGGAGGCCTTTTCATCCCCTACCACTGGTCAGACTGTGCCAGCAGAGGCCTTCTCCACTGCTTCCTTTTTTGTTTTTTCAGCTGAGAGGGCAAGGACTATCCTTCTTAGGCTCTTCCTCTATTGCCTTGGCTGTCAAGAAATGGGCCTGGGGGGTTTTGTGTCTATAATGTGCTGTTTGGCCTCTTTAGTTTCAGAGGCTAGTGGAGATCATCATGGCACCCAGACGTTGAAACCATGGAGACTTTGGAGTCAAGATTGTAGGTGATATCTTGCAGCCAGCCAGCCCAACATGGAAGCCCTGAGTGCCTAGGATGGAGTCTCATGGGGTTTTGGACTTGGAAATGGGACTGTGCTCTATAGGAACTGAGCTAAGCTATGAACCTAATGCCCTTCCCCTCCCCAGAGACTGAAGTAGGGGGTGAGAAAAAGGATTGTGCCCTACTTTATGATAAGAAAGTAAGTTTGTATATTTGTAATCATACCTTCTGAAGTAAATACTACTTTGTAAAAGATCCTGTGTTAGATGAGTAAAAAGTCTATTTGGGACTGATTGTTTTCCTTGCCTTGAACAAATAATGGCTTGTTTTTGCTTCTCATAATTAAGGGGCTATACCCACGCTAAGGAAGTCTGTAGGGACATGGACAACTGTCATAACTGACTACCATGGACTGACCACAGGGGATTAGGTTCTAACACGACTAATTTCACACTGAAAATAAGCCTGATTTGTTTTTGTTTTTAAATAAGTCTTATTATAAGCCAACTGTAATTCCCATCAGTTTAGCTTAAGCCTCACACAGGGTAATGACTTGTCTTCACTGTATTTATTAGGCAGCAAAACCTCTTTTGAATTACTCATTCCTACTTCAGAGCAAGCAACTACTGGGTATTCCTAGCTACTTCAAGCTTGTGGATAATCAGGGTTACTCAAAAACATGGAACCTCTGGGAGCTGTCAGAGAGGTTAGAGGAGTCTTGGACCCCTTCCTAAAATAGCTGTGAAAACCACTTATAGGGCAAGCTCTCAGCAAATTGGGGATTTTTGTCTTGAAATTGCACCTTGCAGTGTTCCTTCATCCTTCTGGCTACAGCCCCCATGCCTAGTGTTCTCATGCTGCCTCTAGCTCTCTCTTTTTCTTTCTCTTCCTTCCTTCCTTCCTTTCTTTCTCTTTCCTTCCTTTTCTTCCTTCCCTTCTCTCTTTCCTTTCTTCCTTCCTTCTTTTCTCTTTCTTTCCTTCCTTCCTTCCTTCCTTCCTTCCTCCTTCCTTCCTTTTCTTTCTCAGAGGCCAACTAGGTGGCATAGTAGATAGAGTGAGGGGCCTGGAGTCAGGAAGACATGAGTTCATATCCAGCCTCATTTACCAGCTGTGTGACCCTGGAAAAGTCACTAAACCCTGTTTGCCTCTGTTTCCTCGTCTGTTAATTGAGCTGGAAAATGGAAAACCACTCCAGTATCTTTGCCAAGAAAATCCCAAATGGGATCACAAAGAGTCAGACATGATTGAAATGAATGAACAACAATAAATCTAATTACCTATCTATGGAAGCCTCATATATGCCTCAGACAAATCTTGGACAAGAAGACCTGCGTTTTAGCTCTGGCTGTCACTAATTTGCTAGGTAGCTTTGGATGGGTCACTTTGTCTTTCAAATCTCTGTTTCCTTATAACAAGGGCTGATAATTAAGTGGTCTTTGCACAGCTTGTCTCTCACCACAACCTTGAGGTATATAAAAAGCACACTTTTTATTATTCCCATTGTACAGATGAAGACACAGATTCGGATTAAAAGACTTCAGAAAAGTCAGTTTGCTGAGCTCTGGGATTCTAAGATTCTGTCTGATCTGATCATTCAGAAAGCACTTCTCGGGCACCTCTATGCACAGAATATTGTGCTTGGGCACTGGCCTACAAAAACAAATGGAAAAAGAGTCTCCGCCCTCAAAGGGGTTGTAGTTTACTGGAGGTATACATAACGTTTGGCAGTAAAGTGCCACAGTGGATAGGGTGTTGGACTTGGAGTAGAGAAGATCTGGGTTCAAATCCAGCCTCAGGTATGAAGTAGCTGTTTGACCCTGGGTAGGTCACTTATCCTCTCTCTGTTTCCTTTTCCTCATGTTTAAAATGGGGATGATATTTGTACCCTCCTCACAGGGTTGTTGTGAAGATCAGAGCAGATAATAAATGTAAAATGCTTTGCAAACCTTACACCTTACACAAAATCTACCTACTTATAAATGTAAGATAACTTAAAGAAGTAACCATGGAGGTTGGGGGGGGAATGGTCTGGCCATTGCCACAGACCTTCTCTCCTAAGGCTTTCCTCCCATCAAGTTACCTTCCTCCTTTACCTTCACGTATTCCAACTAGTCTGTAGAGACTAACCTAAAAAAACCAGCGTGAGATCGTCCTAGCCTGCTTTATGAAGAGTCTACTTAGGCAATATTTTAAGAGTCAGCCTTATGGCCTTAATTAAAAGAAATGACTAATAAAATCATTTCAGGCCCTGGGATAGCTAGAAAAGAAAAAATGCTGGCAACTGAAGTCCTAGGTGCGAGAATTCTAAAATCTTGGGGTGACTAGGTGGTACAGTGAAGAGAGTACTGGGCCTGGAGTCAGGAGGATATGAGTTCAAATCCGGCCTCAGATGCTTAACGCTTATGGGCCGTGTGTCCTTGGGCAAGTCACTTAATCCCAATTGCCCTGCCCTCCTCCCTCCAAAAAGCAAAAAAAAAAAAAAAAGAAAAAGAAAAAAGAATTCTAAAATCATAGCACTGGAGAGAGAAAATCAGAAAAATCTATCCTAGCGCTCTGCCTAGATGTTGTCTTTATCATTTATTGTATTCTCCCTTATAACAGGATTATTTTGAGATCATCTTTTTTCTGATTAAATGGGAAGTTCTTGAGGGCAGGAACTGTATCTTATTTAGATTTGTGTCCCCTGAGTGAATCATAATGTCTTGTATACAGCAGGTGTTTAATAAATCATTGGGGGGAGGTTTCTTTTTCTTTTTTTGGTAGAGTCAGAATTTCTAGTATGGCAATTTCCTCTACCCATGCAGATCAACTGTTCTCTAATTTATATGTAACCTTACAGTGCTATGTTGAACACTGAGAGAGTAATTGATTTTAACTATGGTCAATCCAATCCAATCCAATAAGCATTTATTAAGCACCTATTACCTGCCAGGCACTATACCAGTGCTGGGGGTACAATTAATAAAAAGGAAGCCCTCAAGGAGCTTATAATCAAAAGGACTGGTCACATAGCTAGCATGTACTAGAGCAGAACTTGAACCCAGGTCTACCTGACTCTAAGTGAGGCAGCTAGGTGCTGCCGTGAATAGAGCACCAAGCTTGAAGTCAGGAAGACCTGAATTCAAATCTAACCTCAGACATGTGACCCTGGGCAAGTCACTAAGCCACTATCTGCCTTAGTTTCTTTAACTGTAAAATGGGGGTTTTACAATTGCCTTTACCTTCCAAGGTGATCATGAGGATTAAATGAGATAATTTTTGTAAAGTGCTTAGAATAATGTCTGGCACATAAGTACTTTATATATATATTCCCTCCCCTTCCCTTACCTTCTCTCCTCTATCTGCTATGCCAGGCTACAATATATAATGTTTCCTGAAATGAATTGAATCTAATTCTTTAGAGGAGGAGCCCGAGGATCTCTGACAAAGGGTAACATGTCACAGGCCAGTGAGATCTCAAAACGTCACAGGTTTGAGAGGATGACCAATGGAGCTAACCACTCTGGTCTTAGATCTATCAGCTTTTATGTCATCCCCCTCAAAGGACTTGTAATTTCCCGGATGAGAGAGAGTGCCTTTAGTCTTATAGAAACCAACGTCTCAGCCTCTCGGTAGTTCCTTAATAGATGGTTTCATGAATTGCTGTGGCCACAAAAATCCATCACTTAGCGGCTGACTTTTTGGGCAACGAGCCTCTCAGATGGAGTGATTCTGCCAAGAGTTTCCTCTGGGCTTGTACTCCAAGTCTTTCCAGACCTGGATGGTAGACCCTGAGGGCCTGCCAGAGCTTGAACTCTGATGTGGTAGCCTCTGTTCTCAGAGCCCACACGGGCTTACTTTGACATCGAGGATCCGGCTTTTGTCAAGCAACGGGGCTGCCAATTGTCGCAGAAAAGGAAATCATGCTATAGTAAAACCAAGTGGTCCAAAGGGACTATCTTGCTATGTGAATTTGCAGAAATACCTGCCCAGGACTTGCTTATAACTCAGTAATGACTGAAAACTGGTGGTGCAACAAAACCTTGTTAAATTTCCTTCATTGGAGGAAGGTCATTCTGACTTAGAGAGAAATCCAGGTTATTAAACATGTAAAGAAAAGCAGTTTTATTACGATCAAAGGCAAACAGTTACCTGTTGCCAAGGGCAGGCCCAGGCCTATCTAAATATCTTATTGGAAAACTTGTAAGTAAGTACTTCTATGATTGGCTAAAGCTCTTTTATAAAAATGATGAGAGGCAACAAGGGGCAAGAGTGTTAAGTCTAGATTTGGGTTCAAATCCCTTCTCTGACTTGCATTGGGTTACTTAAATTCTATGATGCTCAGCTTCTTCATCTATAATATAGGAATAATAACACTTGGCATGATCTGCCTTTGTCCTGCACTATTCTGTGGAAAAGGGTGTATGCAGAAAGTTGAGATATCATTAAGAAGCACAGCTAATGTTAGATTGCTTCCAATGCTGGACAGTTTCTACCCTCAATGTTAAGGGTTACCCTCTATTTACACTAGAAGCTCAAATGCATAGCCCTTGGGCTGCATGAAGCCCACAACACTCCTGAGTACTGAACTAACCAAATTAAAATGTAATTGGCAGCTACTTAACAAAATTTTAAAATATGGTAAAAGAGACAATAATACATTTTAAAGCTAAGTCAATATGTAGGCGAGCAGGGATCTTTATGTACAATTGGTGGCCCCATTTCTATTGAGTTTGGTACCACTGGTGTACGTTATGAGTAACCGTAGTATAATAATAAAAGCTAACATTTATACTGTGCTATGTGCTAGGCACTGCGTTAAGTGCATTACAATTACTGTCTCATTTGATTCCCACAGCAATTGTGGGAGTTAGGTGCTATTATTATCCTTACTTTATAGATGAGAATTATTACAATTTCCAGCAGTCCAGTCCAAAGGAAAAGTTACCACTCCCCCTTTCTCTGTCTCACCACATCCTCTTCTCCCAGGATGTCATGGGTACACTGGCTACACAGACCTAAGTGCCAAGGTTGATTCTTGTTTCCCTAAAGTAAGTCATCTCTTCATAGCATTTCCACATCTCTAATCAGGCTCCTCTTCAGTTTATTTCTATCGCTCAACATTTTGTTCCGTGATTGTAGAGTGCTAGCTGTCCCATCAGGATCACGTGGCCCCTGCTCCCATGAAGCTCAGAGTCTAAAAATGGAAAAATGCATGACCCAAGAAACCCCTCCAGCTAAACCCAGCAGGATGTTGTAATGTCTTATCAATTAGTTCCCTGGTTAAGTTCAATTTTCTCTTTCTTCTTTTAAGGAAAAGTGTGGGGAAGTAGCCAGTATTGGGGGGGAAACTAACAGAAGTTGTGTTTCACCAGAGACACCCCCAAGGACCAACTCCTCAGATTTAGGGGATAGGGAAAGGAGGCACCACAGTAATAGGGGGAGGAAGAAAGGAGACATGCAGGGGAATATCAGTACAGCAGACACAAGGTCTGAATGAGAAGAGGCAGATAGGTAGGCTGGCTAGTGATTGAGGTTAGCAACTAGTTGAAGAGATCCCAGTTTTACTTGTCTTGTGGAATTTGGAAAGGAGACCCCCAAAGTCATCCTTTTATCCTGTTTAATCAAGAAAAGAGCTTTCTGTGTACCTTATACAAAGGGATTTGGGCTGCAGCCCCTGGTGGATTTAGGCTTTGGTTCTTCCCCAGTAAAAATATTAAAATGAGCGATGACTCTCATCGCAGGAAAGGCAACTTTCCACTTAGAGGAAATATATTTCCACTTGAAAAATTAATGAAAACCAGTTGTGGTTAAAAAAAATCCTGTCAAAGAGAAGAAGGATTATTTATTTATAACTATAGAAAGAAATGCTCAAAGTTTTGGACAGGCCTTTATGGTTTTACTTCTCTGTTTGACACAAACCCAGGGACAAGATGGGGCTAGACACCACTTTTGAGGCATCCAAACCACAGTGACCAAGAGTAGACTAAGAAAGGAGACCCTGAAAACAGCTGCCAGGAAGTGGGCAAGTGGGCAGAAGAGGTAATTCTCAGGAATGCTCACTGGAAAGGTTGGGAAATGGAAGCCCTAGCTTTCCCTGAAAATGGTAAAACAAACTTTCATTTGATGAAAATGAAGGAGACACTTAGGATGGGATAGGGAGGAAAAGGACAAATGAATAATCATAGAATGCCTACTCAGGCAGTGTGTGGGGGAGAGAACTCAGAAATAGTGAAAATAAAAACCTTCATTTTTGAACAATTAATACATTTTTCTGACCTCTTTATTTTGAAGTATCCCACTACTGAGGCTAGTTTCAAGAAAGATTTTGACAGTTAGAAATAAAACTTACCCTATTTTTAGGAAAGATTATCCCCTTTCCATTTTCTCCAATGTGGTTCTTAGTATAAAATCTAACCCCTTAACCAAATAATATGGTATCTATAGGTTCACAGTCTCCCCAACCCTCAAATGTCCATCCTCTTGTCTGTGCCTATCAAGTCTGCCATCCTTCCATTCTACCTCCATGAAGCTTTCTTTCATGATCCCAGGCTACACTGATCTCTCCCCTCCCCATAACTCTTAATGTCAATTAAGGGGTCTATTTTGCCTTGTGCCATCTCTAGGTTGTTATCTAACTTTTGTTTTGTTGTTTAATTTTGTGAGTGTTTCCTTAATTAAAATTTAAGTTTCTAGAGCAGAGGCCCATGTGTAGTGTGTATTCAAATTAACTATTTCCTTAATAAGCGAAAGATTGAATGAATTAAAAAAATGAAAGCAACTGTTCAATTCTTAGCATCATAGATATGGAAATACAAAACTCAGAGGCTACCTTGTCCAATTCCTTCATTTTACTGATGAAGAAACTAAAGACCTGAGAAGAAAGTGACTTATTCAAGGTTATACAAGGGGTACATGTCAGAGGTGGATTATGAATCTGGGTCATCGGACTCCAGAATTTGTGCTTTTTTCACTGGTCTTTTCTCAAACACTTTTTCAGGTATTCCCCCCACCTTAATCTTCTTCCAGGGGGATTGCCTTGGTTCTAGCTGTGCATTAAGAAAATTGTACTGTACTAATAAAGCTGTGGCTTTGGTCTGATCACCCTGTGATTGCCTATCTTAGGCAGCAGTAATGAAGAAATTGTCCAAGGATAGAAAAGGAAAGGATCGAGGAGTGATTTTTGTTGTTGGTTTTTTGTTTTCATCTATGGGCCACTGGGTTTAGGAATCATTTAATATGAGACTCTATGTTGATTGTTAAATTGTTATCTTATGATCAGAATAATATGATTATATAACCCATTTTTTCCAACAGAACTTATTATCATTATTATTATTATTATTAAATGATTCTACAATATGGCAAGAATGAAAAGCAGTGTGTTATTGTGGACAAGGAACTTCTCCTTGAGTTAGGAAGAGCTGAGTTCAAGTCCTGTCCCTGACACAGGTATGTGACTGTGTGACCCTTGCCCTGGGGAATCCTCTTAACTTCTAGGTATCCCTAGACAACTCTCTAAGGCTCAAAATTGTAGAGTGGGTGCTGATGTGTGTTGGAAGAGGAAGTTTCCTCATCTGGAGCTTTCCTTGCCCATGAAATACCAATTCTGATCTAAGTAAGTCCAAAATACTAAGAATGTTTCATTTCAACCTGTCCATAGAACGCTGGTAGGGTCCTTAGCCTGACCTAATTTAAGGCCTTCTAACAACTCAGCACCAAACCACCTGTCCAACTGTATCCCAGGTTACACCTCTATACTCACCAGACTTAACTCTCCCCTTTTTGTTCCCTGAGCATGACTCATACCTTCCCACCTGAACATTTTTTCTTAGGTTGGTCCCCCATCTCTGCTCTTTGAAATCCTACTCATTCTTCAAAGGCCAACTCCAAAGCTACCTAATTTATCTTTGTGAAGCTGACTCTGAGGCTTGCTTGAACTTCTCCTAATAAATTTTTTTGTTCCTCTCATAGGCACTTGACATTTTTTGGTCATTTTCTATTGACTTGAAAATATGCTAATCTCTTATATAGGTTATAATCCCTGAATGAGACCTGTTTGAAAGGGGGAAAAATGTCTTTATACATGGCATAGCCTTGCGATGCAATGTAAAAAGTGCTGTCTTTTGAGTCATAGAATGTGGATTTGAATCCTGTCTCTGTCACGTAGCATTTTTGTGACCTTGGGTAAGTCATTTGGGCCTCAGTTTCATCATCTGCAAAATGAGGGGGTTGGAATAAATTATTTCTAAGGTCTCTATGAGTCTGTGTAGTGAGAAATAATTATGTTGAATTACAATAAAAAATATTTGTGATTAAAAATTTTACTTTCATATTTCTTTCCGTTCAAATAATGTTTTGTCAATTGCTCTTTTTGTCTTTGCCATTTTGGTACTAAAGGCAAGATAATAAGCTACATTTAATTTGCCCAAAGTCCAGATTTAGAGAGAAAGGGTGGCTTTTATTTGAACCAATAAGGCAGTTATTTGTGCACAAATTTTATTTCCTCTACAGACATAGTAAGCTCCCTGAGGGCAGCACCCAGTTTTATTTATTTGTGTATCTCTTTAAATATCTAGAGCACCCTGTACGTGGCAGGCTTACTAGATACTTGACAATATTTCTGAGAAGCTAGTTCTGCTGTTAGGCCTGTCATGGCTTATGACAGAATCTCAGAATATGAGGTAGGAGGGCCCTCAGAGGCCATAGCATTCAAGTCATACCTACATAAGAATCCCTGCAACATCATACCTGAAAAGTGGCTGTCCATCCTTTGTCCAAAGACCTCTAATGAGGTTGGATGACCAGTAGTCGATATGGAAGTCAGGAATGGGAAGGCATCTAAAGAGAAATTGGAAGATTTCCTAATTCTTGTTCTCCCCTCCCTCAAACCCTTTCAATGTTTGCCTACAGGGCAGGGGACCATCACTCCCTCTCCACTCTCTCAGGGTTAAACCAAATGAATAGAATGGTCCCCAGTCTTGAGAATGGAACTTAAGTACCTCTTATCTGCTCTGGTTCAGACTCATGTGGAGCACCTAAGCCCAGGGGTAAATCCCCTTTCGTTATTTCCTCTGAGACCTGCTGAAGAGTCTCCAAGAGGGTTCTCAGAAAGGACACATGGAAGTTCCCACACTGCCTGGCTCGATTCATTACCCTCCCCCACCCCTTTCGGATTAGGGGCCCCCTCCAGCACCTGACCTGCTTAGTCCTTCCAAGGGCTGATCTCAGCCCTCTTAATCATTGGACATTTCCACAGGCTCCTCATTGGAAATAAAAAACACAAAAGAAAAATCTGATTGCTGCCGCTTCCATTTAGAAAGCTTAGGTTCTCTTGTTTTCTCCAAGATTAAACGCCAGCAACTCTGCTCTCTGGGGCCATTGAGATCTCACAGTGGGGGAGCTCTCCCATGGGGACCAGTACCAAGTAGAGACAGGCCAAGAAAAGGTTAAATTTGACATCTCCTTCTAAAAAAACCCTTTTCTATTCCCAGAAATACCCTCACTGTGCACCCTGAGGGCCCTCCTTTCTTAAACTTTTGATCACCCTCAAGCTTGCCTGGGTGATGGCTATGTTTGGACAAGAAAAGACATGGGCCTTAGTCCTTGATCTTGTACTTGCTAGTTGCATGACCTTTTTTTCCTCATTTGTAAAATGGGGGGCTTGGGGGAAGGAGAGAACTGGATGTTAACGGAGTCCATGTTCTGTAATTAAATCCATGTCCCTGACTTCAGGTTATAGTGACAGGCTTTGAGAATAGGGCACATCCATACTCAACAGTCTTTATTCGCTAAAGATTATGGGAAGGAAGGGAAGACAAAGGAAAGGATGAAGGTTGGGCTATATTATAAACTTCGGATAGAGGTCCTTTTATATGTTTGTGCAAAGTGTGTGAACAGAGAGACCAGATCAGTGGGGTGTCTTGACTTACCCAAGGTTATTCAGCAGACATCAGAAGGGGAAGGGGACATTTAAAGGCCTAAATACCTAGATGGATGTCAGCCTCTATCAGGATATGCCCAAATCTTCAGAAACAGTTCTGTTTGAAGCTCTCATATGCAATGGGGCCATGCTCTCACAGACCATTCCAGCTTTCTCTACTCCCCTTTTCACATACTTCTGGTAGCTGACCAATGTAGAAAAAATGACATGATATGGGAAAAGGAGCAATCCTATTTAAGATGCCTCCACATCTGGAAATGGAGGTGTCTCAAGGGAGGGTAAGATACAGAGCCACAAAAACCTCTCCTCGGATGTTCTCCTGGGCAATTTACCATGGAGTTTACAAAGTGATGGAAGGCATCCATCTTGGTACTAAATTTGAGCCTGATGTGACTTTGATGCCAAGATAGCTTTGGATGACATTGTAATTGCTCTCTCACAATGGGAACTGCTCCGGACAAAATGAACAAATGACACACGAGTGTTCTGTGATTTTACTCAGTTGAATCCAGCAAGCATTTATTAAGCCCCTACTAAATACAGGGTGCTATGCAAAGTACTGGGACTGTGACAAAAAAAGGAAATGTTCTCTGCCCTCCAGGAGCTCACATTCTATTGAAGGGATACAACATATGCCCAAATAAATATAACATGTATACATTACAAATAATAATTGCTAGTACTTTATAGAAATATAAAGTTTACAATGTACTTTACATTTAAAGTTTGTAACAACTCTGTGTAGAAAGTGCCATTCAGTGTTACATAGCTCATTACAGGGTTACATAGCTAATGAGTGTCTTAAGCAGGATTGGAAGTTAGGTTTTCCTCAGAAAAGGCCTCTTGTACCTCTTAGAGGTAACCGAGAACCATGGAAACTTCTTGATCAAAGGAGTGAAATAACCAGATCTGCTTTTTAGGGATGTTAGTTTGGCAATTACATGGAAGATGGACTAGAGACAGGCTGCAAGCAAAGACAAGAACTAGGAGGAAGACTAGAATAAGCTTCCTTCCTACCTTCTCTCCTTCACTGTTGTGAGCCCTTTGTGCCATGAAGCTTACAGAATGTGGGCCGAAAGAAATTCCTACCAGAAGCAGCCTCTCCTTGCTTCATCCAGGTGGCCTGTCTCATCTCAGAGGATAAGATAATTGTTGGCCACCAACAGTCACCACACTTTCTCCTCTATTGCCCTAATGCAGGCTCCTTTCCTTTCTCGGGAAGTTTTAGATCTGGTTCGTTTCCAGGGTATTGTAAGAGAAGTGACCAATCCTCACTGGGTAAAAGTAGGACTTGTTACCAAGAACGGGGAGGCCAAACTATTGCTGCTTTTATTCCACTTCGGAAATGAGGGGCCTTTGGTTTTCTTTCTTGCCTCTCAGCATCTTCCTTCTTTTCTTAGCCACTCCCTCAGCCACAAACAAAAGATTGTTTTTCAAAAGGGACTCTTACCAAGAAACTGAAAGAACTCACTGCCCATGGTCACAAGACAGTCTTTTGTGAAGGCCTTACAGTATCTCTTACCAAATTGGTTGAGCCTAAAGACAGACATCCAATGATCAAAGTCACATTTGGCATTTTGTAAAAGGGAGCAGGGGAGGGCAAGTCTAGTCACCTGAGATCACACCCAAGCCTCCAAGGGGGCCAAGAAAAAGTTCCAGGTATTGATACCAAATCTTCAAGCTCTAACCACCAACAGCTTAACAGATCCCACTAATCTCTAATTTATTAGAGTTTACATGGATCTAACAACACTTTTCAGCTCAAAGCTCACACTGTTCCCTCAATGACAGCCAGCCAAGTATGTGGTAGGGAAGGGTGGCCAACTGGCAGGGAGCTTCCATCCCACCAACACACACACACACACACACACACACACACACACACACACACACACACCCCCACATGATGGCCAAAGAGCCTGGCCCCTTCTCCTATCCCAGTCCTTGTTCTTAATCCTCTATTCCAGGAATTAGGGGTGAAGGGGTATGGGTGAGAGAGGGGGGAAAGGTTTTTAAACTCCTTTTAACAGACGACCCAGAATGGTATAGAGCAGTGGTTGTCACCTTGTGGGTTATGTTCAATTTATAACAATGAAAATACATCCAGCATATCAGATATTTACATTACGATTCATAACAGTAGCAAAATTATAGTTATGAAGTAACAACAAAAATAATTTTATGGTTGGGGGGTCACCACAACATGAGGATCTGTATTAAAGGGTCACAGCATTAGGAAGGTTGAGAACCATTGGTATAGAGAAAAGAACTCTGAATGTGGAATCAGAAAATGTGTGTTCAATATTCTTCTATTTGTCTCCTGTATGACCTTGGTCAACTCATTTAACTTCTTTGAGACTCAGCTTCCTTTTCTGTAAAATGAGGGAAATGACCTCTAAATTGCCTTCCATCACTCAATCCTACAATCCTGAATTCATTCTATCAATATATATCAAGTTTATAAAGCTCTTCTCCTATCATGACTCCGTGAGGGAGGACAAATATTATGGTCACCAGATGAAGAAACTGAAACATAGTGAGGTTAAGGGACTTAACATGGGATAGACGTGGAAGGAATCTCAGAGCAGAGGCATGCTGCAGTCAGTTCTAACTGATTAAGAGCTAATTGTTAAATTTGCATTGTGAGCATGTGCTCCTTGGAAATCAGCAAGTACAAATCAGGGCTTGATTCTTTGTTTCATTGATTGGTTAGGCTTGAAAAAGTGATAGGGAGAATGTTAACAATGTAGACTAACTTCAAAGTGTGTCAAGGGTACATTTCCCCCCACCCTTTGGAAAGCTGGTTCTTAAGCATTTACCCATGCATCACTGCCTCAAGAAGCCACCTAGTCCAACTTTCTCATTTTACAGATGAGGAAATTAAAACCCAGAGACAGAGACCAAGTGACTTGCTCAAAGTCACACAGCTAGTAAGCTGGGATTCCAACCCAGGTCCTCGGATGCTAAACCCAATGCTTTTCCAGGCTGCCCTTCATAGACAATCATGTGGGTAGTAACAATAGCACTTTAAAGTTTGCCAAGTACTTTCCACATATATTCTCTCAATTGATGCTCACAGTATAACTCTGTGTGGTAGGTGCTATTATTATAAAGTCTGGGGCAGGATTTGAACTTAGGTCTTTGGAACTCCAAGTCCAGCGCTCACCCTAGCTGATTTAGATGGTAGATGACCATATATGATAGAGTTAAGCCTCAAACTAAGTTCTTCTGATTCTACATCTAAAGTTCTTTCAAGTACGCTATATTGCTATTGCCTCCACTTCTGGAAAAAGCACTACCTCTGGAGTCAGTGGACATAGGTTCTAATCTTACCTCTGACACCACCATTGTAATGTTTGGCAAATCACTTGATCTCACCAGACCTCAGTTTCCTATAAAATGAAGTGGTTGAACTTGATGTCGCCTGAGTTCTCTCATGCCGGTCAAGTTCCCTTTCTCCATACTACTTCTTGGAGTCACCCTGGTTCCCCCAGGAGCTCATCTCAAGTGGCATCTCCTTCCAGAGGTCTTCTCTGATTTCCTCAGTTGTTTCTACCTCCTCCCCTCCCAATCTATCTATCTATCATCTATCTATCTATCT
>CM053598.1:76710246-76736003 GCA_028646575.1 Pseudocheirus occidentalis | reverse complement strand
TAAAGTTAAGAGGACCTAAGTTCAATTTTGGCCTCAGACAATTACTTGCTCTGTTACATCCATATGTTTACCTCAGTTTCCTCATCTATAAAATGGGAATAAAAATAGCACCTACTTCACAGGGTTGTTGTAAGGATCAATTGAGATAATATTTATAAAAAGCTCTTAGCACAGTGCTTTGTGAATGCTTGTTCCCTTCCCCTTTACTGATTTTTGGGGTTTTCTAAGTAAATCATCACATTATAAATAAATAGAGATAATTTTATCTCCCCATCGCCTTTGTTTATGCTTTTAATTGCTTGTTTTATTTCTATCCCTAGCATTTCTAGCACTTTTCCAAATAACAGTAGGGAAAAGATAGCTTTGTTTCACTCATGTAATTATTAGAAAAGTTCCTAGGCTTTCCCCATTGCAAATAATTCTGTCTTATGGTTTTTAAATATATGCTTTTTATAATTTTATAAATGGCCCTTTTATGCGTTTGTCTGGTTCTTTTTTTTTTAGGATGTTTTACTTTGTCAAAGATATATATATATATTTGCATTTATAGATACCATAATGTGGGTTTTGACCATTTTGTATTTAGTATGATTAATAATGATGCTTGTTTTCCTAATATTGAATTATTCTTCTATTTTTTATATAAATATGACTTTTTGTAGTGAATAGCTTTATGAATTTTTTTTGTTTCTTTTTTTTGGAGGTGCATTTGGGGTTAAGTGACTTGCTCAAGGTCACATGGCTAGTAAGTGTTAAGTGTCTGAGGCTGGATTTGAATTCAGGTCCTCCTGACTCCAGCGTTGGTTCTCTATTCACTGCGCCACCTAGCTTCCCCTGAATATTTTATTATAATCTTTTTTTCTAGGAATTTATTTAAAATTTTAAAATGTATATTCATTAGTCTATAGCTGTCTTTTCATGTTTTATTTTCCCTTCTCCCAAGTTGAAATATTCAAACGATATTTGTCTATTGAAAAGGGTTCTGTAATGTGTTTTCTTTCTGAATTTTGGGAATTATATATGTAACAGAGGTTTTCATTGCTATTGAATTAAATATCCAGAACAGGTTTTCCCCTCCCCTTTGGTAGTTCATTTACAACTATTTCAATTTCATTTTCTGAAATCATATTATTTAACATTTTTATTTCATGTTATATTAAAAATTTAAAAATGTAAGCTAACTATATTTCTTTTAAATTCCCAGATATTCTGGAATATTATTGTGTACAGTAGATTCTGATAATTATTTTTATTTCTTATTTTTTATGGTTTTGTTTTATTCATTTTTATTTTGGAAATTTTCTTTCTTTTTTTGATCAAATGAGCTAGAGGTCTATCAATTTTGTTTTATTTTTTGAAGAATAAGCTTCAAGTTTTATTTATCAATTTTTATTCTTTTTATTTCTCAGTTATTCATCCTCATTTTCTTCTTTTTAAATTTTGGATATTTTTGTCGATTTTCTATTTCTTGAAATTGTATATCCAATCCATTAATCTCCTTTTATATTTTATTATTTAATGTTTTTCTAGGGAAAGTATTTTTTCCTCTGAGAACTGCTTTAGTACCCCAAAATTTTTGGTATGTGTTTTCATAGCTGTCATTTACTTTTATTGTTATTGTTTCTATCGTTTGATTTTTCACCCATTCATTATTCAAAGCGTCATGTTATGTTTACATTTTTGTCTCTATGCTTTGCTTATACTCTCTGAATCAATTTCTACTTTAATGTATTATGATCTGTAAATGATGTATTTATTATTTCTGGTTTTGACATTTTTAAATTTCTCTTCACCCTAACACTTGACTAATTTTAGTGAAAGCACCATGTGTTTCTGAAAAATATTCAGGCTATAATGTTTCCATTTAGAAAAAATAAATATTTTATCTCATAATGTTCTGTTCAGGATTGTATTTTCCCTTTTTGTTTCTCTTTCTGTTATGATTTGTCCCACCATGAGAGAGATGAACATTACAATCTTCTACAGTATTCATATTACTCTCTATGTCTTTTTGCCGTTAAATTATTTTTACTTGATGAATGCAGATGCTATGAAACAGGAAGCATGTGGGTTTAGACTCAGAGTTGTTTATTGTCTATGGTTCCTTTGGGCATAAATATAGTTTCACTTTTTGTCTATGTTTATGTTTTCAATTTTCCCCCCTTTATCTGATAGCACAATTGCAACTCTTGCATCTAGGTGGCTCAGGAGATAGATTGCAGGAGTCAGGAAGGTCTGCATTTCAAAACCCACATCAGACACTAGCTAGGTGATTCTAGGCAAGGTAATTAATTTCTAGATTCCTCAGTTTCTTCAACTCTAATACTAGGGTTATAAGAGCACCTACCTTACTGGGTTGTTATGAGGATCAAATGAAGTAATAATTGTAAAACTCTTAGCATAATGCCTGGCATACAGTAGGCACTTAATACATACTTATTCCTTTTTTATTCAGCTGAATAATAATAAATTTTATTACAGTCATTTATTATCATTTTGTATGTCTTTATTTTTTTATTTGTTTGTGTATAAGTTCTGGGTTATCATATCCTTTCTGTGATCTTTAATTTTATTTGATAGCTTGGTCCATTCACATTTAAAGTTATGAATAGTAAGCATGAATTTTTCTCCATTTATTTCTTTTGTGTTGATTTTTATCCCCTCATAGTCATTCAATAAACATTTACTAAGCACCTACTTTGTTCCAGGCACTATGCTAAGCTCTGGGGATACAAAAAAAGTAAAAGACATTTCCTTCCATCTAGGAGCTCACAAGTCAACTGAGAAAACAACAAACAACAAATATGTACACGGAAGCTATATATAGGATAAATAAGAAATTGAATAAAGAAGGAAGGACTACAATTTATAAGATTTCCTATAGAAGATGGGGTTTTAATTGGAATCTAAAGGAAGCCAATAAGGCAGTATGAGGAGGGAGAATGAGAAGGGCAAACATTCTAAGTATGGGAGAGAGCCAGAGAAAATGTCCAGAGCCAAGCAATAGAGTGTCTTGTTCATAGACTAGCAAGGCCAGTAACACTGGAGTCCTCAAAAAGTAAATGGCAGGGAGTAATTGATAAGAAGGCTAGAAACAAAAAGAAAATCTTAGGAAAAAATATGGATAGACTTGTATGACATAATGAAAAGTGAATTGAGCAAAACCAAGAGATTGTTGTATACAGTAATGATAATATCATTTTAAGAACAACTTTAAGTGAACAAGTCGTTTTGACTGTTACAAATACCCAGTTAACTACCAAGGACATATGAAGAATGATGCTGTCTGCATATGACAAATAGACATATAGAATAATTTTATATATGTGTATTTGTATACATACACACACATATATACGTATTTGTGCCTAATTATTATAGTCATCCCTTGGGGGAAGTGAAAAGAGAAAAAGGGGGAAAAGTTACATGATAACTTTATTATATATTTAAAAGGAACAGAAAGTTGTACACGATAGATTTGCAGTTTCACGTACAATCATCTTTTTTTTCTATTCTACTATGTTATGGAAATTCTTGTTTTATTTCTTAAGTTTGGAATAAAATAACTTAAATTTTTAAAAAGAAAACTAGAAATGTAAGGGGTGAGTCTAGGTTATAGGGGCTTCAAATGACAAATTTAGAATTTTCATATTTGATCCTGGAGTTATTAAGTAGGGGAGGGACATGGTCAGACCTGTGTTTTAGAAAAATCACTTTAATAGATGAATGGAGAATGGACTGGAGTGGAAAGAGACTTGAGGCAGGCAGACCCACCAACAAGATCTTAAAATAATATAGTCATGAAATAATGATGGCCTACACCAGCATCCTGGCAGTATCAAAATAGAGAAAGGAAGAATATTTGACATGTTGAAAAGGTGAAATTGACAGGTTTTGGCTATAGATTATATGTGAGGGGTGAGAAATAGAGGTATTAAGAATGACACCTAGGTTGCAAGCCTAAGACAATTCAAATGGAAGGGATTCCACTTCCTGGCATGGTGCTGGTTTACTGTCCAGGTTTTGCAGGCATACAACAACAAGGTCAGCACAATGGCTCTGTATACCTTCAGTTTGTTAATCAGTATAATACCTCTTCTCTCCTACACATTCCTTTGGAGCCTTCCAAACACTAAGCTAGCTCTGGCAATTTATGTGTCAACCTCATTATCAATGTGTAGATGCCTAGAAAGTATATGTGCATGCCTGTCAAGGCAAGTGAACTTATCCACAGCGTTCAAAACTTCTCCATTTGCTGTAACCAATGGTTACATGTATGGGTGTTATGGTGCTAGTTGATGGAGTACCTGTGTTTTCTTGGTATTAATTGTTAGGTCAAAATTAATACAAGCAGCAGAAAAGCAATCCATACTTTGTTGCAGCTCAGCTTGGATTTGTTGCATCTCAGTTGCATCTCAGAGGCTGCATTGAGTGCACAAACCTAGAGAATTAGCAAGATGGTGTTACTCTTGGCAGTAATAAGGAATTTAAGATGGGAAGGGTTTGGGGAAAAGTTGATGGATCAAAAAGTTTTGAACATGCTGAGTTTAAGATGTCTACATCCAGTTCAAGATCTCTGAAAGGCAGTTTGGGATACAAGATAGTTTGGAAGTCAGCAGAGCAGTTAGAGCAAAATAGATAGTTTTGACAATCAGCAGCACAGAGAAGATAATTAAATCATGGGAACTGGTGAGATCGCCAAGAAAGCAGCGTAGAGGGAGAAAAAAAGATCGAGGAGAGAACAGTGTGAGACACCTACAGTTGGAAGGTGTGATCTGGATGAGGGTCCGCAAAGGACACTAAGAAGGAGCAGTCTGAGGAGAGCCACGAAAGAGTAGTGTCCACAAAACACAGAGAAAATAAGAAGAGGTTGATAACAGGGTTTAAAGACTGCAGAGAATGAAGATTGAGAAAGCGCCATGAGGTTTGGCAATTCGGAGATCATTGGTAACTTTGGAGATAGCCATTTCAGAGCAATGATAAAGTAGGAAGCTAGGTAATAGAAATGAGATCAAATGGCATTGCTTGTACAACAGAGGGGTTAGTCTTTGTAAGAAGTAATTCCACTTTTTTCATTAGACAGGGATGAAAAAGAAGATAGTAGCAGAAGGCATTTGATCATAAGAGATGAGGAAAAGAGAAGAGGGAGCTTATGGTAGATGGTCTCGATTTTTCTGTAAAAGATATACATGTATTGCTTTCTTTTTTTTGGAGGGGGAAAGGCAGGGCAATTGAGGTTAAGTGACTTTCTCAAGGTCACACGGCTAGTAACTGTTAAGTGTCTGAGTCTGGATTTGAATACAGGTCCCCTGACTCCAGGGTCAGTGCTCTATTTACTGTGCCACCTAGCCACCTCAAAGTTTGTTGTTTTTTTTAATACTTAATTTTTTCCAATTTTAAATGTAAAAACAATTTAACATTCATTAAAAAATTTTTGATCTCTAAATTCTTTCCATTTCTCCCTCTCTTCACTGAGTCAGCGAGCAATTTGATGTGTTATGCATGTCAGGCAAAATGTATTTCCATATTATTTGTGTTGTGAAAGAAAACACAGGCCAAAAAAAGAAAAGAAACAAAGAGGGTTGTTTTTTTTTTAAGTATGCTTCAATCTGCATTCAGACTCTATCAATTCTTTCTTTGGAGATGGATAGCATTTTTCATCATGAATACTTCAGAGCTGTCTTAGATCATTGTGTTACTGAGAATAGCTAAGTCATCAGCAGTGGATCATCATACAACATTACTGTTACCATGTACAGTGCTCTCCTGGTTCTGCCCATTTCACTTTGCATCAGTTCATGTAAGTCTTTCCAGGCTTTTCTGAAAGCATCTTGTTCATTGTTTCTTATAACAAGGCAAGATTCTTAGCTGAGATAGTAAGGGAAGGGAAACCAGGGAGGTTTAGGGAGGGATGAAAAGACTTAGAAGGGCTGCTGTGGAAAGTGGCTAAAGGTTGAGAAGGTAAATATATGGTAGGATTGCCTAGCTCCAGTGAGAACCACTTGAGGTTGTGTAAAATAAGTTTGAAGTGGACCCTATCAGAACAGTCGCATGGTTTTCTCCACCTTCATTCAACAGCATATGTGTAGGATCAAAGGCAGAAAATGGCAGCTTGCCTCAAGGGACAAGCTCAGGAGGAAGTTTTTAAAATTAGTATTCTGCCCCTAATTTTGTTTTACTTGCATTAAGGATATCCTTAATCTATTCCTATAGGTACTGTCCCCCTCATTCACTTCCTTCTTCTAACATATCTCAAGTTATTTGAATTTACTAATGTTGTTGGTATCTCTCTCTGTCTCTCTTTCTCTGTCTCTCTCTCTCTGTCTGTCTCTCTGTCTCTTTCTTTCTCTCTCTCTTCCCCCCTATTGTCCTTTCTTTTTTCCCTACCTAGTTAAGCAAGTGATTCAAAATCTCTCTCCCCTCTCTCCTTTTTCTTATTGCTTTCTTCTAGTGAATGATTTTCAAGAAGTTTTCTCTTGATTTGACTTCATTATTTCTCCTTTTTCCCAGACTTTTCTTAATCATTTATGGGATTTTTTCTTTCTTTATTCTTTCTTCTTCTCCTTCATATAGATGTAAAGTTTCTTAAGTATTAAATTTGTACTCCCTCTGCTATCTAAATTGCCGTTAACTTTGTATATTTTACCTTGTCCTTTCTTTTTCTCTACTGTGGCTTGCTCAATTCATGAGAGAAGCAATATTGAACAGAAGTAATATTATGGGTCAGCAATCACACTGCATTCTGCATCCAATTATGAGGCTTGGTTTTCCCCCTACCTTCCTCCCAGCACCCTTCCTTGTTACTCCTTAGAAATAATGCCTTCCTGATCATAAAAAAGAGAAAGGTCCCATGTGTACAAAAATATTTGTAGTAGTTTTTTTTGTGGTGGCAAAGAATTAAAAATTGAGGGGATTGCTCATCATTGGCTGAACAAGTTGTGGTATATGAATGTAATGGAATACTATTGTGCTATAAGAAATGACAAGCAGACAGATTTCAGAAAAAGTTGGAAAGACTTAGATGAACTAATACTAAGTAAAGTGAGCAGAACCAGTAGAACATTGTACACAGTAACAGAAACATTGTGTGATGACAAACTTTGATAAACTTAGTTCTCCTCAGCAAAGCAATGATCCAAGGCAATTCTAAAAGACTCATGGTAGAAAATGCTACTATCTACATCCAGAGAAAGAAGTATAGAGTCTGGATGCAGATCAAAGCATGCTGTTTTCACTTTATTTTTTTATGGTTTTTTTTCCCCTTTTACAAAAGGTAATTGTTTTGTGAACTGTTTCTTCTTTCAGAACATGATTAATATGGACATGGGTTTTACATGATTGCACATATATAATCTGTATCAAATTGCCTACTGTCTTAGGAATGGAGGCAGGTGGAGAGCGAGGGAGAAAATTTGTACCTCAAAATTTTATAAAAAATATTTAAAATTGTCTTTACACATAATTGAAAAAAATACTATTTTATAAAGTACATATGTGTGTATGTGTACTGTCTTTTTTCCTGGCATAACAAGGGACTGGCAAAAACCTCCTGTGTGAAGGGCATGGACTCCTAATCTTAAATTTTTCATTCTTAGCTTTAGCACTGAAGACCAGTTGAAATAATCAGAAAGCCTTGAGGTGGTCACATTTCAACTTTCCCTCTTTTACCTTTCTTATTTTCTAGCTACAACCCTTAGTCAATTACCACAACTCCAAAATCACATAGAACCCAGATCAATTTTAAGGACTTGTCAATAATTTGACACTCTATGATACATGTTCCCACTAAGGTTTTCCCGTGGAAACATCTGAATCTAACTTGTTTTAGCTTTCATATGGGTGTCTTCATTGTCTTTGACAAAGTCACGGAGGCTGCCAAGACATGGAATATAGAAAAGGATTAAAAAAGATAACCTTAACCAGTCAAGAAAACATTTTCCTCTCAAGGATACCATTTTGCGCAGGAAGCTATCCAGTTTCTCCAGGTCTGAGAGACAAGGAAAAGACTCAGGAAATGCCAGAGGAATCTAACAACCTAATCTACCTTCCCTTGAATCTATACCATTCATATGACTCACAATAAAAATCTGGATTCACTCTTTGGTTCTCATCCCTGCTCTGGACCTTAGACACTGTATTCTCTGTGCTGTACCAATTTCTTCATCCCTGTTTTGGACATTTATTACCAGTCCTTCTGGGATTCTATTTCTCTGTCTTGGTTTTGTCTTGGTTTTGTCTCATGTCTCTCACTGAGGTGGGGAGGCTCCATCACCCTGCCACCACTGCCCTCCATTACTGTTTACATGATTGTGGTCAACTTTACTTTTTTGACCTCTGTAGATATTTATTTGCCCCTCCCTGCTTCAGTCTCAACAGCCTCAGGAAAATGTTAACTACTCTTTCAGAATGAGGCCAGGATATTTGGGGATTAATCAACACATTTCTAGCTCTTTTGTTTATCAGACCTATAGAACCATTCAAAGGAAGTCAAAGCAGTTGTCAAGACCCACCCCAACCAAGGAACTCACCAACTCACATCTAATTTAGGATAATTAAATTCCTTTACCTCTTCCTTGCCCCAGGGCTTGGGCAGTGAATCTCTACCCTAACTTAGCACCCCCTGCTGACCCTTTTTCTCTGGAGGGTGGGGGTCCCTAATACTCCTTTCTATTTGATTATCCAGCACCCTAATCATAGTCTGCTACTGGGGCTAAGCAATACAAATTACCCTGAAATAAAAAGAAGCCTCAAGAAAGCACTGGAAAGAGTGGAAATTAAAGGTACAAAGCTACACAGTAATAACTCTTCCATTTTTCACATGGGGGAAAAAAGAAGAAATACAAAATGTTAATGGTCATATGAAGGAATTCTCTGAATTTCTGATATTATGAGAAATGTCCCTAATGCCGTCTAATGTAATGAGAAATTTAACCAACTCTGAGGTTTCACTTCACACCAATTAGATTGGCAAAGAAGACAAAAGAAGAAAATAGCAGATATTGAAAGGGTTTGGGGAGGATAGGCACATTACTACATTGTCTATGGTGCTGTGAATTGATCTAACTGTTCTGTTCAACAATTTGGAACTATACTCCAAAAGTCACCAAGCTATATATCCTTTGATCTAACAGTACCACTACCAGGCATATGTTCCAAAGAGGACAAGGACAAAGGGGAAAATCATGTATGAAAGAATATTTATAGCAGCACCTTTTGTGGTGGCAAAGAAGTAGAAATAAAGTAGGTATCCATCAACTTAAATTGTACTATCTGAATATAATAGCAATGTAAGAAATGGTGAATATAAGGAATTCAGGGAAACTTTGGAAGATGTGTATGAACTGATGCAGAATGAAATAAGTGGAACAAGGACATCAGTTTATGTGACTAAAGAATATAAATATAATATAAACAATATATAATATAATAATATAATTATAAAAATATAAATATAATATAAAGTAAAATAACTTTCTGAAAGTCTTCAGAACTCAAATCAATGGAGTAACCTATCATGACTTCCAAAGATTAATGTTTAAACATTCCTCCTGTCTCTTAGTAGACATGACAAACTAGAGTTAAAGAACAAGGCATACAGTTCGGTGGCTGATGTGTTGATTTGTTTTGTGTGACTATACTTATTTGTTACAAAGGAGGGATGTTTAGGGGAGAGTGTGAATTAGGGAACAGGGGCAGAGTTAAAAATGATAAATCAGCAACATTAAAATATTTGTATAAGATGCAAAAAACAATATCAAAAAGCCATTTGGAAAGGGATGCAGTTTTGTTAAATCTTGTTAAATTTAACATACACTTTAAAAAACTGACTCTACATAGTAAAAGTTAATGCTTTTATGTGGGTTTTTTTTTTGTATTTTGGAATTTTGTGTTTGATCATTAAGTTCACTTTTAAAAGAAAGCAACAAAGAAGACATTAGGAAAAGAAATGTAAATAGGCTTTGGTCAGGCTAAGTGGCATCATAGAGTAAGGAATTAGCCTGATATATGAGAGGGGGTGCAGAGAAATGGAGGTTCCTTATAAGGAGTCAGGATACCAGAGTGGCTGTGCCAGCCCTGCCACAAACTAGCTTAGCAACTTTGTTTATTTTACTTCTCTGTTTCCTACAAAGTAAAGGGAATAGACTAACTGAATTCTTCCAGTTCTGAATTCTGTGATTCTGCTATTATCATCCTGGACTCACGAATAAACTTCTGTGTCCATTCTGAGGCAGGAGGGAAGAGGGCAAAGTTTCAGATTTAGCTTTAAGTGGGAGATTTATTTTTCTTAGATCAGGTGTTTTTTGAAGTTTGCAGATGGCAATTTCATTTGCATTTAATGTCCTTCAGATTATTTCCTTTCTGTTGTGCTAAACACCTCTCTCAGTTGGGCCTAATTTGATGAGGTCATGCTAGGACCCTTGACCCTTTGGTTCTTAAATGAAACCATCTGACCAGAAGGGAGAGGGAGCTCTCTTGTAGACAGACTTAGGATTTGCAGATGTGAAGCCAACTTTCCTTACTACCCACTTGCCAGTTTAGCTCTTGATTAGAAGAAGAATGAGTGAATTCCCAACAATGGAAGGAAAATGGGTCCAGTTAATCCAATGTTATATTCTAAACAAAGTTAAAGTGTGGCACCAAAAGGGAAAAACCAACTCCTGATAGTTACAGCTTGTGAGCTAGAGTATTTATAAACATTAATCTGAGGAAAATACCTAAAGGATGCATTTTGTAAGAACTACAAAATGATCTATAACTAATCTTAACCAAGATTCCTGATAGGAAAAAGTGAATTACATGCTCTCCCCTAGGAACTAAAATGCTCCAACACATTATAGAAAAATGTTTCCTTCTTTGTCAGGTCCTCAGTTAAAAAGGGCTGAGGGACAATGAACAATTCCAATACAATTTAAACTGGTCAGATTTAGAAAACAGGTGCATCAGTAGAGGATTAGATTTTACTGGAAGAATAATTTTGCTCTCTTCCCTGCTGGCTTTGTAATTATCAATCCTGAAAATAATTTGAGACTTTTTTTTCCTCAAACACCGTGTGAACATGGAGTGAGATCTAGCTTCAAATGCATATTCTTCCATTTATTTGCTAATTGTATAAACTTAAAGAAATCACTTAGCTTCTCTGAGCCTGTTCTGCAAAAGTCACAGAAGCCTAGACTCAGAGTTAGAAGGGACCCCAAAAGCTATCTATCTAATCCAATCTGCACTGGAAGCAGAATCTTCTCTATAACATTTCTGACAATCTAGATTTCCCTGGGAGATCCACCATGAAAGGAGAACTTACTATATCCTAGGAAGCTAGTCTCCTTTTGGATAGTTCTAACGATCAGAAAGATTTTCCTTAAATCATTTAAATTTACTTCTTAGTAAGTTCCCCTGCTCTCAGTTCTACTCTCTGGGACCAAGCACATCTCTAATATCTCTTCCAGATGACAGCATTTTAAGCACTAGAAAACAGCTGTTATAACCCCATCTAATTCTTCTCTTTTGTGGATTAAAGATTCCAAGTTCTCTGACCAATCCTTATATGAGATGATCTTAAGGTCATTTATCATCTTGGTCTCCCTTACTGGGAAACTCTCCCACTTTTCAGCCTCCTTCTTAAAATGCAATGCCTAGAACTGAATATAGTACTCTATAAATAGTCTGACCAATAGGACAAGAAAGAGAGAAAGAAAGAAAGAGAAAGAACAAAAGAAAGAGCTTTTATTTGCTGCTTGCTGAGTGCCAGTATTCATTGGGAAAACAAATACAAGCAACAAAATGAAACAAAACCAGTTCCTGCCCTAAAGGAGCTTGCATTGCAATAGGGGAAGACATAGAGGGAATTGTGGCCGGGAAGGAACCCTTGGGATCAAGAAGTCCTAGGGAATCAGGTTACTTGTTGTTCTTCATTCTCAAAGAGGACATCAAGAAGATGATGCCATGATTTTTAAGTGAATTGGATTTAAGTGAGGTAGTGCTGTATAAAGTCACCAGCCTCACTTTTTCCTCCAGAGCCATCTGGGTCCAATGGCAAGCTATGGATCAAGATTCCTGGAGGTGCTGCTCCACCCCAATTGAATTACTATAGATTAGATAAAGGTAGAATTGGAAGGGAAGGGGAGGAGAGGAGATGTGTGGTAGGAGATAGATAGGCTTGGTGCACTATGTTCAAGAGAGAGCAAGATGTAGAACTTAGGGGTTACATGGTTGGAGCTTAGGATTAGTAGTGGAGACTGAAGGACAGGAGGCACAATACAGAGATGGTCAGAAAGTGAGGTGAAACATAGGCTTAGTGATGATAAGTGACTTGCTCAGGGTAACAAAGCCAGAATTCAAATTTATTTCTTCTTATTCTAAGACCTTCTCTTTCTACCACAGCTGCCTCTTGGTTCTAGATTTGGGTAGTTGAAATAGCAGGTGTGATCAGCAATATTATTTCACAGATGTACAAGTGAAATATGAATTAGAATAGGAAGCAGTATGTCATAGTAGATAAAAGGTGGGCCTTACAGTAAGGAATACCTGTATTCAAATCTTGTCCCTAAGACCTGTGTGACTATGGACAAGTCACTCTTGGTGCCCCAGACAATCTGTATGACAGGTTAGTGATGAAATAGACATTTTTAGTATTATCTGTAGACATAGCTAGGTGGTCTACATTGGGAAGTAGTGAGTTCTCCTTCATTAGAGGTTTCAGGCAAAGAATGGATAAACCTCTGTTGAATATGTTGTGGAAAACATTCTTGGTCAAATATTATTTAGACTAGATGGTTTCTAAAGTCTTTCTCTTTCTATGATTCCATTTTCCTGGATGTTGGAGCCTAGACCATTCTCTGTATTGATATTGTTCATTCATTCAAGTGCTCTTCTGTTGATCTCTTTCTGCTGGTATCTGCTTCTACTGCGGTTGCGAAAGCAACAACTCCAAAGCTCAACCTCCAGCTCGCTTCCCACCAGTTTTCAGGTACTCTCTCCTTCCTGCTTCTCTGTCAGAGAAAGGGGGAAGGTGCCGGTTGCCTTTTGAAATTCCACAAGGCCTTCTGCAAAGTAAAGAAGACACAAGAGGAAGGGCATGGGACTTTGGGTAAGGTAGAGGTGGCAGACTGACCTACCCTTACCCAACCCAACTCTCCACACAACATGGACCAATTCTTATACTTAATAGTCACCAGGAAGGGGATCTCCTTAGGGCTCTTCTTTTGGTCATTACAGAGTACAAGCTCCTCAGGCATCATGGTCAACAAAATGCAGTTAGGAAACTACACTTGCTTTGAAAAGTATAGGCAATTTGTGTCCTTGAATGGAATGCCAATGCAACATACCCTAAGGGGGGGTACCACATTTTTTTACTGTTGAAACATTTGCTGTCCTCAGTATCTGGAAGGTTGTGTTTTGAACCCATTATCCATATCTTCATTTCAGAACAGTTCTCAGGGGTCCTAGGGGAAACTGAAGCATTTTTCTTTTTTAATGCTTTTCCCAGTTCCTTGTACTAAAACACTCAATAAAATCCAAGCAACTCCAATTACAGAGTTATGCAGATTCAACAAACAGGGAATATTTTTACCAATCAGTTTTTCAGTTTATTACCTGCCTAACACTTCCTAAGTGCCTACCCCAATTCAAGCAAAAAGTGGAGTGGGGAGGGAAAAACAAAACCAAGCAACTATCAAAAGGAAAAAAAAGTAGAAAAAACCCCCTAAACCCAAGTTTCCCCTGTAATCCCAAACTAGTTTCCAAAATACATACGATGGAGACTTGGAATCAACTAGAGGACTCTCACTTTTCAATTGAAAACCAAACGATTTTGGCCTGGAAAATGCCCAAGGGTCCCTGTAGACCCTTCAAAATCAGCAGCAAAAATTTGACATTTGGAATAATAGAGCATAGCATAAAATAAATTTTGATATATAATAGAACAAGCATGATTAACCAAACATTCCAGGGAATCACCTTACCCTATCCTGTCCAGCAAAAACTATGTCAAAAGTGCATGCGATAGATGTAACATGATGTTAACCATTAGACCTTTAGTTATCAAAGCTGTTGGCCAGCTAGGCAACACTTGTCAGGGGCTAAAGTAACTGAAGCCAATGCCTGACCTGAACCTGCCGTCTTGGTCTTCCCTAGGCAGATTGTTCTGGGGTTTCCAGACTTCTCAGTAAGGGAATCAGGTTCTTTATTCCACCTCCACTTAGAATGGTTTGGGAACAATTCACCTTTGACTCTAGGGTTTCCATGTTTCCCCACATCCCTCAAAAGGAGGAAGTAAAGGAAATCACCAATATACAAGATGAATTGACTTAGAACAGATTCTTTTATTCCCACATAGAAACAATGATAAGCATAGAAATCACAGCTCATATTATTGATAAGAATATAATCCAAGAATCCCTATATTATTAACACAATAAACTGGGAGGCCAATACCTCCTACTAGTAACATTCCTGAACTTTATTCTATCAGTGAATTTTGTTCATAATTAAAATGAAATCAATTTTCCTTTTCCTTTTTTTTAGTTTTCAACTTTCACTTCCAAGATTTTGAGCTTTAAATTCTTCTTTCTCCTTCCCCCTCCCTAAGATGGCATGCATTCTGATATAGACTCTACTTATACATTCATATTGAGCGTATTTTCACATTAGTCATGATGTAAAGAAGAATTAGAGCTAATGGGAGGAACCACAAGAAAGAACAAAACAACAAAAGAAATCAAAAGGAGGGCAAATAGTATGCTTCCATCTGCATTTAGACTCCAGTGAAACAATTTTCAAGTGTCATTTTGAAAAATATTGTGTTGAGGCAAAGGTACTGGGATGAAAATCAAGGGACCTGCATTTAAGTCCTTCCTTTGACACTACTATGACTATGACCACAGTCATGACCACTGCTACTGCCACTACTACTACTACTACTATTGATAATAATAATAATAATAAGAGGAATGTTGTTCAGTTGAGTCTGACTCTTTGTGACCTCATTTGGTGTTCTGGGGTTTTTCAAAGATACTGGAGTATTTGCCATTTCCTTCTTTAGCTTATGTAATGGACTATGAAACTAAGGCAAATAGGTTAAGTGAATGATTCCAGGGTAATATAGCTAGTAAGTATCTGAGGCCAAATTTGAATTCAGGTCTTCCTGACTCCAGGCCCACTGAGCTACCTAGTTGCTCATAATAATAACTAGCAATAACTATATAAAGTAGCACTTTAAAGTTTCTGAAGTGCTTCTTATCTGTGAACTCACTTGATCTTCACAACAACCCTGCGAGGTCAGCGCTATTGTTGTCTCTGATCTGGAAATGAAGGAACATAAGTGCCTAGAATCCAAGTGACTTGTTCTGGGTCGCACAGTTTAAAAAGTATCTGAGGCAGGATTTGAACTTGTCTTCCTGAGTCCAGCTCCAGACAGTCTAAACACTGCACCTTCTGGTTCCCTGCTTTGCAACTTTGACTAAGTTACTTCACCTCTGGACCTTCATTTCCTTACCTATAAGGCAGATCTCAAGCTAAGATCTCTTGCAGCTGTAATAATTTATAAGTTCTTGAATTAAGCAGCTGTATTCCTTAAAATTTATTTTTAAAAATATTAACTGTTTATCTTTCATGGGTCATAAATTAATGCATTTCATGTAGCTGGAACTGCAGGCATTAAGTGTCACTGTTGCAATGAACCGAAAGACACCCATATGGTTTGGTAATAGATGGTCTTTTAGTTGAAATTTAGAAAGATTTTTTTGCTGTTTATAAGTAATTAATTTGGTTCTCAAAACATTTGCACTAACCATAGACTATTAAATGTACTAACCATAGACTATTAAATGCCAGTGCACCACTTTTTATAGGCACAACTTTTACTTTAGAATTGAGGGAAGGACATTTAAAAATCTTTGCTAGGTATGAGACATATTTGCTATATATTGGGGCATTACTAAGAATTATTGCATGAGATAAAAAAGTGAAAAAACCCACAATTCTTTAGTGTAAAGACTTCTGCTTTCACTCACTGTCATAGTACAAATGAGAAAATTTGTTACCTCACATTTCTTCTAATGATTTACAATTTTACTTAGATTCTTCCCTTTGGATCTAGAACTTAGCAGAGGGCAAAGAATGATGGTTCTGGGATCAGAGAATATGGGTCAAAATCCTGCCTCTGTCCTTTTCTAGCTGTGTGACAGACTTATTCTCTCTGGGCTTTAGTCTTCTCCTGGATAAAATGAGTGAGCTAGACTAGATGGTCCCTTCCAGCTTTAAATCTAGGATTCTTTGCATTTTGTGGCAGTATAGAGACCCAGTCTCTTTCTGAGCCAGTGTAGCCTATATCCTGATTCCCATGTCCTCAAAGGAGCTTTGCTGGCAGATGAGGTCACACTGGGCAGAATTTCTGCTGTTTCGTGTCAAGGGATCTTATTCTGCCAAGAACAAGGCTCCAGAGCTGGGAGGGACTTAGGAACCCCAAGAGTGGGCAACTGGAAGACTCTAGAAGGAGAAACTCCAGTTACTAGTGAGGAAGGAGCTAGCCTACTTGTGGTCCTCTCTGAGGGACTGAGCAGGAAAACCTAGTCATGTCAGGAGAAAAGGCCATGCCAGTCTTCCATTGCTAATGCCTCATTCTTCAGTTTGAGAATCCTTTAGCTGTTTCCTAACTGAAGGCCATACAAATAGTAACAAAGCATCTCCCCAGTGTGAGTAAGCAAAAGTATCTTTGTAAGAAAAAAACATGTTTGCCATGAGCATGACTCAGAGGTCTATTATAGTCATGTAAAAGAAAAACTTGCTACTTCTGGGGAGCTGAGGCTGATTCTGTCTCTTGCACTGTACTAAGATGCCTTCTGCTATTCATTTGTTTAATGTTTGTTTTAGAGGCCTGTCTTAACAGTGATATCAGCCAATCAATCTCAAGTTTTTGTCCACTTCCACAACATCTCTCTGCATCCTTCCGGTGTATGGGCTATTTCAGAAACTTCCTAATCAGCCTACCTGCTTCCACCTAGAAGGAGAGTCTCTACTGTATACAATCCGTCCTGCATTCAAAGGTAACATTGTTATTCCAACGGCACAAACACAACCATGTTATTCCTCAACTTTAAAATCCTTAGTGCAGTGGTTCTCAACCTTCCTAATGCCATGACCCTTTAATACTCATATCTGGGCGTATCTGCATGTGGGTGGCCTACCTGGAGACAGAGGAGCGGTGTTTTGGTTCCTAAGACCATTGGAAATATGTGTTTTCCGATGGTCTTAGGTGACCCTTGTGAAAGGGTCATTTGACCCCCAAAGGGGGCGCAACCCACAGGTTGAGAACTACTGCCTTAGTGGCTTATCATTATCTCTCGGATAATATGCAAACTCCCCAGCCTGTCAGCTAAGGTCCTCTTGGAAAGAGCACTGATTTTGGAGACAGAAGAATTAGGCCTGAGTCCCAGCTTGGCTGGTGACTTATATCCACTTGCTACTTTGAGCCTTGGTTTCCTCATCTGTAAAATGCAATGGTTAGATTAGCGAAGTCAGTTTGCTTCCAGCACTGGGTCTGTGATCTCATTCCCACCTTCCTTTCCAGTCTTGTTTCATATTTCTCTCCTTCACTCCATTTCACCTAAACTGGCCTACTATCTATACTCCATATGTGACCCTGCATCACCCAGCTCCATGCCTTTGTGTCCATGGTCCCCTCGGTCTGGAATGTGCCCCCTCCTCACTGCTGCCTCTTCACTTCTCTCAAACCCCAGCTCCAGTGTCAACTGTGACAAAAGTTTTTTCTTATCCCATTGGTTACTGTTGTCTTTCTCTCTTAAAATTATTCTGGATTTATTTTTTTATGCACATGCCCATAAAATATATGTCCTTGAGGGCAACTGAGTCCTAGTACATAGAATAATACACCTTGGATGTACAAAGTGCTTAACAGTCATATCCTTAGTTGATTGCAGCCAGTTAAAGAGGAGTAATGGGAAGCTAGGTAGTTTAGTGGATAGAGCACTAGGCATGGAGTCGGGAAGACCTGAGTTCAAATTCTACCTCATACACTTACTGGCTCTGTGACTCTGGGCAAGTAACTTAACCTTTCTTTGCCTTAATCCACTGGAGATGGAGATGGCAAACCATTCCTGTCTCTGCCAAGAGAATCCCATGGACAGTATAGTTCACGGAGTCATGAAAAGTAGGACATGACTGAATGGTTGACCAACATTTATGGAGCATTTTTAGGTTTACAAATAATTGTATGTATATCATCTCATTTGAACTCCGCAATAACCCCATGAAATGGTTGTCATTCATTTGCCCCATAGACTAGAGAGCTAAGACCGAGGCACTGGTCTATAATTGTAAACTTAATAAGTGTCAGAGACTGAATTTGAGTTCAATCTTCCCTGCCCCAGGTCCAGCCTTGTATCCATTATCCTTTGCTGTACTAGGTGCAAGAGAAAAGGCTGGATTTAGAAAGGATGTCATCTCTGCCTTTGTGAAGTTTCCATACAGTTTAAGTAGGTAAACAGGCCATAAGCAGAGATGACAATAATATACATTATAAGTGCTTTAGAACTGTGCAAAACGGAAAGTACTAAGTGAGATTGAAAGTATGTGAATATGTGTGTATGTATAAATGCATGTATGTATAATTATGTGTATGTATTTGTGTGCACATGTATATGTATGTGTGCTATGAGTGGGGGGTAGGGACGGGGAGGAGGGCATATTACTGACGCTCAAGATTCCTGGAGGACAACACTATTTAATATTTCTTTTTGTTTCCCTCCTACCTAGTGCAATGTCTGATATATGCCAGGTGCATTAATGATAAGGACAGGGCATGTGAAGAAAAGAAATTCCTCTCTTTCTTCTTCCTATAGTTTCTTACTCATCTGTTATTTAGGGCTTAGAGGTAGGAGAAAACGGTGAAAGAGCTGTAGGAAGTGGGGAGGGGCCTCTGCTTGGCTGATCAGACACTAACTAGAAAGGGCAATGAAAACCACCTCAAGAAGAAATATAGAGCTCCCTTCCTCTCCTTTCTTTCTTTCTTTTCTCTCCCTTCCCTTCTTTCCCTCCCGCTGCCCCACCCCAGGCCCTAAGTACATCTGCTGGGGTCACTGTGCTACCGTCTAACTCCAGGACCACTTTCAAAGCACCTTCTGCTAAGGAAGTCTCAGCTGCCGTATGAAGAGAAAATCATATGTTGACAGTTTCCCAACCATTTTGAAAACAGTGAGTTAGTCTCAGAATTAAGAACTAAAGTAACTAGAGCTATAACAAACAAAACAAAATAAAACAAATAAACAAAGAGAAAACCACAAGGTGAAGATTTTGTTGAGGCAGATCTCAAACCAAACCCCAAAGGCTTATGTGAATTTGACTTCAGAGCTCTAATTTAAAATGCCTACAAGCTTGATCATTACCAGTACATGCTAACAACCGCCTTGTTTTAATAAAAGGTTTCAGTGACATGTAATGTTGGTGTACTCCCCAGGAACATCCCATTCCAGGAAATAAATGTTTCGAGGGGTTTTTCCAAAGTATTTACAACAAACATGCTGCTTTGGGATGATGGTTATAATTTAAGCTTTGAAAAGCCGACGTTCTGCTTAGAGTCCCAGACCCTGGTTAGTCAAGTCACAGAAAGCTCCTTCTGGAAGGGAAAAGAAGCTTAAAGAGTTTTGTTTTTTTTTTTAATAACATAGTGCAAGAAGATAGTGGCCATCTTTAACGAAAATTGAACTAAGAGAGCAAAGGGTTGAACATTTCTGCAGAGGATCCTAGATTAGACGAAGAAAGATAAGACTTTCTGAGAGAGGCAACAAGGCTTAGTGGATGGAGAGCTTGCCTTATGGTCAGGAAGAGCTGGGTTCAAGTCCTACCAGTGACATAAACTGGCTACATGACCATGAGTCCATGACTTCACCACTTAGTGAGGTGGCAGCTAAATGGGGCAGTGGATAGAGCACTGAACCTGGAGTCAGCAAGGAAGACTTGATTTCATATCTGACTGTGTGACCCACTTAACCACTGTTTGCCTCAATTTCCTCAGCTGTAAAGAGGGAATAATAACAGCACTTACCTTACAGGGTTATTGTGAAGATCAAATGAGGTAATATTTGTACAGCATTTAGAAGAGTGCCTGGCACATGCTGGTTGCTCCCTGGCCTTCCCTAAACCTGTAAGTTACAGATGGGCTGTGGATGGGCATTGGCAGAAGAAGTTCCATGCCTAGAGAGAACACTGAAATTGCAAATCTGAACCACCATCCTCATACCAACCCTACCCCACCCCCCCAAAAAAGAGAAAAAAATTTTCTAAGGTCAACAAAAAGGAAAAGGGGAAAAATCTCACCTTCCAAAATATTTGTGACTAGAATTATGGAGATTTCCAATTATAAAACTCAACTTACCCTTCCAACTGAAATTTTTTGTTTCAATACAAAAGTCTTTTAATTTAAAACTGTTCTCTAGATTGGATCTAATTCAACAAATATTTATGAAGATCTTGCTATATGCAAGGGACTAATCTAGGCCCTGGGGATCCAAATGAAGAAATTCCTTCCCTCAAGAGCTTTCACTTTAGTATGGGAGTGTGGAATATAACCTATACACAGATGAATAAATACAAGGTAGTTAGGGGAAAAATAGGAAGGATGAGAGAGGTATGGCAGAGAAAGAAGAGACAGAGGGAGTAGGGAAGGAGGAAGGAGGGGGGAAGGGAGAGGGAGAGGGAGAGACAGAGACACAGAGAAAGAAACAAATAGAAAGAGACAGAGAGAGGGAGGGAGAAAGGGAGATAAAGTGCTCAAACAAATATGGTGGCTCAGAGAAGGCTTAATGGAGAAAACAGCGTGTGAACTGAGTCTTGAAATCCTAGTAAATGGATGAGAAAGCAGTGCATTCTAGGCCTGAGAGATGAGGGATGACACGAGTAAGGACCAGTTGTCCATAAGGTTTTCTTGGTATTGAATTATAAACTATTACATTGACATGTGAATAAGTCTTGAGTAAGAACCAAGGTGCTTACTACACAAGCTAGATGCCCCAGACAGTTCCAAAGGCTTCAGCACTGGTTTTTGCCCTCAAGGAGTTTGCAATATAGGTGGAGAGAGAAAGCACATAAAAATGAAAAGTAGTTCTCCACATACCTGTTCTGCAAAAGACAAAGCAATCAGGTGAATAGTCTAATTGCATGTAGTACATCACACAAGGGAATGGAATTTGTGGATTTAAAAAAATTTCCACATCAAAACTTCTTTACCCCTTCAACTACAAACAATTGCCTAAAAATATAGGCTAATGTGTAATAGAACAAGTGTAGGATTTGGGATTGGAAGCCCTGGATTTGATTCCTAGCTCTACTTACTACCTATATAACCTTGGTAGGCTACCAACCTCTCTAGGTTTCTGTTTCCTCATCTCTGAAGTGATGGACTTTATGGCCTCCATGGTCTTCTGTAGCCCCAAACTAATGATTTTATAAATCCCTTACTCATCAGACTTAAGAACCTGGGGTAAATCAATCATTCTTCCATTATCTTCACATAGTATTCTTAATGTGTAACAAGATCAGTACTGGGAATGTAGTGAGTAATATTTCTTTGCATGGCCCATAGCCTTTCACACAAGTATTCAGTTCAGTACTTGTAAATGATGATAACCAAAGTGTAAAAATGACAGGTTGTGGGAAGAGCCTGGTTTGGATTCCTATTTTAAAGCATATAACTCCAGAATCAGAATTTGTAGACACAAATCTTTGCATATTTTTCTGACCTGGTTCACCTTGGGATCTTCTCTCACCTTTGCCAAATCTCAGGAAAGGCCTGGGAATTTGAAGAGGACCAGGGCTTCAGGGCTGAATTAGAACCATATTAATAGACTTGTAGGGAGAAGCTTGTACAAGCACATCCCTAGTTGGTGCTATCAACACACTTTTTTTGTTCCTAGCACCAAATTTAAAATAAAAGTTTAAGAAAAACACAAGTGGAAATAGAGTATGTATGCCTTGCATTTAGAGGTGCCATCTGTTCAATTTTTCACCTTCACAGTCAAGAGTGTTAATGTCTCCTGTACAAAGACAACATTTGTCAGCATTTTCTGCTGCTTGGATTTATCAAACAGTTCATTTTTATTCTATGGGCACAGTCAGCTGAATTTCTCTGATTCCAGATTTTTTGAAGTTTGTATAAATTTTCACCTCTTTCCTCATTTGGAGGAACTTCCTTTTAAGGCACTATAAGGGAAAGACAGAATTCAAAATTGGCTCTTATTGGTCAGCTCTTATTGGATGGGCTTGAAAAAAAGATGTAGGGTGAGATCTTATAGTAGGTAGACATTATCATGATTACATTTAGCAACCTTTAGATTAACTTAACTAAGTTTTTCAGGTCCTGATTAGTAGACTTGAAAAAATTTGGGGGGTGGAGAAGAGAAAAAAAAGTAATATTTTTGTTGCAACTTTCAGTGATCTTTCCAAACCCTAATTGAGCCTTCAAGGGGATATTAAAAGCATCCCAACTTTATAAATGGCTTTGGCAGTGTGCAAAACCTTGAATTCCCCCAAGATTCATATTCATTTTTAATAGAATTTCAGTAAGGAAAACATAAAATAATCTGCTTTCTTTCCACACCAAGGAAAATATCTTTGCCTCCTTGGAATTTAACTCTTAACACAGTCTTGCAAATAACTGCCTTTAGGATTTTGCATGCTTTGTGTTTTGTGTGTTTGTTTTTAAAAGTACTGTTTTTTGTAGGCACAAAGTGGGTACCCATTCACTGGGAACTGGGCAAAAAACATTGTGGTGAGTGAATGGAATGGAATTTTAATCCGCTATAGGAAATAATGAGTATGACTAATACAGAGAAGCCCAGGTGCAAAAAATGCAAAGTGAGGTGAACAGAACCAAGAAAACAAGATACAAAATAAGTCTAAACATAAACGGAGAGAACAGCAAAACAATGTAAATTGAATGCTGTAAAATGCTACAAAACAAGTTTGATCCCAAATTAAATGTAAGAATGGACCTCTCCCTTCTTTAAAGATATTGGAGATGATGGATGGGAGACTCTTCACAGAACATCAGACTTTTCTATATGTTCATTAATTTTTACCAGACTCTTGCCACAAATTCCAACTTACTCTATTCTCCAAAGAGGGTATGTCTCATTCCCTAATTTAATTTTCTCTGGTGCCCAATACTTTTCTTGGTTCCTACTCTCCACTATCCTATCTAATTCTGACACTGCCATTATGCCTAACCTTTGTGTCCATCATCATATAATATTCCAGACAAATCCCTTCAGTTGTTTGGGAGCAACAGGTTGTATTATTTCAGTCCCTAAGAGTTGCCTTTGCAGGGTTTGGGAAAGATCGTAAAAAGTAGGGCAGAATTTACAGTTTTATCCATTCATTCAATAACATTTTATTAAGTGCCTACCATATATGTTCCAAGCACTGTGCTGAGTGCAGAGAGTAATACAAAAAGAGGAAAAAGACAGCCCTTGCCTTAAAGAACATAAGACACTCTGCGCCATCTTGGCATTGGAAAAATATTAAAGTCAATACTGGGAAACAAGGGAGATGAAGCAGTGATGAAATACGGTATGTGTTTTTTAAACTATCTTTCAGTCCTGCTGTAGGACTTGATTTTTTAGAGAGAGCTATATATTTGGTAGAATTTTATTGACTAAATGGTTCCATAGGCCAGATTTCATGATTTGTGCTATAAAGCACTTTAAATCCTCCATAGTTGGGTTTTGTCTGAATAATACATTTTTGAATGCTCACGGGAATTATTCATAAAACTCTCTTGGACAGTTGATTTTTCTCCTACTTCTCCTTTCTTATCTCCACCCCACCCCTCATTTCTCCCACTTAGTTTGTAGAACATAGATTGTTTTTACATGTTGTGTTAAAGTCATCTCTTAAGGTTTGCACATGGCTCTCAGATTAATAGTGCAAATAAAATGTCTTGGATGCAGCACATGTATATGCATATAACATGCAGTCTCTCCCATTTTCTTCCCAATATCTCTTAACTTTTGACTTTCTTCTTTGTGTCATGTGACCCCCCCCCCCCCCAGGGGCTAACCTAGGTCCTCGCTTTCTGCTAGGAAGCTAGATGGGTCAGTGGATAGGGCACTGGGCCTGGAATCAGGAAAACCTGAGTTCAGATCTGACCTCAGATACTTTCTAATTGTGTGACCCTGGGCAAGTCACTTAACACTGTTTGCCTCAGTTTCCTCATCTGTAAAATGAGCTGGAGAAGGAAATGGCAAATCAAGTATATTCCAGTATCTTTGCCAAGAAAACTCAAAACAGGGTCTTGGAGAGTTGGATACGACTGAAACAACTGAACAACAACCACAGAAGCTGTCTGCTAATCTTACTTTTGATACTCCACTGGATGAAATTTTCACTCTTTCTTTTTCCCATTTTATCCATTATATCCTTTTTATATGCTTTTTTCTCCTTTGATATGCTTTTTTCTCCTTTCTCTAACCTTCATCTTCTTTCATTTCATTGCTAAAATAGCCAATTTTTGTGTTTATTTTTTCTTGACTAGTTGATTTTCTGGGTCTCTCATTCTTCAAGATTCTGGTTGCTGTATATGTTGTATTTGATTTTTCTTGGATCTTGCCAAAATCTTTATTGTTCATTCTAATGAAGTCTAGGGTTTCTGAAAGGTGAGATTTTCCTGACTGAACAACTTCATTCGATAGAAGAATTTATATCTTATAATTCAACTCCCTTAACATTCCAAGATATTATTAACTAGCTTCAGTTTCATTGATGTTGCTAACACGCTGAATCTGTAAGACCTGGTTAGAATATAAGGACTGGAGGTATTGTTTTTTAGAGCTTCTCTTTCCTGGAAACTAGAAGATCCTAGGTATCTTCTACTTAAAATTCATCCTGATAACATAACTCTTGCCCTGAGAAAGAAAGCAACTTGCCTAAAGTCACACATCCTGTAGAATTGGGATATGAATCTAGGTCCTATCACTGCAAAACCAGTGCTCTCTCCATTGCACCACACTGTCCCTTCTATATTTATCAATGGTACACTAAGGATTATCAGTTTGGATTCATATGGTTGCAAAGAAGATGTAGCTTTTCCAGGAAAACGAGCCTTAATTTCCTTTCTCTCATGGTTTGATTACTATGATCAGCTAATTAAAGAAGCACAAAAGGTTTGAAATATCTTTGACTCATGGATCATCTAAAAAGTATAAAATTATTTCTGCTATATGAGATTTGAACTTCTTGCATGTAATCCAAGATAGATTTTAAACCTATCAATAGGGTTTACATAGTCTAGTTTAAAAAACAAATAATTTTTCCTAGAAAGATATAAACAAACTAAGGTTCAAGTTTTGGATTTTTTATTACCTTAAACAAATTGCTGTTACCTCATTTTCTAGTGTGTAGCATGGGCATAATATTTACCTCCATAAATTTGAGAAGTATTACAAAGTATTATAAAAATAATGCATTTCTTTGAGAAACTTAGAAAACTTACTGTAATCACAAACAAAACCAATGCAACCAAGATTAGACAGAAAATAGAAAGCTGGGAAACAGTCTTTATAACCAATGTCTGATAAAGGTCTAATTTCTCAAATATAAAGAGAATTGAGTCACCTAGGAAAAAATCCCCAGGGCCAGATGGATTCACTAGTGAATTCTATCAAACATTTAAAGATCAATTGATTCCAATACTCTATAAACTATTCGGGAAAATTTGTGAGGAAGGAGTCCTTCCTAATTCTTTCTATGAC
>CM053598.1:76677181-76709746 GCA_028646575.1 Pseudocheirus occidentalis | reverse complement strand
CTCAGGCAGTAGTCATGCTGTATCTGGATATGAACTTCATAGGACCAATAGTATGTTTAAACTGAGCAAAGAGAGTTTTCTTGAGGGACAGGGGAAAGCATTTGTACTTCTGTTGTTATATCTTTGAGGAAAAAGCCCCTTGGTAAAAGTTAATTGATTAAAGTAGGGTGCTAGTTGTTCATACCTAACAATGGGAACATAGTCATTGGGAGCTTGAACCAACAGGAGTGGAGAAGAAACACTTCCATTTCCTTTGGGTATCCTATGATCCTGAGGGACCCAATGTAGCAGGTCTGGCTCTGGGGTAAAGGCCAGAGCATACATATTTCACTTAGAATGTCTAATATTTCTATACATAATATATATATATGTAGGTACAGATATATTCATTTATATCTTATATTCATATATACATGTCATACTCACATGTGTATATGTCTAATACATATTTATTTCTCCCAAACATATTTTTTTTCTGTCTGAACTTTGAGAAGAAGAGTAGAAAGTCACTGGTTTTGAATTTAGAGGAGCTGGGTTTGAATCCTAACCCTAACAGTGTGACCTTGGGGATCACATAGTCTTTCTGAATCTTAGCAACCTCATTTGTGAAAGGAAGAGAGGGTCTCTTTCAGTTCTAAATCTATGATCCCATAAAGAATGTAAATCAAACTGTAATTACTTCTGCCCCTAAAAAGAGGTGAAGTTATGGGAGAAATATGCATCACAATTTTTCTTTTTTTTAATCAAGTTTTCTTAATATGTTATTTTATATCACTCTAATTTCCTCTAGTAACCTCCCTCTTTTCCTCCAAGATAATTATTCCATATAATAAACAATATTTTTAAAGACAAAAAAGAAAAGAAAAAGAACAGGAAAAAATCCTGGCATAACCTGTCAAGATATCAACAAAGTCTGAAAATACATGCATTGTACTACATTTGTGAACTTCCTGGCTCTGTAACAGGTGGAGGGTGAGAGTGTTTTCTCATATCTCTTTTTTAGAGCCATGTTTGTTGTAATGATAATGGTAATTTGAAGAATTTGCCTACCCCTTAATAAGCCTAAGGGAATTTAAATACCTTCCCTTCTTTGAAAATATACACTGTCCTCTAATAGGCTGAATGTAATCACATGGAACCTGTTGTGGGAGGAATTTGCAGAAAGGTAGAGCAGAACACACAGGAAGCTGGGAGTCAGAGCTAGCTAGACTGGGAGGAGGAGAGGACGCTTCTGAGGGGGACAGATAGGCTTCTGAGTAAATATTGATCTTATGTTGGTTTGTAGGAAGGCTAAAGGATGCCTATGTTGTTGTGGCTTATTAATTTCTCTGCTATTATGAAAGAATCAGCTTTCTTGTGTCTGAATAAATGTTTTGCTTTTGTCTTCTATATGGAGAGTCTTATATTTTGCAATTGAGCACTATGCAGGCATATTTACTGTGGCTGTTGGCACTGTGAATATTGCATTGATTGCTACACTTGATCTTTATAATTTTGCAGCATTAAGTTCTGATTTTTGTGTGTGTGATTGATCTTTTGTATATATTGTTGTAGTCATTGTATATATTGTTTTCTTGGCTCTTCTTACTTCATTTTGCATCAGTTCTTGTAGATCTTTCCATGCTTCTCTGTATTCCTCACATTCATTATTCCTTAAAGCATAGTAATATTGTGTTATATCCATATATTGCAATTTGTTTAGCCATTATCCTATGATAGGCATATACTTTGTCTCCAATTCTTTGCCATCACAAAGTGTTGCAATAAATGTGTATCTTCACCTATATAAGTGCTGCAATCAATCAGTGTTTTGGTGTATATATAATCTATATAGGGAATTTTTTTTAACAATGGCTTCCTTGGGGAATATGCCTAGTAATGGAATGTATGGGACATTTTGGTCATTTTATTTATAGAATTCCAAATTGCTTTTCAAAATGGTTATAATAGCTCAGAGTTATAACAATGATGCCCTGGTAGTATACCTACCTATCTTCCCTTAACCTTTCCAACATTGAATATTTCCATCTTTCAACTGTGCAGGGTGTGAGGGTTGTTTCTGTTCCAATTTCTCTTTTTATTAGTGATTATTAATGATTTGAGTTGGTGATTCAAATTAATGCTCAATTCAAATGAAGACTTTACAATTACTCTTTTGAATAATATCCTTTGACCACTTTCCTATTGTGGAATATCATATATATGTGTGCATATTTATGTATACACACATATGTATCCATATATGTTCATTGTTTATTTATCTTTGATACTAAACCATAATCAGAGAAATTTGATATGATTTTTTTTTCTGATTTGACTTAGTCTTTCCTTATCCTAGGAGGTATTAATTTTGTTTGTACAGAGACTTCTCAGTCTCTGCAATCAGAGTTATCTATTCTATCTTTTATAATGATTTCTCTCCTTTGTTTTGATAATAAACCATTGGTTATATAACTGTGAAAGCTATATGATTCATCTTTTAACATTATTTTATAGTATTACTTTTAACATTAAGGTTACATATCTAATTTAGGGAGCAACATGGAGGGCTAAGCCTAATTTCTGCCAGGCTGCTTTCCATTTTTCTTTGTTTTTATCCAAAAGGGAGTTTTCTAGTTCATCAAACATTGAGTTACTGACTTCCATTGTTACTGAATCTCCTTTATCTACATTCTTCCACTGAGTTATCTCTCTATTTTTAAAGTCAATTCCAAATGGTTCTGGTTGTTGCTTTACAATATAGTGCAAGGTGTACAAGTGCTATTCTCTCCTTGCCCCATCTTTTCATTATTTTCCTTGATATTTTAAAGATTTCATTTTTTCCATATGGATGTTACTTTTTTTTTTATCAGATTCTATAAAGAATCCCTTTGATTACTTGATTGATACAGCATTAAAACTATTAATTAATTTTGGCAGTATTGTAGTTTTTATGATACATATCACAGCCACGCTTACTGAATATTTCTCCAATCAATACACATATTTTGTGGACTTTGGTAGATTTATCCATAAATCCTTTATGCTTTTTTGTAGTTATTTGTAATTAAATGATCCTTTCTATTTTTCCTTTTGGAAAGGAAACATAGAAACACTACTGGTTTTAGAGGGTTTATTTTAGTGGCCTGAAACTTTGTTGAAGTTCTTAAGCATTTAAATTGCTAATTCCCTAGGATTTTCTAACTGAATCAGAATATCACCAGCAAATAAGGATGGCTTTTATCTTATCTTTGTGCATCTTATGTCTTTCATTTCTTTCTTTTGCCTTGATCCTATTGTTATCATTTCCAGAGTGGGAGGAGCAGTCATTCTTAGTTTTTTCTTATATTTATTGGGAAATCTTCTAGTGTTTCCTTTTGCATATGAAACTTACTTTTTGTTTTAGACAAATAAGTTTTGTAATATTAAAAAAGGCCACTCTATGCCTGTATACTTGGCATGATTTTTAGCATAAATAATTGTTGTATTTTGTCAAAGGCTTTTTTCTACATCTATTGAGATAATCATGAGGTTTTAGGTATTTTTGTTTTAAGTATAATTAATTATGCTGAATATTTACTGAATAAATTCTTGTTTTGTACTGAATAAATTCTTGTATCTCATATAAATTCCTCAGTATTTTGATTAGTGAATTCTTCAATAAATTGCTCTAGTCTATTTGCCAGTATTTAATTTAAAATTGTTAGTCAATATTCTTTAATGATATTGGTCTATAGCTCTCCTTCTGTTCTTTATCCTTTCCTGATTTTGCTACTGGGAATATATTTGTCTCACAAAAGGAATCTGAGAGAGTGCTTTCTTTCTCATTTTTTGAGAATAATTTGTGTAGCATTGGTACTAATTGATCTTTTTTTTTTGCTTTTTGGAGGGCAGTTGGGGTTAAGTGACTTGCCCGAGGTCACACGACTAGTTTTTTTGTGTTAAGTGTCTGAGGTCAGATTTGAACTCAGGTACTCCTGACTCCAGGGCCAGTGCTCTATTCACTGGGCCACCTAGCCGCCCCAGTACTAATTGATCTTTAAAAGTTTGATGGAACTTCAGGGAGCCAAGTGGTAAATGGATAGAGCATTGGGTCCAGAAGACCTGAGTTAAAATTCTTCTTCCCACACTTACTAACAGGTAGGTGATCTAACCCCTGTCTACCTCAGTTTCCTAAACTGTAAAATGGTGATAATAATAGCATCAAGTGAGATAATATTTGCATTAATAATTTACATGAGAATTTTTCAGTCAAAATGTATTTTGAAAAAAATATTCTCAATAGAGAAGAGAAGGAACAAGCATTTATTAAGCACCTGCTGTATGCCAGACACTATGGCAAGCAATTTGCAAATATTATCTCATTTGATCCTTACAGCAACTCTGGGGGGTAGGTGTTGTTGTTGTTATTTATTATTATTATTATTATTATTATTATTATTATCTTAGAGTGGAAACTGAAGCAGATGGAGGTTAAATAACTTACCCAGGATCATATAGCTAGAAAGTTGTCTGAGGCTGGATTTAACTCAGCTCTTCTAGATTTTAGGCCCAGTTCTCTATTCATTGTGTCACCTAGCTGCCTCTTAATAAATGTAATGAGGAGAGATCCATATTTTGGCATTGGCTTAGGACAAATTTTCAGACACGTAAACACATTCTCCTTTTAATGAGCTGTGACTGGATCAGAAATTATGTCTCATACATTTCTCTGCTCCCTCTGCTGTCCTCCTTATTCTGTAATGATGAAATGGCAATGATATTCAGCCATTGGTTTTTTTCTTGCTTTTAATACTGAGCTATAAAACGGCAATTTGAAATATTCAGGTCAAAATATAAACTCACACAATATCAGTTCTTTTTAGGCAAAATCTGTTCTACAAAATAATTGCTTGACATAATAGCCATGTTTGACTTTCCTCCAAGACGGCAAGGGCTCAGTGTTCATTGCTACATTTGATCTGGGTCTTCTTCACCTTCAGTAGTATTGGACAAAATCACTGAAAGAAGACGCAAGAGTCTCATGGATGCAGAGTTGCCACACTCATTTTATTCAGTGCCAGAATGACTGCTTGAACCTCCATCCAGAAACAAGGATGGTCAAGGACTTTGCCGAAACATTCCGCCTTGCTAAGAAGAGAAGAAATCTTAACTGTAAGCTTTTTTATGCATCAGACATTTACTAAGCATGTGTTACACGTAAAGGACTGGGCATATTACAAAATATAAAAGAAAACTCCTGCCCAAAAGGAAACTACAATCTAATGGAATAAAAGAAGTATAAGGCAACACAAAAATCCAAAATAAACAGGGCAAACATTTTATATTCCCCTTTAAACCTATTATAGCCCTGTTTTCAACATTTAGCATTTGGGGGAGAGGTATTTCTTTGCTGAAATGTTAGCAGTAAATCACAACAGCCTTACCACTATCTTTCCTGGATAAGTAATTTCCAAAAGTGGGAGAGAAAACGTAGAGCAGAGTGGGCGGAGTCAGTGACATTGTGTACCTTGATGTAAAGAAGGCATTTCTAACACTCAGAGGTGCACAAGGCTACTTACAAAAATGAGGAGCTTTTCCACATTAGAAGTGTCCAAACAGAGACTGGAGGAGCAAACCTTCCTCAGAGGTGATGTAGAAGAGAGGTGTCAGTCACACTACCCTTAACCTTCATACAGCCACAATAGTCCTGAGTGGACCCCAAACCAGATTAAAATGTTATTTAAGAAAATAAATTAAAATAGAATATAGGTAATGTTAATAAGTAGTTTTCTAATTCCATGTGCCATCCACAGGGATTCTTATCTATAGTCCAGTGGCCCACATTTCTATTTGAGTTTGACAGCATTGATGTAGAGGCGATTCCTACCTTGGGGGAGGGAGGGTGGATGAGAGGACTACTAAGGTCTTTGCCAACTCTGTTATTAATACTTTTAGGTTTGACATTGGAAAAGAAAGGAAGCTATCCAATAATGTTGTTATTGTGAAGATGAAAATAGTTCTGTTTTTAACAATCAATTAATCTGTTTATTATTCATTATTTCTTTGAGTTAATGTCATAGGACAATAGAACTAGAAATTGAAAGAATCTCAAGGGCAACTTAGTCCAACTCCTTTTTGTATATAACACAATTAAGGTACCATAAGGTAAGTTACTAGCCCAAGGTAACAAAAATAGTAAATGTCAGAGGCGGAATTCAAATCCCTTCCCTGATTCCTGAGCTAGCACTCTTTCTACACTGACTTGGTCATGCTGTTTTCCATCAAGGAGGATAGTAGGTTAGTATTGTTAATTATTTGATTTGAGGGATAGATTATCATGGGAAGATATCACTTGATAAAAAGACAAGAGCCTATCAAACTCTCAGCAGTAAAGACATCTTTGCTGATACTCCAGAAGTGTGCCTAAGGATAGTAGGATGTGAAGCAAGGAATCCTACTAATGTAAATGTATAATTCATCTTTAAAAGTAAGGCTTCTATTGGCCAAAATGAAAAAAAAAAACCAGACTTTAGATAAGGCGAGGGAATGGAGGCACAAAAACACATTTTAGTCCTCATTATTCTTGACCAATATATATCCTTAGTTCCCTTGGTTCATGGAGAATTTATGAGTTTTCTATACTGTATTCAGACTGATGAGTAAATGTGATTTCTTCTTCCCTTATTAGGGAATTATATGCTGTTATTGGTCCATGAGTATTTATAAAACATGTTTTAAAATATTTCTACATCCTGTTGGTATCTAAACACAAGTAAAAATACTAGTACTTATAAGTGGGTAATTTTGTTATGAATTTAATTAACCAAAAGTATTTAATTCTTTGTGGGAATTGATTATTTCATTATTATCTTTCTATCCCCAGTGTCCAATTCAGTGCCTTAAGTATAAATTAAGTAGTTACTTAATAAAGGTTTGTTAAGTTAAATTCTTCTATGAAGTAAGTAGTGCAAATATCATTATTTTATAGATGATGGAACTGAGATTGAGAGAAAGCATAAGATCATAAATATAGAACTAGAAGGAATATTTGAAGTCATTTAGTCCAGTCCTCTCATTTTGTAGGTGAAGAAACCAAGAGAAGAGAGAAGAAACTGTAGAGAAGATAGTGACTTGCCCAAGGACATAGGAGATGACTGAGTCAGGATTTGAACCCAGGTCCTTTGGACTCAGATATGGATCCAGAAATTTCTCTCCCCCTTTACCTCTACCTCTTAGACTTTATTATTTCCCTCAAAGCAAAGCTTAGATTCCATTTTCTATTCTCCCAAACTGGTGCTGTCCACCTCTTAAAATTACTGCCGTACTTTAAATTCATGCATCTGTGGGTACAAATTGTATCTTCCCAGTAGAAGATACGTAAGGGATTGTCCACAGGGACAGGAATTAATTTATTTTTGACCTTTGTATCATCAGTACCTAGCTTCCTTATACACAGCAAGTAATGTATTCAATGAATTGAATTGAGTTGTATGTTGGGTCTGAGAAATTGTCATTAGTGTCTGAAGGAAGATTTTTGGGTTCATTGTCAAATGAACTAGAGGAAGGGAGCATAGGTCTAAGGCAAAAATTTCTTCACAACAACACTTATGTTGTCAGACTCATTTGATAGGCTGGTTAGTTTTGTTAAACAGTTATTTTTCTTCCTTTTCTTAATCTTAGTTACAAGGGATGGCTTACTAGGGAGTGGAAAAGAGATATATTAAAAATGAAAGTGGTAGAAAGACAAATTTTTTTTCAAGAAAAAATTTAAGCATCTTCTCAGGTCCTAGTCCCTGTATAAATAATAATCAATCTCAGGGCCATAATTTGTGTTTTGAGGCTCCTTTGCCTCGATAATGAGAGCATGAAAGTGTAGCACATTTTAAACCCTGAAGAGAGGCAATATTTATGTTGGATGCTTTTTATTTTCTTTTTTAGTATTAAGCAGCTTTAGAAAAATCATGTTCTCATTCTGGGAACTTTAATGCAAAGACATCTTTTCTTCTGCCACATCATTCTTGTTTTGATGTATTTACTACCTCTTTCATGTGAGTACTCCCTTCTTTAGTACAGATTGCAAACCATTCGTGCCAAGACGTTCAAATGTTGTTCCTGTTTTTTCATAAATTTCATGCTGTTGTTTGGTTGTTTCAGTCATGTCCAGCTCTTTGTGACCCCATTTGGGGTTTTCTTGGCAGAGATACTGGAGTGGCCTGCCTTTTCCTTCTCCAGCTCATTTTACAGATGAAGGAATTGAGGCAAACATAGTTAAGTGACTTGCCCAGGGTCACAAGGCTAGTAAGAGTCTGAGGCCAGATTTGAACCCAGAGAGATGAGTCTTCTTGACCTCAAGCCCTGCACATTATCCACTGTATCACTTATCTGCCCTTCAAATAGAAAAGTAGGGCCACTAGTATCTACACATAAGGATCCCTGCATTTGCATATTGACTGAGTTTTAAAATGAAATGTTATCTATTTTTCATTGTATTTTCATTTATTCTGTTAAATATTTCCCAATGACATTTTAATCTGGTTTGGGAGCATTCAGGAGAGTTGTAGCTAGTCTGATGACCATGTGTTTGACACCTCTGGTATAGAGTCTAAGGACAGGACAGTCCTTAGGAGCCTGGAATCCGGAAGACCTAGATTCATATACCACTTCTGATACATAATAGTCATGTGACCATGGGCAGATCAGCCTGATTGTGATGTGTTTCAAGGAACTCTCAGAAGAATTTACCTACTAACTTATAGATAACTTGGGATCTGCCTTGGCAGTGGGAGTGCCCACACTCAGAATTCCCTACGGCACTTTAAGAACAACTGACATAAAGTTTTAAGTTCCAAATCCTATCCCTCCCTCCTTTCTTCCCTCCACTCCCTCCTTTCTGGGATGGCAAGTAATCAGATGTAGGTTATACATGTGTAAACATTTCCACATTAGCCATTTTGTGTAAGAAGACTTGAATAAAAGAAAAAACAAAAGAAAGTGAAAATAGCACGCTTCAGTCTGTATTCAATCAATATCAGTTCTTTCTCTGGAAATGGATAGCAGGCTTCATCATTAGTCTTTTGGAATTGTCTTAGATCATTATATTGCTGAGAATAGCTAAGTTATTCAGAGTTCTTCATTGAACAATATTGCTGTTACTGCATACAACTTTCTCCTGCTCTGTTGACTTCACTGTGTATCAGTCCATGATAAGTCTTTCCAGATTTTTCTGAAATCATCCTACTTGTCATTTCTTATAGCACAATAATGTTCTATTACAATAATATACCACAACTTGTTAAGATATTCCTCAACTGATGGGCATCCCTTTGATTTCTAATTCTTAGGCACCACAAAAAAGCTGCTGTGAATATTTTTGTATCAATAGATCCTTTTCTCTCTTTTTTTGTATGTCTTTGGGTTATAGACCTAGCAGCGGTATTGCGGATCAAAGGGTATACACAGTTTTATAGCCCTTTTGACTTAGTTCCAAATTGTTCTCCAGAATAGTAGAACCAATCCACAACTCCACCAATAATGCATTAGTGTCCCAGTTTTTCCCACATCCCCTCCCTTGAGCACTTTCTTATAGAGGGCATTATAAATAATAGTAACCACTGTAATCAGTGCTGAACATAGGATGGAACATAGGAAGATGGAAATAAAAATATTTATCAGAGCCTTCTATTGTCAGAACTGGTAAGAGTCTTAGAGATCACTGATTTCAAATGTTTGAATTTACAGATGAAGACCCTAAGGCTCAGAGGCTAACGATTGAGCCGTAGTCACACAGCAAATCTATGACATCTGAAACGAGAAGCTGGAGCTCCTGATTCCTTGTTCAATGCCATTTTTTTACCCCCATATGCTGACCATCCCATTTCTGTTATAGAAAATATATTCCCAAATCAATATCTTGATGAAAAGATGACTTTACATGGAGAAAGGAAACTGTGAAGACAATTTTTTGATACTTTTTCTCCCCACTGAGAGCATCTGGACAATAAATACATTTACTGACTGTGAAGTTATTAAAGCAGAGATTTTCCTATTTGAGGCCTAGTGGGACAGGTTCTGTGTTTGGCGACTGTAATCACAGATGGATTGAGACTATTCATTCACATTCAGCTGCTTAGGAACCAGCACAATTAGAAGTTGACAGCAAACACGCTTCACAAAAATTATCACATTTAGTGTGATTCCCATAATAAAAACACGAGCAAGCACAGGAGGTTTCTCAATTTACACAAAGAGCCCAGGGGTCTTTCAACAGTCAGTGTGGATCCAATGTTTCTGAGTAAACTTTGTTAGGAAAACAGATTGAAAACTCCAGAGGTTTAGCTAAATCTTAAACAAAAAAATTCCAACATCCCATAAACCACCTTATTCCTTCCATCCTTCCAATCACCCCAATTCATAATCTCAACATCATCCTCAACTCTTCCCTCTTCTTAACCTTCCAATCATTTATATACAGTCACAAAGTTTGGTCATTTCTACCTATGTAACGTATCTCATCTAAGCCTGTCCCCTTTTCTTCACTCACATGGCTCTTTTCATCTTGCCACTGCCATAGCCTCCTAATTACTGGCCTCTAACCACTATCCTCTCCAATCCATCTTCCATAGAGCTACAAATACAAACACAAGTCTGGGTCATTCATCTGCCCAAGAATCTGCAGAGGCTCCCTCCCTATTGCTTTTAGGATCTCGGTTGGACATTTAAAGCCCAATACAGCATGACTCTACTCTACCTTTTGAGCTTATTTAAAATGACTACCTTGAGTGCAATCTATATTCCAGTCAATCTGGCCCATTTTGTTATTTCCTGGAATATTATGTATACATGAATCCATGTATTATGTCTCTGGGCCTCTTCACAGGCTGTGCTCTATCTGAAAGATCTCCCCCCTCAACACCTCCAACTCATAGAATTCTGCAATGTCTTCTAAGGTATAGTTTATGTACCAACTCCTCCCAGAAGCCCTTCCTGATCTTCCTCATTGTTATGCTCTCTACCATATCCAATTATTATGTACATACTCATCTGTTTACCTGATGTATCTCTCCAGGACAATGTAAGGTCTGGAAAAGCAGGAATTACTTTTCATTTTTGACTATTTCCCCGGAAGCTAGAAGAATGTAGGTACTTTATAGGACCTGGAAAAGATCTTAGGGGTCTTTTGGTACCCCTCACCCTCATTTACAGACTAGAAAACTGAAGGCCAAGTAAATTAAATGACTTACTTAACAGTCGCAGGGATAGTAAATTGTGAAATTGGGATTTGAATTCAGGTCTTCTGATGATAAATCCAACATTCTTTCTATTGTACCACAAATGCTCAGTAGGTGAGATTCAATTGGATCGCTTATTCTCCTCCTTCAAAAAGATTCCTTTTTTAAAAATATGGTTGAGGAGGGTTGTTGGCCTGTTATGGGGCCGGCACTATGGAGGATATGAAAACTATCAGGCATATATAAGTATATTATATATAACTATATTATATATGTATATATATACACACACACACACACACACACACACACATATATACACACACACACACACACACATATACACACACACATATATATATATATATATATAAAACAAATAGATCATAATATAAGATAATGTATGGCAAAGCACCAAAAATTCTGGTTCAGACTTTAAGTACAACGGTATGAGGGAGGAGAGAGAAATGTGCACTAGGGAGTCAGGGAAGCCTTCATAGAAGATTTGACCCTGAAGAATAAGTGGGCGGTTAAAAAACAAAGGGAAGAGGCGTTCTAGGTCAGGGGAATATGGGCGTGAATGTTTTTTTTTCTGCAGCAAGAGCTAAAAGGGAATCCTAGGGGTTAATAGTGAGCTTCTCATTATCAAGATGGCAGCTCTTTATTTAGTTTTTTAGTAGCTCAGTTGCTGATGTGAAGGGAACTGCCATCTAGGGTGTAGACCCGTGACGGGAACTGTCATCTGGGGTGTAGACCCGTGACGGGAACTGTCATTTGGGGTGTAGACCCGTGATGGGAACTGTCATCTGGGGTAGACCCGTGATGGGAACTGCCATCTGGGGTGTAGACCCGTGATGGGAACCGTCATTTGGGGTGTAGACCCGTTATGGGAACCGCCATTTGGGGTGTAGACCCGTGATGGGAACTGCCATTTGGGGTGTAGACCCGTGATGGGAACTGTCATTTGGGGTAGAAAGCCGCGGACACTCCTGATGAATAGATTAAAACAGTAGCCATACCCCCGGCGCAGGGCAGTGGTCTTATAAATAACTTATGGAAAATTTCTTTCCCTGTTGATTATTGTTCCTGAGACAACAGCCTTCACCCCTAGCTTTCTCTTTGGGTTGGTTTTGGATCCCTCCAGCCTCCTTCAGCAGCACTACCCTAATTGTGTAGTGGGCTGGGCTGCCTGGGCTGTAGCTGTGTGCTCCAGCATCCTCCCTCTGCCTGGCTCCTCTCTATCTGGTGGGAGTCTCTGTGTCTTCTCTGAGGCTAGAGAAATTGGGTGTTTGGGACATGATCGATGTCTTCTCAGTGAACTGGGTTCCCTTCAAGGATTCCCTTTGGATTTCTGTACCAGGAGAATGGGTGAGCCCATTGAGGAGCCTTGTAGCACAAGTAACGAGCATGTAAAGAACTTGGTCGTGTCATTTGACACCTAGAGAATAGTCATTTCTGATCACACCTGAGCTCTGTGTTTAGGAAGTTTAGGAAGCGTGTCATCAGCACTTCCTATCCCACCATGACACTTTATGCGGCTCCTTGTGCACATAAGATAAACTCACTGTGAGTAGAGATTTTTTTCATTCTTTGTACTTATATCCTCAGCCCCTAGCACAGTGCCTCGTACATAGCAGATGCTTAATTAATGTTTGTTGATCTAGATAGGTTAGTGATTTTCCTTTGGCTCCCAACCAGGTGGATGAACATAACTGAGGATGGGACTTGAGCACGCCCTCTCTTCACTGCCTCTTCTACCTTATGCTCGATCTTGGTGCTTCCTTACCTTTGTCATATAACTTTGCTTCTTGAATAAGAAAAAGTGGAAAATGTAGCCTCAAAAAGTGGACAATTAGACAATAGTTTCCTCATACTTATTTACCATCCACTGCATCACTTACTATTTTGCTTACAGTGAATTATTATGTGTGAATTACCTATGGGCTGGATGTGAAAATCCAGACCTATCACAAACATACTTTCTCTCTCCCATTTGACTTCTCTACTGACTCCCATCATCTCTTACACTATATTGCTCTTCCATATTTCTCATTTTCCCTGTTTGTCAAAAGCAGATTCTTCAAAATTATCCTCCAGGGACTGTCTTTTTCATTTTGAACTTGACACAAACTGGCTATTTCTGATGGTTGAACTTTTTAGCATGCCTGATAAAAATATTTTAATATCCTGTTACCTAAACTATAAGAGAGAGAAAATTTTGCATCAGACACCTACAGAGATGAGGGAATAGATTCTCTAGTGATTGATTTAGAATAACAGTAAAAGCAACATGGCTAATGAGCTAAACATATTTGGTAGGGGCATAGGTCAATTGGGAAAGCAAACGCTAACCTATCAAAAACCATGTGGAAAATATACGGCCTGTCAAATGAGCATAGCAGCTTTATCCTGAGTTCATGTCCATACAATAAGAATGGAAGAGAAAAAGTAAATGTCCAGATTGCTTTTTGATTTATCCCAGGGGAAGAAGCAGGTGGATAGAGGGGAAAGGTGGACAAAATGACTAGAAGGGAAGATTTGATGTGTAATATATTGAATAGAAAGAAACTTGGAATCATCATGACTGAAAGGATGTTGAATGGGATTCTTAATTGTCTAAGTATCACTATCAAAACAATAATCACCAATATCTGTGCCTGTGGCCAGGTTATGCACATTTTCCATTCCTTGGTGCATGAGATGTTCCCAAATCTCAAGCTAAAAAGAGACAAAAGAGCTTTGACTTCTTTCCCCAAGTCTATAGTCTTCATTTACAAAGGAACAGAAGTGGGGCACTTTTTGGAAGTGAAATAAATGAACTCAATGCAACAAACATTTATTAAGGGCCTACTATATGCAAGACAATATAGATACAAAGACAAAAAGAAAATATTTCCTAGTTTCGAGGTACTAATATTTTATGGGGTGGTATGGGAGAAGCAATATGTACACAAATGAATAAATAATATGTAATTTAAGGCAAGAGAGAACTAAAAAGCAGAGAACTGGGTAAAATTTGACTAGGATGGTGACTCCTGACTTGGCCGTGAAGAAAGAATAACATTTTGAGAGAGAGAGAAATTCATCAGAAGACATTTCAGGCATGGGGGATGATGACTTATGCAATGTGTGAAGGTAGGAAATATGGAGTGTAGAGGAGCAGCTAGTGTTCAGGTTAGCTGGAATATAGAGTGCTTCTAGGAGAATAATGTAAAGTAAGTTTAGAAAGGAACGCTGAAGCTCTGCTGTGTGGGGGCTGCTTGGGTATTTTTATTTTGTTCTAGAGTCAGGAAAGGACTTCGGGAGATTCTTGAGGCAGAGAAGGACATGATCTGATTTGTGTCATAGGAGGATTTTTTTTGGCAGCTACGTGGAAGGCAGATTTCAGAGGATAACAAAGAGATATTCTTTAGGAGGTTATCACAACAGCCTCCTAAGAAGTAGATCATAAACTAAGGTGTCGGCTGTGTGGGTTGAGAGAGTCATTTTGAGAAAAGATAGAAGTAGAACCAGTAGGTCTTGGCAACTAATTGCATACTGGAGGTAAGGGAGAGGGAAGTGAAAGATGATTCTAGTTTTATGAACCTGTGTGACTGGGAGAGTGTTAATATCTTCAAATGCAGTAGGGAAATGTGAAGAAGAGACAGGCTTAGGGAGAAAGACGATGATGTGCTTCTTGGAAATGTTGAGTTTGAGATGCTTGACAGGGCATCTAAGTGGTGATACCTGGCAGGCAGCTGACATCAAAAAACTATATTTTAGGAGAAATAAAAGAGCATGCTATTGGATTCAAGGCCCTAAAAGATAGTATGGACAGAACATTTAAATAAACATACAAGAATTTGCAAAAATTTTGAATAAAAGAACTGAGTACTGACTTTTTTGTTGCTATTCATTTTTATAATCAAGTCATATTTTTATGACATTTTATGGTTATAAAATCATTTACACACTTGAACCTCATGACAATCCTGTGAAATGGCACTGAATTATTAACCCCATTTTACTGATGAGGAAACTTGGGTTCAGAGACATTAAATAATTTGCCTGGTGTCAGAATAACTACAAAATGCCAGCACCAAGACTTGTACACAGGCCTTCTAGCTTCAAGTCCAATGCCTTTTCTGCTAGAATATATTGAATTTAATCACAGTTCTGAGGGCCACTACTGACAGTATAAAACTATACTATACATACTATGAGACTAAGCCAGTAAGGCAGCTTCCAAGATTACCAGGCAATGGCAACAACAGCTTTGATGGAGCTGCCAGAGGTAGCAACAGCAGTTTCAAGCAGCAAGAATAACTGTCTTCTGCATTTGAGTCTTAGATTCACCTCTGTTGACCTAACTGTTCATTAATTCATTTATTCATTCAATCAATCATTCAAAAATGTTTATTGAGAACCTACTGTTTTAAGCATTTGCTTTGATCTTGTATTATGTTGCTTGTTAAGAAGCAGTATCAAAGACTAATTATCCAGGAAATGTATAACTGGATGTATGTATGATGTGTAGCTGAAGCAAGACTGAACAACTCACCTGCCTGAATATTGTTCATAGTACACAAGGAATGTCAAAATACCTAGAGCAGAGTCTCCAGCATGTTAGCTGGATCTATGATGGAAATTTGGGAGGGGAGACCTGACATGGACAAGAAAGGCACTCAATAAGAAAGTATAGATAGGTTAGGATGTGGACAGTTGTGGTGAGGAAGGGAGAGGAGTGCCTGCTAGATAGAGTCATGTACCCATTGAAGTACTTCAGTGACTACTCATGCTATTTGCTGGGTCTGGTATTTCCATAATAGGATCATAGAGTTGAATTTGGAAAATGTGTAGATTTTCTCTAAAAACATCCTCTGAGAAAACAAGCCTGGAGAACACAAGTGACTTGCCCAGATTAATAAGTATAGCAAAGTGAGGTTCTCTGAATCCAAATGCAGGGCTTTTTCCACCACAACATATTGCTTTATTCTAATAGAAGCTAAATTTAAATAGCATCTTAATGTTTGCAAAGTGGTTTACATATATTGTCTTATCTGAACCCAATTGCCATGAAATGTCAACTGCCTCACATGATAATATTTCTCATTTATTTGGTGCTAGATTAAGATTAAGAGCTTTCCTGAAAATACCAATTAGGACAAATATTATTATCCCTATTTCACAGATGGTGAAATAAAGTTTCAGAGAGTTAATCAGTTAGCCAATTAGCATTCATTATATGCCTACTACATTCCAGGAACTGTGTTAAGCACTAGGGATACAAAGTCAAAAACCAAAACCATTCTTGATTCTCAAAGACCTCTAGTCTAATGGAGGAGATAATATACAAATAGATGTATAAACAAGATATATAGATAGGAAAAATTATGGGTAGTATCAGAGGAAAAGCATTAGGATTAAGAAATACTTGAAAGACTTCTTCTAGATGATAGAAGGTTAGCTGAGACTTGAAGGAAGTCAAGTTGGTGAATTGAGTCACCCCCAGCTACATATCTTGTAAGTGTCAGAGCTAGGACATAACTTAGGTCTTCTGGTTCCTAGACCACTGCTCTTTATGCTGTCCCACTGCCCCCTTTTAATTTCATAGGCATAGAATCCCCAGTAAAGAGATAACCAGAACAGGGGCAGCTGGGTGGCGCAGTGAATAGAGCACTGGCCCTGGAGTCAAGAGAACCCGAGTTCAAATTCAGCCTCAGACACTTAATACAAAAACCAGCCATGTGACCTTGGGCAAGTCACTTAACCCCAATTAACCCTTCCTTCTGCCCTTCAAAAAGCTAAAAAAAAAAATAGAGAGAGAGAGAGAGAGAGAGAGAGAGAGAGAGAGAGAGAGAGAACCAGAACTGCTTCTATGTTCTAGGAACAAACAAAGCTGAGGAATTTCCCTAAATTATGAGTTAGAAGTGGTTAAAAATTTTAATCCATTCAGTGTTTCTGAAATGTATGCTTAGTAGATTACTCTAGCTTAGTTTATTCTTTGGAGGATATCACACATTTAAAAATAAGTTTTGACTGGGTTGTGCTCTGACTGCTAATCACTTTCACAGTCATACACAAAGGGGATTTTAAAAGCCCATCCCAGAGTATCCTACATTTATGGTGTCCTGGAAAAGAAACAACGCTCTGTTCTGAAACAACTGAGACATTCCAGTGGCACAAGGAAGAGACAGGCAAGCTGGTTGTAATTTAATTATTAGATTGATTGCCCTCTGAAATATCACTCTTAATGTACAGGTGGGTTTTTTTTATATATTTCATTAAGTTATTTGAAACTAAATTTTCAGAGAAAAATTATGTGTTTCAATTGTGAGACATTTATAGAGCAGCGTAAGATAAAGTCTTAGACCTGGGCACTCTACATTTCCAGATTTGCCAACTCATTTTTGATGACAATGCCCTTAAATCCATAGCATGACCAGTGGTTCCTCCCTGCCCCCATTTTGAACAAGAACTGGGATCTCATTGTGATAACAGAGAGTAGTTATATGTTACTTGATCTGGGGTAATGCAGAATCATTATGAGTCCATTGTGCTTCATTACACTACTGTAATAGGCAGTGGGTCAATGTTTGAGCTACAGCTGCTCTGAAAATGGAGCTGACATGGATACAGTGATAGCAGTGATAGCACCTGAGCTCTCATGCAAATTGTGGAAATTAGCATCCCCTCAATAGGTTCTGAAATGAGATATGCCCCTCAGATTGGGACATCTGCTTAGGATCTAGCATTTTTTTTTTCTTGGACACAATGGGATAATCATGAAATAAATGAGCTATTCACCCGCTTATGCCTCATAAAAGGTCATGGAAATGCCAGAGGCTTCTAAATACCACAGAAATGTACAGAGAATAACATTCCATAACAGATCATCTAATTACCTCTAACGGAAGTTTCATTGACATGATGGTTACAGTGCTTTCTGTCTAGATCCAGTCTGTAGATGGTGTTCCCAATACATGTGAGGTAGTTTGGTGTTTTTGAAGGAGTATTAAGCATGAAGCCAGGACGCTCCACCCCTTACTAAATGGGTGGAGGGAAATTCTCAAAATTCACTAGGACCTAATTCTGGGTAGTCATTTGATTTCTATAGGTCTCAGTTTCCTCATATCCAAAATTGGGATGATAATTTGTAAACTGTAAATACTACATGAATTGGGATATTATTATTCTTGTTCTGATATGAATTAAATGTTATAGTTCCAACTCTGAAATTGTCATTTTGAAAGCAGCAACAAATGCTCCAAGAAGTATTTGAAAGGGGCACCATTATCTCATTTATGTCTAGATTTCAATGCTAGTATACTGTGAGAATGGCAAAATATACTTTCCAGAGAGAATATGATGCCAGTGTGAATGAAAGTCTCAGGTTCTTATCTATTCCAGTCCTGCTCACAATATATTTTTAAAATGTTTTAAAAATTTATTTTGTTAAATATTTCCTAACTACATTAATTTCTTAACATTCATTTTTAAAAAATTTTGAGTTCCAAATTCTCCTCTCTTCTACCTCTCCCCCACCCCTTGAAATGGCAAGAAATATGATATCGATTATACATGTGAAGTCATGAAAAACATATGTCCATATTAGCCATGTTGCAAAAGAAAACACACACATAAAAGAAGAAAAATGAAGAAAGTTAAAAAAGTATATTTCAATCCTCACTCAGCATTCATCAGATCTCTCTCTGGAGGTGGATAGCATCTTTCATTATGATCCTTTGGAATTGTCTTGGATCTTTGAACGTGTTTCTTGACTTCCCCTACCCAACATCACACTCCCCCCTTGATACTTATTGGAAAATAGTACTGGTTTTCTTCGAGGTTTTAATTCAAGGATTTTTGGTAAGAAATCAGAATGAGAAATAAACCACATTTAATTATCAATGGGCTACATGATGTATAACTTTAAGAAGTCCTTTTTTAGTGAACTAGTTGAGAAGGGCCATTTCTGGGGTAGAAATGGGTGAGTATAGCTGATATAAACATTGCCTTGCTTCTTGGTCACCTTACTACTCATGTTTTTCTTTCTTTTGACAAGACTCTTAAAATAATAAAAATATCTCCCCAAGATTCCATAGTGCAGGGAATGCAGGTGGTGAAATGACTTGCCTCTAAACTTTAGGACTAGTCAGAGATAGAGCTGAGACTAGACCATAGCTTGTCTATGCTTAGCCCAGGGCACTTTCCATTGTACTGTGAGGCTTTAAATGCCTGTGGAATGACAGACTTTGCATCCTGTTAAAGATATGTCAGGTATTAGGGAGGAGGCAGGGAAGAACCATAATTGTAAGAGGGGAGAGGGTAATTGGTGCTTTGCCCCAGGGTACTGAAATTTAGAGGTAGTGTTGACAGTACTTTTAGTCCTTCTGCAGGCAGTATAGATGCTTAGCACATAGCAAGAGTAATTAGATAAACAGGATTTTATCTGCTCTCTCCACCATCCCAGGTGAGCTTCTTCCTGGCTGGATTCCGTTTTCCTCCACTCCCATTAGCCTCACATTGTCCTAGGGTCTTAGATGTACTCTGCTTCCTTTCCCTGTCTTTCTTCTCTCCCTCTCCACTTTTCTTACCCTACTACTCCCTTTTGCACCACCACCCCTCTCTCACACACACAAACTGAATTGAGGGTGAGTTTTATGTCATTTATACTGGATGCAAAAATTTCTAGCTATGGCTCTAAGGATAGAGCTGTTTTGGGTCAGAGGTCCTCTAATGCTATTAACAATTTGTATGGAGATACCTGTTCTATTGCGGATCTTAAGCTCTCTGATCCTGTTGGTTTAAGCACTTTTTTGGTGTGTGTGTGTGTGTGTGTGTGTGTGTGTGTGTGTGTGTGTGTGTGTAATTATTCCTTGATGGATGCAGTCAAATAAGATACCTCAATAGAACCAGAGAACTTTAAATACAGAAAGGACTTTAGGAATAGTTTAGTTCAACTGCTTCTTTTTACTGTAGAGGAAACAGGTTGAAGGAGGCATTCTCCTGTGTTCACACAAAGAGGAAGGAAACAGTGCTAGATCTAGAACTCAGGTTTTCCTTCTTGATTGCTACTCTTGTGCTGAGTGCATTATGCTAAGCATCAGCCAAATGAATCTATATTGAAACTAAAAATTAGAAAGATTGATCTAAAGCTTCAGAGCATGATTGGTCATTTCTTTTTGCCTAGTATGTCAGCATGACATTCCTCTGATTTCTAACTTATAGAAGACTTCATATAATCTAAAGACAGGATTAGATGCCCTCTGAGGTTCATTGATCAGTCATCCTTCTTGAAGTGATAATGGCGCAACCCAGGCATCCCAGTAAGGTATGTCTCATTGGGAGACATGATCAGTGCAGGAGAAAAAAGTCTTAATCAATGGGTCAAAGGGAGGCTTTTATGTCATGAGTAGGAAATTTATATAGTAAATGAAAAGGAAGAATAACAGAATGGACAGTGCTAGTTTTAGAGTCATTTAAAATCTATGTACTTTAGGTAACTCCCTAAGCCTCAATTACTAAGTTGTAGAGATGTATTGTGAGTATTTCTGTAAGAGATTTCACACCAAGCCACAGGAGTGAAATGCCTGGGCAGATCTACCATATCCCTATTAACTTTCACTTTCAGAAAGCCTTTGGGATGGACTGAGTATAGACAGGGATCAACCCACCCAACTCTACTCAGTTCATTTTCCTATTCAGGACCTTGAGAGAGGCATGGGATCAATGCCATGATACCATGAGTATGAGATAGAGTGATTTCTCATTGATTAAAGATCCCTACCTCCCACTACTGTGCCTGGCATTTTGGTTTGGGGAAAGAGAGAAGTGGGAGAGTGGATAACAATGGAGGAGAGTAGCAAGGATCTTCTAGGCTTTCATAGGATTTAGAACTGGAAGGGACTTCTGAGGTCAGCTAGTCCAAGACCCTCATTTTAAAGGGGAGGAAATTGAGGAATAGAGAGATAAAGTGATTTTTATAAGGTTGAAAAGGTAGTAAATAGCAGACATAGAATTCAAATCTAAGTCCTTAGACTTCAAATCCAATTGGATGTACATTGTTGAAAAAAAAGAAGCTACATTAATAATACCATAAAAGTATATTCCAACTTATCTAAAGATGGCATTTAAGAGTGGAAAATATGGCTTATACAGACTCCTAGACAGTCAGATGAGACAAATGCTATTGGCATTTGCTTTTTATAGATGTCATTGAAAATAGTGGATGGCATTTTCAGGGTGGGCAGACGCCCCATCATTTTAAAAACAATATCTAATTTTTCCCCTGACCCTCATGTCTCTATATATTCCCATTAGCTAAATCGGATGAATAGCTCTGTACTACATCATGAATTAGTAATAAATCAACCAATTATCCTTTCTGAAGAAGAGTCATTAATCTTTCATGTTGGTTACCAGGAACGATGCTCTCTGCATGAGTGTTTTTGAAGAATGGGTCAAACCTGGCTCTTTTTTGTTTTTCTTTTATTGTTTAGAATTCATTATTCTTCTAAAACCAACTTCTTTCCATCCTTCATTTCCCTTGCTCTTCTCACTCAATGAGAGATTTACTTCCATATCTTTAAATTCCTATAACACTTTTATTTACATAGAGTCAGACACAGATCTATGTTTTGTGGCTCAAAAACCATTGGATGCTGAAGACAGTTTGTCATTTTTTAAAAGCCTTTTCAAGCTCCTTACACATGTCAGAACTTGTCCCATTCCCTTTGCAACTTATGGTTCATCCCTGAAATTCTGGTCTCACATGGGCCAGATTCAATCTCAATAATTTTTCAATAGTAATAAATTGCATGGCTTACTTTGGTTCTATCCACAAGTGTCCCTTGGAATACCAGAATCTGCCTTATCAACTCTCCTTCCCAGTTTCAATCTCCAGTTCCCACGAAATATGTAGAGAAAGTTATCACTATGTAGTTAAATATAACTTCTAATCATGGCATTTAATGATCTCTTTAATTTATTTTTTGAGCAATGTGATATAAAAGGTACTGGACTTCGGGTCATGAAAAACCTGGTTTCAAACCTTATTTTATTAGTTGTAGGCCAAGGACGATTAATGTAACCTCTCTGATTCCTGGTTTCCTTTTTTCACATGATAATAACAATCCCTAAAATATTTCACAGGGTTAATACAAAGACCAAATGAGATAATATATAGAAAGTACTTTGGAAATCTTAAAGAGCTACATAAATGACAGCTGCCATTATTTTTATTATTATCATCATTATTCAGCATTAGTCCCTTCTTCATCCTACATGACCTGTTCTTCAGACTCTGCATTCCATCTCTTGACTCTATGTGTCTCTATCATCTCTCGGTTACACTTTGGAATGCATTTACTCCTCCACTCTACCTCTGAAAACTAGTATCTAAGCTAAGATGATGCCACTTCCTCTGTGAACCTTTGTCTACTCTCCTTCTCCCCTCATGCCATACATACTATTCAGCTCTCTCTCTCTCTCTCTCTCTCTCTGTCTCTGTTTGTCTCTCTTTCCTTCTCTGTCTCTCTCACTTCAAATTACCTCATATTTACTTATTTTTGAATATTTTGTATCCCACCAGTACAATTAAAGTCTTTTGAGGGTAGGAATTGTTTTGCGATCATTTTTTTATCCTCAGCATCCAGTATCATACCTTGAACATAATAGATGCTTAATAAAAGCTTGGCCACCTGCATTCTAGTCCCCATTCACCTGCTTTGTCGCTTTGCTTTGGGCTAGTCATTTCATCTCCTTGCGAAAAGTGTATACCTAGACAAGATGATTGTTAAGGTGTCAGTTAGTTTGAGGATTCCAAGATCTGATGAAAACTAAGAGAAAAGAAACTGTTGAGTTGTGTTTGTCCTTCGTTCTTGAGGAGGACCATGACATCAGGAAAATTATCACATGACTTGCAGGTGATTGGATTTAAGTGGCAGGGCTGTGCAAGGTCACCAGCTTCACTTTAACCTCCAGAGTCATCTGGGTCCAGTGGCTAGATAGTCTACTTTTCTAGGACGGCCTTTTTTGGGGGACAGAATGCTGAAAGAAGTGCTAAAGCACACATAAAAGTGGCTAGATGGTGCAGTGGACAGAGTGCTGGACTTGGACTCAAGAAGACCTGAGTTCTAATCCTGCCTCAGGCATTTACTAGCTAGACAACTCTGGGAAAGACATTCTATTTAACTCAATTTCATTATCAGTAAAATCAGGACAATAATATCTTCTAATTCTCAGAGCTGTTGCAAGGATAGAATGAAGCAATATTTGTAAAGCAACATTTAAATCTTATAAAATGTTATATGTGAGGATGACATGAGGTAATAATTATAAAGAGCTTAAAGGCACAGTGTCTGGAAAATAATAGTTGTTGAGTCGTTTCAGTCATGTCTAATTCTTCATGATCCCATTTACAGTTTTCTTGGAAAAGATACTGAAGTGGTTTGTCATTTCTTTCTCCTTATCATTTTACAGATGAGGAAACAGAGGCAAGCAAGGTTATGTGACTTGCCTATGGAAACATAGCTAGTGTGTGTCTAAAACTGGATTTGAACTCAGATCTTCCTGACTCCAGGCCTGGTGCTCTATCCATTGCACCACCTAGCTGCCCAGGAACATAATAAGTGACATATAAACATTAGTCATCATCATTATGATTATTATACGGCTTTAAGTCAATAGTGGATGGCAATATCACCATTCAAATTTTATAAGAAGTCATTTTTCAGGGAATATCTTTAAACACAGACATCTGTTTTGCAGATCACCTCTTAATTATGAATGTTTGAGCTAGACTGGAGAAGAGAGAAAGGAGAAAAGCTGAAGGGATGCTATCCATGAGATGGTCAACAACAAAGGTTCACTGTGAAGGGAATTATTGCTTACACGATCAATCTGTTTCTATAATTTTGTTATTCATGAGACATGCAGGGAAGCAGAGAACAAGGTAAATATAACCATTCACTAGATGGAGGAAGCATACAAAGAGAAACAAAGCTATAAAGGCACACACAAAAAAGAGAGAGAATTATAGGGAGGGAAGAATGCTTGTGGATTGTTAGACTTCCACAGAAGAGACATGAACCATGCTGGAAGGATCACAGTAGGGGGCCTTTCTGAGACAGTGAGTGCTGCATGCCTTCTCCTATCCTATTCATCCATCAGATGCTTCAAAGCTTGCGCATAGTCCCACATCTTTCATGAATGAAGCATTTCCTGACAACTCCTGCATGGTGTAGTAGAAAGAGCACTGACTTTGGAATTGGAGGAGTTAACTTTAAATCCTAGTTCAGTTATTTACCAGCTATGGCAATATTAGGTAAGTTGCTGCCTTCTCTCTTGGCCAGATTTTCTCATCTTTAAAATTAGAGGGTTGCTTACTAGATGTATGACCTTGGGCAAGTCACTTAACCCCAATTGCCCTCTCTTCCTCCAAAAAGACAAAAATATAAAATAAAATAATATTAAAGGGTTGGAATACATGATGCCTAACATCCCTTAGTTCTGTGATCCTGTGATTTTCTAACCAATGATGATCTCTCTTTTCCTCTGTACTCCTAGAACATTTGTCCTCTATCTTGCCCCTTAGTATACGGTGTCTTTTATTATAAACTCTGTTTATATATTTGTCTCCAAAACTAGGCTGTAATATAGTTTAATCCTGAGAGTAGAAATCTTGTCTTATGGGAATCAGAATACATACATGAAAAATAGCTTTTCTGGATCAGTAAGTGTTAAATTGAAGGTCATATGTAGGAATACAACAAATCTATCAACTTCAGTAGAGCCTGTTTTAAAAATAGATTGGTTGAAATGATATTAAGTTTACTTTCACATAGAACTTGATGGTTTTTAAAGTACTTTCTTTACAATGACCCTCTAAAGTATGTAATATAAGTATTGTTCTTCTCATTTTACAGGTTAGAAAACGGAGATTCAGAGTATGGAAGTGAATTACCTGAGAACACTGGGCTAGTAGATATTAGAGCTGAGACTAGAACCAGGGCTTTTGGCTTCAAGCACTCTTTCTACTACATAATACCACTACCTTAAGGAAAAAAAATAATGCCGCCGGTTCAAGCACCTCCAAGAATTTAGGAAGCCAGTAACATATTGGAAATGTTCCCTGTGTTAGCTTCTAGCCATTAAGTAGACACCATAAATTTATGTGGTCTATCAATTATCAACTATCTTCCAACCACCCCCCACACCTTTATGTCACTTTGTCCACCAGTATCTGGATGCTCAGTTTTACCAGCCTCATTCATTCAGCAAGCATTTAAAAATGTTAATTTTTATTATTCCTGAGACTTCTCAATGACCCTCTTCCCAATGCTAGCAGAGAACTGTCCACTTGTAACAAAGCATGATGATGCTGAACAAACCAAAACACTGTCCTTGACAATAAATGCATTTTTGTCCCACTTTTCTATTCCACCACGTCTTTGCAGAATAGGGGGATATGCCTTATTTTCAGCCCCCTGAAGTCATGTGGTCATTGTATTGATCAGAGTTCTTACATTTCTCAATGCTGTTTTCCTTTACTGTAGATATTGTTTTCTTCGTTTTGCTTCCTTTGTTCTGTATCACACCATACAGGTGTCACCAAAGATTCTCTGAATTTTTCATATTTATTGCTTCTTAGGATGCAATAATATTCTATCATATTCCAAAACACAATTTATTCAGGCAAATATTTAGTGACTTTGGGGATATAATTCCAAGCTGTCTTTTAGAATAGTTGGACCAGTTTATAGCACCACCAACAATCCATTAGTGTGTCAGTCTTTCTAGAGATCTTCCAGTAATTATCATTTTTATATTTTGTCATCTTTGTCAATTTGTTGTGTGAGGTAAAAGCTGAGAGCTGTTTTAATTTCAACAAACCAGTGTCGGGGCAGCTAGGTGGCGCAGTCAATAAAACACTGGCCTTGGAGTCAGAAGGACCTGAGTTCAAATCCAGCCTCAGACACTCTACCCAAAAACTAGCCGTATGACCTTGGGCAAGTCACTTAACCCCAATTGCCCTCCAAAAATTAAAAAAATAAAATAAACCAGTGTTAACCATTTGTTAAATTCCTTCTAAGTAAAAGTCACTGATCTATTCATATCATCTGACCTAGCAGTCCCAAAACTAAGCATATACCTGAAAGAAAGATCCCAAATATACTAACATATTCAGAAAAACAGTTTGGGGAATAGTGAAAAACTGGAAACAAAGTTTTCAACTACTGGACAAATTGAATATAGGAATGTGATAGAATACCATTCATTGCATGGTAAGAAATGATTAGCAGAAGGAATCCCAGAATCATGAGGAAAGCAGCGAATGACACCATTATCGTGAAAGCAAAGACCAGAGAACCGTATGCTTGACACAGCTACCGAACCTCTGAGGCCAGATTTCAATTCTATCCATTGGGCTACCTACCTGCCTATGTTCTACAAACACCCTTTTCTGGTCTTCCTTAATCTGAGTACCTTCTGTCGTGATGATCTTTAGCATATCCTGTCTGTATCTTGTTTGCACACCGTCATTTCCGTGTTGTCTCCCCCATTATTAGCCCATGAGCTCCGCGAAAGCAGAAACTATTGGTTTTTTTGTCATTGTTGGTTTTTGTTGTTGTCTTTCTTTTCATCGCCAGTGCCTGGCGTGTAGTTACTTCTCTCAGACCCTGAGTTTCCACATCTATAAAATGATTAGGGCCTGGGTTAGATGATTTCCACGGCACTTAATAAATATTTGTTGACTTAACTGTTTATCTTAATTACAAGAGAGGGTGCCAGGGGGCGGGGGGGGGGGCGGAAATAGCGAATTAGAAAATGACTATGGTGTAAAATAGACAAAAAGAATCAAACGGACTTTGTTTCCAAAGACAGCATGGTTCAATGAAACGATCACTGGAAATAGAGTCAGAGGATCCAGGTTCAAATCCTGGCCCTGCCACTTGCTGTCTTTAACTCACAACTGGGCGACTTACAACCTTTCTGGAGCCCAGTTTCCTCAACTTTAAAATAAATGCACTGGATTGGAAGACTTCTAAGTTCCCTTCCAGTTCTAAAACTAAGATCCTAAAAATGTCTACTTTTCTAAGCACTATGCTAAGTGCCAGGGAAGAGAGAAAGATAATTAAGATTTGATCTCTGCTTTCAAGGAATAAGGGGCACAAACAGGTGACATCAGCATAATAACTATACAATCATTATAATGCAGAACAGATTATGATGGACAAAGGTACAAAGTGTTCTGCATAGTCTGAAGAAGGAAAGAAGATTTCTCTCTCCTAACTTGATCTGTGAGTCCCTGGTCCTGTCGTCCTTTATATGAGGGGCCCCAGCCATGCTCATTTCACTCTCAGCTCACCTCACTTTCCTGAGTTTAGCCCCTGCTGCTCACTAAAAGCCTTGACCCTGGGTAGGCATCTCCTCCCTCTTCCCGGTTCTCCTGGTTATGTTTGATCTTTCCCTTTTAAAATGTAAGCTCCTTGAGAGTAGAGAGCCATCATGTTGGCCTGTATTAACATCCCCAGCACTTAGCACAGTGCCTGATAATTAGTGGGCTTCATATCTAAGGGGGTAAGGGAGGTTATATGGAACCACCAGGTTCTTCCATAAATATTCAAGTTAGCTACAAATTGTTTCTAAAATATATTTTACCATCAAATATTTCCAACGCTGAATTTATTCTAGTTTCACACTGGCCAATACAGATGACTGCTTGGCATGCTTTCAAAAGCCTAAAGATAGCCAAGGAAAACAAAACGAATGTATTTTTATTTCCACACTTAGGTTTATGAATAGAACGTGATTGACCTTAGGTAGGCAATTCACTCAAATCCCTGGATGTAATCACTCTTCTCTTCACTCCAGCATTTTCAACTTTCTTTTTCTGCTAGAACAAAGAAGCTGTACAATTATATCCAAATACGAAGTCCCTAGAAACATCTGACCAAGCTGCGAAAAAAATGCTTGACAATGTTCTTTATGTAGTATGACCTACTCACAGTTTTACACTCTGAAAAGTAGAAGCTTGGCTGATGTATAAAATGCTCTAAAATTAGCTGAATGTTGTCGATGTTAAAATACATGTGTGTGTATGTGTATATGTGTACATATGTATGTATCTGTTAATACAAACACATATGAACATATATGTGCATATATACCTACACAACACACACACACACATATATTCTCTTCTCCCACCTCAAAAAAAGGACCATAATCTAATGTAGGCAGTTAGGTGGTTCTGTGAATGGTAGAATATAGAATGATGAACTTGGAGTCAAGAAGATCTGATTTCAAACTCTTGCATATAAATGAATTTTCATTTTATTAATTTTCATGGAAATCTAACTAAAATGTATGACACATCTCTCTGATTCTTTAAAGAGAATGTAAACATTATGTAACCTTTTTAAAAATTAGCTTGAGATTATCGGCATGATTAATTATTGTACTGAAATGTAATACTGAGATGTCCTCAAGACTAATGAGGTATATAGGACTGATTGTCCCATGTACTGAATGACCTCAGACTCCTGGGCTTTCTGAATTCTTATTCAATGATTTCTACCATTTTTCCCAACCTCCTCACTATCTGCCATGCTATCAACTGTGACTTCTTTAGTATAAGTACTCTGTCTTTAACAGACTTTTGTCTTCACTCTTCTAATTTACTGCTTTTAGCATGAAAAGCTTTGATACCAGCTAGCTAAGCTTGTAAGAATTATTTCCAGAGTCAATCAAACAACATATATTTATTAAACACCTACTATGTGCTGGGCATTATGCTATGTATTGGGGACAGAAGCACAAAGAATAAGATAATCCTCACACTTAAGGAGCTTACATTATAACAAGGGAGACAAGGACATTTATAAGATGCATATATTTAGAATACATACAAAGACTACAAATATGTACAAATAGCAAACTTTTTAAAAAGGTACTTTGAGAGGAAAGGCACCAGAAGTTGAGATCAAGAAAAATAAAATAGAAGTTGATGCTTGGGGAAGAGAGGGAGTCTATGTGGATACAGTGGGGAGGGAGTGCTTTCTAGCTAGTTCAAATGCACTGAGAGTAGATGGGACATTTTATGTGAGGATTTCAGAGAGAACCCATTTGACTTGACCATAGAGTATGAGAGACCATAAAGTGATAGCCAATGAGCCTGGAAAGATAGGTTGAGTCTGTATAGTGAAGGACTCTAATAGCTAAACAGAGGAATTTATGCTTTAGTCTAGTGGCAATAGGTAGTGACATACTTTTCTTAAGTACAGGTCAGATTTGTGCTTAAAGGAAAAATAACTTTATCAGCTGTGAGGAGAGTTGAGTAAAGTGAGAGATGCTTGAAGCAGTGAGGACAATTAAGAAGCTGTTATAATAGTCGATATTAAAGGTTAGGAAGGTCTGAATGAAGGAGGTAGTTGTGTGAGTGGACAGAAGGAGATGTTGTAAAGGTAGAATTGACAAGATTTGGTCATTGATTGGATACACAGGATGAAGAAGAGTGAGGGGTTGAAGATAGTGCCAAGATGATAAACTTAGGACACTTATAAAATGGTGGTGCTCAACAGGAAAGTTTGGAGAAGGAATAGATCTAGAGAAGAGTGGAAGACATAATGAGTGTAACTTTGGACATGCTGAGTTTGAGAAGTCTCTGGGATATCTACTTTGAAGTATTTATAGACAACTGGTGGTGTGAGATTGAAGCTCAGTGGAGATTATATCCACTGATATAGACGCGTAGGTACATACATGTATGCATATATGATGAATCACAGGTAAAGAGATAATAATTAAATCATGGGAACCAATGAGGTTACCATGGGAAAAATATAGAGAGCGTTTAAGATAGAGATCTGGGGGACAACCATAGTTAAAGGTGTGATTTGGATGATGAAACAGCAAAGCAGACTTAGAAGGGGTCATTAGACAGGTAGGAGGAGAACCAGGAGAAGGTAGATTCACAGATGCCCAGAAAGAAGAAATATTCAGGAGAAGAGAGTGGTCAATACTGTTAAATGCAGCAGTAGGTTGAGAAAGATGAGAACAGAAAGAAAGACCATCAGATGAAGTGTAAACCAAACTTAAACCTGGTGTATTTGCATGAGATCCTCCTCATTGGTGAAGAGAATGATTACTTGACACTAAGTACCTGCATGAGGGATTGAATTGGTATAAGATCATGGGAGAGGAAAGATCTTCTTGCTTCTGGCACATGTAATTCAAGGCTCTCTTCAGAGAGGCTTCCAGAAAGATAGAAAAGATTTTAGGAAGTGGAAGACAGGTGGAAGAGCTGGTGCCTCAACATGTACCTTATATCTACCTCTCTCCATAGAGAATGGGGGATTGTCCCTTGGTTGAGACTGGGGACTCTCATTTGAACTGAAATATCTCAGTCCCAGTGGCAGAATTCGTTTACTCTATATATTGACTGGTATTTCTAATCTAAGTTCTTCAATTTCTGTCAGGATCTGCTTAGATAAATGAATTTATTTACTATTCATTATTTGTGATGGTCTTTTGGATAACTACCATTTTGTGGGAAGGAGTTGAGCCTTCGTATATAAGGTTGGGAGACTCTTTCCCCTTTAAGGGATATCATCATCATCATCATCATCATCATCATCATCATCATTTATTATAGTCTGGATTTCATTTTGGAAATTGGGTAATACTTGCAATGGCCTCAAGCACCTCCCTGAAACAAATAAAAAAACAAAACTTTTTACCACCAGTATTTTTCTGGTGATGCTACTTTATGTGGTTGAAAATAATGAAATTCTATATTGTCCAAAAAATTGGAACTGTTGGTGACCAAAAGTGTAAAAACAGACTTGTGGTAGGAGTAAATAGATTTTAACATGTTACTGATAATGTCACACACAAGAAATGATATAAATATATTAACAAAGAGATGTATGGTCAGAAACAGAAGGAAATTAGTTATTCAGAGATCAAGGAATTACAGATGGTGGGGCCATATGCTGAATTAGTACCCTTACAATGGAAAGACAGCTACAGGGCAGAGCCAAGATGGCAGCGTAGAAGTAGCAAGGTCCTGCAGCTCCCACACAGCCACCCTAAACACCCATAAAATATGACTCTGGAAAAATTCTAGGACTCTCAAATTCACAAAAATACAGAAAACACATCTCTCCCAGAAGGCCGCTCGGTAGCAGGGGATCATCGGGGCAGCCTGAAATCAAAATGCGGCCAGGCCCCAGGGCAGTCAGGAGGAGCCAAGCAGAGCTGAGCCGCAGCCAGTCTACAAGAGAGAAGATCTACAGCCTCCAGCAACTCCACATCTACCAAGGTGTGAAAAATAGGGATTAGAGAAAGGCAGCTAGACAGGAGGGGCTCATCCCACAGGCCTGCAGGCCAGGAGCCAAGACCAGCGCAGCCTGAAACCGCCATGCGGCCAGACTCCAAGGCGTCTGGGAGGAGTCGAGACTCCCAAATCACAAAGTGAGTCTACTTCAGAGATCTAAAGTACCTGGAGCAATCTTCACATCTACTGAGCCAGGATTAGAGGTCAGTGAAAGTGAGTGAAGCTTTCAAGCTAAATTTGGGGGAGAAAAAGCAGTTTGGCACATCTACCCCCTGGGTAAGGAAACAGTGGGGGAAGGGCAGGAACTGCTTCAGTGCCCCTGGCCTGCGGATCTGGCAGAGGGGCTGAATCAGTTGATCAAGGCCAAGTACTCTCATGTTGAGCAGCCTGGATGTGGATCGTGGTCTTGGGTGGTGGTCCTGGGGAGTGCTTTCAGGAAGCCAAAGCTGGGGGGGGGCCTGCAACACCCCCCTAATACCTCTGGCATCTGGGAAAACCCCAGCAATTTGGAACAGAACTTTCCCCCCTGGAAGCAGAGTTTCACAAAGCTAAAAAAACCAACCAATTAATTGACTGGCCAAAATGAGGAAAAGAAAGCAAAATAAGAACAGCAATAAAACTCTAGAATCCTTTTTTGCGGACATAAAGGAGCAAAGCATGGAACGGGAGGAAGACAACACAGTCAGAACTCCCACACCAAATGCTTCCAAGACACTTGAAGAATGCCTAGAAGATATAGATAATCTGAAAAGGGACTTTGAAAAACAAATAAGAGAAGTGGAGGAAAAATTGGGAAGAGAAATGAGAATGATGCAAGAAAATCATGATAAGAGAGTCAACAACCTGACTTTAAAAGATAGATTAACCCAAATGGCAAAATAGGCCCAGAAAGCCAATGAGGAGAATGCCTTAAAAAGTCAAATTTGCCAGATGGAAAAAGAATCTCAAAAGCATTCTGAAGAGAATAATTCCTTCAGAATTAGAGTGGTGCAAGTGGAAGCTAATAACTTCATGAGAAACCAAGACACTATTAAACAGTTACACAGAAATGAA
>CM053598.1:76655558-76676681 GCA_028646575.1 Pseudocheirus occidentalis | reverse complement strand
AATCTCATGAAAATGAATGATGTAAACAAGAAACAAATAAAATTTATTCAGTGAGACCACAGATATTTTGAAGTCATTTAGAATTAAAGTTTGAAAAATGTTCTACACCAGTGGTTCTCAAAGTGTGGTTCAAGGACCCCCAGAAATCCCTTTCAGGGAATCTGAGAGGTTAAGTCCATTTTCATAATAATACTAAGACATTTTAATTTCTTACCCAATAATTAAGGATAGATACAATTGACATAAACCAAAATTCTTGTGTGGAAGAGGGGTCCTCAATATTTTTTTAAGAAGTTAAAATGTTCTTGAAAGCAAAAAGCTTGAGAATTGCTGCCCTATATACATTATACTAATTGATCCTTACAGCTCTTCAGGCATTATAGGTAATATCCCCATTTTACAGACAAGGAAACAGGCTGACAAAGGTGAAATGATTTGTCCCAAGTTGTTTCATTCTGCTAGCTTGTATCAGATCAGGGATTTGAATCCATGCCTTCCCTGACTCCAAATCTAGTCCTCTATCACTCCATGCTGCTTTTCATTCATCATGGTGTTCCTGGGACAGTGCTTCATATATAGCAGTGGCCTAATAAATGATTGAGTGAATGAACATGCTAGATGCCTTTTCATGCAGACACATTTTAGGGGCTGCACTTCATCTGCAAAGGGCCCAGTGTGAGTCAGTCTTTGCACACTGAGGGACTTATTAGGGATTATGGCTGAATAAGAATAATAGTACCATTGTTTGCCAACTGGGTTGAAAATCAACCACAGTCCAGATGATTTGTTTCTTTGCCATAAAGTCAACTCACTAGCTCTTCCAAAGTTCAGTGACTGTGAGACACTAAGTCGTTCAGTTTGGAAACACTGTTGGGTGACAGGAGCTGATTCCAACCTAATACCAGCACACACCTCTCTATCACAAGACGTTCAATTCCCAGCGAATTCTGCAATATAGCAACAGTAATGGAAAGCAAAATGATCTCTAAATAATGGTTTAAGATCGTTACTTGATAAAGGGCACTGCAATAATTATGATCAATGGAGCATGGACTCAACATATATTGCCCATTTAGATGCCCCAGATTAGCTTAACAGCTTTCTTTAATGTGCTGGGGTTTTTTGTGTGTATGTGTGTGGGAGAGAGTGTGAGTGTGGGTGAGAGAGAGGGAAGGGATGGCTGCAGGCTGGTGTGAGGGTTACACTGCTTAATATTGATCAGTGTGGTTGAGGTGACATAGCTCAAAGGAAGAGAGGAAATTGAACTTTAGAAGTTATATGATCCATTGCTAAATGAAAGCACTAAGTGTAGTTTGTTTGGGGCTGGGACTTTGTGGGCTGGAGGTTAGGGGCGGGGAGAGGGAGGACGGGGGAAGGCAAGGATGTCTAGCTAGTAAGGGGGTAGTGGATGTGGGGGGGGTGACACATGATAGGAATTTAGTCATTTGCAGATGGCATTTTCTGAATGATGACTTCACGTAATCATGGAAATTAGGAATGCAAACAGCCCATGGAAAGAATCCCTCCACATCTTGGAAATGTAATTGCTATAAAATAAGTAAACTGGACAGGCCTCATTTTAGAAAGCTACTCTAACCATAGGAATGTGTTTCACTGGGGAGGGTGGGGGATTTACTTGACACTGGACCTAATCCTTCTCCCTCCCCAAGAGAAGGGAAATTCTTCGTGACAGTCTGTCTGGAAATCTGGGTCAGCTCTCTACCTTTTATATTTTGGGGCTGATCACAGGTAACACAGAGGGTCTGTGATCAGCATGTAATGACTAGAGGTGTGTGCCATCTGGGCTGAAATTCCTTGGTATAATGAGGATAAAACAATTGCAGTCTTAGCACTGGTTCTCTTTGATTTGTCAGTTAAAATAAAGGGTTCATCCATGCCCTTTCATGAAAGAGCACTGGTAGGAAATGTTGTGGTACACACAAGGATAAATGAGCCACATCCACAGAAATGATCCCACATCCACACTATGGCAGTGGGTGTCCCACTGACTGTGGATGAGTCAAGCAATCAACAAGTTTTAATTAAACACCGAGTCAACTAAATGCCATAAGCCTGTGCAAGGCACTGAGGATGCCAGTACAAAGAACGAAACAATCTATATTCACAAGGAGCTCACATTACAACGAAAGAGACAATAACAAGGACATATAAAAAATATATGACATAAGTAAATGCTGAAAGACCAGGCTAAAATCAATTCCTAGGTGGCCCAGTGGAGGGTCTTGAGTCAGGAAGACTCAACTTCCCGAGTTAAAATCTGGCCTCAGACCCTTACTAACTGTGATCCTGGGCAAGTCACTTCATCCTGTTTGTCTCAGTTTCCTCATCTGTAAAATGAGCTGGGAAGAAAATGGTGAACCACTCCAGTATCTTCACCAAGAAAACTCCAAAATGGGGTCATGGAGAGTTGGACATGACTGAACAAGGACAAGGACAATGACAGTGATGACGATGAGAAGGGTTGTGTTTCCATGGATGCAGGGAACTCCTTGTAAGGAATTTCCCTCTTTTACTTAAGATCCACAATTATTCTGCAATTTTAACCTTTTGATTTTTCTTTTTAAAAAATTTTATTTATTTACTTTTAGTTTACAATATTCAGTTCCACAATCACTTGATTCTCAAATTTTCTCCCCCTCTTTCTCTTCCTCCTCCCATAGCGGCATGCAATCAAATATAGGATCTACACATATCATCACATTAAACATTGGTCAGGTTGTAAAGAGGGATTATAATCAATGGAACGAACAATGGGAAAGAGGAAATATAACAAAACAAGAAAAAGAGAGAGCAAATAGCTTGCTTCAATCTACATTCAGACACTAGTTCTTTCTCTGGATGTGGATATCTCTTTCCATCATGAGTCTTTTGGAATTATCTTATAACCTTGCATTGCTGAGAGGAACCCAGTCTATAAAAGTTAGTCATCACATATACATTGTGTCTGTAATTGTGTACAAATTTCTCCTGGTTCTGTTCTTCTCCCTCAACATCAGTTTATATGTCTCCTCAGGTTATTATGAAGTCCATTTGCTCTGTATTTCTTAAAGCACTATAGTATTCCATTACATTCATATACCACAACTTGTTTAGCCATTCCCCAATTGATGGGCATCCCCTTGATTTCCAATTCTTTGCCACCACAAAAAGAGGTGCTATAATTATTTTTGTACATAAGGGTCCCTTTCCTACTTCTATGATCTCTTTGAGACACAACCCTAGAAGTGGTATTGCTGGGTCAAAGGGTATGCACTTATTTATAGCCCTTTGGGCATAGTTCCAGATTGTTCTCCGGAATGGTTTAATCAGTTCATAACTCCACCAACAATTCATTAGTGTTCCAATTTTTCCACATCCTCTCCAGAATTTATCGTTTTCCTGTTTTGTCATCTTCACCAATCTGACTGGTGAAAGGTGTTATCTCAGAGATGTTTTTATTTGCATTTCTCTTATCAATAGTGATTTAGAGCAATTTTTCATTTGCTTATCTATATCTTTAATTTCTTCCTCTGAAAACTGCCTGTTTATATCCTTTGACCATTTATCAACTATTTATTACAATTTATTATAACATTTATTAAAACTATTCTGCAATTTTAACTTTGTTTCTTGATTGTTGCTTGTACTATTGAAAGGTTAAGTGACTTGTTCATAGTCACATAGACAGATGTTTTCTGTTAAAGACAGAAACTAAAGCCAAAACTTCCTGATGCTGAGCCTGGTTCTCTATCTGCCACATCATGCTTAAATCCTTCTAACTCTTCTTAGAGTTCTTCGATTAGGTCTACACACACACACACACACACACACACACACACACACACACACACACACACTTTTTCTCTCTCTCCCTCCCTCCCTCATCCATGGATAGATTTTTCAAGGAGTTTGAATGGGGGAAAAGATACATTTTTTATTTCCTCCCACCAAATGATAATTTATGTTTAACATATCCTTCAATTATTTAAAAACACTATTCTGAGGAGTCAATAGGCTTTGTTGGATTGTGTAAAGGGTCCATGTCACAAACAGATTAAGAATGCTTATCTTCAAGAGATTAAGTTTGGCAAATGATTTGTTTCTTTTTTTCATCTGTTCCCATGGCTCCTGAAATTAACTTGAGGATGAAGTTGTGCCTCAAATGCCCAACTAGACAATTTATTTGCCCATTTAGAAGTTGAAGGTAAGAATGGCTCCATTCAGGGGTCATCTCTGCCTTACTTAAATCCAATTCGCAGACAAGTCAAAACCTCACCCTTGATGTCACTGACCGTCTTTGAAAATGAAAGACAAACAACATATAACACATGACACGCCCAGGGAAGAAGTTCTCTCCTCTATCTCAAAAATAGTGTGAGCTATCCTAAATTCATTTATGTTCATCAGCTCCCCAAAATGATCACCAAATACTCCAGACTTTGATTAAACCCAAAGCACATTTTGCCAAGTGCTTCTTCCCCTTCCCCATTCACCTTAATTGTTCAGATTATGTAGAATTAGAGCATAATATAATCCAGATGTTTCTGATTCGCCTAGGCTTAAATCATCAGCAAATGCTCTTATGTTGCTATTTGATGTTGCAGAGGCTTTTCAAGCATTTGGAGCCCTGAGAACCAGAAGAGGTCACATTTGGTTGGTGGTAAACCAATCCCATACACCTCAAGGTTTCATCTGATTTGGTCTGAAATCTCATTTTCATGAAATCTGAGTCAGTCTTTAACGTTTCCAGGACTTGTTTTTTAAGTCTTTATCCCTGTCTTCTCAAAGTATGTGCTAGAATAATCTGCATGAAGCTGAGGGACTGATATAATGAATTCTTGATTGAAAAATAATAACCTTTAGAAAACTAGGGGACTTTCTTATTATATGTTCTAACTCAAGTTTGGAAAAAACCACTTAGTTATTCATCAAGAGTGTAGTCAATTTAGGACAGATGAGAAAAGACTGATTCCTGTTCATTTGCTACTGGTATGCCTCTTAAATGGAAGGATAGACTTGCCCACACTATCTTTACATTGATGATTGACTGACTCTCTATCCCCTTCCTCTCAGTTGCTGTTGTAAACTTACTTCTCTTTCTCTCTAAGCTCCTGATACCCACCACTCCAACTAGCTCTCAGTAGATGCCCTAAAATTCTGTTTAGTCAGAAAATTTGGGCTAGGATGGGAAGACTTAAGTGAGCTAATGCAAAATGAAATAAGGAGAATCAAGTAAACAAGATATAAAATGACTACAACAATAAAAATGGAAAGAATAGCAAATAATCTTATGCTGTGTTAACTACAGTGACTAAGATTGGGCTTGGGGAAGATAGGAGAAAAATTATCTCCTTCTCCCCTTCTTTGGAAAGGTGTAGGACTACGTATATAATATGAAAATAGGCTGATTCAAAGGTTGGCATGGTTGAAATGCTTTTGTTTCTCTTTATTTTTCATTTTTTTGTTATAATCAATGGCTTTCTAGGTGGGAGAGGGAGAGGAATTTATTTGAAAATAAAGAAGATATCAATAATAATGGGAAAGAAATTTTAAAAAGAAAAGAGGCTGGGAGTTTCCTCTTCTCTATTTCACACTTCAAAACTCCTACATGTCTTCACCCATCCTATCATCCTTTACTCTTGTCTGTGAGGAAAAGGCGGGTAGCCCTTCATCTTGCTGAGGTCAAATCTTATACTTGTGTCTGCTCTACAATCCTATCTTTTTAAAAATTCCTTTGGTCATTCATCTCTCTCTCTCTCTCTCTCTCTCTCTCTCTCTCTCTCTCTGTCTCCTTTCCCATTCCCACCTTCCACAATTACCTAAATTTTTTTGCCTGTTTTCCTGATACTTCCACCTCCCCCACCCAAGTTTCCTTCTTATACTTATCCCATTCATTGCAAAAACAATCATCCACCTTCACTGCCTTTGGTTCCTTACCACTCACTTTCCTCTGTAACCCATGCAATTTGCGTTTGGTCAAGCCATACTTCTTTGTCTTCTCTACCTCTCAGAACCCTAGACATTCTTCAAGGTACAACTCCCATTCCACCTCCCCTGTGAAAATTTCTATGATACTCCCTAGTTGTTAACTTCTTTCTCCCCACTTCATTTTCCTTGTGTTATAATATTGTATCCCTCCCCTACTTCCCTCAGTAAAATATAAGCACCTTGAGGTCAGGTTTAATTTTTTTTGTCTTTCTTTCTCCATTGCCTGGAGTCGTGCCTTGTACATACCATGTACAAATAAGGATTTAACGTATTTAGAAAATTGTAATACATAGTCTAGGAACCTTTAAAAATATGGGACCTAGCAAGAAAATATGCTCATATGCATTAAAATACTCATACCTAACTCCAAATAAATGACCAAATTCTGTTTTTGACTGGACTGGTACAGTAATTCAATGGTCAAACACTGGCATTGTTGACTTTTTTCTCTGAATTGATTTAACTGGATTTGATTGAATTGAGACGTTGTTCTAGAACTATGTGGAAATAACCAAAATGTAATTGTCCAACTAGACCTGGAGTCAGGAAAACCTGAGTTCAAATTTTGCCTCAGACATTTATTAGCTGTGTGATCCTAGGCAAGTCACATCACCTCTGTCTTTTTCAGTTTCCTTATCTGTAACTTGAGAATAACAATAGCACCTATCTCCAAGGGTTGTTGTGAGGATAAAATGAGAGCCTTAAAGTGTCTTATAAATGCTGGCAATCAGCTATTGGTATATTGAGAGATATTTTGTCTGTAAACTATTGCAAGGTCTTAGAAATAAAGGTCCCTCAATCTGAAAAAAAATAATAGTTTCTAGTTAAGAGAATCAGTTTATTGAGATAATCTACTTTTTCCCACTTCCAGATCACAATCTGGGCTATGGCTGGAATAGTTTTTCTATACCCTTCAACACAAAAGTCATGTCTTCCAAGAAGGTTTCTCTGATTCATAAAGAATAATCCTCATTCCATTAAATACAATGCTTTCAAAACTCAAGTACATGATTCTTTGTCATAGCCAAGTAATAAACAGCCATAATATATACAAAACTTTTTTTCAATGATAGTAAAATTCTATGTGTTCTAAGCTTAATGACAAGTATAGAGCCATACAAATTACAAGTCCTTTGTGGCATGGAACTACATCTTTTTCAAATTTGTATCTCCCTCAGTACCTAACACAATGTCTCATATATAGTCTGTAATACTGAATACTGAATGAATTCCCCTGTTCAGAAACTTACATCATACATCCTTGTGTTTACTTAATAAATATTTGTTGATGAGGAAGAGGAAAACAAAAGAGAATTTTAGAGCGAATTCTGTCATTTCTCCATGTTTCTATCCCAGTTCCTGGGGAATGTAACTTAATGTAAGAATCTACAAGAAAATGAAAACCTTTAGAAATCACAATTTATACATTTTTAAAGGTTAACATAATCCACAGACCAAATGAGATGAAAAAAGTAAATCACTTGGCAAACCTTGGAGAGCAATATAAATGTCATCTATTGTTATTATTCACATATACATGTTTTGGGAAGCATCACAATCCAGCCAAGAAAAGTTCATCCAGAGATTATTGATGCCCCCAAATATTTAGGTGATTCCTCACCACTTTGCATATGACTTTCAAATTCATATCCACAGGACAGACCTGCATTCTCTTTAACTCTAGATGTTCATTTCTCAATTGCCTATTGATACTTCCACTTGACTGTCTCGCACTTGGCTAAAACTCAGCTAATCTGTGTCAGTAGGGGCTATGTCCCTAGAGACTGAAGACATTCTGCCCAATATGACCTGAAAATATGCCTTTGCCTCTGTAATCAGAACAGTGTTCATGGTGGCAGATCTGAAAGTGCCACTTAAACCTTTCAGAAGTCCAGGGATTCAGGATGAAACCAACCTGAAAATACCCTTTAAACCATCACATTTAACAGAGAGATTCCTTTGTCATAGCTTATCTTGCTCCTCTGCAGATTATCTAACTGTTGCCATAGGCCTCAAACAGCACTGCCTTGCCACTTCTCAGCTATCTAACTCCGCTTATTAATCTTGCCCTTGTTGGTTCTCTGTAATTCCTTGGCTTACCTTTCCTGTTAAGAAATTTGACTTTACTCAAGCTTAATCTAGATCTAATGTGTTTCTTCCTATTTGCTCAGTCTTGGTCTCTCCCATATCTTTCCTAAGACCTGCAAGTGTAACCACAGCCAAAACTTCACCTTATTCTAAATTATAATAATTAACACCTAGAACTTGAACTGCCTTAGTGGCCAACTACCAGAAATCCCTGTTTAGACAACATCTAATACTACATTCATAATTTTTTCTTCTAAACTAGTTCTATTCATTACTTTTCTATCTCTGTAATTCTCCTATTTACCCAAAAGCTCTTCATCTTTGATGTCTCTTTCTCCAGAGACCTCCCTCCTACACCTTACCCCACCATCTGACCCCATATCTTATCAATGAACATATATTGTCTGTTTTCAAACATACCATATACATATTTCCCTCTACATTATTGTTCATACTTCTATGCCTCAATTTTGAAAGTCCTCCTTCAGTTTCTCCATGTATACAACTCCTAGCCAGACTTCAAGGTCCAGTTCAGTATTTACTTTCAGTGAAGCCTTAGACCTCCAAGCCAAAGAGATGTCTCATATATGTGAACTTACAGCATTAACCACATATAAACCCCATGGGGCACTTAATTATGGTCAATATGTCAAATTCTTATTTAATTCTTGGTAGGTCTCATCTTTCCAACAATATTGCAAGCTTCCCAAGGTCAGGGACCTTGCGTTTTACATCTTTATGTATTACCTGGAATAGTATTATAAATCAGTGAACAAATATTTATTAAGCACCTTCTCTGAGACAGACACTGAGCTAAATGTTCAGATTGCAAAGTAAAAATAAAATAGTCCTCTTCAAGGAGGACTAGAACATCAAAATGTAAGCTCCTTGAGGAGGGCTACTCTTTTTTTTTTTTTTTACATTTTATTCAGGGGTATATGGGGGTTTTCCAGGAAGAATAGTGCCCCTAGTGTGAGGGCTTACTGAGCTCTTTTCAGAACTGCTCATCCACCTTTGGTGTCCACCTTTCACCTAATTTTCACCTGTGGCTCCAAAAAGCTCCATGTTGCATGTACATTGGCGACACACTGGTAAAATTATCCCAGTAGCTGGGCTAAACCAAGTTAAGGGTAACTGACAGACCTCAAAACTGTCAGTGAGTTAGGGAGATGTCTACCTCAAGCATGTAAAGACTTTTCATGGAGGAGTGGGCAGATAAGAATGATTTATTCCAATTGTCACAAAGGCAGCTGGAGCAGGGGCTATACAGCTCTTAGAGCTGGGTTAGACATTAGAAGTGCCAAGGTCATCTACTACATCCTGGGCCATCACCAGCCATCCTGACTTTTATCCTGCCACTGGACTTCAATGATTCTGGAAGAGAGAGTGAGGCCAATGACTTGGAGCAACTCTACTTTGCTTAGATCTAATTCGTGAAAAAGTCAAGACATAGCTCCATAATATCATTCAAAAACAAAGGACACTCTTCACTTGTCTGTAAGGTGCTTGGTTCTTCTTTGGAAACTAAGGCCACGTTGGGGTGAACCTTCACTTCAGCCGGTGACTAGAACCACTACAAACAAGCTTCTCCGCAGCCATCTGCTGAAATGGCCATCTCCAAGCTTGCCTGCATATACTCTACCTCATCTTTCATGATGATGAGGTTACAGTCATGGAGGATAAAATCAACGCCCTTATAAAAGCAGCAAGTGTAAATGCTGAACCATTCTGGCCTGGATTATTTGCCAAGGCCCTGTCCAATGGAGACATTGCAAGTCTCATCTGCAATGTAGGAGTTGGTGAACCTGCCCCAGCAGCTGGTGGTGCTGCCCCTGCTGGAGGGGCTGCTTCTACTAACACAGCTGCCCCAGCTGAGAAGAAGAAGAAAGAGGAAGCAAAAAAAGAAGAATCTGAGGAACCTGATGATAATGTGGGCTTTGATCTGCTTGCCTAAATATTTTTTGTAACATTAAATAAAAAGCTCAACTCAACTAAAAAAAAGCTAACAAAACAAACAAAAACCAAAGGACAAATGACAACAATATCCTAATAGGGAAGACAATGTTAAATCAAGTCAAATCACCAAACATTTATTATGTGCTTATTATTTTCCGGGCACTGTGCTAAGTCCTGGTGATATAAAGGAACAAAAAACAGTCCCTGTTATAGGTTAAAAGGAATCACTGCAGTTTACTGAACAGGTGAGTATCATAGATATGTATATTTGGATGATCACTTAGTCACTGAGTGAAAGATGGATTTGAATGGAGTGAGATGTGATGGGGAGCTCAACCAGCAGACTATTTCAATAGTCCAGGCACGCGGTGACGAGGGCCTGTACAGGGTGATAGCAGTGTCAGAGGTAGGAAGGGGGCATATAGAAAAAGTATTAATTGAATCAACAGGACTTAGCGACAAATTGGGTGCATTCATATGTCTGTATGTGTGTATGACAGAGAGACAGAGACAGAAAAGAGAAGTTGAGGATGACACCTAGGGTTCAAAGAGGACATGTTCTGAGCCTCAGTGACTGGGAGGGTAGTTGTTTCTCTAATTATAATGGGGGAATTAGAAAGAATGAAGAATTTTGAGAGAAATATAATGAGTTTGGTTGGGGACATGTTTAAACTATATAGGACAGTCAGTTTGAAATATCTAAGAGGCAGTTGAAGAGATCAGACTGAAGGTCAAGAGAGTGGTTAGGGATGGATAAAGAAAGAAAGATAGATAGATAGATAGATAGATAGATAGATAGATAGATAAATAGATAGATAGATAATCTGAAAAACATCTGCGTAGAGATGATTAATGAATCTATGTGACCTGGATGAAGATTCAGCAAAGACTGAGTAGGAGTATCCTGAAGGGCAGGAGGTGAACCAGGAGAAAGCAGTGGTATGAAAACATAGACAGGAGGCAGTATTAAAGAGAATTATGTGATTAATAGTACCAAAGGCTGCAGAGAGGTCAAGAAATTTAAGAATTAAAAAAGACCATTAGATTTGGAGAGGACAGTTTCAGTCTACTGATACAGCTTGACTGCGAAGAGATTTAGAGAGTAAGAGAAGTGGAGGCCATGATTGAAAAAAGGTTTTCTAGAGTAATGTATGCATATAGGCTTACATCCAAAATGAATACAAGGTAATTTGGGGAGGGATGGCATTACTTGATGAAGATATCAGAAAAGGATTCATCCAGAAGGTGATGCTTGAGCTGAATTTTGAAGGAAACTAGGGATTCTAAGAGGTAGAAATGGGGAAAGAGTGGGTTCCAGGCATGGTGAGTCATTTATGAAGAACAGTGAGGTCAACTTACTTTAATAGGGAGTACATGAGGGAGATAATATTTAATAAAATGGAAAAGTAGGTCAGAGTCAGGTTATCAAGAGCTTTAAATGTCAAAGGAAGCCAGGTGGTACAATGACTTCTTGTTTCTAGGATAAAATTCTAAAGCTCTATACAACCTGGTCCCAATCTATCCAGCTACATCGGATATTACTGATGTGAGACTAGAGCACAAGAGAGAATGTGGGGCTAGATATAAAAACCAAAAACCAAAAAGTATAAGTCATGTGAATAAAGATGATGATTAAACTCATGAGAGTTGCTGAGTTTATCATGTGAGAGAGTATACATAGAGAGAAAAGAAAGACCAGGATAGAGTCTTGGGGTGCAACCATAGGTGTGATGTGGATATTGAACAAGTAAAGAAGGCTGAGGAGGAAAAAATGAAAACTAGGTCACAAAAACCTAGAGAAGAGAGAGTAACTAGGAGAGAGCAAGTCAAATGCTTCAGAGAGAAGAAGGATGAAGACAGAGAAAACTCTACACAAAGAAAGTAGTAGCATGATACATTTTTGTGGAATGAACAAATGAATGGCAGACAATTGATGTCCCACAGCTTCCTTTCTAAGAGTTATGCTAAGAAATCGTTTTAAAATTTTCACTGGAAAAGAAATAACACAATCCTCCCCCCACAGGTAATTTATACCATAACACTGTTAGTATAATTTTCTTTACATTGTTGAAAATGAAGAAACAAAGAGCTTGCAGCTTGAAAAATCTTGTAAAACTTCCCAGTGCTTTGTCTGTGAGAGACACCATTGTTTGAGACCAACTTTAGATGCTGTGGCCGGGAGCACCAACTGCATTTGTGGCCATGATAAAAATATCTTTGACTACAGATCCCAGAAAATCCTCGTAAGTGACTCCACTTCTGTGCCTTTATTGACGTGTGTTTTTGTAACTGAAAACACGACACGACAATTTCATGTTTTGAATTGCTGAAAGAATGTGGCCCAGGTCGAAACTTTTTTTTTTTTTTTTGCCGTTTGCCAGGATGTCAAGTTTTATTCCAGGATGAATTTTTACAGCTGGCTTTTCTCTACCTGATAATGGAGGTTTATAATGGAAATGCTGACAGATCCATCAGCAGCAGTGTGGTGAACGTCACTGTTATAATACATTGCAGCGATAGGTAACTGAAGTAAACTGAATGATTCTTGACTGAACAGAAGAAGCAATTTTGAGGGGGTGATAAAACATGCCATCTGCTTAAGAACTACATCTTTCCTCCTACAAAACAGTTCAAGAATTGTGACAGAGGAGCAGGGCCAAAATAATAGCTTCTTTCAAGGTGGCTCTAAACAGCTCTAATAATATGGTATCTGGACTTTAAATGACACAGATGAAGGATTTTTTGTTGCAGGTGTTTGCAAAGGCACACTGAAGCAAAATTCTAAACGGATTTGGCTTCAAAATAACCTGCAAACTAAACACTTGCCAAATATAATAATTACACTCATGTATAGTAACTGAAGGGCTTTGGCCAGAATGGGATAGTGATTTTGGAAAAGATAGTAATGTGTGATATACAAATATTTTGGGTGAAACATATAATCAGTTAATTGGTTTATTAAATTATAAAACCTCTGTTTGCTTGAAAGAGCAATAAAACTAACTAAATGAATGTTCTTCCCCTTTGAAGACTTCTTACATTAATTACATTTCTGCATCACTTGCAGCAGTAATGTTAGACAAAGGGGCCCTTTATCTATATGTGCCATAGCTACAATATATTGTGGGACAAATGATGGCACCGACTTTATGTCTACATAATTACTGAAATCTTATCCCTTTACTGTTTGCACATCATTTTCAGTTTTTTGGAATAGTTAAACTCCATTTTACTTTTTAATAACATTTTAGAAATCATTCTGATTCAGGTAAACAGAATTTGATTGCTTTGATGGATTGAAAATGGTTAGCTCAGGCAGAGTTTATTTGATTTGTTTCTTCAGGGATTACAAAGAATAGGATTTTATCTCCAAACTGACAAAAGAAGCAGTCTCTGCATTTTTGCCTATGCAATGGCAGACCCAACGAAGCCATAGTTCTTGCACATGGGAAATATATTTGGCAGGGGTTTGCTTTTGATTCATTTTTCAGGTTTCTTATTCTATTGTGGGGTGGGGGAGGGACTGAGCTGGGGAGATTGGCAAGCTTTGCTCTTATATATGAATCTGCTAAGTTAAAAGGGGAAGTCACTTGCTTTGTAGGCTGTCATTAACACAATGAATCAGAGGGAGATAATTTTAAAAAACCAACAAAGCTAGCTCTTGTTAGTAATAATCAATTTAGGTAAATTCCTGTTTACTAATTAAATGCACTTCAAAATGTGGAGAGTTGATTACCTGCCAGAGATCACCTACAGAGCCCTTCCCATGGGTTTTCTGGGAGCTCCAATCCATGACCCATGTGGATTACATGTTGTTTCTGATACCGCTTTTCATTTTATCCTGGGTGACCTGACATTTGTATGGTAGGTAAGGGTCAGGAAAATGTCAATACAGATGATAGATGTGCTACAAGACATCTCAAATGCTGGGCTCATAAATGTCCCAACATAATTCCAACATAATCCATACACTTATTGCAGCTGATCAAGAATGGTTTGATCCTGATTCCTTGGGAAAGCATGGTCCCAACTATTTCAGTAGCTCCTTGAAATCTGAACCTTGTAAGAAAGAGTCTATATAACATGAGGCTGTTGAACCACCCTTAAGTCAGTGCACCCAATATTCCACACAATTTGGCACCTGCCATGTATGCACAGAATCCCCCACTCTAAAAATGGGGAAATAAAATAAAGTGGCAATATGGTCCCTCACCCTGAGTGCTTGGATTAATTTTTGCATTAGAGTTATCTGAGTGAGTGACATATCTCCACTCTATACTTTAAATTCTACAAGAGCAAGGATCAAATTCTATTCTTAGCTTTGTTCTATTGAACCTAACACGTTGCATCACACAAAACAGGATCCTTCTTTGTTAAAGTGGAATTGAATTTTCTTCTCAGGATCTAGACCTGGAAGGTACCTTGAAATCACAATGTCCAGTTTTCTCATTTTACCCACAAGAAGAGTGAGCCTAGAGAGGTTAAGCACTTGTCTAAGTGTACACACATGTAGCAAGAAGAAATGGAATTTGAACTCAGATCCTTCTGTTCTAAAGTTGGAGATCTTTCCCCTCTACCAAACTGTCTGGCAGGGAAGACAAAATATACACATAAAACCTATGTCAGATAACACACTTGAACAAACACATAGTTCCAATTTTGCTATAAAATGATTCAAACTCCATATGTAACTGTCTTGGTAAAAAATGACACAATGTTAAAATAAAGTACTGTTACACTATAATGAGGTCCTTCTGGAACGTTCAGCAACAAATAAAACCCACTGAATGGGGTATAAGACAGACTGAACATACCAAACTCCATGCTAGAGTGATCCAGATTGGCAGCAGAGTTGAGTAAATTTGGGTGTCATACAATCTGGTCTATATGTGAATGCGTAATGAATGGATGACAGGCTTCCAGAACCCATATAGTGTGTATAAATAATGGGGTACCATTTGGGTTGCACAATGTCCCAGGATCTTTTAGAGATTCGTGAATTTTGTCTTTTGAGATCTGCTAGACCCGGGGAATATTTATCTTCACAATAACCTCATCTATTCTCAGGATCTTGCCTATAGTGATCTTTTTTTTTCTGAGTCATTCTCTACCATCCAGGCCAATACCAGCTATTAACTAAATGTAATAGATGCCAAATTAGAAAAAGGGAGATGGGATCCTTGGGAATACATACTAGGCCAGTGCAGGATCTGTATAGACTCTGACAAGGTGAAAGCCATACTTCAGTGGGACACCTCTGCCTCACCAAAACACATATAATCTTTGGCTATGTAAGTTATGACTACTATTTGATCCCAAGGTTTTCTACCTTGATAGCAACTTTCACTGACTTGCAGAAATACCCATAAACTTCCAAGTGAATACTAAAGACAGAAGTGCGTTCAATAATCTAAAGAAATTATTCACTTCAACAAAAATTCACAGAAACAATTTATTGTAGAAACCAATGCACCCATCAATGCCAAAGGGATTCATCTTGACACAGGTCACCTAGACCTCCTCCAAACTTCAACTTTCTATGCCCATAGTAGAACATGAGCTCCTTGAAAACAGGACTGGTTGTTTTTTTTAAAACATTTCTAGCCCTAGTGCCTAATAAAATATTTGTTGAATTATAAAATTTGAGTTGTCATAGAGAAAAGAACTATATAATTTGGGAGAAGGAATTACTTGCAGTCAGATTTATATTTTAGGTGTGGAGGCAGGAAATGCAGAAACTCATCATTGTCTACACTGACCATAAGAATCTAGGGCACCTTCAGACTAATTGACAATGCAATCAATGCTAGACATACTGGACAATATTTCCCAGGCAGTTCAGTTATCTGTCTATATTTCTATATTTCCCGTACATCTGACAATGGTCAGATGTCCTAGTTAATCATTTATATAGTGCCTACTATGTGCCAGTCTCTGTACTAAGTGCTTTTTTTCAGTATCCTGAATTTGCTTACTTAGCTATTAACCATCTGAACAGACCTTTGATATACTATAAACTTTGCATCTTTTTCATCCTCACAAGAGCTGTCATAACTAATTTGCCAATAATCTGCTCCCCAGAAACCTATGCTGAGACCAAATTATCTTCCTTTCAAGCAGATACATTTATCTCAGAGGAAAGATTTAGAAGGGCTCCTGTACCTCTGATCTTACATAAGAATGAATGAATTAATGAATAAATGAAAAAGTATTCACTAAGTGTTTGCCATGTACTTAAGCACTGTGTAAACACTAGGGATCTGAGAGAACAGTTGTGATCACCCCTGCTCTATAGGAGCTGACAGTCTAACTGCACGACAACCCCTAAAAGAAATGCGGTGCACGTGGAAAGGCCCAAATATCCTAAAGGATCAGTGGTAGAGCAAATGGCAAGGCCCAGAAGCCTTTGGATTACACAAGCGGGTCAGATGACAGTGCCGGGGGGACTGCACGGCACAGAGGTAGGGCTGATAGCAAGAATTAGATTTTAGAAGGCAGTAATAAGTACTAGAGGTTCTTCAGAGGGAATGGAGAACTTGACTCCTATATCCTTTAAGTCCTATAAGGAGTTAAGTTGCCTGGGTTAAGAGGAGAAGGGAGAGAACAGACTAAAAGGCACCCATGGGGCCAATAGCCGACCATCACAGATGGGATTTGAGATGGCCTGCAAATGGGTTCTGGGGTGGCCTAAGGACAGGGAGACTATGAAGGGAAAAGGCAAAGTGGGGATGAGTAGGACATACCTGGTGATGGTGGGTTTTCCTTCTGCCTAGTCATTCTTTGTACCGTTCTTGTCAAAGCTCAAAAGACTCAGCTTCTGGCATGAAAGACTGGCAGCGGGCCAGAAGGACCGGTTCACATTACAGAGGAGGAGGGATAATTGCCTTGCTGCAGAGGGGGCCCAGTTGAGTTCAGATAACAAATTTCTGGTGGCTTCAGTCAGCAGTTTTATGTTTCCATTTGGCAGTATATGATTAGGAGCAATGGAGACAGACAGTAAGAGTAATCCAGAGTTGGTGTTTGGCAAGTTGAGGTGAAGAAAAGTGACAAAGGATTTGAGAGTACAGGACAGTGTCGGAGTAAACTGGTTTACCAAGGAGTCAATACAGGAAAAGAAGGAGCATGTCATTATGGCAGGGTTGCTAGTCTGGGAAATAAGTCAGGAATGGAAGAAATGGAGGTCACTGTGAAGATAAAGAACAAGGTTAGAGGTCATGAGGCCTAGGGCATGATGGAATGACACAATATTGCCCGATAAAGGAATTTTATTGTGTAACTTAAGTTCAACATTTTCACTCTGCTCTTACCAGCCACCTACCAAATATTGTGTAAAATAAATTTGACAAACAAAAACAGACCATAAAAAATGTGTTTTGTTTGTTTTGTGAAGAAAGATCTTTGGCAGTATTCCTTTAAGAGGGTAAACCTGAGGCCTATGACCTTTTTGAAAGGAAAACATCTTGATTTCAAGGAAGAAGATGACATCAGCTCAAATACAAAGCTCTGGAATTTATAGCTCTTTGCTCCTAGGGAATTCACAGCTGGTGACTAATTCCTAATAAAAGTTAGACTCAGGGCAATTTCACTTGATGACTCCATTACCAATTTGCCAATTTTTGTCATTTAAAATATCTAATGAATGTTGCAAGAATACTGGGGGAAAAGATCACATAGATGATGGTTTATGGTCTTATTTCTGCCACATATGAGATTTTTCTTTGCAAAAGTCAGGTGGGAGAGACATTTGATTTGTCTTTTTCAAAATGCAAATAAACTTATGAAAAACTTTAGTGTGAATATTATCTGTAGAATGTGTGGTATTACTGTTGTTGATCATGCCACTTAGATTTTTTTCAAATCCTGAGCTGCCTCAGTTTGACAACCACAAAGAAACTGAAACAGGGACCTTAACATATACTTCAACAAACATTTATAAAAGCATAGTGCTCAAGGTGCCAAGAATATCAGGATGAAAATGTTAGTGCCCTCCTTCAAGGAGTTTACTTTCTATTAGACTAAAAAAAAAGGCACAAAGATTTTTATGAGCCATGAGTATTTTATCTACCTTCACCAATACTCATTTACACCTTAAAAATGATGCAGACATGATCTCAGGGAGGAATAACCTTAAGAAGCACAACATCCATGTCATTGATATAATTTCCCATTTAAATTAATATTCTTATTTGACTCTGGTATTCCCCCTTTTGGCTCTTTTGACTGTATTAGGATCAAAGGTTTGTGGGTTTGTGCTAATAAACAATACAGTATTAATTAGCAGTGTTTTATGATTAGGTTGTTCCTTCAACTACTCCCAGGTCAAGGATCAAGAATGATGTCTTTGTTTCTTATGACAAGTTGGTGGGCTCATGTGTTCTCCTAGGAGCAATGGTCTTTCCAGTTTGATGCATGTCTTAATGAACTTCTCTTCCTCCCCAAACCAAGATGATTAAATCACCAATTATTCTTTGAAGGTAAGTTTTTAGGAAATGAAGAGGTAAGCATGGGCAATCATGCTTCATTTAGCCTCAAGATCTCACCCATGATTTTGGCAGCACATTTGACCTGTAAACTTTGCTCACTATTAAGCCAGTCATCAAATGAACCAGAAAACGGGAGTAGTCCTAGGTGCTTACTAAACTGGAAGATCAGTTTTTGAATGAAAGAAAAGTAACAGCTATCATTAATCCTAATAAAGGTGATTATAGAGCTTGCACTACGTATGCCCTAATGCTAACACTGCCATTAGCCCTTTATTTTCCCATCAGGATAATCTATGAACACTCTATTCATACCCAGGACTCTTAAATGATGATGGTTGTTGATGCTGAGCACCAGAAACTTCAGAGAATTCCTTCAGAACCTAAAGCTAAAAGGCATCTGTTTTCTCCCTTCCTCTCTTCCTTCTATCCTTCCTTTAATATCTTCAGGTTTTACATCACAGCTGTTTCTAGACATCCTCCCTCTCCACACACCTGTGAGCCTTCCATTATAAAAGAGAAAGACATTTATGCAAAACTCACCAATATAGTGAACTTGACATATAAGTTATGCAATATTATGCACCTTAGAGATCCTACCTTTCCATTAAAATGAGGGAGGTCCATTTCCTTATCTCTTCCTCTGGGACAAGATTGGTCATTACAGTAATACAATGTTGTGATTCATTTTATTATTTTATTGTAGTCACTTTGTACATTGCTTTCCTTACATTACTCTGTATCATTTGTTTCAGTATTCCCACGTTCCTCTGAATTTCTCACATTCATAATTTCTTATAGCACAAAAATAGTGTGTTCGGTCATTTCAATTTTGTTGTGCTATTCCTGATCCCATTTGGAGCTCTCTTGGCAAAGACACTGCAGTGGTTTGCCATTTCTTTCTCTGTCTAATTTTATGGATAGAGAAACTGAGGTAAACAGAGCAAAGTGATTTGCTCAGGGTCACACAGCTGGTAAGTGTCTGAGGTCAGATTTCAACTCAGATGAGTCTTCCTGACTGTAAGCCCAGCATCCTATCAACTGCCCTAACTGCCCTATAATAATATTAGCTAGAATTCTATAGCACTTTAAGTTTTGCACAGCAGTACATATATGTATACACGCACATATATGTGTTTGTGTATATAGCCATTTGATCATCACAACAACCCTATGAAATAGGTGATATTATTATACAGATGAGAAAACTGACATGAGAGAGAGAGGTTAATTGATTTACAGCTAAGTGTCTGAGGCAGGAACTCAGGCCTTTCGGAGTCCACGTAGTCTGAGAGCCTGATCACTGAACTGTAATAAAACTTGTGCCTCCATTACATTTGGTTATCACGCATTTTCAACTATTTTTCAACTGACAGGCATTGACTTTGTTTCCAGGGTTTGGGTATCACACACACACACACACACACACACACACACACACACTGCTATAAACAGGTGATTTCTTACTGTCTTTAATCTTCTTGAGATATGTAAAGGATGCTGATTGCTTAACAACTTAGTCCAAACTCCACTATCAATCAATCAATAAGCATGTATTAAGTCCTTACTCTGTACCAGGCACTGTGCTAAGCATTAGAAATACTAAGAAAGGCAAAAGGCAGTCCCTGCTCTCAAAGAGCTTATAGTCTAAAGGTGAAGACAAGAAATAGACATACATACATACACATGCACACATATATGTATAGATATATATACCTACATACATATACATACATACAGCATCAGTTGAGGATAATCAATGAAGGAAAGGTACTAGAATTAAGAGGCTGAGAAAGGCTTCTTGTTGAAGGTAGAAATTCAGATGAGACTTGAAAGAAGTCAGGGAAACGAGGAGACATAGTTGGGGAGGGAAGGAGTTCCAGGCATGGAAAACAGCCAGTGAAAACCCTCAGAGTCCAGCATTACTCACAATCTGGACCAGTGACAATAGAGAACACAGTAAGGGATAAATCTTTATTGCTAGTATCTGTTAAAAGTTAAATTGGTAGCTAATGGGCTAAGTTCATTTGTATTTTTATTAGTCATAGATTTAACTTTATAGGGCTATGTGAGTTCATTTATTAAGTCAGCTCAGGTGGAGCAGCATCGTTGAACTACCCTCCTTAAGGCCAAGCACACATTTCTTTGCTTTAGTCCTTCATTTAATTCTGAGGTGAGATTTTGATCATATTGATTTGTGAGCTTAATCCAGGACTTATTGGTTTGATAACAGAGGGGAAAGTATAATTGTAGAGAGAAAACAGGAAGATAGACAGTATAGGTAAATTGGTGATATGATAAAAGCAAAAAGGAATCTAGATTTGCCTCTGGAATGTAATATAGTAGATGCATTTTACAAAAGTAGCCACTAGATAGCAGAATGAGTATAGGAGTCTTGCTTGCTTCCTAGGCAAAGAAAAGATAAACCATTACTCATAAGACCAGATGACAGTGTAGATGACTGTGTTCAGCTGGTATGAATGTTTCACTGTGGAGAGATGTTTTTGTACTGTTATTCAATATGATTATTTCCCGCTGGTCTTATTACAGTTTGTTGTTTTCCAATCAGGGTGAAAGAGAAGCTCATTTCCTACTGCTATGATCAAACTGA
>CM053598.1:76609335-76655058 GCA_028646575.1 Pseudocheirus occidentalis | reverse complement strand
AAAAATCAGACAATTTTTTCTTTTACATTTATTTATTTTTAGTTTACAACATTAAGTTCAACAAGCTTCTGAGTTTCAAATTTTCTTCCTTCCTTCTCCTCCTCCTCTTCCACCTTCACCACCAAGGCAGTATGCAATTCAATATAGGTTTTACATATACCTTCATGTTAAACAGTAATCAAGTTATAAAGAAGAATTATAACCAATGGAATGAACCATGAGAAAGAAGAAACAAAACAAAACAAAAAAGGGAGAGAGCAAATAATTGACTTCAAACTGCATTCAGGCTCCATAATTCTTTCTCTGGATGTGGATATCCCTTTCCATCATGAGACTCAAATTTTTAAATTCTCTTCTCTCCATGACTGACAATTTCAAGACCTTTGGCCTTATAGGAAAAGAAGTCCATTTTACCTTTCTCTTATGGCTAATTAAATGCGAGAAATGAACTCTGGAATTGCAGAATCTATGGGTTGGAAGGAACCTTAAAGGTCACCTTGTTCAATTTATACCAGTAGTATGAGATCTCTCTACCAAATCCCAGTAAAAAATGTTATCTAGTCTCTGAACTCCTCCAGAAATAGAGGAATCGTGAACTACTGAAGTTTCAAAGTGCATTATGGGAAAATTTCAAATGCCAGGAAGTTTGAGCTAAAATTAGCCTCCCCAGAAGGACCCATTGGGTGAATTAAAGCATATGTGTGATAACGCTATAGTGATTTAAGCTTTCCAAAGCACTTCACAATAGCCATTCAACTTTTCTGGATACTTTGGGAAACAAAAAGAAGCCAAAGATGAAATTCCTGCCCTCAAGGAGCTTCTCACTGAGAAGTCATAAAAATTGAAATCTGAAAGATAAAAGAGTTAAAAGGAAATGTCAGTGATGGCAAAAGGAAACTTTAAAGTGCCAGCAGTAAAATAATATTAAAAGCAGTGTTCATTAGTTTTAGCATGTTGAATATATCACTATACTTGGCTATACTTGTGGTGATGGCACACACACACACACACACACACACGGATTACCTCCTCCCCTTGAAAAACATCCAGCTCAAGTCATTCAAGAGAGGCTTATTTGTGAAATAGTCTATTTGTGATTGTTTGTGAAATAAATATAAAAGGTCATTTAAATCTTTTTGGTCTCTAAGAAACAACTCTTGGAAAGCACCTTCCTGTTATTATCTAACTAAAGTGCTAAAAAACCAAAGCTATCTATAAAGTATAAATGTTCTGTGTTAACGTCTCATATGTACTGTCCAGAGATTAGTAAAATACTCTAAAATTAATTTTCTATAAACATGATCCAAATTTAAGGCATTGAATTTTATTTTTCAATACAATGTTTTTCCTTTTTCCAGTACCTGTGAGTTTTGGTAGAAAATTAGTATTTTTTTTGACAAAGAAACCTTAAAAAATTCCTATGAAGTAGCCTGGCAATCAAGGTCCCAGCCTATCTTACTGTGGCCTCCTTTACATACTCCAAGTCCCACCTAAATCTGACTAGTCACTTTCCCCTCTACAAATGCTCCATTTTCCCTGCTTCATACCCTATGCCTAAAGTGCCATCCTCCCTATTGCTATCTTCACTTACTAGAAAACAGAAGATTTCTACTGCCTTGGAATGTGGACTGAAAAGAACCAATAACCAAAGAGGGCCAAAAGAAACAGCTGATACATTCATGTGCCACGGTAAATTTTTTCTAATCCACCCCTAACAACACAGAACTTTATTCTGAGATCCCAATTAGAAAATAACTCCTACATTGGGGGGTAGATAAGGTAGAACCCTCCAAAATCTGGCGAAGCGATAGAAGGCATCTCTGGCCCAAAGACGTGCCATACAAAGAAAATTCTAATTGCTACAGCTAAGTAATTAGAAGCCCCAACCTGTGAATCATAGTTCTCCTAACCCCTTTAATTATGCACACAATTACGTAGGTGACTCATACATTCTCTGCACTGGATGAACGCATTTAATGTCTTATAATAGTTACAAGTTTCAAGCTGATTTATCATGATTTTGTTTGGCCAGATGGTTTTGGTGCCATTCGAATGTATTTTGTAGTTACATATTTGCTGTGAACAAACAATGCCTTTCCCAGGTAGTGTGTGGGAAAGGACTTGCTGCAAGATTGTTTACTATTCTTTTAGACTTCTTGAAAATCAAACAATATTATGTACATTTTTAAAAGTAGCTGCACTCAAATAAATCTTAAGCAATCTTCTTACAATCTTCCCTTCACTACTGGGGATATTTATTGACAATAAATTAGTTGCTTAAAATGCTACTAAAAATAGGCAGCTTATTTTCTTGAAGAAAAGTATACTCCATTTGGAATTCGTTTTTAAAAGAAACCTAAGTGGATATTGTTGACCAAGTTCATTTTTTTTACATGAAACTATAATAGTTTGTGTTAGTCACAAATTCAATTCTATTTGACAAGCCTACCATATGTAATCATAGTGCTAGGCTACATTAGGTACACAAAGACATTGGGAATACCTTTAAGTAATATCTATCCTTGAAGAACGGCATATACTCTGATAAGTAAATGCAAAATATGTAAAAATTAAATGCAAAATATTAAGAGGAAGAAGTTAGCACTAACTCAGACATGGCCTCATGAAGGTAACATTTGAACTGAGCCTTGAAGGGAGCTAAGAATTCCAAAGGCAGAGGAGAAGAGGGAGAGAGTTTATGATACAGTTATGGCTACAGTTTTAACAAAAGGTATTGTATCTTTATTTATAGGAGCTAAAGACAACAAGCATATGATACTAGGCAGGGCAATGAAAAGAAGCTTAAGTAAAAATTATAGACTTCCATATCTAGGAATTTAAATGAGCTACTGAGCCCAAACTTGCTAATTTCAGTTCTATTTGATTCAATTTTATTCAGCATCTATTAAGCACTTGGGTATAAAGCATTGTAGTTGCAGCTAGGGATATAAAGACAACAAGAAAACAAAACTTACTGACAGTTCTTGCCCTCAAGGGGTTTACATTCTACTGTGGAATACAATACATAAAACTAAATAGAAGGTAATTTGAGAAAGGAGAGAGCACCAGCAGCTAGGGGGAATGAGGAAAGGCTTTCAAAAATAAGCAACACCTGAGATGAGCCTTAAGGGAAGTGAGGGATCCTCCAGTAAGAGGGTAGTATGTTCCAGATGTGGAGAACAGGCTGTTTAAACGACTAAAGTAGGAATATGGAATGTGTAGTTCAGAGAAGAGCAATTGGGATGGTTTGAGTGAAATGAGAATGTGTAAAAAGGAATGGTGTGAATCAAATCTGTAAATGCAAGCTGGAGCCAAAATCTGGTGGGTTTTAAATGCCAAGTACAAGAGTTCAGATTTCATTCTAGAGGCAATAGTGAGCCACTGAAGATTCTTAAATTAGGAAGTGACACGGACACATTTGTGTTATAGATCCCTAAATTATGTTTGACAGGTGCATGGAGGACAGCTTCGTGTATACTGTACACATGGAGACTAATTAGGAGGTTACTACAATAGTCCAGGTAAGACTTGACATCCTCTCTGTCCTTTCTGTATCTTACCTTTTTTGATTTATTTCATATTCTACTCTGTGCCCTTCTTGTGCTCTGTTTTTCATCTTCCATACACTTACACCCACCAGTCCCTATGCCTAAAATTTCCTCTTCTACCACTTTGATCTGTGAAGATTCTACATATCCTTCAATGCTCACTTTAAATGCTACTTACTATTTTTATCATGATCCTTCCACTCATTGGTTACTCCTTTATCTAATCTTCTAACCCTGTATTTCTCTTATGCAATTATTACACTCAAATTTATTTTATAGTTATTTATACCCCCTCTTTTCACTTAGTAGATTGTATAATTGTTGAGGTCAGAGATAGTCTCATTTATCTTTGTATCTCCCTGCCCCCAGGAGAGGTAATGTTGAATTGCATTCATTACATATAGCATAACAAATATTTACTACATAAATGTTTGGAGGGAGGGTATCATTTCAAACACAGAAGATAAGATGGCAAAGTTTATATACTCTTTTGAAATGGAAAAAGAAATTTCATAAGGAAAAAGAAGAGCAAAGAAAGATGAATGGGGCATATAGCTCACTGAAAGATAGAAGCTAAAAAGTGAGGATTTGAAGCCATGAGTTGATTGGGAGATACAAAAGCAAACCACTTCTTCCTTCATCAGAGATTTATAGGGCTCCCACTTCTTTTTCTCTTGGAGAGAAGAATTTCAACAGAAAAAAGCAAGACTTAGGTAGCATTTTACTTTTTGGATGGGTTTGGTACAAGTTCTCCGAGTGAAGATGGCAAACCCTGCATGCGTTTTCATCCTATATTATTCTGGTTCATGTCTTTCTGCAAATCTTTTTTTTGGGGGGGAGGGCAGTTGGGGTTAAGTGACTTGCCCAAGGTCACACGGCTAGTTTTTTGTGTGTTAAGTGTCTGAGGTCGGATTTTGAACTCAGGTACTCCTGACTCCAGGGCCGGTGCTCTATTCACTGCGCCACCTAGCTGCCCCGGTATCTTTCTGCAAATCTTGCAGAGAAGATAAACTCAACATGCTGAAATGGAAGCCTGCCTTGGGTCTTTCCGATGGTTAATGGTTATTTGTACAGCAGAGGCATGGATCATGGATCTTAGAGTCCAAGGGTCATGTTATGCATGCTGTTGCTCTACCCCTATACACTGTAGGATGTGTGTGATACTTAACATCAAAGAATATAAGGTAAATAAACTAGAAAGTACCCTGACAGAGACATGCATGAGCACTATGACCATGACCATGACTCTTAGGATTGTTGTTATTCTGTTGTGTCTGACTCTTTGTGGCCCCATGGACCACACTTTCCATGAGGTTTTCTTGGCAAAGATACTAGAGTGGTTTGCCATTTCCTTCTCCAGTGGATTAAGGCAAACAGTCTTGTCCAGGGTTATACTGCTAATAAGTATCTGAGACTGGATCTGAACTCAGGTCTTCCTGACTCCAGGCAGAGTGCTCTATCCACTGAGGCATCTAACTGCCCTGTGACAGAAACTACCCTTCAGGGTAAAGCTAACAATGGATTTATAACAAGATAATCCTACTTTTCTGGAGATCAGGAAAGGGAAAGGGAGCTTATTCTATTAAATTTGGAATATGCACTAGTGTGCATGAAACCTTGGCTTCTTTCATTAAAGTTTGCAGCAATTTCCACCGGCTATGATGCTCCAATAGGTATAGAAGTTGTTGCTTTGTTACTTGCTGAGACTTGAAGAAGGAATCTTTGGAGAAAGTCAGTTCAGGATTTCTGACCTGGTCTCAGAGATTCAGTATTTGACTTTGAATCACCATTCCCAAAGCTGTTGAAGGCTATCAATTCTATGAAGTCAGTGCCAATAATTTGCAAGTGGGTAAATAGCGCCTAGGCATTGCTTACTTCCTTTGGTATTTAATACAATTAAAATGAGAGCTTTATGAAATCTTTTTAAAAATGCATGATATCCTGAACAACTAAAGGAATGTGAATCAAGAGTTGAAAAAATGAACATTGAATGAATTCAACAAGTGAGCCACAATATTTTGGCAAACTATGTTTGGGAGGCTATTTTGAAGAAACTAACTTTGTATTTTCAAATGATGATAGGTAAATCTTTTAAAAAACAAAACAAAACCCACTTAACATTGTAAAGAGTAAGATACAGTATGGGTCATGTTTCCCAAAACATAATGATTGTACATATCAAAAGTCTCTCAATTACATTGCTTGTTACTGTTTAGTCCTGTCCCACTAATAGTATCATTATCAAGGGGTTTGCTAGACTGAAAAAGAAGATCTCAAGAAACCAACTAACCTTCATTCATTTATATATTCATTTAATAAGAATTTATGAAGCTTTTCTGTGTGCTCGGTACTAAGGAATGCTATGCAATAGTGGTTCTTCACACTGTTATGAGATGGAGGTAAGAAGTAGAAGGCATGATCTCTGCCTTTGAGGAATTACTTAGGTATGCTCAACGAATGAAGCAAGCCACTAGAAGAGGGAACAGATGCAAAGCTTTCTAATATGAATCTTAGTAAAAAGAGTTGGGGATGTGATCATGGTCTTCATGTAATTAAAGGGTCATGTGTACGTATGCTTCTTGACTTCAATGGTCACAAATAGGACCAATGGAGGAAGGAGAGAGTTATGGGGAAATAGATTTTGCCTTAATATAAGGGAAAACTTTCTAACAATGAGAGATGTTCTAAAATGAGATGGACTGCCTCATGACATAATGAATTCCCATCCCTGGACCCATTTAAGAACAGGCTAGATGATTCCTTGTTGTGGATCTTGTAAAATAGGGTCCATGCTTCAGGTTAGGAGAGGAATAGATGACTTCTAAGATCCATTTCCATTGTGAGTTTTCTTTCCAAAGAATATCTCTTAAAAGGGGCCTGGAGGGATTACAATCAGCAATTATGGAGGAGAATATCCACATCTACAAGGTCACAAATGATCTCATTCTCTTCAGCACCACCACTCCTGCCTTTTTTTTTTCAGGCAATCAGGGAGAAATTACATGCTCAGGGCCACACAGCTAGTAAGGCTCTGAGACTAGATTTGAACTCAGGTCCTCCTGATCCCAGGTCTAGCGCTCTATTGACCGTGCCACCTAGCTTTCGCTCATTTTCTTCCCTTTAAGACAGTTACAATCACTTGAAGAGAGAGAGATATAAAGTCACCTGCAAAAAAGTGAGAGGAAGATTTAACTAGACCATATTTTTTGAGAGTCCAAATTAATTGGTCAAATGTAATGCTGCCTTTTGCTTAGAACCCTTTCAGCTTACTAATAGCTGGCATTCAGACAGTCATTGTGGTATAACGCCTGTGTGATGGTCCTGTAAGCAGCGGAGACTTAGGCTTCAATTCTGTTTCTCTGTTCCTTCATCTGTAAAATGAGGGTAGTAAATACTTTGTTTCACAAGGCTCTTGTGAGGATCTAATGGGATAATGCCTGAAATTTGCTTTAAAAACCTTAGAGGGTTATATAAATATCAATTATAATTTTGCTGAGGAAAATGCCATACATCTGCTCACTCGCCTTCCTGAAACTAAGTAACTGCAACAATTTCTGGATAGATAATGTGCTATTTTTATGATAATTATGTACTGCAGGTTTATTAGCATCAAGTTTGATGTAGCAATTTATGAAACAATAATACCATTTTGTACCTTTCATCCCAACGTATTGAAGAGTATTATATATTTTCTGATTGACCTGTTTAGTGTGGAAGTTGTTGCTATTCCTAATTGTCAGTAGAATAAACTGAGACCCCACACTGCATTGTAAATGTAATGTACTGTACCAATGTAAAGTAGTTATTGTTCAGTTGTTTACAGTTGTGTCTGACTCTTTGTGACCCCATTTGGGGTTTTCTTGGCAAAGACACTGGACTGATTTGCCATTTCCTTCTCCAGCTTATTTTACAGATGAGGAAACTGAGGCAAATATGGTTAGGTAACTCGCCCAGGGTCACACAGCCAGTACATTTCTGAGGCCAGAGTTAACTCAGATGAGTCTTCCTGACTTACACCCACACTCTATCTACTGTGCCACCAGCTGCACTTTAACTTGCTGATAATACACAGCACATGAGGCAGAATACTGGAAGGCAAGCTTGACTCCTTGTTTTAAACGTGAGAGACAAGCTTAAAAATGGATCCAAAACAATTTTCCTTGAAAGAAAATCCTATGGAGTGAAAAAGGACCTTTTTACATGAAATGAATTTGTCTCAGAATCATTATGACTCTGGCAGCAACAGGGGTAGTGGCAAGAATCTGTGCTCTCCTCACTACTGGGACTGGAGGGCAGCTCAACATTCCTTTCTGCCTTTCACCGCTGTTTCTCATGATGACTTAAGTTGGAAGTCATGTACAGTGCTATTATAGCATCTCCTTAACTAACTTGGCTATGGGAGAAGTTTTGGTATATACATACACACATATACATATATACACATATATGTATATATACATACACACAGATTTTTGTGCTAGAAGAGAATGAGGTATGCAATGCAATACTATATAAAGAGGAGATATTGTTAGAGCATTCTGGAGCAAAGTGGAAGAAACTAAGTATATTTTAATATTCAAAAAAGCCTTGTGGTATTTTGAATACATAGATATGTAACTATCACATTTTTCTTGTGGGTTACTTACTATCTGTGTGACCCTGGTTAAATGATTTCACTTCTGTGGACCTCAGATCTCATATGTAAAATAAGGCGCTTAAATTGGGTGTTCTCTAAGTGGATTCCTATGTCCTTCATTTAGAACATCAGAGTCTCTTAGAACATAATTTGAAAAATGTTATCCTAAGGCAACAGTTCTCAAAGTGTTCTCTGAGGACCCTTGGAGATCCCGGAGGCCCTTTAAGTGAGTCCACAAAGTCAAAACCACTTTTTGCAATAATATACCAAGATGTTTTCATTTTGAATCTAGGAAATATTGACAGATATGAGCCACATAAATAAGAGATATTTGCAATCCTCAATAATTTTTAAGATTGTAAAGGGCCCCTGAGACCGAAGTTTGAGAAACTCTGTCTTTAGAACTATAAGAAGTGGTGTGCATTCTAGAAAAGGAAGACCAATTCTTCCCAAAGCAACCAACTTGCCCTCACTGGTCAAAGAGCAGTTCAATTTATCATGGCATTTTCCTTCCAAGTTCAATGTTTACATGTAATTATAAGAGTCCATCCTTAATGGAATGGAGCAATCTTCTGTGATTACAGAATAACACTACTTGGTCAGTGTTCAGCTTTTTGGTTTACTGGCAGAGATGCAGTAATATTTCTTTTTCAGGAGGAGAGAAACTGTTTCTTCATATTTCCATCTGTGCTTCAGTCCATCTTAGGTGGGAAAAGGAAAAGAATTCTAATTTGTCTCTTTTGAATGATCCTGATTCCATCCACAGGCCAGCTGGCTGTTTCTGATTTTCTTAAAGGGAAAAAAGGCTTGATGCAGTCTGTCTGTGATGGTCTGTATTCTGCCTCTCTGCCAAGGGCTTAAAAGTGGTAGCATCTGCATCCATGGTTGTCCCGGGCATTCAGGCTCTTGGATAACAAGATAAAGGGCAAATGCTGAAGTTTTTTGTGCCAAGAGTAGGAAGAGGATCAGCGCCAAGAAGATCAAACCCATGTTGCAGAAGGTGGCTAAATGGGCCCATTAACCTCCATCAGTGCCTAAGGATCTGTGCCAAGGATCTGCTTTGACAGAAAAAAATAAGATTCAGTTGTCTCCACAAGCTATAAAATGGGTGTACAATAAGTAAATGGAGAAAGCTTTCCTTTGTGGGTTAGAAAGGGCAAACCTCAGAGCCAGAATCAGGTATTTCTAAACTGATGGAATGCATGGCTGGCTATGCCTAGGGCCTTAGAGGAAGTAGACAAATGCAGTTCCCTCTCCCTCTGGTAGTAATCTTGGGAGTCTGCCCATTCAGATACAGATAGTGTTATGTATCACGACTGTCCGGGAGTCGGTCTAATTTGAGTGCCTATCTTTTGAGAAAAGCTTCCATGTTTCACGTTACCAGCATCCAGGGGATACTTCTGGTTTTCTGTTCTCTTTGTCACGTTTGTTGGCCTTTTTTTTCTTGGATTGACTGGGATTGAATTGTATTTGTCATCTGTTGAATAACTGATATACTACCTTTGTCCAGAAGAGACTTTGGGGGTGGCAGTTAGCTAAGTATGCTATATGTACATCTGCAAGCATGTTGGAGTGGAAAAAGAGAAGGGAATAAGCATTTATTAAGCACCTACTGTTTGACAGGCTCTGTGGTAAGTGCTTTACAAATATTGTATCATTTGATCTTCATGAGAACCCTATGAGGTAAATGCTATTTTTATCTTCATTTTACAGGTAAGGAAACTGAGGCAGACAGAAGTTAAGCTAATTGCCCAGGGCCAAACAGCTAGTAAGTGTGTGAGACAGGATTTGAACTCAGGTCCTTTGGACTCTAGGCCCAATGGTCTTTTCACTATAGCACCTAGCTACCTCCCTCTGGATTAGACTGAGAACCAAGAGACATGTGGTCTGTTCTTGACTCAGACATTAACTAGCAGTAGCATCTCTAGCTAGTCAATTCACTTCCCTGTCTAAGAGTTAATAAACATCACTTAAATGCCTACTATGGGTAGGGTACTAGGGACACAAAGACCAAAAGGAATTAGAATTGAACTCCCCAAGGATAAGGATAACCAGAGAAAACATCATGTATACATACAAGTACATATACACATATAAATATATGACATAATATCAGACACCCACATAGGTGCATATATGTATATACACACTATATGAATACACAGCACAGATATCTAAACACATGTTATATGTGTGGCTGCATGTGTATAGATACAGATTACACACATATATGTATATGCACATGTGTACACATATAATGCACATCTGTGTATATGTGTACATATTATATGCATATGTGTGTATATGTAAGCATATATACAATTATACAAATTTATACTTTACTTTAGTCTTGTATTTAGCACTTAGCACACTACCTAGAATAGAATAAATGCTTGACAAATGTTTGTTGATGGAATGATAAACAAAGACCATATCATAGGATGGTAGATATGAAACTGGAAGGGACATTAGCAGCTACAGCATACAATTCCCTCAGCTGACAGAAGGAGAATAATGTAAAATTAGTCTGGAAAAGTAAACTGGATCCAAAATGTGCAGGGTAATTAAATAACTAATAGGAGTTTATCTTTGATCCTAGAGGGAAGAGGATGTCACTAGCTTTTTGAGCACAGGACGGACGTCGTCAAACCCTCACTTTAGGAATTTCAGTTTGGCAGCTATAAGGAGGAGCGATTAGACAGAGGAAGGGGGCAATGAGCTGGGAATCTGGGAGGTAAATTAGCAGGTTATTTCAATAATGCAAGAAAGGTGATGAGAGCTTGAACTAGGATGGTGGCTTTAAGTAGAAAGAAAGGGACTGAAATGAGAAATGTTATGGAGATAGAATTAGACTTGGCAACTAGTTGGATATGGGGTGACAAAATAGAGGATAATTTTGGAATTGTGAATTTTGGTGACTGGAAGGATGCTGGTGGCTTCCAGAGAAACAGGGCACTTGGGAAGAGGAATGGGCTTTGGGGAAAAAGTGAGTGGTGATTCTAAGGCCTTCTTTCAGCTCCAATCCATTGTGGTTATCTATTTCTACCAAAAAGTCATTCTGGCAAAGAAGTTCCTATCCTATTTGATGTTATGTTAGCACAAAGTTTTTTAAATAGGACCTTTTTATAGGAACAAAGACTGTAAATAAAGCAATGGCTGACATGTTTATCCTTTGAAGTTTGTAAATCATTTTGCATACATTATCCCATTTTATACTCTAAACAATCCTAGATGAAAAAACTGAGGCTTGGAGAGGTTTTGCAGGGTTATATGTATAATTAGTGGCAAAGCTGCGATTCAAACCTACATCATCCTGACCCAAAATACGGTATAATAAAAGCTTTCACAGAGGAGTTCCTCCCCTTCCTCTCCCCATTCAGCCCCCCACCAAATCTACAAAAATGTAATAGAACTGGAATTGTTGACTGTGGCTTTTCACCACAGACACCCAAATAAACTTAAACTCTACATTTAGTTTTATCAAGCAATTGCTTGCAAACGTCCTTCCAAAGAAAAAAGCTTATGCCAAGAACCTGGATTTGGCTCTTTGAAGAACATACCACTACTGTCTTTGAGTAAGTTTGGCTTGTTTGGTTTTTAAGAGATAGTATTTATGACCTGTCCTGGCTCTTGAGCTATTTTTCCAATAACCGAAGTTGAAAAGTGACTGAAAAAAATAAAAGAAACTGTAGCAACCATCTTAACAGGAAGCAATTTGATTCTTGACCAAGTGTAGGACAACCACAGCATTTTAGGCCTGGGAGGGAATGTGAGAACTCATTGAGCAGATCTCCACCCTTTCCTGGTAAAGGCTAATAACCATCATAACACTAATGATAGTAACTTATTTTTCTGCAACACTACATTTTTACAAAGTGCTTTATTCATAGCAACTCTGTGAAGTGGGCAGTTTAGGTATTATTATCCCTATTTTACAAGGCAGGAATTAAATGTCAGAAAGATGCTCTACTTTAACTAGGGTCATACTTTAAATAAGCTACCCAGCTGAAACTTAGATCTGCAAAGGATCTTAGAAATTTGTTTCAGCCCTCCTTGTTCTGCAGGTATAGAAACTGAGATCCAGAAAAGTGAAATACTTTGTCTAAAAGTTTACACAAGTAGTGAAAAAGGTCTTCTCCACCCAGAATGATTCTTTTATGAAGGCAAAGTAGGCCATTTTTTTTTGCCTCAATTCTTACTTGGCCTTTAATTAATGAACGGGCACTGTCTCAGACAAACTGAGACCCGAGAAAGTTCTTAACTTAAAAAGACAAGGTCTCCTAAGTCGTCACCAGTCATCTTGACCTATGTCTTGCCACTGAACTCCAGTGACTTCAGAGGAGAGAGTGAGTCAAGACATCACCCGGCTGATTTCATTGGTCCCCTTTGAGAATGAAGGATAAACAACTCAGATAGTTAGGGGCAGAGGATAGGATTCAAATTCAGCTTCTCCAACTCCAAATCAAATACTCTTTTAGCTATATCATCTTGTTTCATAGGTGAATTCACCCTCTGCTTTTAGAAGTAATTAGAATTTAGAATTTCTTCTAGAAAGGAATTCTCTAAGTCTTATTGAAAAATTATTGTTGTGTAGTGGAAAAATTTGGAATAAACATACTTAAATTCTAAGCTCAACCCTACCATTTGCAAGCTACATTACCTTCGCCAAATCATGTCACCTATGCATGTTTCAGTTTTCCTATAGTGATGATGAAAAGTTTGTATTGGATGATTTCTAAGATGTCCTCCAACTTTAAGGGTCTATTATTCCATGAACCACCACAAGGTGGTTCCCTAGACTCTAAGTGTTGGAAGGGATCTTGGAAGCCATCTAATATAATTAATACCTGAGCAAAAACTTCCATATGATGCAGAGAACAAGTGACCATCCAGTCTTTGCTTGAAGACTTCTAGTTAGGTGGGGAACCCTCTTTGTCTTGAAACAAACCATATTGATTTTGGATAGGTTTAATTATGAAGAAGTTGCTACTTACATGGAGCAAAAATCTATATCTTTGCAACAGCCACCCACTACTCCAAGTTCTGCCCTCAGTACAGAACTGGTACTCTGAACTGCCAACTTACAGCAACAGCTGATTGGTTTTGGAAAGATGTTTATCAAATCAAATGTTGTCTCTGGGTTCAACACCCTCTGTTCTTTCAACCAGTCCTTGTATGATTTGATCTTGAGGCCCTTCACTTTCTTAGTCACCTTCCCTCTAGACATTTTCTAGTATTCTTCCTTAAAATATGTCCCCCCTACAATACTACTTATTTGTCTGACCAAGGCAGAATACAGTTCCATAGTCACAGATACTGTCTTTCTTAATACATCTTAAGTCATATTAACTTTTTTGTTTTATTTTGTTTTGTTTTTGGTTATGGTATCACTATGTGTTGACTATGTTGACACTGTGTCGACTCACATTTAGCTTGCAGTCAGCCAGGTCTAATTTTAATTCCTTGTTGTCAGGAGATTATTCTTTATGTCTTATATAGTCTTCCTCATAGGCTAGAACAACTTCTCAAAGAGTGATAACTTTTGTTGAAACTCTTACTAAATAAGACCTCATTTTGTAAACCACCTTGTTAAGTTAAATGAGCTCAATACTAATCCCTTTAGGGATTCTGAGAAAGGTATTGAACAAGGTTTCTCTGGGTAGACAAAAATTATATTTGAGTCATATTTAAAAAGGGATACAAATTCTATTGGCAGGAGTGGTTAACTAATCACTTAGGAAATACCATTCTTGGCTTACTTAGAAACCACTCTCCAACAATCAGGACTTGGATCATCCACAATTTCTGCTTTATATTATGACTAATGAAATGTCAAAGATGCATTTATCTAATAATAGCATACTAAGAAAGCCAAGCGTTAGCCAGGCCTCTGGGTAGAGAATGATTGAAAGCTTCATATTTCTAAACTTCAGGACCATGGTTCCTTCAGAATTGTGGTTCTCAGCATTCATTCATTTATATATTCATTTTCCAAGGGATAGGAGGCATAATTCTGATGGTGTCTATCACTCTTACCTGGGACTGCTTTATGTTCTTTGAACATAGTCGTGAAAATCATCTTTCCAAGCGCAAACACACACAAAACAAATATTCTTAGTTATTGAGTAGGCAGAACCAACAGTGTTCTAGGAGAAAAAGTTTAAAACTTTAAGAACTGGTTCTGCTTCCTAACTGGTGACATACTATTTCAGGAATGAAAGGATTCTTTGGTTTCTTAAATCTCAGGTTACATTATGTATCTGAACTTCAGGTTTGTAACAACAAAACCTAAACATTTTCATAAATACTGTGTGTGTGCATGTGTATGCATGTGTGCACATGAGTGTGTATACACACACAGATATTCACTCTATTTTACTTCTGGTGAATTTTAAGTTGAGCCATAGTGTCAGAGCTACAAAGGATCTTAGAGATCATATAATTAACTTTCATTCCACTGATGAAGAAACTGAAGTATTTACAACTAACTAACCTGTGTTTGAACTAACAATCCTGTCTGACTATATTAAATATTACAAAAAGAATGTACTGTATGCTTCGTTCATAAAGCTCAAAAGTGTGTGTGTATGTGTGTGTGTATTTTTTTTCTTTAAAGTTGAATTTTGGAACTTGACTGACTACTTGGGGGTGTGGTTGACCTCCAGGCTAACCCATAATGCCTTTGCTCTATGTTGACTGACACAATATTGAATTTCAATACTGACATGCATAGTGCCTATGGGTGCCATAGAGAAACAATCAGAATTCCTCTCTCCATGAACCCCTTTCCCCAAAATTGAAAGCCTGAGGTGCCTTGACATCTACAAGAAAAGTTAGGATGCCTTTAATAGCTTTGATTTTGACCCCATTCCTATAAATTATGCAAAACATGTCACTCACATGAACAGCCCAGAATAGCCGTTGCCAGCTGTAATATAAAGAATGATACCACGGAAACTGAGAACTGGTTATGGCAGATACCCTGTCAAAGGAATGATTTATAATCTGGAAATACAAGCAGCAAGAGAGGCCCACCAGCTAGGTCTGTATCATTGAAAGCAATCAAATCCCGCAAATATAAAGCAATTTTGTATTACCATTTCCAAGTGCTCCCCACAATAAGGACTCTTGTATGTCGAAGTTTAATATTCAGAGCAGAAACCACAGACTCTAACAGCCGCTCCTGGTCAAGATAGCTAATAACAGTTCCCAGGCAAAGGCATTGCTGTAATAGTATTGCTCCGAGCAGCTGGGGATTTACTTGTATGTCAGCCTTTCTATCTGAGAACTAGAAAACGATGGTGGGTCAGACATCCATTTGCTTTATATATTGATATAATTTCATCAGAATTTATGATGTGGGAATTATTGCACAGGCAAGAAATGTAATCTAACCTTCATCTCACACAATGCTGCAAAGATATTATGTTTTTGAGAAAAAATATACTGACTTGTTGAATCAGATTGCTGCAAGTGCATTCCTAATGGATTCCAATATTCCCTTGGACAAGTCATTGCTATTTGCATTGTATTTATTAAACAGGTTTTATATAGTACATTAAAAAAATTCTTCTTATGCCATATGGTCTTTCATTTTCTTAAGTACAGACATGTGTATGTACATTAATTGTAATTTTTAAACATCTGTATGAGTAACAGCTCATTTATTCCTCTAGCTTATACTTGGACTTTTAATGCCCAAGTACTGAAAAGCATATATTAGCCTCTTTCATCCTTATGATAAGAGCACTGTCTCAAGTATCAAATAGAGCAAATGTTTACAGCTTTCAAGTCCCTATAACAGTCATTTTCTAGCAGATCACAACTGACAAAGGTCCCTTTAGCATTTACTCTGTTGAACTCTTCCTTTTATCTTAAACTATGCCGTTTTTCCTTCCAGTTGTAATAGTTGAATTTTAAAATATAGTTTTCAATGAGGAGTTTTCTGTTAGTCCTTACTCTGCCAAGAAACAAATGTTCATTAAGTCAAATCCTCCTCCTTTTAAGTGCATTAAGAAATAGCTGTATTTAATAATTCTAAGGTGTTCATAACCTCTTTTTCCCCCCAGAAGAATGTAAAATCCTTGAGGGCAAGGACTGTTGCATTCTTGTCTTTGTAATCCCAGGGCCTCGAATAGTTATTCAGTTGAATTGAGAAGGTGCCAAGGTATGAACATAGAACTAAAAATTTAATGCATCCAGAATTACCTGGGTTCAGAGGCTGGTCCTCTTTCTTTTAAGTTCCCATTATTGTTGATTCATTACCAGTACATGATTAATTCCACAGGAAATTTGGAACAATTCCCAGGGTATCAGGACATACTTAGTAAGGTGTCTGGATTAATACCTTTAGGTAGAGTTTCCAGGTATTGAAGAGTAGCCTAATAGCAATATCAGGTATATTTTCTCCTGACACATTGAGGTAAATTTGGAAAGCAGACCATTTTCATCTTGGCAAGTCCACTGATCTCCTACCTTTCCAGATTTCTTACACCTTACTCCCTGCCAAACAATCTACAATCCATTACCACTGGCCTCCTTGTTATTCCTCACACAAAGTATTTATCTCTCTACTCCAGGCATTTTCACTGGTTAGCCCTCACTGCCTAGAATTCTCTCCCTCCTCATCTCTGCCTCTTGACCTTCCTCACTTTTTCCTTAGCTTCTATGAGAAGCTTTTCTTGATTCCTTCTTAATTCTAGTGTCTTCCCTCTGATGATTGCCTCCAATTTATCCTACATAGCTCGTTTGTGTGTAGCTGTTTGCATGTTGCCTCCCCTGTTAGACTGTGAGTTCCTTGAGAGTAGGGATTACTGTATGCCTTTTTAACCTAGAACTTAGCATGGTACTTGGCAGATAGTAGGCAATCAGTAAACACTTATTGACTGACTAGCACATAATATGTGCTTAATAAATGTTTATTGACTGATAGACAGCAGTTTCCCAAGTCTAAGGAGAGAATTTATGTGCCCCTTACATTTTTTAAAAAAAATTATCCTTCATCCTATGTAAATATGCTCAGTGGTGGTTTTGGAATTTTTGATGCCAAGAATGTATGCATGCTGTTGCATGGCAGACCTCTTACAAAACCATCACAACTATAATAGTCCAAATGTATACATATATCTTTATGTATGTGTATATGTACATGTATATATGTAAATATATATTCTAATATAACATACTAACTATAATATTCAGTTGAATCAATAAAGTACAGAGTGTCTACAGTCTACGGTTATTTCATCCCTAGTCCTTTTTCATCTTTCTGATTATGCATATGAATGATGACCAAGACCATCAAAGAAAAGTCACAGCCTTTATGGTTCTGCAGTGGTTCTGCTGAGTATGCAAATATATTCATGGCATAAAATGTTGATAATTGGGAACTCAATTTAGTGAAAATTATTTTTTAAAGTCTTAAGAAGTCATACAATACAAAGAAAGGGGAGGAAAAGTTTATAATTACTCAGCTTGCTTTCTTTGATCAACTGGTCAGAGGCCCGCTATTATAAAGCCCATAATTTTAGGTCCACGATGGCCTTGTGTGATGTGGTAGAATTTGTCCTACTTTTCCATCTACTCTAAGAGTTATAGGGGACAATTTTCTTTACTCCAAGCCCCTAGAGGCTGCAGAAATAGAGCAGGAGAATTAGGTTAAGTGGCAAATAATTGTCACCTGGGTAAAAACTTCATTTGAGCTGTTTGTAAATATAGGTCATTGTGGACCCAGGTGGGAACAAACACCTTTCATATCTCTTTGGAATTATATCATCATCTCACATATGTTCTCATTTTAGGTACATGCCTAGCAAGTATTAATAATTTGTAAGTTTAAAAGAATGATATCACTAGTCATGAAGCTTCTTGAAGTGTCATTAATTTATTTCTGTTTCACAGAACCACAGAATTTTTGAGTTGGAAGGGTCATCAGTGACCGTGTGGGCCAACAAATACTCTGACAATAAAAATCATCACTGTAACATACCTGACAGGAGGTTTTTACAGCATCTACTTAAAGATTTCAAATGCAAAGACACCTTTTGCCTCCCAAGGGAGCCCATTATACTTTTAGACAGCTCTACCTGCTAGGAAGTTTGTCCTGATATTGTTTAAATTTGCTTCTTTGCAATTCCAACCTATTACTCCTGGCCCCATCCCCTCAGGCAAGAGAGAGCATTTCCAATAATTCTTTTACATGACAGCCCATCACATACTTGAAGACTATCATCACTGATGCCCTTGAATATTCTTCAGATAGTTTGCCCAGTTCATTCAACCTATCAGTCTTCATATGACATGGCCTGTGCACCTTTAGCATACTGGTCGGCCCCCTTTGAACACTTCCCAAATTATCAATGTCCTTCGTAAATTATAGTCTCTATAACTAAGCACATTTAAAAATGAGGGCAGAGTAAAGAGGGACAACATTAGAATTTTGAATGCTTTAAGATCTACCAACATTAAATGCAAACCCTAGCTTGGTCCTACTCACAGTATCCAATCTTATTTTCCTCTAGTGCCCCAAATGAATCCTCTACTCTGACCAGACTGTTTTCTCATTGTCTTGTGAAAACAGTATGTGTTTATTTCCTTTTTGCCTTCAATCACATGGTTTTTATTTCCCAGGAAATCTTCTTTTCAACTCCCCATCTTTCCAAATGCAAGATTTTCTTCAAACTCCTGCTTAATGCCTACCTTTAATAGGAAGTCTTTTGTGCCTATAAAAGCTCTCCCTGTCTCTCTTTTTAAAATTCTTAAACCTACCAGGACATACAACAAAATTTACCTTTAATAATAAACTATATGAACAGGTAATATTCAGAAGAAAAAAAATCAAAGCTATCAATAGTCACATAAAATAGTCTAAATCACTACTGATAAGAGAAATGCAAATTAAAACAACTCTGAAACATCATCTCACACCTACCAGATTGGTTAAATTGATAAAAAAAAAATAAGAGCCATTCCCCAGCTGATAAATGGTCAAAGGATATGAACAGGTAGTTTTCAGAAGAAGAAATTGAAACTATCAGTAGTCACATTAAATGCTCTAAATCATTATTGATAAGAAAAAAAGCAAATTAAAATGACTCCGAGATACCACCTTATACCTATTAATGCCTAACATGACAGAAAAGGAAAATGACAAATATTGGAGGGCATGTGGGGGAAAAAAAGGACACTAAGGTACTATTGGCAGAGCTATGAACAGGTTCAACTATTCTGGAGAATAATTTGAAACTATGCCCAAAGAACTATGAAGTTGTGCATACCCTTTGACCCAGCAATACCACTACTAGGTCTATATCACAAAGAGATGAAAGAAAAAGGAAAAGGACCCATAGGTAAAACAACATTTATAGCATCTCTTTTTGTAGTGGAAAAGAATTGGAAATTGAGGGGATATCCATCAATTGAGGAACAGATAAACAAATTGTGGTTTATGATTATGATGGAATATTATTGTATTATAAGAAATGAATGAAGACATGGTTTCACAAAAACCTGGGAAGACTTATATGAACTGATGCAAAGTGCAATGAGCAGAACCACAAGAACATTATGCAGAGTAATAGCAATATTGTAATAATAATCAATTATGAAAGACAGCTACTCTGATCAATGCAGTGATCCATGAAAATTCCAAATGATTTATAATGAAAAATGCTATACACTTTCAAAGAGAAAACTGATGAATTCTGAAACATTTTTTCCACTTCATTTTCTTTGCTTTTTTTGCAACCTGGCTAATATTGAAATATGTATAATGGGTATCATGATGTCTAGTTCAATCTTGGGTACAGAGTAGAAGCTCAATAAATGTTTATTGATTAGCATATGGATTATGTATATATAAATATGTACATATTTGTGTGTATATGTACATATACACATATAAGAATTCCTATTTTTTTCATGAGCTTTCCTTCAACAGAGTTTTGTTTTTTGGGTTGTTTTTCACCAATAGAAGAAAACACCTCTATGACAATTTGCTTAAGCTATGTGGGCCTCATTTTCCGTATAAAACAAGGGGATTGGACTAAAAAGATAATAGATAGAACACTGGACCTGAAGTCAGGAAGACCTGAATTTAGATATAATCTCAGGTGCTTATGAGCTTATAAGGACTGGGCAAGTGACTTAATCTCAGTTTACCTCAGTTTCTTTAATAATAAATATAATAATGGTATCTGACTTCCAGAGTTGTTGTAAGGATCAAATGAGATTTTAAATATCACTTTGCAAAGCTTAAAGCATTATATAATTGCTAGTTATCAGTTTTATCATTATTAATAAAATGACTCACTGAGGACTGTACATTTAGCTAGTGATCAAATAGAAATATTGGCTTGCTTAGAACATGAGACTAGTGTTGTGGTACACCCAGGCATACACAGACTATGTTCTATGCATGACAATCAATGGAACACACAGCTTTGGTGGCATCAGGCAATTTTTTATGAACTAAAACAGGAAAGAACAGCCGACTCCATTTCCCTTCTAGCTACTGATGGTCAGACTCAATACATTTCTTCTAAAATTCTTTGTATTAATGGGTAAATAGATCTAAAGTAGCAATAACTATATAAATAACCTGACGTGGGGAAAAGTCATCACCTTGTGCCATTAGAATGACACAGCATGCCTTTGAGTGTCTTTTCTGGGGATCTCTTTTTGAGGCTGGTGTCTGCATATTTTGTGAATTGGATTCACTTAGACCTGTTTGTCTGCTCACTGTCTGTTTTTAGTTTAAAGCATAAAGCAATGGAAATATAGCTATTAAATTAAGCTGGCCTTGGTGAAATTTGTCTCCTTCACCAGTAAGATTACTGAAATTTACATTTTCATCACTTTCCAATCGTAGGAAGAGCTGTAAACTCCTCTTCAGGGAAGCATTCCAAGATGAATCTCAAGAGAACCAATTATTCCAATAAGAATGTCAGTAAAGTTGGGGCTGACTGAAAGGAAAACTCAGCTTTATTACTACAGTTTATTTTAAACCTCACATAGGGATCAGGGCCTAATGATTGACCTGGAATATGCTGGGATTAGTGTTTGTGGTGGTCCTACTTAGTGTTCTCTTAAAACTATAATTTGCTGTTTTGGTTCAGTCACATCCAGCACTTTATACCCATGGATCAAAGCACACCAGGGCCTTCTATCCTCCACTATCTCTCCAAGTCTGTGCACGTTCAGGTTAGCTTTGACCGTGCCACTATCTATCCATCCCCTTCTCTGCCAGCCCCTTTCCCTTTTGCCTTCATTCTTTTCTGACATCAGAGTCTTTTCTAATGAGTCCCATCTTCTTATTATGTAGCCAAAGCATTTAAACTTCAGCTTCAGTATTTGACCTTCCAGTGAATAGTTTGGATTAATTTCTTGAAAACCATAAATAGATCATCATATTTAGTTATTCTGATTGCTTGATGAGTAATACTTTCACAAAAATATTCAAGAAATAGGTGATTTCTGCAGATTATGTTGGAGCTTTTTTGGGTGAAGAGAAGGTAGGGAGCATGGGCTCTTAAATATATATATATATATATATATATATATATATATATACATACACATACACACACACACACACACACACACATATATCCCATAGCTCTTCTTGTCACTGTTATCTAAGTATTAGCTTTGTTTTTATACTTTCAAGGAGGAAGAACATTTCATAAGTGGATTAAATAATGTAATAATCTTGGATGTTGGATGTGACAAGGCTTCGCATGGGAACAGAAACATAGAATCTTATACCTGGAATGGAAATTAGAGATCATCTAGACCAGCCCCCTCATTTGATCCGAGCAAACTAAAGACCTCTCTTCAGGAGTATACTGAAGCCTGATCAAACTGGCTGAAGAGTCAAATGCTAAATTTTCAGTGCAAGCATTTATATCTCAGAAATCAGTGAAGCTACTTTTTATTAAGTTTTTCTTTACATGAAGCCTAAATCTGCTTTCTGCTTCTACTCTCTGGGAACAGACAGAATAAGTCTAATCCTTCTTTCTGGTGCTAACCTTTCAAATTCTTAAAGGTAGCCATAATATCACCACCTTCTTAAGTCTTCTCTTCAGATTAAACATGACCAGTTTCTTCAACCAGTCTTGAGACAGAAAGATCTGAAGATTCTTCAATATCTTGGTTACCTTCCTCTGGAAATTCTTCCTGGTATTTCCCAAAATGTGGCATGCAGAACTGATATACAACTTAAGGATGTTGTTAAACACTGGCCAAGTAATTATTCTGGACATCACCACTCATTTAGTGGGACTTAATATCACTGATTTGGGGGGAAATTGTGGAAAGCAAGAGAGGAGCTATAGGACTGTGAAAGTTGTCTTGATTTCCAAGGAAGGTGAGGTTGATTGGCAAAATCTTAGAATGCATAATTGAAAGGATGGTTTTTTGAGCACTCAGAAATTGAAGCAATGATCATCTTGACTTGGTAAACTAGTATGGGGTCATCAAGAATAGTCATGCTAACCTAACCTCATTTCATTTTTTATAGAGTTATGAGCAGAGGTGTGCTGATAAATATTTAACAACTGTATCTCCCCAAAAAATGTTCTCATAGCTCAGTTTTGGTTAATCTGCATTATTATTTTCTTTATTGCCTTCCTAAATCTAGCTAATCAATAAACCAAAAAATCAAGTCCTAACATTTTGTGTCTTTGCCAATTTCCTAAGGTGTAAATGCTCAAACTGAATGATTTGTGAACTTGTTCAGGGTGGCTCTAGCACACTCCCTGGTTACAAGATGAACAGATCAAAAGAGTAATTTAGGGATAGTACCCAGAGATTTTAGCAAGGAACTTGACAAAATTTCTCAATCCATCTTTGTTGACAAGATGTAGAGACATGAATTGAATAGTAGGAATTTGTGGAAATTGCAAAGAAGTAGATTTCAGCTGGACGTAAGGAAAAACTTCCTAACAATTAGGGATATTCTGAAGAGGAATGTGCTGCCTAAGGATAGTGTTCCCATCACCAGAAGTCTGCACGTGGAGATTTAATGAGCATTTGTTGCAAATACGTGAAGACATTCCTGCTCAGGGAAGCTGGTATAAATGACTTCTGAGGTACCATTCAGCTCTGAGCTTCCATGGTAACTATTTCACATCCACATGTCTATTTTCCTCAGCTAGATTTTGTTACTTGAGGGCAATTCCTTGTCTTATATCTCTGGCTGTTCTAACAATACAGTTTCATTTAGAATATGCTAGTATAATAATATCCTGCTTCCTACAACTTCCATTTGTCCTTGAGAGTTGGGTTCCCAGAGGAGCAATCATTCTCAGGGTTATATAGGATACCTTGAGGGTCTATCTACCATTCTAAAACTATAGTTCATGAGCCCCAATCAGTGTACTTCTCATTAGTAACTATTAGTCTCAGTTAATTCTTAGAAAAGGCATTTCCTAAATTGATATAGTAAGAACAGTAACTATAAAATATTCCTCCCTGCAAAACTAGAGTTCATTCCTTGTAAGTTACAAAAAGCATCCAATGGAGTACAGGATTCAAACCTAGAGTACAATATTTGTAGGACATGTAGAAAAGGCAGCTCATACTTTCTGGTGCTACAGGACCTAAAACGTCTTTCTTCATAAAGTCCTCATGTAACTCTCCTTGTTTGCAGTGTCAACCCTGGGTGGGGAATCTCTGAATCTCTCTCACACATATCCAGTTATTTGCTTCTTTAGCTTCTGTTCTTGGAATTTAGTTTCTCCCTTAAGTGACTACCTGTATGCATGTCTAGGAGGACTATGTGTCTCCCAATCCTTCATTTGTGCCTTGAATTATCTCACAGTAGGAGCTCATAACCTGATTCCATGAACTTATGCAGAATGGAAGTGCCCATTTGGACATTTGTGGATAGACACTTGTAATCTCTCTGTTAATAGGCATCTCTTCCTGCATGCTATTCCATATGTGAATTATATTTTGTGCATATATCTCTGTAAGCAATGGATAGAGCACTGGGCTTGGAATCAGGAGCACTCATTTTCACAAGTTCAAATCCAGCCTCAGATATTTACTACTTGTATGACTCTAGGTGAGTTGCTTAACCCTGTTTGCCTCAGTTCCTCATTTGTAAAATGAGCTGGAGAAAGAAATGGCTAGCCACTGCAGAATCTTTGCCAAGAAATGCCCCTTCTCCCAAATGAGTCACAGAGTCAGTCATGATTGAAAATGACTAAAGAGCAACAAATATTTTAACAACTATTTCAATACATTTTGTTTAATACATTTTGTTTCCTTTGTGAGTTTAGATATTTTAATGTTATTTATTATTTAAAAACATTCTTATAAGAAGAGGTAAATAGATTTGACCAAACTGCCAAAAGGGTTCACATATCAAAAATGTTAAAAATCCACTATACTAGGACTTAGTAAAGCCCTACAAAGGTGTATCTATTTTGTTGTAGTATCCAATTAGCATTGCTCCTTTTAAGGACATCAAAGAAAGGTGTTCAGACATCATAAAGGAATTGGTGGCTGTTAACACCTTGATAGTTCATATGATCTTATTCTATGCCTATGTCACCTGAAGTGGAAGCGGTTGGGGACCATCTCCTTATAGAGCAATAGCTAACAACCTGCAGTTGACACACCAAACTGCATTCATAGGGGCTTAGTTTAAAGATGGTGCCCTGTTGACAGTAAGAACCCAGATATCTTATTCAGAGGAGGAAATGGGAGTTTTAATGAAGGTAACTCTAATCACTGAAACAAAGAAGCTGAGCTTACCTGTATTTGGTATAGAGTATTGGACCCTTTGACTTGAAGATGTACTGTTATAAGAAAAGAAATCAGTCAGCATTTTGTTGGCACAGTCCCAGCTCTGTATTAACTATCCAGATTAATGTTAAACCATACCCCAGGAATTATTCATGAAGTCTCCCTGTACAATGTAATTGCAGATTTTGGCATCCAGAGTCTGTAGACTCATTGTTTTTATAGATTAGCTTCTCTTCCTGAACTACCGGAAGAGACAATGATCTGGTCTGCATATTCTAGCGGAGAATGGGACTCACAGATTTTACATGAAATGGCATTTGTCAAATAGGCACTTACTGCCAAGGTGCCAGGTCTCACTTACATTGTATGCTGAGTGTGGGGACCCTTCTAATACTCCAAGGGGGAAAACAAGAATCATTTGCTTCAGCCTGAATGTTAACTTTACTGTAAATCTTTCTAACATTAAAGGGGAAGCTTAGAGTATAGTAGGAAGAAGCTGGCACTGGGAGTGAGATCTCAGCACAAGGCCCAGCTTGACCACTAATTAAGAGTTTAACCACCTTGTCAATTCTCCTCTCTGTGTCTCTATTTCTTTGTCTGTAAAATTAGGAGTCTTGACTCTAACCTGAATATCTCAGTTTCTTCTTCACACTATCTGATACTATAATTAAAATAAAATTAGTCTTTATCTACCTACTGAGTCTAATATTATTCCTCAGCACAAGTGGCATGTCTTCTAATTATTTCATAATTTCAGAGAGATAGGTATAAAATGTAATTCACATATAGACCAGTATGTATAAAGAAACAACCATTTACAGAAAGATTACAAGTGGCCATTCAGGAATGGCCAGGTGGGTATTATTTTCCTGCAGAGAAAAGGATATTCAAAACCAATTAAAACGTTAAACATGTTGAAAGAGGACCAAAATATATTGTAATTGTTAAATTTCCACTGGCTTAAACTAAGCAGAAATAAAAGAAAAGAAGACAATGAGTTCCTTATTTGAAAACTTTGCCTTTATTGCTTTGGAAAGGCAGAAAAAGAGATTTGAATTAGTTCTCATTTGAATAAGGGTTTATTCTGCTTAGCTCAAGTCAGAGTTAGTGACCTATAGTTTTGAATGATCCTAAATATTTCTTCAAATCAGTCCTAAGGGACCCATTTACTCTTGCAAAGATAGGCTCTCTCATCTATATATGGGCAATTCTCTGCAATGACTAGTAACACACGTAAGAGTCTGTTTTCACCTAGTAATAAAATCCTTTTTCCTTTCAAAACATATTTTACCATTACAACAACATAATAAACATGATAGTGAGAGACACACAAGCCTATTGATAACTTCAGTTTGCTCCTTGGCAGGGTCATACAAAGACCTGCAAATAATCCTCCTCTCCCAGCATGACAGGTGGGCCCTATGGCTCCTGCCAATACATTGATGATGTTCTGTTATAACTTTATTTACTTGGTTTGTATCCATAAGATTCACTGGACAGGCAGGTGAATTGAATACTTGATTAACAGCATTGACCCTGAATGTTGAATAAGAGTAAGTACCAGGAATATAAAACAGAGAAATGATATCTAAACAGTCAAGGTCTAAAGTGCCCTCCTATTAAACTAGAATTTTAGTCACTAATTAGTGACTGTTCCTTTTATACAATTCAGATTTTTTTTCTTTTTTTGGTGTTGTGAAAGCTTTCCAAGAATTGGAAAATAATAAGTTCATTTACTAGACTTCAAAACTAAATTTTAAAAAATTTTGAACCTACACTCTCAAGTTTTAGCTCAACCATTCATCTGGAGCTGTCCTTACATGCAAAGCAGAATGGGGAATTAAATAAATATTCTGGACAATCAATTTTTAAAAATATATTGGTCCAAAAATATCTTGAAAAGTGAGAAAGAATGTTCTGGACTCTTTGTTAATATTTTCTGAATAGCAACCTCAACTGCCTACTTTGTTGTAAGTTTATAGACATAGCCTAAAAATTATTAAAAGGAGAAAGCAAAGACCTAAGAGAAGAACAATGTGTCAAAATTGAGTCTGGGCTGGAGAATATTCAGGGACTCAATGTAACAGTGGTAAGAAATAGCAACACATCCCTCATGTTCTTATCTCAGATGCAGAGAAAGTAATCACTGAGTTATTTTTTTTTGCTAGAAAATCATATTCTAACACATAGCAGAAGCAGCTTGTAGAAATCTAACTTGAGGTTTCCTACAGGTATTGTTTATCTTGAAAAGGTCTGGTCTGATGAACATGGATGCGATTATTCTCCACTTATACCATTTCACTCTTTTGACAAATGTGATACAGGGGGTTTCACATAACATCTTGTACATACAGATACTCCACTTCTAGACAAGAACAAAAAACAACCTCATGGCAGATCCATAATATCCCCAGCTACTCTTCAGCATCCCTTAAGAGGGGTAGAGTTAGCACCCGCACAAGCCTACTTTAATTCTGAGAACCCTTCAAGAATATTCAGTACAGCAGTGACAAAAAATTCTAACAAACATTGAAATGTATCTCAATTCATTTCATATAGATGAAACATTCAACGTATGGCTGGAAACAATGTTCTAGAATGTTCTTTACCTTGCTTTTGTGGCTCCTAGATGATTTCCTTGACCAGATACATATTTTTCTTGTGACTGCCTGCCCAATAGCCAATTGTATGGTGAAGGTGTGTTTTTAAAACTGAATTATATGCAACAAACACTTGATGTTCATGATGATAGCTAGCACCTATATGGTGCTTTGAGGTTTGCCAATTGCTTTACACATGATAGCTAATTTGGTCTCACAAGAGCCCTGTGAGCTAGGTCCTGTTTTTATCCTTCCCATTTTACAGAAGGGGAAACTGAAGCTGAGTCTTAAGTGATTTGCCTAGGGTCAGACCACTAGAAAGATTGAGATAGCATTTGAATTTGGGTCTTCCTAACTCCAGGTCCAACACCCTATCCACTGCAACACTTAACTGCCAAGAACCTTTTTTTTCCCTCTTTGACTGAGGACTTTGTAGTTCTCACACCAAGTTTAGATATCTCATAGGATCTTATATTTAGAGCCAGAAGGCACCTTAGAGGTTATCTGGTCCAATTGCCTCCTTTTTCAGATAAAGAAATGGAGACCTAGAAAAGTGAGGATTTGTCCATCATCAGATGAATAATAAGTAGCAGAGGCAGGATTGGAAGAGAGGTTCTCTGACTCCAGATTCAGCATTTTTCCTGTCATTTTCCATACTATTATATGCTGTTTTCCTGAATTAAAAATATTTTTGTTCATTTCTGAGCACATATCTATGGAAGAGGCAGCAAAATTTGTTGGTATTGAGGTTTTTTTTAAATTGGTTTTGTTTTTGGGTTCTCTTCTACTTGCTGCATGACTTTGGTAACCTGAACCTCTGAATTCTCTGCAGTCACCTGAGCCAGCTCCTTGATGGAGTGACTGAGCCTTAGTTTCCCTTCATCTCTCAAGTAGTTACTGTGAGGATCTACTGAAATAATGCGGGGTTAAAGGACTCTGAGAAACTTAACTCCTATATAACAACCTTTTGTTAAATACTTGCCAGGTGCCTAACACTGTGCCACCATTGGAGATGCAAAGAAAAGAGTGACTCAGCTTCTGTCCTCAATAATCTTACATTCTAATGGAGGACACCACACGAACATACACAGATATAAAATGTGTATTTTAGATTACATTTAATTTGTGCCATTATATGAAATAAGATGACATCTGTTATAGTAGATAGAGAGCCAGTCTTGGAGTCAAAGTGGTCTTCCCAAAGTCCATGGTCAAACATAGGCCTTAGGGAAATCATATTGGCAGTTGAGTGGACGATGGATTGAAATGGGAATAGAGGGAGAAGGGTGATAAAAGAAGGCAATCATTATACTTTAGGCAAGAAGGAATGGGAAACCTGAACTAGGGTGATGGCTCTGGAATAAGGAAGCAGGCAAATATACATATACATGCACATATGTGTGTGTACGAGACGTTGGAAAGATAGAAATGATAAAATTAGACAACTAACTGGATGTATATGATGAGTGAGAGTGATGAGTCAGGGATGACAGCAAGATTGTGTGGACCTGGAAGCCTGAGAGTATGGTGGTGCCCTTGCCAATAATAGGAAAGTTAGAGCAGAACTAAGTTAAGGGGGAAAATGACTGAGTTCTGATTTGAGCATACTGAGTTTGAGATGTCCACAGTACATCCCACTGGAAATGTCCAATAGTTTTTGTTGGTTTTCAGTTGTTCAATCATATCTGACTCTGTCACCCCATAGATCATAGCACTCCAAGTCCTTCTATTTTCCACTATCGCTTGACATCTGTCCAAATTTATATTCATTGTCTCCATGACACTATTTATCCAACTCATCCTGTGCCATTCCCTTTTCCTTTTGCCTTCAATCTTTCCCAGAATCTGGGTCTTTTCCAATGAGTCCCTTCTCATTATGTTGTCTAGGTTGTTAATCTTCAGCTTCAGTATTTGCCCTTCCAACTAATAGTCTGAATTAATTTCTTTAATTATTAATTGATTTTATCGCCTTGATGCCCAAAGAACTCTCAAAAGTCTTCTCTAGCACCACGGTTCAAAAGTGCTGATTCTGCAGTGCTCAACTTTCCTCATAGTCTAACTTTCACAGCCATACATTGCTACTGGAAAAAAAAAACCCATAGATTTGACCAGACTTGCCACAGCTTTCTTTCTAAGGAACAAAGATCTTTTAGTTTTATGGCTGTAGTCACCATCTGCAATGATCTTTGAGCCCAAGAAGCTGACACTCCTTCCAGTTCTCCCTTTACTTACCAGGAAGTGGTGGACCAGTTGCCAAAAGCTTAGTTTTTTTTCTTCTTAATGTTCAGTTTCATGACAGCTTTTTTCCTCCCCTGTGACACTCACCAAGAAACTTCTTTACAAAGAGATGTCTAATAGTCAGTTGGTGAATTGGAACTGGGACTCAGAAGATAAACTAGGACTGGAGAGTCATGTGGGAATGATCAACATAAGTTTGGTCATCAAACTCATGGGACCTTATAAGGTGAAGGGGGAGGAGAGGAAAGGGAGAAAATAGAGGGGGTAGAGAGAGAGAGACAGAGACAGAAGACAGAGAGACACATACACAGAGGGTGAGAGACAAAGACAGAGAGACAGAGAATAGTAAGAAAAGAGAATAGAGCCCAAAATACAGCCTTGGATAAGATATTAGCAGTTAGTGGTGAAAAGGAATGGTGGGGCACGTAGGAAGGAAACCAGGGGAAAGCAGTGTATGAAAGAGGCAATCAACAGGGTCAAATGCTGTATGAAGACTGAGAAGATGTAATTATGTTTGGCAACTAAGAAATCTTTGGTAACTTTGGAGAGAGGTGTTTTGATTGAGTGTTGAGGGCTTATGCTTTGTCTTGGGTTGAACTAGCATCTACAGACTTTTGCCAATAAGAAACAGAGATTTTTTAAAAGATTCATTTATACTTGGGGTTTTCCTAGAGGGTTTCATTTGTATCCAATATGAAGAAATGGTTTAGTTTTATTGCCAAAATGGTAATCACAAAATTTAAGATCCCTTTGACTAAGCTTTATATAAATCTTTAAACCAAAGATCTGAGAGATCTTCAATTCTATCTATCACATCCTCTAATATTTAACTTGAAACTCTTCTCCTAAAGTTGATAATATCAGAAAGGTCTTTTTTTTTAATTTTCTTTTCAGTGTCTAGTGCATTATCCTTATCACCAGTAAATGCTTACGTAATCCCTACTATGTGCTGTTCAAAATGCCAGTGGCAAGATTTATGGAACTTAAGGGTCAGAAAGAAATGTCAGAATTTTTAATTATTTTCACTTAGACAAATTACAATTAGACCATTGCAGAATTAGAGCTGAAAGGGATCTAAGAAGCCACTAAATTCAACCTTCTTGTTTTATTTCCATTACAAAAATGTTTATAAATGACATACACACGCTGCTGTCTGATGACAAATATAGTATTGACTACTTCATTAGGCCATACAAAGAGAAAAAGAATGGATCTGTAAGATGATTTGGCAAAGAAAAAATACCCTTTTGCATATAATTGTCTTTCTTAGATACCAAACATGGTTGCATTTAATGAAATAAACATGACCATTCATTTTGGGACCGGCTGCTGAACAAGTAGCCTTCCATCCAGCAGAGGGCACACAAGTTAACAAAAATGTCTTTTTCCTAGTTTGTACTATTTTGTAACTATGTTAATGGTAAAAACATAGAGTACAGACTTTATGGAAGATTGCTTTTATACATGCTTAGAATTCTTTACTAATGAGAATAAAAATTAAAAGTTAAAAATATCAGAATAGGACCTGGCAATGTCTCTGATACAGTTTGGATATTAAATATGTAAGAATATATAGCCCTTGGAGAAGTATTACAATGTACAGTAAGTTTGGCATTAAAGCAGAATTTACCCTCCAGGCACATTGGCACGGATCCAGAATTCCCTGCCTCCACTCCCTTTTACCTTAAGAAAACTTGAACAGGACCATCCATCTATCCACATTAGGAGCTGGTGGGTGAATATACATGCATTACAGGATATTAAAGCTGGAAGGGGCCTTGAGAGAAGTCATCTGATCCCCTTTAAAGAACCTTCCTAGACTCCAAATCAGGGACAGATTTATTAATTTAAACATGGATTTACTTTTATCACTTTCATTAATAAGCGTTTAAAATATTTGTGAATCTACTTTTCAAACTGTAACATCTGTACAGAGAAAAGATGACATACATTTTTTAATCCAAGAGAAAGGAACAGATTTATGATTTTTAAAATGAATTTAATTTTACCACTTTCATTAATGAGTGTTCTAAACATTTGTGAGTCTGTTTTTCAAACTGCAATAACTGTACGAAGACAAGCTTATGAGTATTATTTAATCCAGAACCAAACATTTCTCTAAAATAGGCTTTTCCCAAAAGCATTAGAGTTTAGGATCAAGTTTTCTATTACGCTGAAACAACAAAACTTCACTTAGAAACTCTTTTGAATGCAAAGCAACTTAATAATAAGTCACATGAATCCTACTTTGAGAGAGGGAATTTGAGGAACAAAGATTAGTCAAATACCCAAGCTTATGTATCAAATTAAAGGTGAGTCTGTATAGGAATTACAGAATACAGCTTTCTAATTTTTCCTCTGACCTTAGCCATAATGCTCAGTGTTGCCATCTCTCCTAAGGGCTATCACTTTGTATGCACGGTGAGTACACTGATGAAAATGCCTTCAGAACAGAGTTATGAGGCCATATGACAATTATCTGCTTCTCTCCCTCTGCTCCCTGATATCCATTTTATTTTTGCAGTTAAGTCACGTGGAAGGTTGGACACTGTTGTTTTCTCATTTTGGCAATAATATAGCAATAATAACAATAATAAATAAATACAACGTGCTCTAGGCTAGAAATTTGTGTGCCTAATTTCAGAGTAATGCCAATTTCCACGGCCCTGTTATCAGCACTGCATATTTATAATGGAATTACAGGCCTACTCTTGACAGAAACAGTTGTTACCAGGCCCTCCTATTTACCCAAACACACAGAAATGGGAGGGGACACATTAATACTATTGTGTCCTTTGGTACAAGAAGACATGGCATATATATATATTTTTTTAAATTTTCCTTATCAAAATCTACAATCTGGTCATCTGTAAATGATCACATTTTATGTTTTCCTTAGAATGAAGGAACTGACAGGAGGAAGGGAAAGGGGAGTTTGACCTAGCCTTAAAAGGGCATTCTTTACTTCCATGATGGAAAGAGATGGAGGGGGAGGGATAGAGAGAGACAGAGAGACAGAGACAGAGTGACAGAGAGAGAGAGAGATAAAGAGAGAGAGAGAGAGAGAGAGAGAGAGAGAGAGAGAAAGAGAGAGAGAGAGATAAAGAGAGAGAGAGAGAGAGAGAGTGAGAGAGAGAGAGAGAGAGAGAGAGAGAGAGAAGGAACAGGAAACTTCAATCAATGCCTCAGCTTCCAAAACTATGACACTGTCAAACTGGTGTCATTAAAGCTAACTAACCATATTAAACGAATATTAAAATATAGGTTCCTTTGCATACCATAATGAGCAAGACTGCTTTTAAGTCTCTCCCTGTGCTTTGAGGTGAGGTGGCATTTACATTCCCAAACTTTGAAGTCAGAACAAAATGTACAGGTAGAGGGTACTAGATCAAGTAATAATCAACTTCAAAAAGCATTTTGGCTGTTAGATGTCCCAGGGCTAATTTCCTCTAGACATTTTAAATGTAAATGTCTAAACTCATTTAAAAATGGTAAATTGGTCTAGGTTCAATCAAAAAACATCCTGACACAGAACAGGCAGACTAGGCTAATTGTCATTTGTTTGTCAAATGAATTCCATTTGGAAAGGAATGAAACCTCCAAGCTAATTCTTTTAAGGTGAGCTGGTAGTTGTATTATCAGTTAAATGCAGTAAAATGCATAATCATGGGATGATAATGAAAACTGAACCCATGTTAGCACTCAGGCTCCGTCCGCCACGGGGCATGGAGCGATGGGACTTAAGTACTGTAATGTTCCATGGGCCACAATGGCACCAAGTCTGCTCTTTAGCCTCAGAGATACTTTCTTTGCATTTTAAAAAACTTTATCAAAGCACCGTGGCAATGTAGAAAATGTCAAAGTGAAATGCACTGTAGGCAAATTGAGATTTCATTAAGTTTAAATTTATTGCTTTTGACTGATGTATTACCATGCTTGTTAAGAACCAGTAATTTGGAATATCTGCCAGCCTGGTAAAATAGCTTTGTCTCCTTGTGTATTACTTTGTGTGGACTTTGAAAGGCTGCAGTAATTCAAAGTGAGGGCGGGTTTTGTGTGTGTGTGTGTGTGTGTGTGTGTGTGTGTGTGTGTGTGTGTTTTAGCACAGTTTCAAATGTTGTAAAGCATCTGGCCTATTCGCACTGATAAACTTCCATGTGCCTTCTAAGGATTTTGTCAGTGTGCATGTTGTTAATTGCAGGACTAATATTTATAGTGCTTTGATGTTTCTGGTTAGAGCATAAAACATTCAAAGAGTAGAGAACTGGAAATATTTCTTTTACTTGGCCTATTGCTTTTCAGTATTTGGGAAGTGGAAGTAGATTCAATTCAATTCCAATTAACAACGCATGCATGAAGCGCCAACTATGAGTAAGACACTGTGTGGGCAGCTAGGTGGCACAGTACCTAGAATGATGAATCTGGAGTCAGGAAGAGCTGCATTCAAATACAGCCTCAGATATTTGCTTGCTGTGTGACCCTGGGCAAGTCTGTAAAATGGGGGTTATGATAGCACCTACTTCCCAGGGTAGTTGTGGGTGGTTGTAAGGATGAAATGATTTAATATTTGTAAAAATGCTTTGCCAACCTTAAAGCACCATATAAACACCAGCATATACATGCTAGGTATACACAGCATGATATATATATATATATATATATATGTATGTATGTATATATGTATGTATGCTGGAATTACAAATTCAAAATGAAATAGTTCCTTCTCTCAAAGAGGCATTACAGGTAAACTTCTAAGTTAATAGAAGATAATTGGAGGAAGCTAGATGGTACAGTGGATAGAATGTTAGACTTGGAGGCAGAAAAACCTGAGGTCAAAGCTGGCTGCTCAGAAGCTTACTGGTCATGTGGCCCAGGGCAGGTCACAACTGCCCTTTGCTTTAGCTTCCTAAACTCTAAAATGGATATAATGATAGCACCTACCTTATGAAATTGTCAGGAGGATGAAATGAGGTAATATTTGTAAAGAATTGAGCAGAGTACCAAGCCCATAGCATTTGCTATATCAATGATTAGTCCCTCCCCTTTCACAATCTGTAAATCATGGCTCATAGATGGGCAGGGTCTTAAAGGTTATCTTTTCCAATGCCCTCAGTTTTCAGTTGAGGAACAGAGATTCCCAGAATGAAAATGACTTCCCCAAAGGGGTTAGGAGAGAGGATATCTATGGCTCCATCTAGCTCTAAAATTTTTGATCACTGAATCAGAAAAAAAATACCATATTGGATTTGAGGTAGAAAGGGAATATTGTATAATCTGTTATTATTATAGACAATTGACAAGTATACAAACTTAAATCATTGACCTAGTCAAAAAAGTAACTTCTTCAGGGTATATAATGGGGTCAGTATGGATTTAGGCCCATCTGCTACACCTTGTACACCCATGGAACTACAATGAAAACTAATGTTTACAGTAAACACCTTGTTAGATCCTGAAGCCGAGCTAAATTATCCCAAGTATAATTTTGGAACTGCTTGTTTTACTGTGTCCTGATTTTTTTTCAATATTTCATTGACCTGTGTTTAACAGTAGAGAAAATGTGCTATAGTGGATAGAAGGCAGCTTCAGGGTCAAAGAAGTAGGCTTACTTCTCACTTCTGACACATAAAAACTATGTGGTCTCTGGCAGGTCTTTTAAGTTGTTAGTGCTCCTAGGGGACTCTAATACTACCAGTTGATGGAACATGAAGCGATCTGATTTGGTAGAGAGAGCATTCTCACTAGGGGATCCCTATTGCCAATCACATAACAGGCATGGACGCTGCCTCGTCCCTATCCCAAAAGTCAATTGCATATGCAGAAAATAAAGACACTGTTCCTCAACTGTTGTGTCTATATGAGAGTTAATTGAACTTATTATGCCCACCCCTTTTTTTGTAGAACCAATTAAGTCTTCCAGAGGCAAATGACTGCTGTCTTTAAATTCTTGGATCTCATGAATGTGGGTATTCTCAGTGATACAAACTGTAGTATAACCATATCAATCTACACTGCGTCACTCCTGTCCATGTCCATAGGCTCAATCAAATAAATGGACTGCTTTCCTCTTCAGGTCTTGATTGAAATTCTATAGATTCCAACAGAATTTGCTTTGTTGCCTTGCTCTCACTACATTCCTTTTGGAAGTTAGGACAGGAAGAAAAACTCTCCAAATTGTTGAAACCTCCAACTATTACATAAAGATATTTTTTCAGTCCAGGAATTATAGTATTAGTTGTACTGTGTCCGGTTTCCAACGACAGTCCTAGTACTGGTCTATCTCTTCTCCAGTATAACTGACAGTACCCTAGGATTGTGTGAATAGAAAAAAGAAACTTGTCCTCTTGCCTTATATGTCATAATCTTTTCCTAAACCCTTGTGGTGACTTTGAATCCTTGAGTTAAAGGCTGTGCTTCCTAACAATTTACTTTTTCAAACTCAGAGTTTTCACTTTTGACTATCCCATTCAAATCCATGTATATTTATATACACATTTGTACAAATAACACTATAATACAAACAGGTTCGTAACCAGAGCAAGAACATAGTAGACATAACCAAGAGATAATCTAGTCTATCTGTTTTTAATATCTAATTTATTTCACACAGAATGTCTAAATTTAATCACTATAGGCAAAAAAAAAAAACCTTTTTTTTTTTGTTTTTAAAGACAGGTATAAATGCAATTATCTCCAAAACAGAGTTGGGTTTTTTTTTCTTTTTCCTTTGGCTCTCTATACAATAATAAAAAATGAATGGTCTTTAGGCCATGTTTATTTCAGTTCTAGAAATAAGGTCTAGAACTCCAAGGAGAAAAGATAGCTATTTGAAACCCCTAGCAGTGATAAGTGGTCCTGCTCGAATAAATTTGAAAGAGGGAGGCTATACAAATCCTCTCTATTAGCATCATGACACCTTGCAAGAGGAAACTTGTGCAAGAGAAAAGTTGGCAGTAGCTGACATATAAGATGAAAGAAAGACTAACTACCCCCTCCCTAGCACACTCTCCCAGACACAGACACATGAGGGGAAAGTGTTCCTGGACTTTCAGTCAAGAAGTAGCCCAAGCACAGGCAGCATTTGGCACAGGGTCTTTAAGGACTTTGAAAAGTAAATCAGACAGCTGCAAAAAGGGCTGTGCAGGCAGGACAGGATCATGTATATTCGTAAGAAATAGCACCTATCAGACAAAGACACTGGAGGCATTTGCATAGTTGCATCAGCAGTGGGAAGAAGAAATCGCTCCTCGTGGAGTCAGACATTGGGAAACAGATAAAGGCCGGGAAGAATGTGCCTTTTTGACTCCCCAGATTAATGTAGATGTGAACACATTAGAACTGTTTGAGACAGAGTATTCTCTTTTGCAGATAACTGGGATTGGGACGATTGGATTACCAAATAATGGACCTCCTTAGTTCGGTCATCACAACTTATCAAGTACATTAATTTAAAACCTGCAATTTTGAACTTGGTGTGATTGAGCTTTTCCAAAGATTGAATTACTCAACTTTTGTTTGGGAATGTCTCTGTGAAATTTCCTGAAAGGGATAGTCCTCTTTCTTTTGTGCTCAAGCGAATACCAAATCACACACTTTATGGATATTTATAGACATAGGAATGATAGTGCTAATGTACTCTAATGTCTGTCGAGCTGATTGAAAAGACCGTGGGCTGAGCTTTTGGACTTTTTTTTTAATAATGCAGAGTAGTGCTATATCCTCTGTGTAAATCTAATTAGAGTTGTTATTGTATTTTTTTTTCTTTTTTGGCAAAGAGATTTCAGAAAAACCTTGTACCTAAAAGAACACTTTTAAAGTTTTGGGACATGGACCTGTTATTTTTATAAAGGTTATTCTACTCCAGAAAAGAAGTAGATCAGTGTATTTGCATGGTTGTTTATCTCTAATGAAAGTGGACAAGATAAAGTCTTACAAAACTTCCACTCAATTCCTAATTGCATGTTTTAACAAAAGCAAAGGCAATAGATTTTAGCATCTTCTCCAATGTCTTTGTCCTACTAATGTGTGTGTGTGTGTGTGTATGTGTGTGTGCGTGTGTGTGTGTTCACCTTGAAAAGACTACCGGCCTGAAAAAAACCAGAATCTTCATTTCAAAGGTACGAAGATTTCATGTTTTAACATAATTGTATAAGTGTCCAATCTATCAATACCTAGTCAGGTTAAGTTCTTGAGTCACCACAGGTATAACCAAATATGAGCCAAAATTGCAGTTTTGAACAAGAAAAAAAATGATTCACTGTAATTGAAAATAATTATGAGTTAATTTACCTGTATGTTGTTTGGGGATTTTAAACACAAGTCTTGCCCATCACTCTATGAATTATAGGTTGAGTGCTGGCAGAAGGTAGAAATGGAACTGAAATGTCCCAACTGAAATTGGCAAAGAAGTTTTAGACATTGAGTAATCTTAAGGCCTAATTTTCTCTGGCAGAAAAACTTGTGTTATGAAATATTAAGAACTAATCTACCCATGAAGCTAAGGAGCTAGAAAAGTAGATGGGGTTTACTGAAAACTGGGTGTCTTCTATGAAGATTCTCTGAATATGTGGTATTGAGTAACGATAGAGGTCAAGGGGATTGATTAGTCCAATCAAACAGTTTTGTAAAAGAAGCAAAGAAATATCTGCCATTTTAACGTGAAGTTACTGCAAGAGGAACAGGAAAAGGATTGGAATTTTATAGGGCAAGTAAGGAGGACTTATGGGTTATCCAAGAATAGCATAGTAACTAATAATTTTGGCCTCTGAGGAAAGAACTATGAAACATGCCTAGAAATAAATTTTATAATTCTTGATATGAAACTTCTGATATTTATTAGAAGTAATTAATACAAATTCTGTTGAGTAGGAAGAAAGATCCCTGAACATCTCCTGTATAGAGAGAGCTTCTGAGACACCAGCTCCCCAAAGTGGGTAAATACCTTTAACATAGGCCCTATATTGGGATCACAAGACCGTATTCATAGAGTGGAAACAGATTTCCTGGGATAGTGTGAGGCCACTGCAAGGGAGGCTTACATATGGAGGAAAGAGAAAGCAGATTAGGATAGAGAGAAGCTTACCTAGCATTCGATATCTGGTAGTTTCCTTCTTTAATTAATCTTGTTAGCTATGTGAAACGTTCAATTGTTTCTATTAATCATGGAATAAAATTACTTCAAGAATATAAATATAACAAAGCTTTTATACCCACACAAGTTTTAAAAGTCATTTTTTATGCCTTCTAAATTTGAGTACCATAAGACAAACAAAACCATTTTCCCTGCCCCAGTTATAGCCATTCCAGTAAAGTACATACAAAGCACAGTAGGCATTAGAATATAGTTAGTACACAATTAATGACACTCATGTTCTTTATATACTCTTATCTTCTGGCAAAACTGCATTATTTTCCATCCATCCATTTTTATTCTGTCCTGTCATCTCAATGTTTCTGGTCACAATGTTCTCCATGTCTAGAAAAGATTTATCTTACATCTATCTACAGACATTTCTCCCTTCCTTGTATATTAAAACAACTCTGAGGTACCAGTTCACACCTATCAGATCAGTTAACATGACAGAAAAGAAAAATGATACATATTGGAGGAAATGTGGAAAAACAAAGACACAAATGCACTGTTGGTAGAGTTGTGTATTATTCCAACCATTCTGGAGAACAATTTGAGACTAGACCCATTTCTTTTGTACATACCCTTTCACCCAGCAAGACTATTACTAGGTCTGTATCCCAAAGAGAACAAAGAAAACAGAAAAGGACCTGTGTGTACAAGATTATTTATAGCAGCTCTTTTTGTGGAGACAGAAAATTGGAAATTGAGGACATATTCACCAACCGGGGCATGGCTGAACAAGTTGATACATAGGACTGTGATGGAATACTATTGTGCTATAAGAAATGACAAGCAGGATACTTCCAGAAAAATCTAGGAAGATTCATATGAACTGATGCAAAGTAAAGTGAACACAACCAGAACACTGTACATAATAATATAAATAATGTAAGAATGATCAACTGTGAAAGACTTAGCTACTCTGATCAAGACAATGATCTGAGACAATTCCAAAGGACTCATGATGAAATATGGTATCTACCTCCAGAGAAAGAACTGATGGACTCTGAATGCAGATTGAAGCATACTTTTCCTGTTTTCTCTATTTTTCTTGTTTTATTGTTGTTGCATTCCATACAACTTGGGTAATATAGAAATAAGTTTTTCATGACTTTACATATATAATTGATATCATATTGCTTTCCTTCTCAATTGGTGGGGCAGGGGCAGGGGTAGGAGGCAAGATGAGAATTTGGAATTCAAAATGTAAAAAAAATGAATATTATAAATTTCTCCCTTTTTTAGGCCCAAATCAAGTGCCACCTGTTCCACAAAACCTTCTCTGAGCACTTTCACCCCTTTTCCCTCCTCAAATTTCTCCTAGCACTTTGCCTGTCCTTCAGGACAGAAGACCTTTCATTTTCTGTTTTTGTATCAATGTGTGGCATAATGTCTAACACATAACAGTTACTTAATAAATCTCATTGGAATAGAGTAGAATTGAACTTTCTTGTTCTTATTCTTTCCCTTGAAGTAGTTATTGATATATTTAGATGCATAACATTTCCCCACTTCTAGATTATAAATCCCTTCTCAGATCTGTATCTATGATTGTATCCCCAGAACCTAGTACAGTGCCTTACCTATATGCTTAATCAATGTTTGTTGAACTGAGTATCTCTTCTGTGTATGTGCTCTGCCTTGAATTATAACAAACATGTGACATTTCCTTCCAATGGATCATAAAATCCTTATCATAGCTGTATCTGTGTCATCTCTATTTTTGTATTTCCAGTTTCTGTCATAGTTTCTTGAATGTAGCAGTTGCTTTAATAAATCTTTACTTCCAGAGTTGCGTGGATTTGTGATCTTATCATTGTGCTTATTTCCTTCATTAAAGCAGATTGTAATCCATCTGTGTCCTCTCAATAAATCTTATCAAACCTTGATAAATCATTATCAAATTTAATCACATTGAAATTGAAGGATATGCACTGTCTTGCTTTTAAGTAGTGTACAAACCAATACGGGAGACAAAATAAATAGTTGGGTAATTCCTAGACATGTAAATTGCAAAATTACATTGATTTGGAGGGGATTATAATCAGGGACTGTGTGGGAAAAGCTTTCTCGAAAGAATTAAAGCTTGACTTGTTATTCTGACACATAAAATCTAATTGACATGATAAAATATAGCTCATCAAAAATCCATTTAATTTTTGAGAAATTCATAGGGGTGATATAGCGCTTAGCATGACACATAGTGGAGGGTCAAGAAATATTCCTTAATTAATGACTAAATGGCCAGAAGGCATTATGAAAGCAGCTTGGTGGAAGAGTGGATAGAGAACCAGGCCTGGAGTCAGGAAAACTTGAGTTTAAGTCCAACCTACAAGATACTTACTAGCTGTGTAACCCTTGGCAAGTCACTTAATCCTCTTTACCTCATTTTCTTCATCTGTAAAATGAGATGGAGAAGGAAATGGCAAACCATTCCAGTATCTTTGCTAAGAAAACCCTAAATAGGGTCATGAAGAGTCAGATACAACTGAAAAATGACTGAGATGAAAGCAGGATTTTTCATAGGAATTTCATTCATTTCATTCTTTGAAAAAAAAAGCCTACTATGTGCAAGATTCCCTGCACTGTAATAGGTCCTAAAATTTGTGTAGCAAAAAAAAATGCTTTAAAAATCTAGTCCATTTCATGTCAACATTTTCAAAAGACATTTCTCATGTCTATGACACTTGTGAGGAAATATGATACTTTAGAAATAATATGAGAAAACTAATGTTTTGAAGTCATTTTAGTGGTTGACAAATGGGACTCAAAACCAGAAGAGATCTTTGCAAAAGATGGTACTTTCCTGCCATGACTTCTAAATTAAACTGAGGACTAGAAAGGTTTGAGTTTCTTTTTTTTCCTTTCTCTTCTCTAGACAATTTCAATCTGTATTTCTCACTAGAACTTATCAGGGTGTTACTTATAAAGGTTAACAACTGTACATGGGAATGTATGCAACTAAAATGATCTCTAACCTTAAGAAAAAATCCCACGTCTTTTTTATGCCTGGCCAAAATCTTTGATGCTTTAGTGGCTTCAATGGATGCTTTAAATTGGCCACAAAAAGTACCAGGAAACCCTGTCTGATTAAACTTCTTACCTTTTTAACTACTGTCTACATTAGGGGAGAAAGATGAATTAAGCAGTTCTAAAACAAGGTACATTCTTTTCAGTTGTAAGATAAAGACAGCAGGAAAGTTGGGCTCAGTTGCTGAATTCCCTTAGAGTACCAAAAGACTAAAGGGAACAAATAAGTCAGGTATACACTAATGGAACATGGTTTGATACAGTTCCTTCTCAAAGATGTGACTCCTGAGAGATGAAGAAAGGAAAAGCCAAGAGTGAGAGGTTATCCCAGATAAGTACAAAGAAGGAGCTTCCAATGTTTTCTCTATTGTGTCTGTTACACTTATTGGTGTGAATAATGTTGTTTTGTTTTCACAAAGTCAGTCATGAGCAAAAAGAGAATAGCAAGTGATAAGCCAAGCCCAGGAAACTGGAGAATGACACACTGTGATAATATATGTTAATTTAATTGGATAGATGTGAATATGTTTTCATAAAGGACAAAGAAAAAGGCACCAGACTATATTCTAAACACTTACTTTAAAACTGTAATGTGGACCCCACCCAAGTTCAAAATATCCACGTCTCTTGGAAATTATTGAATATCTGCTTTGCTTGTGGTAGCTTATTCATTTTAAATTACCATATTTTTCTTGCTTTGGAGATAAAAACTCTGGTGGAGCCAGACTTCAAATAGACGATGTTCCGAGAACATCAAAACAAAGAAACTGTTTCTGAAACCAAATAAAAGCATTTTTTGAATGACTCTTCTAGTCCATTCAAGTTTTCTTTCAGTTTAGCGGCACTGGCTCAGATAAAGGACTGAACACCTCATAGTCTATTCAAAAGTATCAGATTCAACTGAAGGTGAAGAAAATAGGGTATCTGTAATATTCATGAGTTGGGACATTTCCCAAGTTTTCCCATTGTCTGAATGACTTTACAACTGCTCGGGGGTATGTATTACATAACAGATATTCACTGGCACCCATCTTTCCTAATCAAGACAAACCTTGTACCCCAGTCAAAAGAGTCACACCATTCTTTACTAATTCAGATCCCAACTCAAATGCTGCCTAGACTTTGAAGCAGGACTGTCCTACTCTTTGGTTTACCAGATGCCAAACTAAAGCCCTAGGTATCATTTCCTCACAGATTCTATGATCTGAAATCCTTGGTGGTGTAGCCTTTGGAAAGCTTTTGTGTTCAATTGCAAGGTAGCCGGCAGAGAACAATTTTCAGCAAAGTGTTTCCAAATCTTCTGTCTATTCTACCTTTCTGAAGTAAAGCGATGATTCCATTTTACTGTGGCAATTTGCCGACTAAGTAGGTATCCAGGTACCACTTCTGTATGATAGAAGCACTGCCCCACCCTTCTTTTAGGGAAACTAATATTTTCCTATTGAATAAGAACCTAGAAAGTAAAGAATAGCTATTTTTGAAAGAAACTGAGAAGAAATTATATGTATATAACATGAATGACCAGAGCTTTATACTGCCATTTGTGGTGGTCTTGCTCCAGTAGAAAAAGTAGAGTGATGGCTTAGACCAGTGGTTCTCAATCTTCCTAATGCTGCTACCCTTTAATACTCTATGTGGGCTTATCTGCATGTGGGTGGACTGGCCTGGAGATGTTTAGAGGAGCAGTGTCTCGGTTCCTAAGACCATCAGAAATATGTGTTTTCCAGTGGTCTTAGGCAACCCCTGTGACCCCGTGAAAAGGTCGTTCAACCCTCAAAGGTGTTGCATCCCATAGGTTGAGAACCACTGCCTCAGACATAAATATTGGAGTATTATTGGTGCTAAAGAAGCTACTTTTTAACTTTGCCTTTTTTTCTGTAGAGTCTCAGATACAGAAATCTCTGTACTCTTGCTGTTCATAGTATGATAGAAGAAGAGCTGGAAGGGACTTTAGAATCATCTAATCCAATTCCTTCATTTTACAGATGAGGCAGCTGAGGCCCTGAGAAGTTAAGTGAATTGATGAAGGTTATTCAGGTAACAAATACAGAGAAGAGATTCAAGCACAAGCCCTCTGATTCGAGATTATAGGCTGTACCATGTATTTTAGGTACACCAGTGGCTGTTGCAATGGAGAGCAGAGATGGTTGGCTGATACTCAAGCCTTTCTTGAGCCTCCTCCAAGCTGTGGAAAGACAGAATGGAATCCTTCCTCCCTGGGAAGTGATTTAGGGTGAGATCTTTTCTCCAGGCACTTCCCTCTGCTTTCTACTCTTTTCCCTACCTCCTTAAATAGCCATACTTTGATACAACAATCAGCTCCATTTTTAACATGGGCACTAATATAATCCCTCAGATATCTGTGATTCCCTTCTCATTTTTATAGAGTATATTTGAGGTTTAAAAAGCCCAACACTCTCATAGAATCCCAATAATTTAGGAAAAATCCTGACAGTGGGAGGTTTGGCTCTCTACCTTAATTCAATGTGTGTGTGTGTGTGTGTGTGTGTGTGTGTGTGTGTATGTGTGTGTGTGTGTGTAGCCAAAAATCAGGACACAGAAATATTTAGGTTAAAGAAATGAGAAGAATATATGACAATATCTGTTACTGGATAGCAATGTGGATGGAAAGTTGGAGAAAGAGTAGATTTTTTGGGGGGAACCTCAGCTTTTAAAGAGGTAAGTTTAACCAGTAGCTTTAGACAAAGTCCTCTATTCCAATATGCCTATAGGGGTGTTATGAGCCTCCTCAATCTCTCCTATCTTTGTCACAGCCCTCTTTTCATTTTTTCCTTCAGTCTACACTTTCAGTTTTTTCAAATTCCTATTGAATCTATGCCACTGAATCTTTCCAGTGCAGCCCAAGCAGGGCTGGGGACACTGTCTCCCTACTGTTTCTGCTATTGCTCAGCTTTTGAAGTCCTCATCTCTAGCTTTCTCTCTGTCTCCATCTTTCTGTCCCTTTTTCTGTCTCTCTCTGTCTCTATGTCTTCCTGTGTGTCTCTTTCTGTCTCTATCTGTATGCCTGTCTCTCTCTCAGAACCCCAGGGTGTGACTCAAGTGTCCGCTTATCTCCTCAAAAATCACAATAATCCCAAGTAACTCTTAGAGAATAATAAGAAATGTTTTTCTCTCTGCACTACAAATCCCAGGACGCAAGTCAGTTTTCAAAACCCCAATGCATTCCTCCACGGAGTATGGAATTTTTAGTCCCTTTCAAAATGATCTGTGGTATATTTGACACTTTGAATTATACAGTATAACCTCATATTAAATCAACATTAACAAAACAAGGATGATTAACCCAGATTACAAAGTAATTACCTTAGAATGACACTGCAAATCTACATTAACAATATATGCAATAGGCTTAGTTTAATGCAGAGCATCATTTGACAGGCTGCTGCAATGACTATTGTTCTAAATTTCATGCAGGATATAATGTAGACAAATACTTCAGCAGTATATGCATAGTATGTGCATATATCTCTCAAACAAATATGCATAAAAGTGAACAAAATCAAGCAGACACTAACATCAGTAGGTTATACAAAATAGCTAGATTATGTGCACATAGCAAATGACAGGATGGACCACAGCTCATAAACTACATGATGCATGTGTGATGCTAACAATACAAAGCTACTAAACACAGACAAGAGACAAAAATAATAGTAAAACACGAGTGTCTTGAATATGTGTGATTAACAACTTCATCATGAACATATGTAAATTATATGCAAAATACATATTGTTTGGCTCAACATTAACATTATCATTTGGTTA
>CM053598.1:76486205-76608835 GCA_028646575.1 Pseudocheirus occidentalis | reverse complement strand
GCCAAGTAAGTGCAGAGTCCTAACCATCAATTCATGGGAATTTTTTTTTTGCTTTTTGTTTGTTTTATCATCTTTTTATTCTGGGTATCCTAGACCATGGAGGTAGCTGAAGTTGTTTTATATGTGGCACACAATTTCTGTTTTGGAGAAATTTGAGACATCATGGGGGTCAAAGAAAATATGTAGGCCTCCATCTTGTTGCTCATTTGACCCAGAAGTCCCTGACTTTTCTGTGAACACCAGAAATTACTAAAAAGTCCTTTTACCTCCCATTTTATATAAGAAGGTTTTGGGAATATGAAAATGCCTATTTACAGGAAAATTTGCACGGCATTAATTAATTAATTAATACTTATTTGTTATTTTTTACATTGTAAGCTTATGTTGCTGTTCTAAAACTGATTTTTTATCTTTGATAGGCAATCTAGTATAGTGAAAAAAAGTTCTAAAATAGGCCAGGTGACCTGGGTTCAAATTCTAGCTCCAACATTTGGTTTGAACAAGTCATTTACCTGATCTGAACCTGGTTTCTGATTTGTAAAGTGAAGACAACACTTTTACCACCTACCTCACAATCTTTGTAAGGAATTTTGGAAAAATAAGTTATTAGTTAATTCAATAAAATAAATTTGTATTAAGCATCTATAGTATATCACAGGCTGTACTAGGATCTGAGGATATACAAAGCTGAGATGATAAACAGTCCCTAAAATCATGGAGATTACAGTCTGTGTGAGGGAGATGACAGCGATGACAATGAAAACAATGATAGTAAAAATGGTAAGATGATGATTCAGAATACATTGAAAGTGAGGCTTTGGAAAGTGATTTTTGGCCTGGATTTTCTTTCGTTCAAGACAGCACAGTTTCCCATGGCTTGGAAGTATATTATTCTTTTTTTTAATCCCCCAAGCATCATAGAATCATAAATTTACAGTTTGACTGAACCTCAGAGACCATCTAGTTATAAGGTCATGTATTTAGAGATAGAGGGGACCTTTAAAGTTACCTTGATAAACCCTTTGATTTTATAGATAAGAGAACTGAGGACCAGGAAGGTGCTGCTCTGAACTCAAGATCACATAGTACTAAAGTAATCATTTGAACTCAGTTCTTCTGACTCCAAATCAATCACTCTCTGTACCATGATGCTTCTCAGCTGGTACAGTACTTTGAACATACAGTGTATCATTTCATTAAATATTTGTTGGATAAATGAAGAATATGAGCATTCGTAAATACTTTCCCTTCCAGTCGCTCCCATTCCTGAATTAATTTCAATTAATCAGAACTTCATTCAAGCCAAATAACTTTGCTATCTTCAAAGACAGTGGACAAAACCACTTGCTAGAATGGGACACTGAGAGAAGTTTTAGAATGTCCATGATTTGGAAACTATCATCTATCTGTGATGTTTTAAATCACATCAAATATAAATGGAAAGGGATAACCTCCTCAGCGACCTCTCTTGGTCCTTTTATAGTCTTACAACATGGTGCTATTTTTCCTTCTACCTGTTTCTTAATTTTTCTCCTCCAACCTCCTTAGCTTCCCACACGTGCTTCATTATAAGAAAGAAAGCTATGAGAGGGGAGAGTTAGAGGTCCTCTTTCCTCACTGCTCATATTCCCATGTGCCATTTTTATTCCCTACCCCCTCCCATTCCATCACTGAGAAAGTCTTTTCCTGAGGTTGCTGAGCACCATGTTTTTCTAAGCAACCATTCTGCAAATCCCTTGTGGCCATAAACTGAATGCTTAATTGCTTCAGGCAGGTGCAGGTATTAGGCCAACGACAAACCACTCTTCTCTTAATGAGGTCCCTATTTGGAGTTCTGGGCAGGTTGATGACCTTACCCATAATTAACCACTTTCACCTAAGAAATCTTGTGCAGATGTATGGTTGCTTTTCTTTTTCTTTTCTTTTTTTTGCTTCTTCTTTTTTTGCAGTCACATGAGAACAATAACAATCACAGTTTAAGGTACAGTATTCATATCCATAATGCAGAGTGAGTGTGGACTCATTCTCCATACTCATAAAGGACAAGAAGAGTTTTTGATAACTACAAAAGGTACTAGCCAGTTAACTGAGTACAGCTTGGTTTTCTAATCTCTGCATATATGGTAAAGGAATTCATGCTAAGAAAAGTCTGGCTTTCTATTTTCTTTTGTGAGTAAGCAGCATGTCATAGTAGAAAGCACATTAGTCCCGGAAAAATAAGATACAGGCCACAAAACAGCTGGGTGCCTTTCTCCAAGCCACAGAAAGTCTTTGGGCCTCAGTTTTCTCATATGCAAGATGAATGGGTTGTATTAGATAATTTCTAAGGTTCCTCTCAGCTAAAAAATTATATGTCTATAATTTGGTTTTCCTAAAATTTAAAGGGATACCATGTGGCTGATTTTGAAATAGGACAGCATCAAAGGCTTTCTGAAAACAAGCATATTCCCAGAATACTTTGCTTACAATTGCCAAGTTCAGCTTGAGATTCATTGAAAGTATCTGGCAACCTGGATTCTATTTATTGAACCAAAACTGGCCTTCCTCTTCAGCCATTCTGCTGACAGGTGCTGCAGATGTTAGTCCTGCTGGGCCTCAGTCGGCAGCCATCTGTCAGTGAGGGCTTCTGTCCTCCAGGCAACAGGCGTGTTGATAAGAATATACACTTTCTGCAGTTGACAGACTTTGCTATTCAAAACACTGTAAAAAAAATGGCTATAGGAATTTAATTAGCAACTTCCATTAGGAGATTAGATGACAAGAACAAAGAAAAACCAAGGAAAAGGCTTCTTATTAAAACTGGCAGAGCCGAGGAATATTCATAGCATAACAAAGGAAATGGAGGATATGCACCGTGAATTGTTAAAGGTGACTGATATATTCTGATATTTTCTCAGGGGCTGGTTAGTAACCAGCTAATAAAGCACATAGTGGAGACCAGACTTCTGAAAAAGTACCTTCTGTACTATCTGCTGGTAACCAAATGAAATAGGTAAGAAGAACAGAAAGCCTTATGTTCAAAGGGCTTTCATACTTTCAGGGACTGTGACTGGTTTGTTAGCCCCATTGGTGAGAATATACCGCTAATGAAATTTGGTCCCTTTGTAGGTCAATTCATCATCTCAGTCCTATTGACACAGGCTCAAATACTGCCTAATCATCTCCCCAGATGCATGCTTCTGGTTAAGTGGAGGTGTGGGAATGTGGTTGGATGGGCATAAATAATATCTTCATTCTTTGATAAACAACCTAGAGAATGTGTGCTACCATTGATGAGTAAACAATAACAGAATTGTATATGTGGGATGGCATATTTATGCATGGGAAGGCATCAGTCAGCTAAGTTTATTAATTTCTTTGTGTTACTGTTAGGATTTTGAGAATAGCTAATTCACTAAATGCTTATTATAAGAATTTATCATATGCTAAGCATTATACTAGGTACTGGTGATCCAAAGATGAAATGAGACACAGCCCTGCCACCAAGGAGCTTATAAACAAAGATAGAGGATTAGACATGCAAACAGATAAATATGATACAACACAGAATATGACAAGTGTCAAAGCCCACAGCTTTATTAGTATGGCTAAATCAGGATGGTGCATGGTCAGACTGGTCCAGGATCACACCACATACTGGCAGAGGGCAGGGTCAAGGAAAGCAATCAGCTGCCATAGAAGGCCGAGGCTCTGGAGAAACGAATGGTCAACTTGCTAACGCTCCATCCAATACAGGGCTCACCCTTCTACAACACATTTCATTTCAGAGGCTTCTTGGATTCTGTGCTCTGAAGAAAACTTGTCACAATCTGGCCTTGTCTTGCCTTTTAGGGTTCATACATGCTCTGTTCCTGATTCAGATTTAATCTGCTCTCCTCTGATCTGAGGTTCCTCCTTCTCCCACATCTTTTTTATCCAACCACTAGCACATGTTGGTCTTGATCTAAGTAGGATAGGGTGGTATTGTCTCATTCCCTATAAAAGATAGTCTGCTCTCAACAGTGACAGAGTTTCTTGTGGTACTACTATTCCCAAATAAGGAAGCTTCAGAAGTATGGACCAGTAAGTGGGTAGGCTTGAACCTCTGAGAAAGTGGCTATCTTATGATGTCTATTTATTATAAAGGAAATGAACTTCTGGTTTATACAGTAGGCTTTGTCCCCAGACATTGAGCCCCTAGCCTCTTTCTCTGGCCAGCACCTCTGGTGTGAGAGCTTGTCAAGTCCTTTTTAGGGCTGCCTCTCCACCTTTGGTGGCCACCTGTCACCCAACTCTCACTTGTGGCTCCAAGAAGCTATACAGCATGTGCAATGGCCACACCCCAGTAAAACTATCTTGGCAGATGGGCTAAACCAAGTTAAGGGTAACCAAAAGTCCTCAAACCCAGTGGTGAGTTAGGCAGATGTCTACCTCCGACATGTAAAGATTTCTCCAGGCAGAATGGGCAGATGAGAACAATTTGTTCCAATGGCTATTCAGGTGGCTGAAGCAGACACTATGAAGTGCTAAGAGCTTAGTCAGACAACAAAGATGCCAATATCATCCACTGCATTTGGAGCCATTGTCAGTCATCTGGACTCTTGTCTTGCCACTTGGACTTGGATGACTCTGGAAGAGAGAGGGAGGCTGATGACTGTGCAACTCTGCCTCACTTATATCCAATGCATGTGCAAGTCAAGGCATCATCCCATGATGTCTCTTTGAAAATGAAAGATAAACAACAGAGGGCATGTCAATGTTCCTTGTCCAATGCAATGATTTAGCTCAGAGTATCATCATGGGGAAAGCATTTTGTAACCTGTAAAACCTTATACAAATGTGAATTATTATTCTTTGATCACTACCTCCCTTGATCTGGACAAAGATGGTTTTCATGGTGTTCCCCCAATAAGCCAAAGATGTCCATTGCACTACCCTCTACTTCACAGAAAATATTCTCCTTTGGGATAATATAGAGGGATTCTTTCAGGAGTTCAAGGATACTTTTGATGCCCTCCTTAGCAATTAGTATACAAAACAATAGATTTTACAACTTCAGCAAGGAAAAGGGACTATAGAAAATTTGACAGTTCCTTCTAGACCAAATGTCAACATTTGTCATGGAATATCTACAGAAACACAATATATGTCTTCTAAAATTTTAAGTTGGTGGTCAAGCTTCTTGTGTATCAATATCTTTAGATAGCTTCCCCCTTTCTTTCTCTATGGATTTTTTCTTTCTATTTTACTTTTCAGAATTTTATTCTTCATCTTTTCAGGCTGACTTTTGGAAAATTAAAACATGGGATTCTATCTAATCTTCCTCTAAATCTTTTGAGATATACTCTCTCCAAAGCTGGAGAGACTGTCTTATGTCAGACAGACTATGCCTTCCTCTTCATTGTTCTTCTATGTTTTCCTTGCTATTTCTATCATAAACTCTGAGAATAAATGTTTGATTCTTTCAAGATTCCTATTATTTATACCTCATCAGACCATTCTTCCTTGTTGGTCCAGAATTAAGCTCCCTTCATCTATTCCTCTGCATTTTGAAAAGTGACATTATCGCTAAGGCAAGCCAAATGTATTAGCTGCTCATCTTCAATTAAAGATAGATCTCCTACAGATTCTTTATGCCAGATATGTGATATTTCCTGAACATCTATAATATTTCTTCCTTCTGTCCAAGTGGTCTGTGGCAAAATCTAATGACAGTATTGCTTCTTTTTTCTCCTACTACACTAGTCTGCAACCAAATGTTCTCCATAATGCTTCTTTTCTCTCTGTACTGAACATACAGTGCCACTCTGTCACCTCTATTTTATTTCTTTCACTCCCTACAAATAGGCATGTTCTTCCAGAGACATATTGTAGTCCTGGATTCTGTTCCTCCAAGCCAGAGTAATATCTATGAGTTAAGATTTGTCTCTTTGCATTGTTTGATTTTCCATGTTTGTTATCTATACTTTATGCATTCATGTATAGGCATCTGAAGCTGTGGTTTTTATTGCTGATCCCTTTCTTGAATTTGTCTTCTGTGAATTACTGGATATCTCTAACTGCTTTCTGTCTTCCTATCTAACTTGGAAAATATTTGTAAATATATTTAGTTGGTTTTAAATATATGTAGTTGGTTTTAAACCTTCACCTCTGCCCTCAGGGTTCAATTAAAAAAAACTCATCCAAACTCATATGGCATGAATTAGCCTAAATAGATAAGGCTAACAACAATAAGGGCCCTTATTCTGTAATGTGTATACTAACTCTTGACTTTAGTAATGGCTAATACTGTGGTAGTCTAGCCTTTTCTCTCTCAATTCACTCATACTTGAAACTGAATGTATTAAGAAATGGGAAGGAGATGGACTTCATAATTACCTGGAGAGGCTTATATGAATTGATGCTAAGTGAGAAGAACAGAACCAGGAAAAATTTGTACACAGTCACAGATACATCATATGTGTGACGACCAACCTTGATAATCTGGATTCCTCTCAGCAACTTACAGTTAAAAGACAGCTCTACAAGTCTCAAAATGGAAGGAGATATCTACATTCAGAGAAAGATCTAGAAAGACCAGAGTTTAAATGTAGACTGAAGCAACACATGCTATTGGTCTTTTCCATGTTTGGTTCTGTTCCTTTTTTTCCCATTATTTGCTCCATTGGTTACAACGCCTTGACACAACCAGACTATTGTACAATATGAAAGTGTTTGCAGATTCCATACAGGATAGTACACCACCATGGGGGTGGAGGGGAGAAGGGAGGGGAGAAAATCTGAAACTCAAGTGATTCTGTAACTGAATCTTGTAAACTAAAAGTAAATAAACAAGTCAATAAAGATAAAAAAAAAGAAACTGAATGTATAAGAGAAGCTACTGCAGCCTGGTGAGTGCCATGTTCATTTAATTCCCACCATGAAATTATGAAGTTCCACATATGCTAGGAACTTGCATCTCCTATGGATAAGGAATATTGTGTCGTGTCAATTGCAACTGCCTTCAGACTGACAGCCCCTCATATCCTGCTCCAGGGAGTCCACCTACTTCAAATCCTTAAAATCAAACTGGTAGCCCTCCCATATTATGCATTTCCTGACTATGACAGACTCTAGGCGCAGTGGTTCTCAACCTTCCTAATGCTGTGACCCTTTAATACAGTTCCTCACATTGTGGTGACCCCCAACCATAAAATTATTTTTGTTCCTACTTCATAACTGTATTTGCTATTGTTATAAATCAAAATGAAAATATCTGATATTCAGGATGTATTTTCATTGTTACAAATTGAACACAACCCACAGGTTGAGAACTGCTACCCGAGTTTAGGGTGCTAGGGGCCGCCGGAATGTGAAGCAGATAGAGTTCTGGGCATGGAATCAGGAAAACTCAACTTTCTGAGTTCAAATACAGTTTTAGACGCTTACTGGCTACGAGACTCTGTTTGCCTTAGTTTCTTCATCTGTAAAATGAGCTGTAGAATGAAATGGCAAACTACTCCAGTATCTTTGCCAAGAAAACCCTAAAATGGGGTCATGAAGGGTCAGACATAACTGAAAATGACTAAACAATAGCGACATAACTTCATGGCCTAATTCCTGGCCTGGAGAATACATCTACCCCAGAGATTCCATGCTGTCCATGGGATCAAAATGCAGAATGGAGGTGGAGGTGGGGAGAATGTGTTGTTGTTTTTAATAAATTTGTATTAATTCCCAAGATATTACAGAGCCTCTTGGAAGAGATAAGAAATTATTCAAATAAGTTTAACCTACCCATCTTCACAGGAAAGACCAAATAGATGAACAAAGTCTATCGTTCAAATTTCAGCATGCATCTGAATAAACACACTGTAGAAATTATCTTACGATATTTGAGAATCTAACAAAATCTGGAAACAACAATACAGATGAATAACGGTCTGGGCTCAGAGTTGGAAATGAGGACATGACTAGGCTAGATTGCTTTTGAGTAAATTGCACAGTACTTTTACTGACTTTGGGTTTCCCATTATAGGCAAAGATTTATCTTTTGGATATAGACATTTTACCACTGTTGCTGTTAGTAGCAGAATCTACAATGCTGCTGCCCTGAAGAAGCCAAAATGAGCATCGCACAGAGGGAAATGCAAAATTTGTGAGCAGGCTACAACATATGACCACTAAGGAATTCTAGAGAAGGGCAAAAGAATTGTCTGTCAGGAAGAAAATACATGATAAGAGGAAAGGATGGTAAGTGACCAGTCAAGATGCTTTACTAGTGCCCTTGTGCTGTCAAGAGGAAGCAAGGGGGACCCCTATCACATTGAGTGAACTTCCTGTGGCAAATTTTTAGGAGCACATGGATAAAAGTTGCACAGAAGGAGAAGGCAGAGATGGCTTGCAATGTCCACCTTCGGATGGAACTCCCTAACAACTGAGAACACAGATCCATTTGAATACTTAAGTATTGATTTATATTGTTTTGAAACAAGAGTTGTTTCCCAACAAGTGCTCAAATAACCCTCCTTACAAAATGAAAGTTCTACCCAAGTTTATCATTTGTTAATAAATACAGCCCTCAACATTAAGAATCTTAGAAAAAGATGGATAGATTTGCACAGAATAATGAAGAGTGAAATAAGCAGAACCAATAGAAAGTTGTATACAGGAACAAGAATATTGTTTTAAGAATAACTTTGAATGACTAAGTCATTCTAACTATTATAAATACCTAAATTAACTACAAAAGGCATATGAAGATGCTGTCTGCATCCAGAAAAACAACTGATCAATAGAATTATGTATAGAATGATTTTACATATACATACATTTTTGTGTCTAATAATAGCCATCTTGGGGGGAGGGAGAAAAAAGGGGAAAAAAGAAAGTTATGCAACAACTTTATTATATACTTAAAAGGAATAACAAATTATACATAATAGATTTGTAGTTTCATATACAGTTACCTTTTTCTCTATTCCACTTTGTTATGGAAATGCTTATTTTATTTCTTAAGTTCAGAATAAAATAAATAAATTTTAAAAAAGAATCACCTTTCTGTTACATATAACTCCTAGTCCAATGGAGAAGGGAGAAGAGAATGAGCATTAATTGGTAGACAGAATGCATGAATTGAATCCTGAAACAGTATCTCTAGTACTATACTTACTAACCATGAAATAATTGGCCATCCTATTGCTTACTGTGCAGTTTTGTTAAAAATAACTCAGTCCACTTTTCCATCTTTCTATTTAAATTACGCTTTCAATTACCCCCTCACCTGCAATCAATGACTACTTAGAAGAACTGGAAAGTGCTTAGAAGGACTCATAAGACATCCTTTTAGCAGTAAAAGAAGCCTACCAATACTTATCTCACTGATATTTAAACCTCAGAATATAACCTCCTAAACACAGGAGACCATATAGGACTGTAACCTCTAACTTTTATACCAGGAGATTCTCTCAGAAACTAGCAGAAAAAGCGATAATGATAATGATGATGATAATAATAATAATAATAGCCCGTGCTTATATATAGTGTCTTTTATGTGCCAGGCACTGTTAAGGCAAATCCCTTCCTCATCCCTCTGGATTTAAGTCCTGACCTACCAGTTTGAGATTACTTTCATTACTTTATATCCATCCTGTGTTCTACAGGTCTTTGTCACGGCAAGTTCATCTAAGAGAATAATCTAAATGAGAGGTACCCACCATGGTCATTATAGATGAGTAGAAAGAATTTATTGTTCAAATATCACCAATTCACAGAAGAAACAGAGCCTCTTCTTACACGGGCTGTCTAGGTTATGGGTCCAAGGGAAAGACATGGAAACTGGTGCATAATGGGAATTCTGCAGAAATGTTTAGAGACCTATCAATGCATTCATTCTCAAGAAGCCTAAAAGTCAAAGTAGCCTCCTCTCTGTGGAGGGGGATGGTGTCTGAGCCCATGGCTTCACCAATACAACTAATTCTCAAAAAGTGTGTGGTAGACCTAGCTTGACACTACATCATCACTTTAGCATATGGTAGAAGAATGGAATGAAAACAGCTGTCATAAAAGATTAAAACTTGGGACAGAAGGTTTAGGTAAGAGAAATGGCTTTCTTCATCTTCCTCATCTTCATCTTCTTCTTCTTGGCTTTTTGGAGAGGGAAAGGGCTGGGCAATTGGATTTAAGTGACTTGCCCAAAGTCACACAGCTAGAAAGTATTAAATGTCTGAGGCTGGATCTGAACTCAGGTCCTCCTGACTCCAGGGTCGGTGCTCTATTCACTGCACCACCTAGCCACCCCTAAGTCTTCTCATATACACTTTATCTCACTTCCTGAACCAGGACTGTCACCTGCTCCATTCCTGAAGTCAATTTTTCTGCTAATCTCCACTTAGATTCAATTCTCTAAAGAAACTTCAGTATCAACATAGCTTGGCTTTGGAATTTAGTTTTGTTCAGCCCCCAGAGTGAATTCTGTTTTCCTTCTCTAGGAGAGTATTATTATTTTCCAGACTTGGTCATTAACTCGTCAATAACTTTCCTTCTATTACCACTATCATCCTTCATTGTTTAGTCATTTTCAGTCACATCCAATTCTTTGTGAATGCATTTGAAGTTTTCTTGACAAAGATACAGGAGTGATTTTCTTCTCTAACTCACTGTACAAATGAGAAAATTGAGACAAATAAGGTTAAGTTCCTTGTCCAAGATCATAAAGCAGAGTTAGGATGTGTCTGAGGCTAGATTTGAACAGAGGAAAATGAATCTTCCTGACTCTAGGCCCAGCATTCTATTTATTTTGCCACATAGTTACCCTATCATGCTATTGTATCTCTTCTACCCTTTGTACTTAAACTCCTTGAAAAGCCCTCCTATAATAGATGTCTCCATCTTCTCACTCTTCATGTCTCTTCTCACTGCCTTCTTTACTCTTGACAACCTAGTTTCTAACTTTATCATTTCACCAGCACTGCTTTCTCCAAAGTTATTAATGACCTTCTCATTTCTCACTTGACTATACTACTTTGGGACTTGTCTGCCTGACTTCTACACCATGCCCCAGGAGGCTTATTATTGGGGTAACATCATCCTCCTAGATCTCATGAGCCTCTGTTCTCCATCTCACCCCTACCCTCTACTTCTCTGATTAGAAGCTGCGGCCATGAACTTCAAACTCTGATTTTAGCAGAGACCCCAGCTCCAACACCTTCCCATTCCTCACCTGTCTATACTATTTTGGGACTTCTCTGATTGACTTCTCTATCACGCCTTCTCCCCAGGTATCTTCTCCTTTCCTCACCCTGCTTTTCAGGTTCCTTTGTGTCTCGGCTTCCCCCGGTATACTCTAAACTCCTGAGGGGCGTGGATTATTTTTTTCTATCCTGGTATTCCCAGAGCTTAGCACAGTGCCTTGTATATTGTAAGTGCTTAATAAATGTTTATTGACTATTTCCTAATTGCCAGATCCAATGGCCTTTCCTCAGTCCTCATTCTTCTTGCCTTCCACACAATTGTTCACCCTCTCCTCCTTGCTAGTCTCTTCTCTGCAGGTTTTCAGGACACCACTTTCCTCTGGTTTTCCTCTTAACTATTTGACTATTCCCTCTTTATCCCCTTTGCTAAATTTTCATCTAGATCATTCCCACTAACTATGAGTGTCCAAAAAGGTTCTATCCTGGACCCTCTTCTCCCTCCATACCACTTCTCTTGGTGATCTCATCAACTTCCTTGGATTTAATTATCATTTGCTAAATGATTTCCAAATCTACCTATCATGTCCCAATCTCACTATGGAATCTCACACAACTCCAGTTGTATTTCAGACCTCTCAAAGTGGATTCCAATAGACATCTAGGTGGCACAGTGCATAGAGTGCTGGGTTTGGAGTCAGGAAAACTCATCTTTCTGAGTTCAAATCTGGCCTCAGACACTTACTAGCTGTATGACCCTTGGCAAGTCACTTAATGCCATTTGACTCAGTTTCCTCATCTGTAAAATGAGCTGGAGAAGGAAATGTTAAACCACTCCACTATCCTTGCTAAGAACACCCCAAATGGGGTCATGAAGAGTTGGACATGACTGAAACAACTAAAGAAAAACTCATTATCTTTCTCCTTAAACCCTCCCACACACCTACGTCCCCTATTACTGCAGGAAGGCAACACTATCCTCCTCGTCCCTTCTTCTCCCTTCTGACATTGTCACCACTCTAGCGCAGGCCCCCATCACCTTACACCTGGATTACTGGAATAGCCTGCTGGGGAGACTGGGGGGGCAGTGTCTGCCTGCCTCAAGTCTGTCCCCACTCCAACCCATCCTCCATTCAGCCACCAAATGAAGTGTCCTAAAATGCACCCACTTCCTATTCAATGATCTCTACTAGCTCCTTATGGCCTCCATGATCAAATACAGAGTTCTCTGTTTGGCATTCAAAGCCCTTCATAACTCACCATTCCAGTCACTATCCATATAGCCTTCAATACAGTGACACTGGCCTTCTGGCTGATGTACAAACAAGACTCTCCATCTCTCAGCTCTGGGCCTTTTCTGACTGTCCCCCATGCCCAGAATACTCTCCCTTCTTGTTTTTGCCTACTAATTTCTCTGGTTTCCTCCATTATCATTCAGTCATTTTTTTCAGTTGGGTCTGACTTTTCATGACCCTGTTTGGAGTTTTCTTGGCAAAGATACTGCAGTGATTTGCTGTTTCCTTCTCCAGCTCATCTTTTTTTTTTTTTTTGCTTTTTTTTTGGAGGGCAGTTGGGGTTAAGTGACTTGCCCAAGGTCACACCACACGGCTAGTTTGTGTGTCAAGCGTCTGAGGTCAGATTTGAACTCAGGTCCTCCTGACTCCAGGGCCGGTGCTCTATTCACTGCGCCACCTAGCCACCCCTCCAGCTCATCTTATAGATGAGGAAACTGAGGTAAACAAAGTTAAGTGACTTACACAGAGTCACACAAATAGTGAGTGCCTGAGGTTAAATTTGAAGTCTGGCTTTCCTGACTACAGGCCCAGTGCTCTACCCACTGAGCAACCTGGCTGTCCTGCCCCTGCCCTAGGGCACAAAATAAGCATAAAGGAGAACACAAGACAAAGTGCTGTGAGAAATTTAAGGAGATGGTGATTATCTTCAGCTGGGAAGGAAGATTTCTTAGAAGACTTGGTGCCTGAGCTGAGACATGAGGGAAAGAAGGTATTTTAACCCTTCTGACTGTGAATAGGGCTGGGAGTGGGGAAGGGAAGCTAGGAATAGGTTGAGTAGAATACTTGAAGGAGAGTAGATGGAACTAAGGCTGGGAAGATAAGTTGGAAACAGATTATGTAGAACCTTGAATTCAACATGAGGAATTTATACTTCATTCAATAAGTAAAGGAGATCCTCTGAAAGTTTTCAAGCAGAAAAGTAATATAATCCGAGTAGCTTAACCAACAAAAGTACGAAGGAAGGATTGGAGAAATGAGAGTGGAGGCAGGAAGGCCGGGTAGGGACTAATATAATAATACAAGTGAGAGATGTTATAGGCCCAAACTAGTATTATTGTAGTGGTATTCAAAAGCAGGGAACGAATGTGAGCTATATTATGAAGGCAGAATCAAGAGGACCTGGGAACTGATGGGAATGGGGAGTGGTGATAAGGGTTATGGAATAGTTCTGAGATTTCAAACCTAGTTTACTGGATGGTTGGTTGTACCATGAACAGAAATAGGGGTGTTAGTAGAAAGGGAATAGTCAAGAGAAACAATGTGAATAATAGAAAAAAATCACTGAATTGGGTTTGAATCCCAGTTCTGCTTCCGTTTCCTTGTCTATAAAATGCTGGCATTAGAATAGATGATTTCTAAGGTCTTCAAATACTAATAGTTCAACTCTGGATGTGTTGACTTTGGGGTGTCGGTGGAATATTGAATTGAAGATGCCCATCAGTTAGTTGGAAGCCTACAGAGAGTTCATGCAGGAGGCACAGTTTTTCGAATTACTCACATGGGAGTAATAATTAAGTGAAGTCTTGAGAGCAGATGAGCTATCATTCAAGGGAGAGAATGTAGAGAGAAGAGGATAAAGGATAGGACTCTGGGGAAACCAACCCAAGATTTAAGGTGTGAGAAGAAGATGAGTGGACACTATGAAGGAAATACAGAAGAATACATATCAAAAAATCTGAAGGAATAAAGATTGTCAAGAAGGGGTGTGGTTAACAGTATCAAATGCTGCACAGATGTCAAGTAGGACGAAGACTGAAAAAGGCCATTGGACTTCGCATTAAATAAATTATTGTGGGCCTTAGAAAGAGTAGTTTCAATAATATGGAGTAAAACCACATCATGGGTGGTTATGGAGTGAGTGGGTAGTAAGGGAATATAGGCCACCCTTTCTACAAATTTGATGACAAAGAAGGAAATAAGGTTAATAGCTTGAAAAGGTAGCATAGTTAATGGAAGGGGTATTTTGTTTGTTCATTTGTTTGTTTTTTAAGTATGAAGAGACCCATAAACTGTTGTAGGCACATGGGAAGGAGCCAGTATGAAGGAAGAGGTCAACGATGCATGAGAAAGGGGATAATAGCTGTAACAAAATCATACTGGTCACAGCAAGTTATATCAAAGGCACAAATGGCAAGATGACCATCCTGAAATATACTTTTGACACAGATTCCGTTTTAGGCATCCTATGAAGATAACATAATGGTTGACAATGACAAATATATATGTAATAAATATACTGGGTTGTTTTTTTAAGAGATCCTTATGAGATTAAACATCTTTAGTTAGTTCGAAGTCAAAATTACATAAAGATATTAATTAATATCTAAGCCATTTCTCATTGTGAATACTAAAAGATATCATTTTAATGAAAGCTAGTTAGCAAAAGGTTAATAAAATTTTTATGTTTTGAAGAAAAAATAATGGCAGTTCAAAATAAGGAGATAGATAGATGAATATAGAATTACTGATTGCTTTCCAAAAAGGCCAAGAAAAATTATTACCTTGTCTTTTGTTCTTCATGACTCAAAATATTTCTTTAGTTATTAGTATAAAATAGGCTCTAAGAGAGGAAGTGAGATTTCAATGTTTACTAAATGTATAAAGGTCAATCTCATTGGGCCCTGTATTCTGCTTTCAGATGCCATTGTCAATCACCTCAATAAAATATGCTGCAGCAATAGCTAACCTTTTAAAGTTGCAGCATTACAAAAATTATAACTTTGTTTGGTCTTCTAGTTTTCTCCTAGGGCTATCACCAGTCATCTTGACCTTTGTCTTTCCACTAGATTCTGATGATTCTGGAGGAAAGAGTGATTGTACAAACAAACAAAGCCAATGTAACCAAGATTAAGAAGGAAGTGGAAAATTAGGAAAGAATTTTTACAACCAGTATCTTTGATAAAGGCCTCATTTCTAAAATATACAGGGAACTGAGTCAAATCGATAAGAATACAAGTCATTCCCCAATTGATAAATGGTCAAAGGATATGAACAGGCAATTTTCAGAGGTAGAAATTAAAGATATCTATAAGCATATGAAAAATGCTCTAAATCACTATTGATCTGAGAAATGCAAATCTAAACAACTTTGAGGTACCACATCTCACCAGCCAGATTGGCTAAGATGACAAAAGAGGAAAATGATAAATGCTGGAGAGGATATGGAAAAATTGGAACACTAATGCATTGTTGGTGGAGTTGTGAACTGATTAAACCATTCTGGAGAGCAATCTGGAACTATGCCCAAAGATCTATAAATAATTGCATACCCTTTGACTCAGTAATACCGCTTCTAGGATTGTATCCCAAAGAGATCGTAGAAGTGGGAGGAAGACCCATATGTACAAAAATACTTATTGCAGCTCTCTTTGTAGTGGCAAAAAACTGGAAATTAAGGGGATGCCCATCAATTGAGGAATAGCTAAACAAGTTGTGGTTGGATGTAATGGAATGAAATGTATATGAATATAATGGAATACTATTGTACTATAAGAAATGAGGAGCAGATGGAGTTCATATTTACCTGGAGAGGCCCATATGAACTGATGCTAAGTGAGAAGAGCAGAACCAGGAGAAATTTGTACACAATGACAGATGCAACATACGTGTGACAACCAACTTTGATAAATTGGACTCTTCTCAGCAATGCAAGGTTACAAGACAACTCTAAAAGTCTCAGGATGAGATGTCTACATTCAGAGAAAGATCCAGAAAGAACAGTTTAAATGGAGACTGAAGCAAACTACACACTCTCTTTTCCACGTTTGGTTGTGTTTCCTCCTTAGTTACAACCCTTCAATACAACCAGACTAATATCCAATGTGAAAGTTGATTGCAAGCCATCATGGGGTGGGGGGGAATAAAATTTGAAACTCAAGGGTTTCTGGAACTGAATCTTGTAAACCAAAAGTAAATAAACAATTCAATTAAAACAAACAAAAAAAGAAATAAAGAAAAAACAATAGTATTAAAGGATTGAACACCAAAAAAAAAAAAGTGAGGCTGATGACTGCACAGTTCTGCCTCATTTTGAGTCAAGATATCACCCTTGTGATGTTATTAGTCCCCTTCAAGAAAGAAGGATGAACAATGTTTGAATTCTCTCTCATCCAAAGACGAAAAGTTCTAGCTCTTTTATCTTATTGATATAGGTCTTCTCTACAAAAATGTCAATTTTGACCTATTCATAATATCTGTCATCATCCTTTGTGTGGCCTCCAATAAACGCTCTGAAAGGGGTCCATCTGATGTGCTAGGAAGCTTCCTTCTAAGTCTCCTGACATCATGTGAGTATCCATGAAGTACACAGCTGTGTCTACTACCTGTTTCCTATTGCTCTTTATAAATGGCTAGCCCACCTTCTTTTCTGGTAATGTACAGTGTGTCCCAAAAGTTTTAAAATCTTTAATAACTTAATCCTGCACTAAGACTTTTGGGACACTCAATATTTCTTTGATTGCTTATGCCACTTTTCCAATGCAGAACATTGGTAAGGTTTTGCAGCTTATTTCTGCCCTCCATGCATCCATTGGGTGTCCTGTAACTCCATTTTTCAGAAACCATGCTATTCCATGTTTTCCAGCTGTTCTTTTTCTACATTTTTCAAGTCTACTAAATTTTATAGACATTTTCATATCAGGATTCTAATTCAGTGGTTTAAAAAAAGATTTTATGAAATTTCAATGTGCTTGAGGGAAAAAAGAGTGGGCAGATAGAAAAGGACTGTCTATTTGGTTAGAAATCCAGTATTTCTCCAAACATGAGCATTAGAAAATTTTTGGATTCCAGGATTAATTATGATGAAAGGTTACATGGATTTTGTAAATTTATACATCAATATATTCTATCTGAATATTTTCTTCCTATTCAGAGGACTGAGGGATATATAAGCCTCTCAGATGAGAGGATGGTAATTTTGGAGCAGTTTTAATATTGAGTTGATTTTATCCTAAATTCATTCAGATTGCCTAATAACTTGTTTGAAAGAATGAGTATGTAGTGCTACCTCTGAGAACACCAAGACAAAAGCACAGACCACAAAGGAAATTGGAAATCATATATATTTCTTAAACTGGAAACTTTTGGAATGTAATCAAAATGCAAAATTGGAATGGTTATACAATATTTGAAAGAAACTTTGTAATATGTTTTCTGGACACATGAGTCCATATTGGATAATACTTGGATATTTTTTTCATTTTTATAGTACATATTCATGGAAATCAATTTGGAGGATATAATTTATTAACTTAGAGGCTTTTATTTACTTGAAACTTGACTATTTCATTTCAGTGCATCTTATAATGCTATTATTTTACTTCCACTGCTGTTAATTTGTCCCACTGATAACATATGTTGTATATGAGTGATATGTGGTGTTAGACGCTTAGGAAAAGAAGAAAAGACCAAGAAGATCTGTGGAGAATAACAAATGTTTACTGGGTACAAAGTCTGGATCACATAATTGATTGTTATATACAATGTAAACTAATTATGCACTTGATAATTTAGGTATTAATCACCAGATGAATATTGTTATAAGTAGCATGAAATATTTTGTAAATTACTGCAAATAATCATCAATAAATAAACATTCATCAAATGTGCCAGGCAATGTAATGAACTCATGGGAGGACATGAACAAGAGCTACCTTTTGGATGTCTTTGGATAGACTCACTGGGGAGTCCATTGACCCATTTACTATGCCTGTTTTGCTAAAAAATCATATAGTTCAGATTATTTCCTTGGTTATTATTAATTATCCATCACAATTATCAGGCATGAATGAATTGTGATTTACATTACTTTAAGTAATATACTCAGCAAGAAGATCCCAGGCCCATTGGAGTATTGGAGTAGGTAGTAGGGAACCACTGAAAGTTTTTGAATCAGGGAATGTCATAGTCAAACCCGTGTATTTGTGAGATTATTTTGGAAGTTGTGGGAAGGATGGATAGAACAGTTCGGAGAGAGAAACTTGAAATGTGAAAGGACATTTCTGAATTGTGACCTTTGGGGGTCAGAGGTGTCCAAAGCTATTTGGGACTGGGGGTGGACCATTTGATCTTGAGAAAACAGTCCTGAAGCTTTTACCAAGATTATCCTCAGAGGAACAACATAGTCCCTCAACCAAGCAGTATCTCTTTTAAACTTATGTTTAAATAGCTATATTTAAATGATAAAGTAATAGCCTTTCACCTCTAGGTTGCCAATTGGATTCAAACCCTAGTCTTCTGGGAAATGAGTTTGGTAGTCTAAGGCAGGCCTAGTAGACAAAAGTCCTTATCTCCAAACTCCAAGCATAATTCAGCACAACAAGGCTTGATTGGAAGTCTGTACTCAGGACAAGAAAAGGAATGAGCTGGAGTTAAAAGTAAATTACTGAAGTAATCAAATCAATTCAGAATTCATATTCCAACTATCAAAATAACAGGACATTTCTGTTCAAGCTCCAAAACCGCTGTTTTGCACCGTGTTTTCTAGTTACATTCTATAGGGGAAAATGCCATTTAGAGCAGATACACTACCAGAAATGAGGTCAAATCTGCAAAGGAGCATAAGCTTGAGAACCTTAATAAATTAGAAATATCCTTGAATAGTTTCCTTATCTTCCTCAGAAGAATACATACAGTTTCAGACTGTACTTTTCTCCCCCCTAAGATGCTACTAGCAATGACCATAAATTTTAACTCAGATATATTTGAAGATGTCAAAACATGTCAGAGAAATATCCTATATTCATTCATCCAACAAATATTTATTGAATTCCTACTATGTTCTAGGTCCTTTGTAAGGTGCTGTTCATAAATACATTTAATAATTTTGCCACCAAATCTTTTCAAAAGTAAACTCAGGATATAGCAAGAAGTGGGCAGCAACTAGGTCTTCGGCTTTATTCTATTTGGGTCAATAAGAAATAACAATCTGAATATATACAGGTACCTACTTCTCAACCTACCAATAAAAAAAGAATGTGAGAGATTTTCTAACAATCTCCAACTGTTTGATAACAGGTATTCAAAGTTAGACATTCATATCTATGGGCCTTACCTTGCCCTCCACACCAGCCCTCAACAACACATTCCATTTCTAATCTAAGCATTTGGCTCACAACAAAATGGATGACAGTTTCATTACAGAATGGCATCACTTGTCAAACTTTGAATTACTGATCATAAAAATATCTGTTATGCTTTGAACGATTGTTGGAGCACTTTTTTTATCAGCATGACTGTTTAGTGCAACATACACAAGGGGAGAAGGGAGGGGGGAAGCATAGGGAGGAAGAAATCAAACCTGGCTGAAGAGCCTTGGGTTTGCAATATCCTACCCACACAAACAAGCTTCTATCACAGTTATAGACAGCAGAAATAAAAGGGAGCTTTTTGGCTCACAGCTATAAAAAAAAAAATTATCATAGTGATGAAGTTCCTCAGCCATCAACAGAGCTGTGATAACGCTGTTTGATGATGATTTTCCCATGAATGTTAAACAGCTGCCACTGCGGAGGGGAAGGAGCTTATCTGCACCTAATACTGATCTCTAATTCCTGCCCTTCTTGAACCATCCATTTTCTAACAGCATTAACTGGCAAATTTACATCCCATCTTAATGCTGCTAAAGAGGACAGGAGATGAAGAGTAAATGACAGCAGTGTAATGAGGATGGCTTTTTTCTCCTTTCTCTTTAATGGCTGAAGATTTACACAATTGTCTGTAAGCTTATAGAGAGAGAGCTTACCTGAACCTTTCCCAGCATGGATTCAACTTACAGGAGCTTTTGTTAACTAAATACACATAAATATTTTTAAGGAGGTTTAATAATGTGACTTCAAAAGAAAGCTAAAAGATGGGAAAAGAGAAAAAATAAGTATTTTTACAGCAGGTAGATTTTATAAAGTAAATGCATTAAATACTTAAGCAGTTTTTAGGGAGCCTAATGATTTTTTTAAAAAGGTCTGGGAAATAAAGTCTCTCTAGGTCACAGGACTATATAAAATATTCTGGATTTTAAGAAATAAGGGACCGTTAAAAGAAAATGAATTAAAAAGGATTGTTTTTCACATGAGATTTCTCCTGATCAATGTAATAAAACGCTACCTGACCAGTGACTTGGTAAAGAGATAGCAGGTAATTTCAATGGTAAATCTGAATACAGCAAAGGTGCAGTAACATGTGGAGATATAATACAAAAGGTAACCCAACGATGGTCTGCTCGTTAAATAGCCTAGTTTGGAAACCGCGGAGTTAGCTTTGATTCTTCCTTTTCCTCTGAGTCTTATTTCCATTTTTAAAACCAAATCCTATCATTTCTTCTTTCAAAATGCCCCAGATTTGTTCATTATTCTCTCTATTGCCACAGCTACCACCCTGGGTCAGATTCACATTTCATAGCTAGACTATTGCAATATCCTCAAAATTAGCATTCATGCTTCAGTCTCTTACTACTTAAATCCATCTTGTTCACTGACACTAGATTAATATTTCTAAAATATTGCTTTTGTCATGTTATTTCCTCCTGTTCTGAAGCCTTCAATGACTTCAATGACAATTGATTAGAGATATGAGCTTCTCTCTCTCTCTCTCTCTCTCTCTCTCTCTCTCTCTCTCTCTCTCTCCCTGTCTCTCTATCTCTGTCTGTCTCTCTGTTTCTCTCTCTCTCATTTATCCCTTTTCCCCTCCCAGTGGCAGAGTCATTCACTTGAGATGAAAGATCATCAAACCCTTGTAGGAACACATTTACTAATGATTTTTAAATGCCTACTATTTTCAATTGAATGTAACTGAATGACAAAAGGCTTTTTTTAAAACTTCCTATTTTGAAACAATATACTTTTAACCTAAAAACATTAAGGGAACTTTATTGTCAGAGACAAAGATATAATTGCTTATTATCAATAAGTTTTTAAATGAGAACCAGAGTAGATATAATTTATTTTTCAGTAGTAAATAGTTTGTATTTCTATAGCACTTAAAGGTTTGCAAGTACTTTCCTTTTAATAATTCAACGTGTTAAGATTGTAAGATGCTTTACAGCATGATCATTTTCCCCTTTATTAATCTAATTCAGATTGTTTCTATTAATAACATTTTCCATTTTAAAATTCAAGAATTTTATTTTTAACTTTGTTGAGTTTTTTTGTGAACATATTTACAATTTTCCCTGAACCATGAATCTATCTTTAAAAGGATAGTAATATAAAGACACTGAGTATCAGAATCATAAATAAATCCAAATTTCCAAGTAGCAAATCACTTAGTTTCTCCAGCTCCAGGTGTCTTATCTGTAAAATGGGTATGATAATACATGTAGTAGCTGCCTCACAGGGTTATGACACTCAAATATGCTCATGTATGTAAAGTGTTTCATTTATTTTAAATCATAATGTAAATGACAGCTATCACTTTTTATCATATTTTTATTTCTTCTGTATTTTGGGCATGGTATTTGAAATAGGAATATAAGATATATGTTCACTATTAGTCTTTTTCTGTTCCCTGTATGTATTAGAGAGAGGTGAAGATGTCTATAAACCTCTGGTTGGGGAGATAGGTAGCAAGAGCTGAAGCAGCAGCTTCCTAACAAGAGTGACAAATGACCATGAACAGGGCACCGTTTTTTTTGCTTCTTTGCATTTGTCCTTTCTCGCTCTTAGGTGAATGAGTATTATTGGTGATGGAATGGACTTGGCTATGACTCTATGACATCTAAAAAAGTTCAAGAACTGGAGTCTGAATCTGTTTGCTGGTAGTAGAACCTAGTGAGCAGCACAGCCACTAGGAGCAACCTACTTGACCCATTGTACCAATAAATTGATCAGGTAGTCAAGATTAGAAGTAATTTTTTAGAGTTCTAAGTTCCAGATTTTTAAAACTAGAAGACTAGTTTCTAGAAATAAGGAAACAATGGGGTGGCTAGGTGGCACAGTGAATAGAGCACCAGCCCTGAAGTCAGGAGGACCCGAGTTCAAATCCAGCCTCAGACACGTAACACTTACTAGCCGTGTGACCTTGGCCAAGTCACTTAACCCCAACTGCCCTGCCCTCCCCCCTCCAAAAAGAAAAATAAATAACTAAGGGAACAACTTGGTCCACTGCATATGCCACATTGGAAGTGAACTTTTGGGAACAAATGTTTTCTAATAAGTGCTTTAAGTTTAAGACTATTCTCCTCAAGGACTAAAGTGGTGCAGGGAAGAGTATGACCTAAGTTCAGGGAGTATGATATATTTTTGTATTTGTTCTTATTATATATTTTAAGTAAATATTTCTTTTAAAAGCTACTTGATGTCAACTGGTTAAAGGATATTGCACCACTAAATATTGTTTCAATTAATATTATAGAGGACATACTGTTGCTAGTGATTTGTATTGATGAGAACAGACTGGACTGAAGACTCAAACTGATGAGAATAGAAAGATATTCTGACTTCCTTCAGGGTGCTCCTAGAAACATGAGGGGAAGACATAGCTGGCTTCACTTTCTAAGGACCTGGCTCATCAGTGTGAATAGAAGTTGAGATAAGGACAACTGCATTCTCTCTCTCTCTCTCTCTCTCTCTCTCTCTCTCTCTCTCTCTGTCTCTCTCTTTCTCTCTCTCTCTCTCTCTGTACATATATAGATATATAGATAGTTTATATGTATATATCTATCTGTATGTATGTGTATGTATATAGGCTGCACTGATTTTGTCCAACTGTCTAAAGGGGGTGTTGACACACAAACATAATATTTATAGTAAAAGACAACACAGTGTGTCATACTGGATAAAAAATTTTCCTTGGAATCAGGAGTGCTGGGTTCAAATCTTGCCTCTGGCACATATTAACTATGAAACCCTGCACAAGTCATATTACTTCTCTGGGCCTTCAGGAAACTCTCCAAGACTATGAGTTGCAGAAGTGCCAATATGCACTTAAAATTTCCTTATACCAATGAAAATATAGATCCAGTTCAAAAAGTAAACAAGAATCAAGCAAAATAAATAAAAGAATACAAATGGACACCTATTTTCTGTAAGTATACTACCAATATAGATTTACCATTAACTTATTAGTGGGTATGTATTTATAATTATATATGTACATATATGTGTATTCCTCATCTGTAAAAGGTGGATAATATTAGCACCTGTTTCCCAGGGTTGTCATGAGGATCAGATGAAATAATAACTGTAAAGCATTTAGCATAGTGCTATATATAGCTATATTATATATATATATATAATATAGCTATATAATGTATAGCTATATTATATATATATCATAGTACATACTTTTTTTGAGGGGGGAAGACAAGACAATTGGGGTTAAGTGACTTGCCCAAGGTCACACAGCTAGTAAATGTGTCAAGTGTCTGAGGCCAGATTTGAACTCAGGTCCTCCTGATTCTAGGGTAGGTGCTCTATTCACTGTACCCCTAGTTGCTCCAGTACACATATTTTTAAAATTGGCTTCTTATTGTCCTGGAATCAATAAGCATTGGGCAAGTTCTACAACTGATCCTAATAATGATTGAATCTAATTTTTCAGTTATAAGATCAATTTCAATTGATCTCCAATGGTTTTTGTTTGTTTGAGCCCACATTTTCATTGACATAGCATAGTAAGGGGTCAAGGCGTGGTTTAGCCAAATACAATGAAAGCATACTGTTTTGGCAGGGCAGATATATTACATGAGAAAAACTTTCATGTACCCAATACTTAGTGTTTACCCTAAACTGTTTTGTGCTGATCTACTCTCCCAGTTTTGGAATTATATTGCAAATCCTGTCTTGGCATTTATCTAGACCTCTAGTTTAAATCAATACAGTAATCCTTTAAAACGCTCACATTATAGCTTAGACCATTCCTTTTGTCCAGGAGAGTTTTCTACCTTGGTCTCTATTAATTGCTCCAGAAATCTCTGGCCCCATCCTTTAAAGAAGGATCATTATCTAATAGTTTCTGTGTTATGCTGAAACCAAACAAAACCCACTTTGCTGTCTATGGCACAGGGAGTAATAGAACCACTTGTCTGTTCTTGTGGACTCACTACATGAGGCTTCTAGAGCTATAGAATATCTTAATTAGTCCCCCAGATGATTTCACTACAAATGGAGGATTGAATCTCATAGGGTTTCAGGCATTATCTAATTGTTTATGGACCACCTCCTCCCTAGGACTCCACACAAAAGGTATCTGTGTGAAGAGGAAGTACAGTGGATAGAACTCTGGGTCAGGAATTAGGAAGGTCTTAGTTCAAATCTAGCCTCAGACATTTGCTACCTGTGAGTCCTTGGACATATCACTTAACCTCTTTTTGCCTCAGTTTCCTCTATTGTAAAGTGGGGTAATAATAATACCTAACACAAGTTTGTTGTGAGGACCCAACGAGATATTTGCAAAAGCATTTAGCACAGTGCCTGGCATATAGTAGGTCCTATATAAATGTTTATTCCCTTCCCTAATCCCTACAAAATTATTTCTGTAGTATTTTTGGCTTATGTTTGATATTTTAACTTTTGAGCCAAAATTGCCAACCAGATTTTCTGACTCAGGCTATTAGGTTTTAGAAACAGGGTAAGATCTATGCCTAAGATCTATGTTGGTGTTACCAAATTCAGGCATCGCATGAAATCCAGTAAAGGTCAGAATATACTCCATATCTTGTGGGAAGCATCACTTCACATGGATGTATCCATCTACACTATCCTTCCAGACCCCAAGCCAATGCTCCCTCCTGAGTAACAGGACTTCAGTGATGTTTTAGCAGAATCAAGGTGAAGAGTAAAACTGCCTTCCAGACCTGAAAGTCAGGAAGATCTAAGTCTGAAACCTTCTTAAGACACTTACTAGGTGTATGACCCTGTGAAAGGCACTAATATTTTCCTCATTGGTAAAATGGGAGTAATAATAGCAGACACCTTACAAGGCTGTTGTGAGGATCAAATGAATTAACATGTACAAACTGCTTTGAAAACCTTAAAACACCATGTAATGCTTGCTATTATTATCATCATATAAATACTAGGTGAAGTTCTTCCCATTTACGCAAAGCCCCCACCTTTTCAGAGGTTTTTAGGAACATAGATTTGGAACTGGAAGGAACTTTAGAGATAATTAAATATAGCACTTTCATTTTGCATGTAAGGAAACCGAGGTCAACACAAAAATGGGTTAGCAAAAGTATGCTCATTTACAAGTTAAAATAAAACATTCAATAAAGAGAAAGGAGTATTATAAGAAGTGGAAAAATATAGTAAGATTATTCCCCTTTAATTGCTGGATGTTTTGTAGCTTTTGAGGCTCTATAGCTGATGCTTCAGTGATTTAGGTAGTAATTCTATAGTAATAGATCTCAGCTACATTGAAGACCTTCTCATCCCTTATTTGTTACTAAATCTAACATAATATTTCCTCCTCCTTCTTCATTATCATCATCACCATTATCATCATCATCATCATCATGGCTAGCATTTATATAGCATCTACTACGTGGCAGACACTGGGCTAAGCACTTTACAATTATTATGTCATTTCATCCTCACTACAACTCTGGGAGATAGGTGCTATTATTATCCCCATTTTACAGCTGAGAAAATTGAGGTTAGGTGATTTGCCCAAGGTCACATAGTTAATAAGTATCTGTAAAGCTATGTGCGAGCAGCTTTCCAGAGGATGGCTGCTGTGAACAGCTTTCAAGGTTCTGATTACATAGTATAGCAAACTCTCTATTTATTGAATAACAAATCAGAGTAAAACATTCGCAGAAAATCAAGGCATGGCATTCACAATATTACAACTTATCACAGAAAATCAAAATACAGCATTCACCATGTCACAATTCAGCAACTTATCACTAAAATGGCTACATAGTTTTCACCAAAGTGATCACATAGTTTTGAACAAAGTATAATCATTTAGTCAATTGATCACTTAGTAACACAATCATTCAATCATAAAGTACAAAAGGTCAAAGACCTCCAACAATGGGGTGCAATTAAGTTAGAAAAAAAGTCACTATTCAGTGAGCAGTCACTATTCAATCATCAGTCACTACTCAGTCATCAGTCACTACTTAGAATATAAAGGCCATCTAGCCCTTGGTCACAAATAAATTATAATTTCATCACTACTCAGTACCTACAGAGAAGTCTTTTCATCTTGACTCAGGGCAGGCTTTCAGCTTCCATGGCTCCTCTTCCATGGTCCCAGCTCCTATCCAAATCTAGCCAACTGCCACCTGAGTTCAAAGGCAGACAGTTTCCAGCTCCTTATCCAGCTCTCTGTGCAGTTCCTGCTCCACATTGGAGCTCACAGTGTCCAGTTCATCTCAAATCCTTCACAGTCTCTGGTATTGGGAAGACAAGGCTCAACAAAGCTACAAGAACATTCATACATGTTAACAAAACCACAACAACATTTTGTACAAAATATTGGCACCACAGTCATGCTTCCTCAGTCTTCTGCAGTTCCAGCTGGCCTCAGAAGTCTTCAGCAGCTTCATTCTCAAAATCAAAATCACTTTCTCCTGTTTTCAAAATCAAAATCACTTTCTACCATTCTCAAAATCAAAATCACTTTCTCCATGGAAGTTCCAGTCCAGCAGCAGCAGCCCAGCCTTCAGATGCTCATCCCAAGAAGTTCTGACTTTCCCAGCCGGGGTTTTTCCTTATATACAGTATTGCTTCTCCTTGTTCAGCCCCTTCCTGTTATGTCAGCAACAGGGGTTCATACCTTCTATTTCTTTAACAGAGGCATAATTTGAAACTAGGTGCTAAGTACCTGTCAGCTTAGCAATACAAAGGAATCTTCAAATTTCATTATTATTACAGTGTCTGAGGCTAGATCTGACCTTGGGTCTTCCTGATTCTATGATCAGCACTCAATCTATTGTACCACCTAGCTGTCATATACTGCCTCAGGACCTTAACAAGCTTTCCTGCAAGAAAAGGAGTTCCCTTTTAGACACAAAAGTCATAGCAGTCTAATCAAGCAACAGACATTTATTAAGCTTCCACTATATGTCAAGCATTGTGCTAGATACTGGAGATAAAAAGACAAAACTAATCCTAACTACAAAAAATACATAAATGCCTAAACTGACAAAGTAAAATATATAAATCTTAAATACCCCAATCTCAGAACATAAAATTGAATAAGCTATAAAAGAACTCCTAAAGGGAGATGAGGGGAAGAAATACAGGACAGAGAAAACCCCTTCTGAAGACTAATATATAGTTGAATTTTATCAAACATTTAAAAAGCTGTATAACATAAATTATTCTCAGTAATTGAGGAAGTACCCTTTTATGAGACAAATATCATCCTAATACCTAAAACAGAGTAGAGGAAGAGAAATAGACTAATCTCACTAACGATTATTGATACAAATTTTAAAAATAAAATCTTAGCAAAAAGTGCTATCTCAAGTCAGAAGACAGGGGTTTCAAATCCTATCTTTAATAATTTGTACTTTTCTGATGCCAAGACATTCAGTTAACCTTATCTGTCCTCAGTTCTTTCACCTTTAAAATAAGTAGGGTTAGATGGAATAAGCTCTGGGGTTTCTAAAAATATTCCAGTTTTGTAGTTATAGTCCTCTGATCCATATATCCAAGAATTATTCATTATGATAAAGTTGAAATGATTGTAAAATTTTAAAAAGTTTGCAGAAATGATTCAATAAAATCAGTAGAAAATAAAATATTTTTGAAAAAAAAAATCAAGCCACATAAATATATCAATGGATGCCAAAAAAATAAAAAAAGTTTAGACAAAATACAATAAGTCAATTAAACATTCAACACCTCTTATGTGCTAGCCAGGTTTGGGAGGTTTGAAAAAGAATGATATTTGAGCTGATTTTTAAAGAAAGAGAGACTCTGTGGAGGTGAAGAAATGTTAATTCCAAGCATGTGGGATGGCCAGTCTAAAGGCATGGGAATGGGAAATGGTGTGTTTTATGAGAGAACATCACTTTAAATGGATCATAGCGTATGGTTGGGGCAGTAATGTCTAATGAAATTGGAAAGATATGTTGGGACTAGGTTGTGAAAAGTTTTAAAAGATAAACAGAAGAGTTTACATTTTATTCCAGAGGCTATAGAAAGTCACTGGAGTTCCCTGGGTTAGGGAATGACATAGGAGTGACATACTTAAAAAATTCTGACAGGAAAGCATAGCATAGACTGAAATGGGGAGAGACTTGAGGGAGGGAGGTTATTGCAATAAATTATGTGAGAGATATTGAGGACCAGAACTAAGGTAGTAGCTATGTTAATGGAAAGGATTGGATATAAGAGATGTTGTAGAGATAGAAATGGTAAGATTTGGCAACTTGCTTGAATGTATAGGGCAAGCAAAATTGAAGAGTTGAGGATAATGTTGAGCTTATGAACTTGTGACACTTGAAAGATAGTGGATCTTTTGACAGAAATAGGGAAGTGTAGAAAATGAAAAAGTTTGGGGAGAAAGGTAATGAGTTGACCTTGGGACATGTTGACTTTAATTTGTCTCTGGGATATGTAGTTTGGTATGCCTAATAGGCAATTAGTGGTGAACAGAAGCTTGAGGGAGAGACTGGGGCAATGATAGATAGATAGATAGATAGATAGATAGATAGATAGATAGATAGATAGATAGATAGATAATTCATAAAGATGATAGTTTAATCCATGGAGGTTAATGAGCTGCTATGCTAGAGTATAGAGGAGGAAGAGAATAGTGTCAAGGACAGAACTTTGGAGGAAAACCCATAGTTAGGTATTGTAATATGAATGATAAACAAGTAAAGGAAATGAAAAAAATAATTAGACAAGAAAACAAAGAAGTGAGTATATGTAGGAAGAGCATAGAAGGGACATTTTGATAGAAAAAAAGGATATATTTAAAATCCAAAGGTAGAATTATTTTAAATGGAGAAATGATAACTTTTCCAATGAACAAAAAGGGAAAGTAAGGATTCTCCTCTCCCCTGTATTACTTAAACAGTTCAAGAAATGCTAATAATAGCATTAAGACAAAGAGGATAACATCAACAAAAGGGAGACAAAATTGTCCTCATTTGCAAATAACATGCTAATTTACTTAGAAAACCCCAGAGAATCAGCAAAGAAATTGAGACAATAGCTTCATTAAAGTAGCAGGATACAAAATACATCCTAAAACCATACCAATATAGTTCTTTATAGTAATAATAAAGAACTAGGTATAATGTACGTGAAAAATAGATTAAGTATAATAAAATGAAGCTTCTAGTGCCAGAGCTGATAATTAATTATCCCTGTGACCTTAGGAAAACTGTTTCTCTTGGTCTTAGTTACCTCACTTGTAAAATGATGGGGTTGTAGCTGAAATCTCCAGGATCCCTTCTAGTGCTAATATTTAAGATTCCATGATTCCAAAATGTGGCTCAGTCTTGCTGCTCTAGACTTTGGCCTACTGTTTACTGTTCCCTTGACCTCTATAACAAGTGTTTATTGGATTTTCTTATTTGTTTTTCTTTTTTTCCTTAGTCCAATTAATAATGAAAAATAGATTAAATAAGACCAAACTACTGAAGAATCAACAAAAGAGAAACATTTGCATTTTATTGCTATTTTTGGAAACTTCCAAAGTCAGGATTGAAATATGGCCCAGCATCAGTATTTCAAAAGAGTTTATATGATGAATATTTTAGAAAAACAATAATATTCTATTACTGGGGTTTAGCTGATTATCTGGTAGAAAAACCAATTTTACTAGTATATATCATTTTAGAAGAAAAAATCTACACCTTAGCTACAGAGGAATACATTCCCTTACTAGACAGACTGGATTTTACCCCAGAAGAATGAAAAACATATTTTAATCAACTGAATAAACCTAAAGGTATCTTATTATCCATTCTTTTGTAGGGTAGAAGCATGAAAACCTGACTTACTATACTTACTGCCAGAAATGTTTCTTTTATTTCTTTTTTTTCCTAATCTTCCTTAAAATATTGGTGTGAATTAAACCCACAGTGGAGGAAACCAGTGAACATCTTCCATAATAAATGCAGTTATGAAAATAAAAGGGGAGTTATTGCTTCCATCTGCAAAGCCAGATGTTTTCTTGATGATGTGGGAATAGCAGCACATTTCTGACTCGCAAACCAAAGCCTGGTTAATATGTTTAAATTGTCCTCTTTTCAGCTCAAAAATTTAAATGCAAACAAGTCAGAGCCAAGCACCAATAAACTTCTCAGAGGGTATGTGAAATAATCTCCATCAAAGTCGACAGCCTTGACTCTTAACTGTTGCCAGCTTGTTATATTTTTCTGCCATGTAGAATCAGGTAAGAGAATTAGGATAGCGTTATGCTTCATTGTTATAATAAAATCATGGCATGACAGAGAGAGAGGTGACCTCAAGAGACCACCTTGTCTAACTTGTACTTTAATAAGAATACCTTCTACAACATACTTAGCACATGAACATTCAACCTTTGTTTGAAAACTTCTACCAAGGAAGACCTACCACTTCCCAAGGCAGTCCATCCCATTCACAGATAGCTATAACTGATTAGAAAGTGATTGCTTCCATTAAGTTTAAATCTGCCTCTCTAAATATCTTACTCACTGCTTTTAGTTCTGTCCTCTGGGGGCAAGCAGAAGAAATCGAATTACCCTATCAGTCAATAAACATTTATTAGTAGCTTACTATGCTCCAAGCACTGTGCTAAGTACTAAAGATACAAAAAGAGGCAAAAGACATTCCCTGGTCTCAAGAGCCCTACAGCTTTATCTTGGCTTTCTTGAATGCCCCTTGGTTTTCTTCTTCTGAATATTCTCCCATTTATGAATGTCCTTTATAAAATGTGGTGTCCCCAAATCAACAGAATCCTCTATAGGTGAAAGCAGGACTTTCGTTTCTCTAGTCTTAGATATTAAACCTCTCTTAATGTTATTTAAGAGCATATTTACCTTTTTTACTTCCATATTATAATGTTGACTTTTTTACTAGCTTGCATTCCACTAAAATTCTGAAATCTTTTTTTTGTATGTGGATGAACTAGTCTAGCAATGCCTCCCCCATCTAGTATTTGTGTCAAAGTATAAGGCTTGCATTTATCCTTATCAAGCTTCATTTTTTTAGGACTGACCCAACACTAATCTTTTGTGATTTGGGGGGATTTTGACTCTGTCATCTAAAATGTTAGCTATTCCTCCTAGTTTTATATTATATGCAAATTTGGCAAACATGTCATTTATGCCTTTATCCAAGTCATTGATGAAAACGTTAAACAACGTAAAGCCAGACACAGATCTCTGGGATCCTTCCAAGGTGATAACAAATCATTAATGTTTTGGGATCCAGCCATTATACCAGTTCTGGAAATATATCTAACTATATTACTGTGTAATTCAAATCTATCTTGTCCACATGCATAGTTTAAAATAGTTTGTCAGGGGCGGCTAGGTGGCGCAGTGAATAGAGCACCGGCCCTGGAGTCAGGAGTCCCTGAGTTCAAATCCGGCCTCGGACACTTAACACACACACACACACACAAAAACCTAGCTGTGTGACCTTGGGCAAGTCACTTAACCCCGATTGCCCTCAAAAAAAAACCAAAAAATAAATAAATAAATAAATAAAATAAAATAGTTTGTCAAATGCTTTGTTAAAATCAAGGTAACTATATTTATAGTATTCCTTTGTTACACCAGTCCAAAAAAAGTGAGTCAATGTGGCATGATTTACTCTTCATGTGGCATATTAATGTTCTTGAAATAACAAACTAATCTTGCCAGAAGTAAGATACTACAGGAAAGAAATATCCTTTTATCTTTCAACATCATAAATAAGATATTTATTCTTTATCTTTGAGTCCAGTCTTTCAACATCATACAAGTGTAATGAAATTAAAATATTCCGTGATAAGTTGTGATATTTGCCTTTGTTTAGGTCCAAATAATGACTCATGTGTCATCTTCCCACTAAAAGCTGTGGTTAGTTCTTTTCCTAGATCACTTTTGTCCATCCACAATCAGAAAATGCTTCTCTCTCTATAGTGATATCTCCATAGGAAATCACAGGATCATGAAATTAAAAGCTGAAAAGGACCTTATAGATCATTTAGTCCATTTTTTCGTTTTGTATATAAGGAAAACAAATCCCACAGAGGTAAAGTGCTTCTTAACATTGGATAAGTAGCTAAGTAGCAGAACCAAGATCCAAACCCACCTTTTCTAACTACAATTCACCTTCTCTTACACTATGCTGTGTAGCAGAATGCTAACCTTTTGTTTTTACTTTCCACACTTCTAGGTTTATAATACAGTTAGTTCTTCAAAGTTCAGAAAACACATAGAGTAAGAGTCTTCACCTAAAATGGCATAAAACAATTCAAGTCAATTTGGTGACAAGGATAAGAGAAAAATTTTCTGCATAGTAAAGATCATGCATGTTGTCTCTGATGACAGTCAAATACATATTTCAATTTGTTCTATTACTAAAAGATAAACTTTGTCAAAACTGTAGTCTTATCTTTCTAAATCTGTATTATCAAAATAAAATTTACACTCATAAAATTAAATTATGTTCATTACAGATGCATTTAACTTCAAGAAAAATCAACATTTTGAATTTACTTAAAATTACAGATTAAATTAGAGAGTATTTGTACTGTGTTAAGATGACCGTCCTTACATCAGAATACTATTGCAAGGTTTAAAGGAGATAATGTGTATAATGTACTTTACAAAGTTTAAAATGTCAGTTACTGTTATATCAGTATTATTGTTATTATTGTAACCCTAAATAAGTGCATCTTACTTTCTCTGATAGGTGTTTCCTTATAAAACTTGCATTTAAGTACATTTTTTCTAAATAAAGTCATACTTTAAAAATACCAGAGAAGTTTTACAATCAAAAGAACCCTAAAACAAATCAATGTGTAAAGCTTAAATAGTTTTCAATGTAAATAATCCCCTAATTCACAAATCTTATTTGTTTGACTTTTATATATCAGGTATTCATTATGTAGGACTTTTATTCCATGTCACAGTATCATTTGGAACAAATTTTGCATGTTTGCTGTACTTACAGTTACTTGTAGTTACATAAAAGATTGGGGAACAGAAAATAAATATGTATTGATGTAGACTTGAGTGAAGGTAGAAGGATAGATTTCTCTAGATACCTTCTAGAGAATGGCATACCTACAAATCTATAATTGTTGTTAGAAATGACCAATGGATAGGACTTGTTCAGGAAAAAAATAATAAAAGCTCCCAATGTATAGTGTACTATAAAGTAATAATTTCTCTACAAACACTGTGAGGTAGACTACAAGTATTATTGTCTCCATTTTGCTGAAGAAGAAAATAAGTCTCAAAGAGGTTAAAAGTTTCATCCATAGTTACATGGCTAATTAGCATCAAGATCTTCTGACTCTAAACCGAGTGCTCTCCCCATTCATTATGCCATTTTAAGATATTTAATTAGTCATGATGAAAAATTTGATATGGGACAAATATTACTTTTACAACATCTTATAAGAGATCCTAAGTTATTAAAAGAAAATGGTTAAAAGTGTGTAGGCTTTGACGCTCAACACGGAAATCTTTCATTACATCTGGGATTTTTCTGCACATCTCTTCTTTAATAGTAATGAATAGTTTAAAGCATTTACTACTGGCCACTTATTTATAACAGAAGGCATATCATATCATGGCATCTCATTGGTTCAACTCATCACATTTTAATTTCTTATTTAATATAGAGAAGTCAATCTCCTTTGAAGGAGTCAGATATAAGAGCCCTGAAATCTAAGTGTTTAACTACACAATTTGAAACTCATTCACAGAATACCATCCATAGCAGACATCTTAGTGAAAGTTCTAGGAAGTAACCAACAAATGGAAGAAATGGGTCACAGTACCAAACATGAAGCAAAGAGAAAGTCACCAGGATAGAATCATTTAATAAAAGCACAATGTTGGCTCCTTGAATTTTTTTGATCTTGAATTCACCATCAGGGATGGAGGCCTAGCATAAAAGTACTTCCATGTACCCTCACTCTTCTTTCATAGCTTTGCATTGGATAAAAAAAATAATGGCTTCTGGGGTGGCTAGGTAGCACAGTCAATAGAGCACCAGCCCTGGATTTAGGAGGACCTGAGTTCTAATTTGACCTCAGACACTTCACACACACACACACACACACACACACACACACAAAATAGCCGTGTGACCTTGGGCAAGTCACTTCACCCAAATTGCCCTCCAAAAAGCAAAATAAGAAATGTTTGCTGATTAATCTTAATAAAAAATAATTGATTATAAAAAGATGATTCAAAACAATTTTAAAAAAAGAACAATGGCTTCTGTGCTCAACAAGGATGCCAATGTGTTATGAGGCAGCACTACACCTGTGCATTTTATAGGTCCTAAAGAGGACATGCACATGAGAAGATTGGAAGGCATGCTAAGGGTCAAGTTAAGAGGATGGTTGTAATGATTCTGCTGCCCAGTAGCTGCCCAGTTTCACAGAAGGCAAAGAATGGTTGAGAGAGGAGTGAAGGAATTGGCAATTGCCAAAAGATTTTCCATTATGACCAGAGAGAGGGCAAAAATCAAAAGGGATAATATTGAGAGATTTGCACAAATCAGTTGCCTTGGTTTCTTTGAAGGATGAATAAAATTCTCCTGAAGTAACAAACTCCTGAAGACTCAACTTAGCCAATAACAGTCAGTCAACAGGCCACTTTATTAAGTGCCTATAACGTGTTAAGCTTTGGGAATACAAAGAAAGGTAAAGAGCCGTTCCTGCTTTCCAAGAGCTCACAGTCAAAGGGAAGAAATGGTATGAAAACCATTATGTACAAACAAGATATATAAAGGATAATTTAGAGACAATAAAAAGATAATAATGCACTAAAATTAAAAGGAACTGAGGATACCCTCGTCTATCTGCATTGCCATAGTATCCACAGGTCTCTCCATCAATTGAGGCAGAGATTTCAGGTAAATATAGAAAAGATCACTGCTTTTACCATGTTTATAGAGTAATAAGCAACTGCATCTGGTGCCATCTCCAGTCATCCTGATCTACATCTTGCTACTGGACCCATGTGGCTCTGGAGGAGAGAGTGAAGCTGATGACTTTACACAGCTCTGCCTCTCTTAAATTCAGTTCATCTCAAAGTCACACCATCACCTTCCCAGTGTGATAGTCCTCTTCAAGAATGAAGGATAAACAATAACAACAGACTAATAGGATAAACAATAATAATAGACTAATAAAAGACATCATGCTATCAATAAAACACATGTTGAAAGTTTATAGCATTTGCAAATGATAACATTTGCAAACAGACCATCTACAACTAGGTGGCATAGTAGATAGAGTACAGAGCTTGGAATAGAGAAGATTTTAGTTCAAACCTGACCTTAGACACTAACTATCTGTGTGAACCTGAATAAATCACCTAACCTCTGTTTGCCTCAGTTTTCCCATACATAAAATGGGGATAATAATAGGACCTACTTCCCAGGGTTGTTGTGAAGATAAAATGAAATAGCATTTGTAAATCATTTAGCACAATTCTTGGCACAGAGTAGGTGCTATGTAAATGTTAAAACTTTTATTATTACTAAATTGGAAGATGTGAAATAAGCAATAAGTTAGATTGTGAAGACTCTTGTAAGCCACAGAAGGCAAAGGGACTTAAGATTTGATGAAAGAGAAAATAGGGAGCTACTGAAGGTTTCTGAGAAGAGCTCTGCCACAATGTAAGTGGTGTCTTAGGAAGATTAGTCTGGCAGTGCTACAAGACAAAATATGTAGACAAGATGGTAGAAGAAAGACTGGATAAGGCAGGCCATAAACAGGAGGTTGTAACAGGAGACCAAGCAAGAGAAAATGATGCAAAACAGAGTATGAAACAGAATAAGCAAGAAAAGAAAAGAAATGATATATCTGAAGACCATAATAAGGATGTTGAAATGTAGAATAATGAAGTCAGAAAGTTAATCCTAATGGTACGAATAAATTAAGAGGCTAAAAATGGAAGATTGAGACTGTACAAGTCAAACTGTATTTCATCATCTCACAATATTCTTCATTCCTTTGACCAGTTCAGATGAAAGTGAGGTTCAAGTGCCAGCCATTCCCCTTCACTCTGCTTCCTTATTTATACAGATTGCTATATGTATACCTTGATTGTATGAGATAATTTTCCCAGCCTTCTTTTTCTTTCTTCCCTTTTAGTATATTCCTCCCTGCCCCCCATTCCATTCTCAACATCATCAAAGTAGAATTACGCCCAGGCCTTGTCTAATTAGACTCTCTTTACAAACTCTGATGATGATAAGGTTCATAGAAAACATATATATTTGAATGCAAGCACTTTATCCTTGTTTAGTGCTTTATCATTGTTCATTCTTGTTCATTTTTTTATGCTTCTGTTAACTCTTGTGTTTGAACTTCAAAGTTTTTGTGAACCTCTGTTTTATTTTTCAGGAATTCTTGGAAGTCCTCTATTTTTTTAAAGTTCCATTTTCTCCCCTGTGGGATATATACTCATTTCTGTTGGGTAAGTCGTTCTTGGCTATCAGCCTATATCCTTTACATTCTGGATGATTATATACCAAGTTATGTGCTTCTTTATAGTGGTAGCTGCTAAATCTTGTGTGACCCTGACTTCTGGCTTCTTAGTACTTTCTGGCTGCTTGTAGTTTTGTTTCTTTGACCTGGAAGTTCTAGACTTTGGTTATAATGTCCCCAGAAGTTTGCATTTTGGTGTTTCTGTCAGAAGATAACTGGTGGATTCTTTCTATTTACATTTTGCCCTTTGCTTCTAAGAGACCTGGGCAGTTTTCTTTAAAGATGTCTTGAAGTATGATGTTTAGGCTCTCTCTCTTTCTCTCTCTCTCTCTCTCTCTCTCTCTCTCTCTCTCTCTCTCTCTCTCTCTCTCTCTTTTTTTACTTCTTTTGGTCATGGTGTTTGTGTCTAATGATTCTTAAATGTTTTCTTGTTCTCTTTTCCAAGTCAGTTGTTTTTGCTGTGAAATACCTTACATTTTCTTTTATCTTTTGGTTTTTTGGCTTTCTTTTAATATTTTTTGTATTATAGTCATTGACTTTTATTTGATCCATTTGAATTTTTAGGGAGTTTCATTGTTTGGACAAGATTTTGTACCTCTTATGCCGAACTGTTCATTCACTTTGTAATCCTTCCATAGCTTTTTCTTTTTCTTTTTCTTTTACCTTTTTCTTCTAGTGTTTTCATTTCATTTATATTTTTTATAACTCTTTAAAACTTGTTAAAACCCATATCTTCATCTCTTCCAAGAATTCTAGTTGAATTTGTGACCAACCTGAGTTTTCCTTCAAGACTTTGCTTATATTTTTGATATTTTGAACTTCTCTTCTTCTTAATTTGTTCCTTAAGTGACCCTGACACCATAATAGTTATTTATGGTAGCATTATTGTTTGTTTTCTCAGTCTTCCAGCCTACTTCTTGACTTCAGATTTGATGTTTAGGTTGAACTCTGCACACTTCTGGAGGGAATATGTTGGAATATTCTGGGTTGTCCTGTTACTGCCTTCTTTGGGTACATGAGTATTGATTTATTGCTGCTTCTTGGAAATAGCTCAGCCTGGAGACTTGCAAGTTTTCAGTGTATCACAAAATGGTGTGATCCAGAGTAAAGTCTGATTGCTGCCCCCTGATCTGACCTCTGCAAGCTCCTAACCTGGGTTTGAGTCTCTAACAAGTTGCCATACTCAGTCTCTACCAGCCAGCTAGGAAAATCAACTGTTTCAGAGTGACAGACTCGCAGACTCCAATTGGATCTGAGGTTCCTTCCCTAATTGTTCATATATAGGCTTTAGTCTGGACTGGAAGCTGGAACTGAGATGATGTTCTGCTCTGCTCTGCTCTGCTACTGAGATTAGTCATGCTGCTGCTGCTGCTGTTGCTTGCTTTTGACATTGTTCCTTTGTACACAGCCTACAGTAGGTAACTGTTTCATCCCATAATTATATCTCTATTTGGAGGTACCCTCCTCAGTTCACCTTGGACCTGTTATGTAGGAATAAGTAGTAAATGACAAAGCTTCCGGTTAGTATCTGTTTCCATCAAGGTGCTCAGGTATGGGTCTGGGATTTCCTCTTGCCCTGGTATATAGACTCTCCATGCTCTAGACTTTCTACACGTGGCTGACTAGACCCTGTCCCTAAGTATCCATATATGTCTCTGTCTCCCTACACTAAATTGTGCTGGAAAAATTACTTACTATGACTTTTTCTTGGATCTCTCCATCAGGTCTCAGTCTGGTGTGTTTTCTAGAACTGTTTAGAGGAGTTTTGAGGGGAGGATAGTTGTACTTTCTCCTGCCATCTTGGCTCTGCCTCCCATGATTTTTATTCATTGAAAGATACATATCAGATCTATCTATCTATACACACACTTCATATATATATATATATACATACACACATACAAGTACATGTGTGGACACACATATACATATATATGTATTTACATACACACACACATATATATGTGTAAAAAATAAGATTTCTCCCTTGATGAATAATTGACTTAATGTCCATTCAGAGAAGAGAAATAAGCAAGCATTTAAAAAAAATGTAGCCCATGTAAGCTCTGAACTACTCTTACTCTGTCTACTACCCCAGTCAGATCCCAGGAGATTCTGTCTGAGTACATCTTTTCTCCTCCCCCTTTAGAGTTCTAGAGGTATCCCTGAGGACTTAGGGAAGATTCTCTAATGCCATTGACTCAAGCCTCAAGCTGTCCATCGGTGTGCTTTTCCCTCCAAGATTATTATTTGAGAATCATTTAGTCAGTTAGCCTTAAGAAGCTTTTAGAAAAGGGCATTTGCTGAAGTACATTAAGAACAGTTGGCATAAATCGTCTCCACAAAATCTATGACATGCTCTCACACAAGTATACATAATTCAAGAGAAAGTGGCTAGCACACACTTGAGGCAAAGACAAGACTCAAAGTTCCTGGAATCCTTTTCTCACATTTGTGGGATTTTCAATACGTTCCCCTCAGTGATGGTGTTATTTGCTAGACTCCACATAGATCCATGGATTCCATTGGTCTTTGGCTCCTAATGCAGATACTTCTATTCTCATCCAGAAATGCTGTTAGGACATTGATGAGGAAAGATGAGATGTTCTAGATCCTCTAGAACATCTGCTAGAAGATGCTTTGAATCTAGCAAGATCCTCCCCTGGTTAAAGGTGTGGGATGCGGCATGGGAAAGGGAGTTGGTAGAGGCTGAACAGAGGACTTTCCTTCCCCCACCCCTGGAAGTTCCTCTTCAGGAATATGCTAGAAGTCATACATTCCAATTTCTGGGATTCAATCCCTTTAATTAATTTGATAATATATAGACAATCCTTCAGCATGGTCAGGTTTCTATAATTTATCTGAATATAATCAGTCAAAAGTCTTTTAATGTTTAGTGTAAGATCTATGAGTGATTGATTCATGTTCTCACCTTTCTCAGCTCTTTAATGTAGCAACACCAAAACAGGGCAGTTTTCACCTACCTTTAGGAAGAGGAAATTATTTACTTGCTTGTTTTTATCTTCTGACCATGACTGATTGAATGCTAACCAACACTAACATTAGTTTCATTGTCCTTTTTCCTTCAGTACTGGGGTATATCTTCCAATTTGCTAAGGGGCCGGTTTCTGCATGTGAGTCTTAATATAGGGATAAATAGACACCTATTGCCACACGGAAATGGACAATTTGCCTTACTAATTCCTTTGCTTACAATTTGTATTATTTGTGCTGCCTCTGCAGATAGAGGTGAAGACACACTCTACTTCTTCCCCAGCTGCTACAGCTAATGTGAAGCTGACAAATCAACTTTTATAGTCCTTGGAGACACAGATGAGATTTCAAGAGGCTCAAAGACAACTAATGCTTATGTCATACTTCTCAGTTCTCACATCTTCTTCCCAAGAGACCCAGGCTTTGGGGCTTTAGAAAACTTGCTGGATTTCTATATTCTCACAAGGAAAAAAATCAAAGTAGGTATATTAATTCAATGAGCATTGTACATATTTCTGTGCTTCATTTTTTTGTCCCCTAAGACTCTCAAGTTTTTCCACTACTAGGTCTTAAGTATATTTTCTTATATTGAGGCTGAAGGATATTGTTCCTAGGAAGAGAATCTTGCTTCCCTTATTATTCAAATTCACATTGCATATTGGGGGAACTAAATACCATATTTCACACCATAATTATAACTTCAAATAGTGTGAATTTTTATATTCTATTGGGTGGCAAGAATGAGTTGACTTTCATGATAATGTCATATGATACTAATTTCTATGTGAATAAAAAAGCGGAAATTTGTAAGTAGTGTAATCATGTCTAAAGTGGATTTTGAAGAGTTACTGAAAAACAGAAAAATGTTAACTGAGGTATGAAGATGTAGAAGATGTGAATCTGAATTGAAATCACTATCAAATGTGACCATTTAAGAATACATTTTCTTGATATCTGGAAAAATAGATAGGATGAAAGGAAATGCAGAAATATGTAAGACGTCATTCTCAAAATGTATAAAAGCTGATTTTTAATGTTTAAGATTTTAAAAAACTTCCTATTCCTGTTACTTATTGCTAATTAATATTAAAACAATATTATTGTCTTTTCTCCCCAGTTGTATCAAGGTAATGTATAACAAATATAGTTGAACTTCCCAAACTCTCTTGTTTATAGGAAGAAAGGCTCTTCTATGGAACATGAATGCACAAAGGATTTAGCTATGACTTGATAAATTATTCACCTAGTTCTGACTTATTAAATATGTTGTAGGGAGTGGCCTATTTATTAGAGGTGGAATTTGAATTTACTTTTACCTGACCACAACTCCAACACTCCATCCATTGCGCCATAATGTCTCTATAAGGAATAAAAAAGGAACAAAATATGGCTAAAGTTTCACCACACTAAAAATATCTAGATTCATAGCCAACATCCTGAATTTTTCTTTTAATTTAACATTAGAGTACTGTCATCAGAAAAATATAAGTAGCAGATTGTTTTAGTAGAAATCTAATGAATATAAGAAAATATCAATTTTGTATTTTATATATTTTGAAGAAAAAAAGTAGATGTGGTAACCACTTTGAAACTTAAATTCACTTTATACCAACCTAACCTCCGGATATACTCTGCCTAACTATTAAAAGCTAGTGATGAATCATACTAAGATGGAGCAGTTATTGCTTCTGGGTTCTTACCATTACTGCAAATCCATAAATTGCCCAGAACTACAGCTTTGAAGGCTGTTAGCTCCTGAGATTTCTATTAGAAACCTGCATTTAATCTTTGATCCTGACTTTTTTTTAGGCTTCCTATTTAATTAGCTACTAAATACACTTTAAAAAAATCTTTATAAAGCAGGAGCCTCCATAGCTGGTTGTTAAGTGTTATTACAGTCATATACATGCTCATGTGCTCTTGATATTTCTGGATCCAGACTCTGCAACTTCATGTTTCTGTTCTGAGAACTTTTCTTAATGAATTGATCAGAGTACTTCACCTAGTCTGGAACTCAGTTACTGAAATTTTGACTGACATCAAGCATGAAAATCACATTACCCTGGTTGTAAAAAATCTTCACTGGCTACCTGTAAAGTACAGGATTATGTATAAAGTCCTAGTTATTAACTTACAAGTCCTTAAATTGACTTGGTTTTGAATACCTCAGAGACATTCTGGAACCATACATTCCCAGTCGTTTTCTTTGGTCTCAGTCAATTGGATTAGTTCTTTTTGGCTGAAGACATTGAGCCACAGGGCATTTTTAATGTTTGCTCTCTTCTTATGGAATGTATTAACCATGGAGGTCAGGCCGACTAACTCTCTGTCAAGCTTTCCCTCTAAATTTAAGAGCTACCTTTTCCAGATTGCTGATTAGGAAACATGAGCCATAAACTGATTCATTATTGTTTCATTCTTGAATAATTTTTCTTGCGTTCCATGTGATGTTTTTATGAATGTACTCTAAGGGGATTGTTTGACATGCCACAGTTAAATTTTATATTATTCTATTTAATATCCTATTTTTCTGCTAAACTGAATTGAAACAATATCAAAATGAGTGTGCTAATTAAACGTTTTGTCTAATATATTCCCTTTTACTTCAGGGGGCTGCTGTAAGAACAATTATATACACATATGCATGAGTACTTAGACTAATAAATAGATGTTATTCTTACTAATGTCATTGGATTATTATTGCTAATCAGTTAATGCTTGTTGAGTACCTACTAGGTATAAGGTACTATGCTAGATACTCATAAAAGATATAAAATTTTATATTCTAGGATCTCTAGAAATTTATGCTATAATAAAATATGATCATTTTAAATAGCAATAAAGATGTAAATAACAATTCAAGGAATGAATAATGGGCATATCACAAAGCCATACATTATATATGGACATGTGGATTGTACAGATAATAGTTGCTATCTATGAGAATTCAGAAGAGGGAGAGATTCTTTCAGCTTAGGAGGGACAGCAAAAACTTTATGGAGGAGGTGGAATTCGAGTTGGATATTAAGGGATAAGTCAGATTTCTGTAAATGTGGAAGAAAAAGGATAACATTCCAGGTAGGAGAAATAATATTTGCATAAACAGAAAGATAAGGAAAGTCCAGGATGTATTTAGGCATTAATGAGAAAACCTATTTGACCAAAGCTAAAGCTTTTGGAAAATGAATATAGGACTAGTAAACGTTTGTTGATTACATGAAGGGTGTTATCTTAGGTATTTATATTTATATTGTTCTAAATCAGGGGTCCTCAAACTTTTTTCAGGAATTTTAATTTTTCTTGAAACATTGGGTTTAGAGGCATGAGGTCCTGATAGGAAAATCCAGTAACGTAGAGTGAGGGATATAGTGTGCTGTGTTATTGGCTCAATCCACCTCATGACAGGGAACCACAAAAAAGTACAGAGAGAAAGATATATTATAACTGATTTAAGGATCTGCTAATTACGGTTTTGAGATCTGAAGTTTAATCTATGAGTTAGCAGATTCTCTGCTGAATGTTCACTTCAGCATTCTAGTGGATACGTGATCTTTTTGGCTGTATGGGTAGCTCTATGCTTCTTAGAATTCATTGTTTCATTCAAATCTCAGTTCAAATATTCTGACTATTAATATGTTCCCCTACATTACATTGTCCTTATTTATATTTTTATAGATATATTTATTTTTATAGATATATTATGTATATTTTAAATATATTTATATATTACATATATTCATATATATTTTGTTTTTATATATGTCCTTATATTTTGTACAGATTTGTTTTATGTGCAGATTGTCTTTCCTGATAGAATGTAAACACCTTGAGGACAGGAACTATTTAATCTTTGCTTTTGTACCACTAAACCCTAACAAAATGTCTAGCACATTGCAGGCACCTAAAAAATGTTCATTGATTGATTGGTTCTACAGTTAGTCAACTACACTACAATCGTAATAGTGGGAAAATTTCTTAACCTCTTTAAACTTTGTTTCCATGTATGCAAAGTTGAGATAATAATATTTGTATCACCTACTTTACACAGCTATTGTGAGAAAAGTACTTTGTAAACCATGATGCCATTCGCATGAGCAACTATTATTACCCTGTTTTCAGAATAAGTACTATGCTAGATGTTATGGTTGTGGGGGTAGGGAGAGGAAGTAAGGAAAGAGGAGTGGTGAGAGAAAGGTGCTGAGGGCTGGGGGTTAGATTAAGAAAAGAGTGAAGCCCTGATAAGTATGAATAATTAATCTCCTGAAGTGGTCTCATTATTCAAATACACACTGCATATTTCCATTGGGCTGGAATCAATGACCATACTTTATATAATTATAACTACAAATAGTGCAAATCTGAATTCATATGACCTCTTCAAGGGATGCATTATTCTCACTAATAGAGACTACCCTAGTATAATGTTTTGTCCCTTTGTCCCCCAAGGAACCTACAGTATAGTTAGAGAGATAAGACCCACACAAATGAAATAGCTAAATAACAATATTAATAAATTATTTTAAAAAACATTCACTAGACCTTATCATTCCCTCAAATTATCATCCTATACCTCTCCTCCTTTTCACAACCAAGCTAATAGAAAAAGCTGTCATTACACTAATTGTTCCCATTTCCTCTCTTTTCATTCTCTTCTTAATTCCTTGAATTCTGGACTCAAAACTTAATACTAAACAGAATTTATTCTCTCCAAACTTAGTAATGATCTCTGAATCCAATGATCTTTTCTTAATCAACAACCTTTCTTGACATCTCTTCAATATTTGACACAATTGACTATTCCTTTCTCCTAAACACTCTTTCCTACCAGGGTTTTCATAACCCTTTAATATCTTGATTCTCCTTCCCACCTGCCAGCTTGGACCTTCTCAGTCTGCTTTGCTAAATCATCATCCAAATCTTTCCCCAAATTGTGGGTGAAAGACAACGATCTCTGCTTGGCCCTTTTCTCTTCTATCCCTATACCTTACCCAGCTCCTAGAGCTCAAATTAACATCTCTGTACAGATCACTCCCATATCTACAAATCCAGACCTAGTGTCTTCTGAGTTTCGGTGCTCCACTACCAACCACCAATTGGACATTTTCCACTGAGTATACAATGGTCAACCCAAATTCAACATACCTAATACAAAACTAATTATTCACATCCTCAATTTACTTAATTTCAAACTTCCTCATTTTTGTTGAGAGTACCACCATTCTTCTGGTCACCCATGTTTACACCTCAGTGTTATCTTCAACAATTCACTCCCACTATTTGATCAGTTGCTAAGGTTTATGAATTTTGCCTATATGATATATCTCACATTGATCCCCTTTTCTCCATTTATATGATCATCTCCCTAATTCAAGCCCTCAAACCTTTCATCCAGACCATTGCAATATCTTCTTAATTGGTCTCCTTGTCTCAATCCTCCTATCTTCTCATTAATCTGTCCTCCACCTGGCTGCCAAAGTGGTATTCCTTAAGCAGACATCTGACAGTATCACTGTGGACCCAGAATCACCAGTTTACCCTATTGCCTCTAGATTGAAACACAAACTCATAAAATCATATATTTAAATCTGGAAGAAACATAGATGTCATCAAGTACAACTACGTTATTTTATGGATCAGAAAACTGAAATCCAGTTATTTGCCTCAGCAGGTTTCAAAATCAGGATTTCTAGATTCCAAGTCCAGCAATCTGGTACTTAAAGTCCTTCCTTAATGAAAAGATGTCTTTCCAAACTTTCTATTTAAAATTTCACTTTGCATACTCCATATTTAAAATAAACTGCCCTATTTGCTGTTCCTTATCAGCAACATTCCATCTCCCATCTTTAAGTCTTTTTATATGTTATGTGCCTGGATATTCCCTCTTCTTAGAACCTAAAAGCCCTTCTAAGGTTATTTCAAGTACCACCTTTTACATGAGGCCTTTTCTGATTACCATTTTCTAGGGTTGCTTCGAATTACTTTGTTTTTATCTTATCTGTATTTTTACATTTACTTGTAGCTATATATATGATTTCCTCCCCATTAAATGTAAGCTCCTTGAGAACAAGGACTGTGTTTGTCCTGTTTTGTTCTATTTTTGTCCTTGTGTACCAAGTACCTTGCACATTGTAAGCAAGTACTTATAAATTGATGGTTTGGTAGTTTGACTTGACTTAGTAGATAGAATTTTCAATGTATAGTCAGGAAGAACAGAGTTAAAATCCTACCCAAGATACCTCTGAGTGGTCCCTTGTAATTTACTCTTTCTCCCTTTCTCATCTCCATAATGAGGATAACAATAGCACCTACCTCCTAGGGTTGTCTGAGGTTGGAACAAGACAATTTATGTAAAGGTTTTACAAACCTTTAGGAGCTAATATAAACACATATTTTTAAATTTAAAATTATTTTATTTTATTTTTTTCTACTTAAGAGTACTTCATTTTTTCCAATTACATGTAAAGATAGTTATCAACATTCATTTTTGTTTGCTTGCTTTTTTGGAGGAGAAAAGGCAAGGCAGTTGGGGTTAAATGACTTGCCCAAGATCATAGAGACAGTAAGTGTTAAGCATCTGAGGCCAAATTTGAACTCAGGTGCTCCTGACTCCAGGCCTAGTGCTCTATTCACTGTGCCGCCTAGCTGCCCCCTCAACATTCATTTTTCTAAGATGTTGAGTTCAAAATTTTTCTCTTTCCCTTCCTCCCTCTCCCCAATATGGCAAACAATCTGATATAGGTTATACCTATACATTAATGTTAAATAGATGTCCACATTAGACACGTGAAAAAAGAATCGGAATATGGGGGGCAGCTAGGTGGCACAGTGAATAGAGTACCGGCCCTGGAGTCAGGAGGACCTGAGCTCAAATCTGGCCTCAGACACTTAACACAAAAACTAGCCATGTGACCTTGGGCAAGTCACTTAACCCCCAACTGCCCTCCAAGAAAAAAAAAAGAAGAATCGGAATAAAAGGGAAAAAAAAACACAAGAAAGAGAAAACAAAAAAAACAAAAAAGTGAAAATAGCATGCTTTGGACTATCATTCTTTCCCTGAAATCCTACTCATCATTTCTTATAGAACAATAGTATTCCATTACATTCATATACCACAACTGTTCAGCTGTGCCCCAATTAATGGGTATCCGCTCAGTTTCCAGTTCTTTGCCACCACATCCCACATCTTCTCCAACATCGATCATTTTCCTTTTCTGTCATATTAGCCAATCTGACAGGTGTGAGGTGGTACCACAGAGTTGTTTTAGTTTCCATTTCTCTAATCAACAGTGATTTAGAGCATTTTTCATATGACTATAGATAACTTTAATTTCTTCATCTGAAAACTGCCTGTTCATATCTTTTGACCATGTATCAATTGGGGAATGCCTTGTATTCTTACAAATTTGATTCAGCTTTCTCTATATTTGAGAAATTAAGCCTTTATCAGAACTACAGACTACAAAAAAATTTCCCAACTTTCTGCTTTTCTTCTTTTTTTAAATTTTATTGACTTGTTTGTTTACTTTTAGGTTACAAGATTCAGTTCCAGAGTCACTTGAGTTTCAGATTTTTCTCCCCTTCCTCCCCACCTCCCACCCCCGCCATGGTGGCATACAATCATGTATAGGATCTTCTGCTTTTCTTCTAATCTTTTTTTTCTTTTTTTCTTTTTGGAGGGGGGAAGGCAAGGCAATTGAGGTTAAGTGACTTGCCAAGGACACATGGCTAGTAAATGTTAAGTGTGTTAGGCCATAATTGAACTCAGTTTCCTTCTAATCTTAGTTGCAAACAAATTTTTAAAGATAGCATTTGTGATGTAGGTTTAAACAAAGGTTTACCTATTTTATTGTTTTTTTTTTCATAAAACCTGTTTTAGTTTTATTAGTTCAAATGTTTTACTTTCAGTTTTATTAATTTTTCCTTTGATACTCAGAATTTCTAATTTAATATTTAATTGGGGAGTTTTAACTTGTTCTTCTTCTAGTCTTTTTAGTTGTATGCCTAATTCATTGCTCTCTTTTTCCATTTTATTCATGTAAGCATCTAGAAATGTAAAATTTCCCATAAGATGCCCATCAACTGGGGAATGGCTGAACAAGTTGTAGTATATGAATGTAATGGAATGCTATTGTCCTATAAGAAATGATGAGCAGGCAGAATTCAGAAAAACTGGAAAGACTTATATGAATTGATGATGAGCAAAGTGAGCAGAACCAGGAGTACATTACATACAGCAACAGCAACATTATGAGATGTTCAATGATGATAGACTTAGCTCTTCTCCTAATGTAATGATTCAAGATATTTCCAAAAGACTTGTGATGGAAAATGCTATCCACATCCAGAAATATTGAATCTTAATGTAAATCAAAGCCTACTACTTCCACCTTTTTTGTTATTTCTTTCTCATGTTTTTTTCTTTCTGTTCTGATTCTTCTTTCATAACATGAAGAATATGTAAATATGGTTAACATTATTGTACATGTATAACCTATATCAAATTGCTTGCTGTCTTGGGGAGGGGAGAGAGAGGAGGAAGAAAAATTTGGAATTCAAAATCTTACAAAAATGAATGTTGAAAATTATCTTTACATGTAATTGGGGAAAAGAAGATGCTATTAAGAGAAAAATATGTATTATTGTTTAAAATAATTATAAAAATAATTTATCTCCAAAAAATCCTCTAAGAAATGCTTTGGCTATATCCCACAAATTTTGTTATGTTGTCTCATTATTGTCATTCTCTTTGATGAAATTACGGTTGTTTCTATGATTTGTTGTTTGACCCACTCATTTTTTAGGATTATATTATTTAGTTTCCAATTAATTTTTTGTCTATTCTTCCATGGCTCATTATTACATGTAATTTTATTGTATCATGATCTGAAAATGATGCATTTAATATTTCTGCATTTCTGCATTTGACTGTGAGGCTTTTATGCCTCAATACATGGTCAATTTTTGTATAGGTGCCATGTACCATTGAGAAAAATGTATCTTATTTCTATCTTTTGAGATTGATTTTTTTTGTTCAGCTATGGTCTTTTCATTGGGAAAGTCTGAAAGTTCTCTATTACATTGAATATCCATCTTTTCCCCTGAAAGATTATGTTAAATTTTTCTGGGTTGAAAATTGGCTGTAATCTAAGCTCCTTTGTTTTTCAGAATATCATATTCCAAGCCCTGCAATCCTTTAATGTAGAAACTAAGTTCTGTGTAATCTTGACTGTGACTCCTTGATATCTGAATTGTTTCTTTCTGACTGCTTGCAATATTTTTTCCTTAACCTGATAATTCTGGAGTTTGGTGACAATATCCCTTGGAGTTTTCATTCTGGGATCTCTTTCAAAGGCGATCAGTGGATTCTTTCAATGACTATTTTACCCTCTGGTTCTAGGATATCAGGGCAGTTTTCCCTAATGACTTCCTGAAAGATGCTCTCCAGGCTCTTTTTTTTGGTCATGGCTTTCAGGTAGTCCAATAATTCTTAGATCGTCTCTCCTAGATCTACTTTCTAGATCAGTTCTTCCAATGAGGTTATTTTACATTTTCTTCTATTTTTTCATTCTTTCAATTTTGTTTGACTGATTCTTTACGTGTCATAGAGTCATTAGTTTCCACTCGTCCAATTCTAATTTTTAGAGAATTATATTCCTCAGATTTTGTAACTCCTTTTTCATTTGGCCAATTCTGCTTTTAAAAGAGTTGTTTTCTTCGGTCCTTACTTTTCTAAGCTGCTAATTCTCTCTTGCGTAATTTATTTCTTTTCCCAAATTTTCTTCTATTTGTCTTATTTGATTTTTAAAATCCTTTTTTAGCTCTTCTAAAAGGACTTTTGAGGCTTAAGATCAATTCATATCCCCCTTTGAGGCTTCACATGTAGGCATTTTAACAATGTTGTCCTCTTATGGGTTTGTGTTTTGATCTTCCCTGTCTCCACAGTAGTTTTCTATGGTCAAGCTCATCTATGTTTTTTGCTCATTTTAAAGTCTATTTTATTACTTTTAAAATTGAGCTCTGCTTCTGTGGTACAGGGGGCAAGCTTCTTGCACTGGGATCCAGGGGCCTGGTCACTGGCTTTCTGCACCGGGGCCTTGTAAGCTTATAGTTTGCCTACTGTGTTGTGTGCCCTAGCCTGGTTGCCCTGTTTGGCTGAGGTTCTAGGGCTGGCAGTTTGCCTTTTGCACAGGGGCTGGAGGTCACACAGCTGGCCTGCTGTGCCACTAGCCTGATGAGCCAGGACAGAGGGGCCTTGGTTTCTTTTTTGTACTGTGGCTAACTGCCTCCTGCTGGCTTGTCCAGACACTGTCTGCCCTGGGCTGTGCTCCCCTTTTACACAAGTGAGATAGACTTTCCTGAAGTCCTTCTAAGTTATCTTAAGCTGAAAAATTGTTTCACTCTGTCCTTTTGTGGGTTCTGTTGCCCTAGATTCCATTTAGAGGGTTAATTTATTGTTGTTTCCAAGGGAAATGGGAGAGCTCACAAAACTTCCTGACCTCTCTACCATCTTGGCTCCTCCTCCTATAAGCATTATATGCTATTATTAGGGACTATAGTACATAGTAGAAATAAAAATTGACCTGGGAATTTAGAGAGGGAAAATGGAGAAAGATTTTATGGAGAAGGTAGGTCTTAAACTAGAACTTAAAAGAATGGGAAACATTTACATTTTCCTTATATTTGATTTATAGGTAACTGTAATTAGGCCATACAAGAATCAAGATAATAGATATACTTGAACCTTACAAAATGAGATTCCACTCTACATATGCTTTCATGTTCCAACTGCAATTAGTTACTATCCAAATCTCTTTCCTTTGACATCAGCTCTAGATTTTAATACTACCTAGAAGTGAGTACCTGAGGCCTGAAAAGGTCCCATATGAAAGGTCAGCATCACATGGTAGGAGATTTACCCATCTCAGACCCAGTGATGTGTACTCTTGTGTTCTGACTGAAGTAGGTAAAAAAAAGCACTTTGAAGGTAAGCACAAAAAGTAATTAGCCAAATATGGGACCAAGCAGGAAGATTGTTCTCCCCAAGAAAGAAATACTCCCAATTACATCAGATTCTAAACTAAACTGAAGTGATGGATTTGTGACCTTGTTTTCCAAAGGTAGGGAAGACACAAACACAGACTCGACCCTCTTACTTCTGACATATAAGATTATGCTTGTCTGGTTTGAATTAGTAGAAAGGTTCATTATGGGGCAGGGAGATGAGAGACATTTTAATAGAATTGGCAGTAAGCAAGTCAGAGGGCCCCAAACAAACTACTAGGAGTGAAGTTCTTGAGTTCATTCATGACAAAAAGGTGCCTCACACCCAGCAATAATGTAGTACCTAAGCAATTACGGAGAATAAATTTTAGTCACACTCAAATTCTTCTGTCCTTTTTTCTTTATTTCTTCCTTTTTTTGGATACAAGCCTTTTTAAGAAAATGTGTTTGCCATGCAAATCAAAAACAGCTAAAAGCTTGCCAAGGCCAAGATGTAATTGAAGGTGGCATTTAAGCCATTGTGTCTTCTCTGTCTCTAGAGATAGCATCATAAAGTAAAAGACTTCACCAGGTGATGTTTTCTTCATTTATTCATCATCACAATTCTGAAGTGAAGAAGATAATTAGACATACGGTGCTGTCGACACATAGTTTATGAGAAGCTTCTAGTTAATTAGCCACGGTAAAAGGTTTTTATATAGTCATAATTACTTTATATTTTGAGGAGGGGAACAAACATACACATATCTTGTTTTACCTAATGACAAGTTTGTCAAAGTGATGTTGGTGTTTTGATGATCCTTCTGCATCTTCTTCAGACTTCCCAGGGTATAATTCAAAGTGTCAAAAAAGAGATTTTAATACCATCACAATGGTTAAATTTAATAGGAGCTGACTATCTGAAATCCTTACAGATCATTCTTCAAGTCTATTAAAGGAAATATCATTCTTTCTTTCTCCAAAATTTCCATTATTATAAATAAGAGTCTCACCTATGGGATAACATGGAAGACAGAGAAAGTAATCCTTTTTTTAAAAAACTCTATAAAGCTATAAAAAAGATTGTTTTTGAGACCATTTTTCTAACATGAGTTCTGGAACCAACCAGTCATGTACACAAGACAAAAGCTGTGACATAATTTCATAGGATACTGTGAAATTGGCTTCAGACTTATCTGTTTAAAATAGAGCTAATATCATATAAAACACTTTATTTTTTAATACTGCACCTCATATTCCTAGGTGGTCTCTCATCCAAGTACTACCCAAGTCCAGCCCTGTTTAGCTTTTGACAGCAGGCAAGAGGGCATATTCAGGGTGTTATAGCTATTCATGGGGTGTATGGTGTGTTCAGGGAGGATTAACACCTCTGGTATGTGGGCTTGCTGAGTCCTTTTCAGGTCTGCTCACCCACCTTTGTTGTCTGCCTATCACCAAACTCTCGCCTGTGGCTTCAAGAAGCTATATGATGTGGAAGAACCACACCTCAGTAAAACCATTTCAGCAAATGGGCAGATCGAGAGTAACCAAAAGGCCTCAAGTCTGTTGGTGAGTTAGAGGGATGTCCACCCAAACTTGTGAAGACTTGTCCCAGTGGAAATGGCAGATGAGAGCAATTTATTCTAATGCCCTTGAAGGTGGCAGAGGCAGGTGTTGTGGATGGCTTAGAACCTGGTCAGACATTAATGACACCAAGATCATCCACTGCATCCTAGGGCATCACCAGATTTTTGTCTTGCCCTGGACTTCAATGACTTTGGAAGAGTGAGGCTGGTAACTTTGTACCTCTGCCTTACTTAAACCAAATTTGCACATGAAGCATCATTCCACAATGTCATTGATCCTTTTTGAAAATGAAGGACTAATAACAATGAACAATATTTTTTTCTTGAAGTACATTGAAAATGTACAGGAGAGGATTCTGGAAAGATGGTGGAGTAGGTCAGAAAATTCTAAGCTCTCAAGTTTTCCCCCCACAAAATAGTTAAAATACCACCTTAGAGTATAAAAATCTTCTAAATTCAAAAGAAATAAAATGGTAAGGGCATAGGGAGTGGGGAGAGGACAAGGGAGGGATTTTTTAGAGGGGAGAGTGACAGAATAATTAAAAGGGGGGCTATAGAAGGATGTTTACCTTTATGGGAATGGGAGAATAAGGAAGGGATTCTTAGAGGGGGTAGGCAAATATTAGCAGGTCAAGGTATTGGGTAGAAGTAAAGTAGAGGAGGCAAGAGGGATAGGAAACAAGAGATATGTGCAAACATTAAAACAAAAATCAGGAGTAGAATATATTTGGGAAAGTATATGTCTATAAATGTGTGTATGTGTCTATAGCTATAGAGAAACATCTAAACTATATTGTAGCCTTCTGGGGGTTGGGGGAGGAGAAATAAGAACAAAGTTAAAAAGTGCACTGCAGAGAAAAAAAGAAAACTCACAAGGAAGCAAAGATGGACAATTCTCAACACGTGTATTATTTATCATAGAGGCTTTCTTGAAATGAAAATTTATTGTTACATATTTTGAATCTTCTCTCTTGTTCTGCTATGCATATGATAACGCTTTTTTCTTTCTTTCTTTGTATTTTTAAGTTTCAATATTCAAGTTTATGATATGATTTTGTTTCTTTTCTCTTTGTGTTCTGTAAAAAAAAAGGGGGGGAGGTAAACCTTAGCTCCATGAGAAAGCAAGCCAAGCTCTTGGTTTTCTCAATAGGATGACCCCCCCCAAAAAAAAGAAAGAAAAGAAAGAAAATGTACAAAGAAAGCATCTAGCCTAATCATCCAAGTAATTGTGGTACTTAAATGGGTGAAATAAAAAGATCTAAGACATAAGAACCAAATTATTTATTCTCTCCTTTATTTCTGAGAAGCTTCTAACAACAGAATCCCTTGGTCTCAAAAAGGAAAAAAATTTTCTGCTTCTTCTTGGACCTACTTGGGTGCCTTGGTGGATATCTTGATCACCATCTATGTCTACATCATCTATAGCTCTAGTCTTGGCAGGTCTTAGGCCACTCTTGTGTGCGGGGTTTTCATGAGCAAATAGTCTATGGTAGAGTCAGCAACTATGTCTCCTTATTCCCAGCTCATCATTTCATCTACTAGACCAGGCCTTGGTAACTCTCAGGCATATGTGTCAAAAATGGTAAATGGCTCAATTTTCAATGGCATATGGGCCAGTGGTCCATACCACGATATTTCTAAAAATTGGCAACAACCTCTTCCGGCTCACCTGCTTTGAGAGTCACTGGTAGCTTATGATCCTTTACACTTCACAAGGATCAGTGGCCATTCTTGAGAGACAATAGATTGTGATAACTCTTGTCTGCAAGCACTACATAGACAGATTTCCTATATTCAGGAACTGCCATGCTCCCTAAAAGTACGGAGCATATTTTTGAAATTAATTTTTGTTTAGTTTTCAACATTCAGCTCCATAGACTTTTGAGTTTAAATTTTTCTCCACCTCCCTTCCTCTCCTATTCCTAAGATGCTGTGCAATCTGATATAGGTTCCACATATACTTTCATATTAAACCTATTATTACATTAGTCGTGTTGTAAAGAAGAATTAGAACTAATGGGATGGACCACAAGAAAGAAGAGACAAAACAACAGAAAGAGAGCAAATAGAATACTTTGATCTGCATTCAGACTCTGTAGTTCTTTCTCTAGATGTGGCAACATTAGCCTTTTAGAATTGTCTTAGAACCTTGCATTGCTGAGAAGAACTAAGTCTATCAAAGTTAGTCATTGCACAAAGTGACTATAACTGTGTATAATATTCTCCTAGTTCTGCTCACCTCACTCAGCATCAGTTTATATTATGTCTTTCCAGGTTTTTCTGAAATCTGCCTTTTCATCATTTCTTATAGCACAGTAGTATTTCATTACAATCACATACCATAACTTGTTCAGCCATTCCCCAGTTGATGGGCATGCCCTCAATTTTTTAATTCTTTGTCACCACAAAAAGAGTTGCTATAAATACTTTCATACATGTGGATCCTTTTTCCATTTTATGAGCTCTTTGGGATATAGGTCCAGTAGTAGTATTGCTGAGTCGAAGGAAGGAGCATCTTTATTAACATCTAATATCGATCTCTCGAACAGCAAGAGTCAGAAAGGGAACAAAATGTCTTAAGAATCTCTGAGTCTGACAAGTTTGAGGAGCCAAATTTAACCATTTCTGCCTTAAGAATTTTTCCACTTGAAAATTGAAACACTAATGCATTGTTGGTGGAGTTCTGAACTAATCCAACTATTCTGGAGAGCAATTTGGAACTATGCCCAAAGAATTGTAAAACTGTGCATACCCTTTGATCCAGCAATACAACTATGAGGTCTGGATAGATCATAAAAAAGGGAAAAGGACCCACATGTACAAAAATATTTACAGCAACTCTTTTGTAGTGGCAAAGAATTAGAAACTGAGGGGATGTCCATCAATTGGGGAATGGCTGAACATGTGGTACATGAATGGAATGCTACTGTTCCAAAAGGAATGATGAGCAGGTAGATTTCAGAAAAACCTGGACTTAAGTGAACTAATGCTGAGTGAAGTGAGCAAAACCAGGAGAACATGATACACAGCAACAATAACATCACATGATAATTAACTATGATAGACTTAGCTCTTCTCAGCAATACAATGATGTAAGACAATTCCAAAAGACTCATGATGGAAAATGCTATCCACATTCAGCGTCTGAAAGCAGATTGAAGCATACTTTTCAATATCTCTCTCTCTCTCTCTCTCTCTCTCTCTCTCTTTCTCTCTCTCTCTCTTTCTCTTTCCCTTTCTTATGGTTTTTTCTTTTGTTCTAATTCTTCCTGCACAAAATGAAATGTGGATATATGTCTAAAAGGATTGTGTGTATACATATATATATATATTACATATATATAGCCTATGTGAGATTACATGCTGTCTTGGGGAGAAGGTAGGGAAAGGAGGGAGGAAAAAATATTTGGAACTCAAAATCTTATAAAAGTGAATGTTGAAAACCATTTTAACATGTAATTGGAAAAATTAAATATTATTAAGTGAGGAAAAAATAAAATACAATGAGCTTTTTATAAAAGAAAAAATTTCCCCACTCACCTGCTTTTGGTTGAAAAGATAATTAGAACCAGAAGCTTTATTAACTTGATTTAGGTGCAGAAATCCTATCTATGTCAAGAACTTTACTGTCCCTGCCCAACATACTAATAAGGTACCGTCTACCCAAGAGTTCTGGGTTTTATTCTCTATTCTCCATTCTCCCCCCCCTTAATATATCTCCTGAATAATTAGTCAAGTCTTTAAGAAACTGACTAGAAAATCTTAAGACAGGTTAAATTCCTCTACCCATAACCTCAAAATCTCTACTGTCCCAGAAAAGAAAAAAAAAAACAAAATTTTAAGTAGGAAAAATTCTCTTTATTCCTCTCACAAATGCACCCAGCAGAGTAGGGGGGAAAAAAGAGGTTGGGTTTTCTCGATTTAGATACAGAAAAAGCCTTTAAATCATCTGAGCCCATCCCTCTGTTTTATGATTGAGGAACCCATGGCCAAGGAGCCAGAGGATTTATACCCTTGTATTTCTGATCATCAATTTATAGCAGGCTGTCAACCTCTTTGTTAGACTAGATGAATAGCTGAAGCTGTTCCTTCAGGCTGGAATCATGTTCTTACTGACTTGTCCTCCCCCAGGGCAATTCTAGGTCTGAGGCTGGGCTGGGGGCGGGGTTGGGCCTTTCATGGGCTTCAGCTGAGCCAGGTTCATGTTACTGAATGAAGCCTCCCCTATCTGAGAAGCTATAGCCAAGAAATTTGAGGGCAGAATTGCAATGCAAAGAAGCTAAGTTCAAGGACCAAAAATACAGGTTGCAATGCAAAAAGCTCTAGAAGCAGAGTCTGAACTAGAAGCTGGGTCAAACCCAGCATCATAGTAAAGTCAGAGAGAGAACCAGCAAGAAGCAGTATCTAAAGCTATTGTTTCAGGATTAGTTTTTATACCTGAGTGTGAATGAGAGCAATGAGAGCACCATGGAATAGTTTGGTATAGACTGCTCTGTGAGAGCACCTTTAACTGGCCTAGCACCCCACGTGGTGAACTTGAATTTTCAATAAACTTTTACTTTTTCCTTGGCTGAGAAGACTTGAGTGGAATTCTTTCAGCAGGACCCGGCATGTTGGTATTTTGGGGTGTCAGGCAGCCCTAACCCTCTTTGGGCTCCTCTTCATTTCTATGGTTCCTTCCTCCAGGTTCTTCTGAAACTCATTGTAATGATAAGGGAATTTGAAGATCTTCCCTGCCCCTTAATAAGCCTAAGGGAATTTGAAAACCTTTGCTGATTTGAAAATGTACTCTGTCCCCTAATAGACTGAATGTGGTCACATGGAGCCTGTGGTGGGAAGAGTTTGCTGAAGGGTGCTGACTTGTTCCCCTGAACTAGGTAAATTATATATATTTGATTAAAGTAAGATTGTTAACCCTTTTGAGTTGCTTTCCTTTAGAAAAGCAGATCAAAGAATCTGTATTAGTAGCCATCCTGGGTATGCCAGGATGCTTGCTGCTACACTCCTTTAGCTGAAGAAAGTCTCATGGTATACTCATTGCTTTCCATAGCACTAACCAGCTTTAATCAGTAGTGGATTATGTCCCCATTAAAACCTACCTTCTACAAGAAACTTTTAGCAACTTCCATTTATGCTAGTGACTTATCTCTAATCAATTCTGTCTATATCTTGTTTGTATATAGTTGTCTGTATATAGTCTCCCCAAGTAGTTTTTGTTTCTTAAAAGCAGAGAGTGGGTTTTCTTTTCCTTTTGGAAAGGATTTGCAATGCTTAACAGTGCCTTATAGGTTATAGGTATTTTATAATGATCATTGAACTAACTGATAAATAGATCATGATTATAGAACTAAAGTGAAGGAGAGAACTAAGCAAAATTGAACCCTGGGAATTATATAGACACTCTGAATAATTCAGGCAAAAATTATGCATTATTCTTAATAGTAATTCATATCATATATTACAATCGTACCCTAAAGCTGAGCCCATTATGAAACTTTAAGCCCTAGGAAATAATGTTTTAAGCAAAGCTAGTCTTGATCTCATTTACTTTGGATCTTTGAATCTGTTATTGTATGTCTGTGTTCATATTTTAGGTAATAAAGTTTTGAGTTAGAATTACAGACACCAGTGATGTACCTTATAATGTAATGCAAGGTGACTTTTTTAGCATGTACAAGTGGGATGACTTTTAAAATACATGATACTTTAGGTCTGGTCAACATTTTAAGCTTATTTGTACAGAGCACTTCAATAATTTGAGATTCTTTATGAAATAATTCTCAGTTATGTGTTAGAGACTAATTAAGCTAGCACTAATAACAATGACATTACAAAACTGAAGATTAACCTAGAAATTTGGAAGAATGATTTTTCTGTAATCAAACAAGAATGAACAGTATAGAGAAGAATAAAGGTGTGATTTTACTTGACTAGTTAGAAAGCTTATGCTGTGGCACTCAATCTTTCAACAGCTAAACTTAGGTTTATAATCTGCTTGAAGAAATCATAACGCAATTCTCATCATTCTTTTTATCCCCTTATATATCCTTTGTCTACAACACTCCTCAAAACTTCAAGGGCAGTTTCCAGCATTGAAAAAATACTTTGAAGCTGAAGAAGGAAAAATGAGAATTGATCCTGCTCAGACACTGTCATTTCCAGTATCTGAAATAAAGACACAAATAAATTGGCAGGTCTATGTTCTATTTTAGGCCTTGAATTTGCCATCTAATAAATATATAAACAATACGTTCTGGTCGTTGAATGTAAACAAAAAGATGTCTGGCATTTAGCTATTGGTGGCAGGTATGGTCTGCCGTACCAAAGAAGAAATTATTCTTTCATACTTCCACCTTAATCTTCAATTTTGTAATGGCATTGGTAATTTATGTTAAATTAACATCGTCTCCAACTTAATTGAGTTATTTCATCAGGAATCTCAAATATTGTAGCATTCTTCACAAATAAGTTTAAATGTTTAATGCCCTTTTATTGTTTTCCTATTGTTTGGGTGGACATGAGGGAAACCTGTAAGAGCACAAGTGGCAAGGCCAAGAAATTCAATTCAATTCAACCAACATAAATCAATAACCTATTGAATATGATGTTTCTAAAGGCTCTAAGGATGCAAAGACAAAAACAACGTCTCTTCTTAAAACTCTCTTCAAAGGTACTGATGACCCCGTAATGAATTTTCAAATCTGACGGCCTTTTCTCAGTCCTAATCTTTTTTGACCTCCCTCTGTAGCCTTGATCATCTTGATCGTCTTGATCATCTCTTCTGGATTTTCTATTTTCTCTGGATTTTTATGGTACTGTTTTCTTCTGATCCTCTCCCTACCTTTCTGACCATTTCTTTTCAGTCTCTACCCTGTGCTTGTTAACCATGGGTGTCCACCCATGTCTGTCCTGGAACCCTATTCTTTTCTCCCTCTATATTATCTCCCTTAACGATCTGATCTGCTCCCACTGATATAAATATCATCTCTATGCAGATAATTTTCAACTCTATTCATCCAACCCTAACCTCTCTCCTAACTTCAAGTCCAGTTGCCTAATGTACATCTTGAAGTACATGTCCCATATGCATCTTAAAACTCAGCATGTCCGAAACTGAACTCTTTACCTTTTCCCTCCAAACCCTACCTTCTTCCCTACTTCCCTATTGCTGCTGAGAATACCAGCATCCTCCAGGTTACCAAGCCTCACAAACTAAGTGTCATCCTCAAATCTTCACTTGCTCTCTCATCCCTCATATCTAATCTATTACTAAGTACTGTTGAGTCTCTCTTTATAACATCTCTCATATACATCTTCTTTTTCCTCTGATATGTCCGCCACCTTGGTACAGGTCCTCATCACCTCACACCTGTACTATTGTAGCAGCCTTCAGGTTGGTCTCTCTACTCTAGTCCACCCTTCATTCAACTATCAAAGTGTTCTTCTTAAAGTATATGTCTGACCATATCACCCTACTCAATAAACTCCAATAGCTCCCTATTACCTCCAGGATCAAATATAAAATCCTGTTTGGCTTTTAAAGCCTTTCATAAACCTTTCCCATCTTTCAAATCTTCTTACACTTTAGTTCTCTCCCCATACTCCATGATCCAGAGACACTGGATCCAGAGACACTCCTTGCTTCCATTATTCTTAAGATGAAATCAACTTAGAAATTCATACTTCCTCCTCATTCCCTGCCCCTGGGACTCTTCACTCTCCCTGACTGGAAAAGCTGGAGGATAGACATCAGAAAGTTCCTCCTAGATCTTTCACTATTTAAGGATGGCTCCCAGGGAATTAATCATTTCCCACCCAGCTACTTTCTGGCACTTCATCTTCTCCAGAAACTCATGATTCTACAAGAGGAAATAGATGCCCCTCTCCTTTTCAGCTTCATTTCATGTATTGTGGCCCTCATTAGACTATGAATTTCTGAAGGATAGAAACTCTCTTAAGGCCTTCTTTGTATCCTCCATGCCTGAAAGGCATAATCAAAAGGAAGACATGGATAGCATCTTTCAAGAAATTATCAAGGAAAACTGCCCTGATGTCCTGGAACCAGAGGGCAGAACACACATTGAAAGAATCACTAATCACCTCAGGAAAGAGATCCCAAAAGAAAAACCCCAAGGGACATTACAACCAAATTTTCTGACTATCAGGTCAAGGAACAAATCCTACAAGAAACAATTAAAACATCAGGGAGTCACAATCAGGGTCACAAAGGACTTGGCAGCTGTGACATTAAAGTACAAGGGGTCATGGAACATGATATTCTGGAAGGCAAAGGAGCTAGGACTACAATCAAGAATCACTTACCCAACAAAATTAAGCATAATACATCAAGGAAAAATGGTAATTCAATAAAATAGAAGGATTTCAAGTCTTCATAAGGAGATGACCAGAATGAAACCAAAATTTTGACTCACAATATAAAGAACCAAGAGAAGCACAAACAGGTACAAAGGAAAAAGGAAAATATAAAGGTTTCAATAGAGCTAAACTATTTACATCCCTACATGGGAAGATGATACTTCTAATCTAATCTAACTGGTAAAAATTGTATCACTAACAGTACAACTAAAAGGAATATACATAGATAGAAGGGTACTGGTATATAATAAATTTGAAGGAATGCATTTTTTAAAAATTAAGGAATGAGAAAGAGGAGTACAATGAATGCAGAAGAAAGGGAGAGGTAGAATGGGATAAATTTTCTCATATGAAGAGATGAGAAAGACCTGTTACAGTGGAGGGGAAGATGGGAGGGTGGGTAATGGGCATCTCTTGAACATTCCTTTCATCAGCATTGATTCAAAGAAGGAATAATAGGCACAATCAGCTGGATATAGAACTCTATCTTACCTAACAGGGGAAGTAGGAGGGCAAGAGATCATATAAAATGGGGGAGGGTAGGAACTGACAGAAGACAGGGTAGATTAGGGGAGGTGGTAGACAGAAGCAAAACACTGGTGAGGTGGGAAAGGGTAAAAGGAGAGAGAGGACAAACAGAGGGAAGAACAGAATGGAGGGAAATACACAGGTAGTAATCACAACTGCGGATGTGAATGGGATGAACTGTCCCATAAAATGGAAGTGGATAGAAGAGGATCTTAAAATATGTTGCTTACAAGAAACACACTTGAAGAAGAGAGACACTTGCAGAGTAAAGGTAAGGGGCTGGAGCAGAATCTATTATGCTTCAGTTGAAGTAAAAAAAAAAAGTAGGGGTAGCAATCCTAATCTTAGACAAAATAAAAGCAAAACCAAATCTAATTAAAAGAGATAAGGAAGGAAACTACATCTTGCTAAAAGATACCATAGACAATGAGGAACAAGAAATAGTCTACCCATCAGATCTATAGGGAGGGAAGAATTCATGACCAAACAAGAGATAGGGAGTATTATGAAATGTAGAATAGATAATTTTGATCATATTAAATTGAAAAGCTTTTATACAAACAAAACCAATGTGACCATGGTTAGAAGGAAGGCAGAAAACTAGGAAATAATCTTTATAGCAAGGCATGATAAAGGCCTCATTTATCAAATATACAGAGAACTGAGTCAAATTCACGAGAGTACAAGTCATTCCCCAATTGATAAATGGTCAAAGGACCAGTTTTCAGATGAAGAAATCAAAAATATCTATAGGCATATGAAGAAGTATTCTAAATCACTTTTGATTAGAGAAATGCCAATTAAAACAACTCTGCAGTACTACCTCATACCAATCATATTGGCTAATATGACAAAAAAGGAAAATGATAAATATTGGAGAGAATGTGGAAAAATTGGGACACTAACACACTAGTTGTGAAGTTGAGAACTGATCCAACCATTCTGGAGAGCAATTTGGAACTATGGCCAAAACACAAACAAATTGTGTATATTCTTTGATCCAGCAATACCACTGCCAGGTCTGTATGACAAAGAGATCATAAAAAAGGAAAAATGACCTACATGTGCGAAAATATTTATAGCACCCCTTTCCATGGTGGCAAAATATTGGAAATTGAGAGGATGCCCATCAATTGAGAAATGGCTGAACAAGCTGTGGCATATGAATGTAATGGAAGACTACTGTGCAATAAGACACGAGGAACTGGTAGATTTAAGAAAAACCTGGAAAAACTTATACAAATTGATGCAAATTAAATTAGCAGAACCAAGAATACATTGTACACAGGATCAGCAACATGGAGGGATGATCCTCCATGAATAACTTGACTGCTCTCAGTAACACAATGATCCAAGAAAAGTACAAAGGACTCATGAAACAAAATACTGTCCAAGATAAAGAACTGATGGATTCTGAGAGTAGACTGAAGCATATTTTTTCACTTTATTCTTTCTCATTTTTTTCCTTTTGATCTGTTTCTTTGACAACTATGATGAATATGTAAATGTGTTTTACATGATAATACATGTATAAACTATATCAAAATTGCCTACCATTTTCAGAACAGGGGAGAAAAGGAAGGAAAAAAATTTAGAAATCAGAATCTTATAAAAGTGAATTCTAAAAAAATGTTCTTGCTATGTAATTGGGGAAAAATAATATTTGTATGTTTATGTGTGTGTGTGCGTGTGTAAAAAATACTACTAAAACCCAAAAGCTCTTTGAAGGGTTACTGGGTGGGAGATTTCATATCCCATTTCTTTCAGAGTAGTAATAGGAGGTATTTCTTCCTTCCCTTGCTAGATAATACTGAACAAAGGGTTTGTGCTAATAACCTGGAAGGAGAAAACTAATCATTTCTTCAAAATCTGATCCTAGGCTTGTCCCACTAGTGTTACATAGCCTTCACATCAGCTTAAATCAAGATTTAACTCACATTGGAATGTTCTACTAGAATGCTATGAAAAACAACAATCTAACATTTTTTTTTTGGCTTTTTGGAGGGCAGGTTGGGGTTAAGTGACTTGCCCAAGGTCACACAGCTAGTTTTTCGTGTTAAGTGTCTGAGGCCGGATTTGAACTCAGGTACTCCTGACTCCAGGGCCGGTGCTCTATTCACTGCGCCACCTAGCCGCCCCAACAATCTAACATTTTAAAGCATTTCAAAGACTTACATTAAAAGGTGCCATATCAAAATAAATTATTATTGTAATAGAGGTTTTCTAAACTTTTATTACTAATGACAGAAATTAGCATCATTCAACAAGTATTTGTAAGTGTTAGGCATGGTGCTAAGATGCAAAAACTAAAACAGTCTTTACCCTCAAAGAGATTACATTTTAGTGGAGAGACAACACATACATAAATACGGATATTTAAAATAAATGCAAGGTAGTATCAGTGGATAGAGGTTGGGTAAGATACTAGTAGCTGAGGGATAAGGCAAGATCTCATGTAGGAAGTGGTACTTGAGGGAGTATATCACAGACATAGAAAGAGGGTTAAAGTGTCTTGTTTGAGGAATGGTGAAAAAAAAGGAACAATTTCACTGAACCATAAAGGAATAAAGAGTAATGTATGATAAACACTGAAAAGAAAATCGAAATCAACTTGCGAAGGGCTTTAAATGGCAAAGATAGAGGGGGTTGTATTTGATCCTAGAGTCAATATGAAGGCACTAGTGATACGATCATATAATTGCTTTCGGAATTTCACTTTGGTAGTGTGGAGGATTTGTTGGAAAGGGAACAGTTTGGAAGCAAAGAGGTTATTACAATAATCCAGGAAGGAGGTTATGAGGCCCTGAAGATTGTTGGTGCTTCATAAACAAACAAGGGGACTATGCATATGATCAGAGAAGAGTAGACAAATGTGAGAGATATGGGTGTATAATTGACAATATTTGGGAAGTAAAAAATATATCCGGTAAGGGAGAGCAAGGAGTTGAAAATGACCTTGAGGTTATGAATCTGGATGACTAGAATGATGATAGTATCCTAAACAGAAATAGGGAAGTTTGGAAGAGGGTGGGGTTTGAGAGAAAGATAACAAGTTTTATTTTGCACAAGTTGATTTTGAGATGCCAACAGGATGACCATATCAAAATATCCATTTGGAAGTTGATTTTGAACTAGAGATTGGGAGTCTATAGTTAGCATTATTAATTATTACTATAATTACTTGAGGAGGAGGAGGAGAAGGAGGAGAAGGAGGAGGAGGAGTAGCAGTAGTAATTATACCCGAGAGTTGAGCTTACTATAGAGAGCATAGACCAAAGTGGGGGAAAGACCCCAAGACTCTGTTATGCTCATAGCCAGGAGATAAAGAAGAAAAACAAATGAGACTATGGAAGGATGGTACTATGTTATGACCTAGAGAAGCCCAGTTCCTTAATAAATATTCTACTAAAAGCTCTAAAAATGTACCAGGAGGAATAATTAAAAAGAAAACCAAAAAGGATCAGCTATAAATTTCTCCATCTATTTCCAGGACCACAAAAAAGACTTTCAGAATCCTTTAGAAACACTCTATGGAGATAAACTAGGTAACTGGAAAGTGAAGTACAAAGCCACCCAGTTCTACAAAAGGAAGTGGTGTCATCTTGGCCCCCAGTGCAATGAGGGACAACTATACATCATAGAAGCCTGGTCAAACAAGTGCCGAGCTTGTCTAGATTAAACACGGGGAGCTTATCCCAATCTGGGACAAAGAAGCAGGAAAAGACCAGAATCCAAGTAACCTATAATTGATCCAACAAACAGGGAGACTATGCCTGGCTCAGTATTCAGTCAGCTACTGCCCAGCACAGCATTCAGGAAAGCTGGGCTTAAACCAAAACAGTAGATAAGGCCAGACTGTCTCTCTGAAGGTAGGGCATAGTTTTAGCCCCTAAACTCATTATCAAGCAGGTCATACTCAAACCATCCAAGAATATCAGAACAGGGGCGGCTAGGTGGCACAGTGAATAGAGCACCAGCCCTGGAGTCAGGAGGACCTGAGTTCAAATCCGGCCTCAGACACTTAACACAAAAACTAGCCGTGTGACCTTGGGCAAGTCACTTAACCGCAACTGTCCTCCAAAACAAAAAAAAAAAGAATATCAGAACAAAGTTTAATTCAAGCATACACCCTTATCCAGGGATAGAAGCTGAAAATATGAGTAAACAAGGAGGGAAAAAATTCAAATACAATGAAGAGATACCCTTGACTAAGAGCAGTACAAATGACAAACTCAGAAGTAAGGAATAAATATACTAAGCAAGAATAGCCTCAAAGAAAAGAATGCCCTGGAAACATAGGACTAGACAGGTGCCTGGAAGGAAACATGAAATAAAAAATGTAATACGTAGGGACAAAAACAATTTCAAAGTGAATTACTGTTTTAAAACAAAGAGTGGTAAACCTTAGTCAAGAATTAAATTCCCTGAAAATTAGAACAGGTCAATCAGAAAATAGCTCCATGAAACAATAAATATTAAATAAAATAAAAGATTTAAAAATTAAGGAAATGTAAAGTATATTATATCAAAACCAACTGACTTGGAAGATAGGTCAATGAATGATAATGTTAGAATCACTGTATTTCCTCCATAACCAAAAAAGTTTGGGTAAAAATTCCCAAAATTAAAATTCACAGGAATGTCACAACTAAAAATCCAGAGCTTTCAGCTAAAATAAAAAAAAAATACTGTAAACAGTTAAAAATAAAGGATTTAAGTTCCAAGGTGTCATAGCCAAGATCACATAAGACTTGACAGCTGTCATTATAAAAGCAAGGAGATACTGAAATAAGATTTCCCCAAAGGCAAAATATGAAGGCTTGCGGCCAAAAAGAATCTATTTAGCGCAACTAAGCATCGGCCTACAGGGGAAAACTGACCTTTAATGACACAGAACGTTTCTAGGCATTGCTGATGAAAAGGCTAGAACCGACTAGTTTCTTTACAATGGAAAAATAGGAAACAGAGGAATCAGAAAAAGGTACATACATTTTTTCAAATGGAAGGCACCATGTGTAGATTATTTGCTTATATGCTAATAGGGTTAGAAGTAACAGAAGTCCTCAGAGTCTTAGTGTCTTCAAGTGTCATGGAAAAAGTAAAATAAGTCAGGCAGAAGGGAGTTGTAGGTAGTTTTGATCTGTTTTAATGGTCTTGAGAGAGGAAGGAAAGGAGATTAAGGCAATATGCAGGAGAAAAAAGAAAGAAGGGAAGGGAACTCTCTCACATAATAGGATTCTTTAAATGAAGAATATACAAACATGGAGGAAGGGATGGGAGAAGTGGTATCCCATGATCACAACTTTCCCTATGAACTAGATGAAGCATGGTAGAACACACTCAAATACTTACACATACACACACACACACACACACACAGAGTGTATATTATATCATTAACATCAATAAGAATTTAGTAGAGGACAGGGAGAAGAGATGGGATGGGTTAAAAGGAAAGGCACAATTGGGGAAGGAGTAGTGATAAACAAAATAAATTCCAACGTGGGATGGGGAGTGTGTGAAGGGAGGATTAAAAGTATCTTTTTGAAGTAAAAACTTGTGAATAGAGGAGAGGAACAGGAAGAGAAGAGGAATAATGGACAAGAAAATGTCAGTTATAGATCACCAGTGTCAGGCAAAGATTTTTCTCACTACCTTCATTGTCATTGTAAAGAGGGAGAAAGAGGGAAAAATAGTTGCAGAAGGGGACAGGATAGAAAGAAACACACAATTAGCAATCATAACTCTGAAAGTGAATGAGATGAACTTACCAATAAAATGAAAGAGAACAGTAGAATGGATTAAAAACCAGAATCCAATAATATGCTGTTTTCTTGAAACATAATAATTACATTGATTTAAATAAAAAGTTGGAGCAGAAATTGTTACACTTCAGGTGAATTTTAAAAAATCAGGGTAGCAATGATGATTTCAAACAAGGCTACAGTGACAAAGACATGATAAAAAGAGAGAAGCATGGAAACCATGCTTGAAGGCACCATAGATAACATCAATAAAAATGTTTTATAGATATCCACCATAGCATGTCAACGAAATATTTAAAGGAAAAGTTAATTGAATCACAGGGAGAAATATACAAAAATTATAATAGTGGGGTACTTTAATGTAGCCCCTCTTGGACCCAGACAAACCTGACAAAAAATTTAAAAGAGGCAAAAGTCCTGAAAAGAACCTTAGAAAAATTAGAAGTGATAACTTTCTGATAATTACAAAATGGGAAGAGATAATTTCTCAACCAAAATTAAGTATATATTTGGACATTAAACATCTCACAAACAAATGCAGAAAGGTAAAAATAATAAACATGTCCTTTAGTGACCACAGTGTAATAAAATGATATTCATTGAAGGGTCTCTGAAGAAAGAAATGAAAATTAATTGAAGACTAAATCATTCAGTGCCTAAAGAATTAGTGGGTCAAAGAATAAATCACAGAAACAATTCAAAATTTTATCCAAGAAAATAACCATACTGAAATCACATGACAAAATTTTAGAGATTCAGTGAAAGTAATCCTTAAAAGAAAATTATTCTATGTATATAATTTGATTCAATAAAAGAGAAAAAGAGCAAATCAATAAAAGGAGCATGTAACTAAAAAACTATAAAAGCAATCAATCAAACCCTTCCAACTTAACACTGAATTCAAAATTTCAAAAATCACAGAAGAGATTAACAAAACTAAAAACAAAACAATCATTGATAAGAACTGTTCGGGGAGGAAATTTCCTAAAAAGAATAAAAGGTTATTTAGTCTGATCTTTAAAGAAGAGGGAAACAATTATTCACATGAAGAAGGATTCACAACAAATTAAGAAGAAATAAAGAAACTGTAATAAATGTATTTTTCCCACTTATATGCCAAATTAAGAACTCAGATAAAATTTAATGAAAACCTATAAAATTATCAACTATCCAGGTTAAGAGAAAGAATAGATTATTTAAATACTCTAGTATCAGGAAAAGAAATTGAACAAGCCATAAAATAATTTGCAGAAAAAAAAATGACAGGACCAAATGGATTTACAAATGAATTCTGTCAATCATTCCAAGAACAATGAATTTCAGCATGATAGAAAATGTTTACAAAAATAAGAAAAAGGAAACTCATATCTACTTTTTCTCTGGTAGACGTAAAGTTTTTATTCCAAAACCCAGCAGAGACAAAGCAGAAGAAGGAAATTAAAATAATATTTCTAATGAACACTAATGAAAAAATTTTAAACAAAACATTAGCAAATGGGTTTCAACAATGTATTTAAAATAATTTATTATGGCCAGGTTTGCCTTATATCAGAAATGCAGGGTTGGTTCAATAAAAGGAAAATAATAAGTATAATATAAGTATTATTATATATCTCAACATATATGAAAGAGCAAAAATAATTTTAAAAACACATTATTACATTAATAATTTTTTAAAGACTTTTGACAAAATTTAACAGTTGTCTATGTTTAAGATAAAGCAACAACTAGAAAGTATAGAAACAAATACAATTTTACCTAGCATGGTATATAGTTTTTATCTAAAATCCAAAATAGATATTTTCTAGGAAAACATTGAAGGCCTTGTCAATAAGAACTGAGGGATAAAGCAAGATTGCTTGTTGTAATACTACTATTCAATATAGTCTTAGATATTATAAATATAGTAGAAATATACCAATAAAAGAAAGGAAATAAACATAGGCAAAGAGGAAACAATTATTATATTGCTTTGGGCATATTCAATAATGGAGTATCTAAAGAATTGTAAAAAGTTAACTAAAAATGAACTGAAACCATGAATAAATTCAGTAAAAGTGCAAGGTATAAAATAAATCCGTACAAATCATCAGTATTCCTTTATATTACCAATAAAACATAACAGGAAGAGATAAAGAAATTCCATTCTAAATAAGTAAATAATGTATAAAATACTTGAGAGTTTGCTTACCAAAATACATGTAGGAACTATATTAATATAACTATAAAATACTTTATGAAAAAGACCTAGACAGAGAAATATCAATGGCTCATGGGTAGGATAAGCCAATATAATAAAAATGATAAATACTAACTGGATAGAACTAGAAACTGAGGAGATGTCTATCACTGGAGATGCCAATGGCTAAACAATTTGGTACACCATTGTGCTAGAATACTACTGTGTTGTAAGAAATGATGAACTGGTTGATTTTAGAAAAACCTGTAAAGACTTACATGAACTGACATGAAGTGAAGCAATCAGAACCAAGAGAATATTGTATATGGTAACAGCAATGCTGTTCAAAGAATAATTGTGAACAACCAAGTTATTCTGAGTACTATAAATGGTCAAACCAAACATAAAATAGCTATGAAGGAATATGTTATATATTTCCAGAGAAAGAACTAAAATAAAAGTACATGTAGTTTAGTTTTACATATATTTATAAATTTGTGTCAAATGATGGCCTTCTCTAGTGCAAGGTGGGGAGGGAAAGAAATAGGTCATAATGTAAACAGAACAAAAATAAATAAATTAAATTAAATTGAAAAATCAGTAATGGGGATGGGGGTGGGAAGATAACGTTTAACAAAAAGAAACATTTAAGGCATTCCTGAAAAAAAAATTCAAGTGTGAATGGAATATTTGACTTGCAAACATCCCAAATAACAGAAAAACAGGAAAAATAAATAAAAGTAATTTACAAAGGAAAGACTAAGTAATGAAATGAAAGAGCTTTTTAAAAGAGAAAGACAGAATTATGAATCAAAACAAAGAGTGATCATCAAGAGATTAAAAAGCACTTAACACTTTATAAACTTTAAAAGCACTTTAGCACTTTGTGAAGTGTTAAAGATGTACAAACTTTAAGAAATAGGGAAAGTAAAAGTGGAAGACTATAACAGAAGCACCACTGACTACATCTCATAGCCCCTCTATAGATGAATCAAAGTATTCGGGCATAGTTGCAAATAGAAAGAATGACTAAATAGGGAGAGAGGAAGTAAAGGACAAGGGGAATAAATTATATGTACTTTTCAAGGACATGATAACCTTTGAAGGGGTGATAACCTGTATCATCCTCAGGATAAAGAGGTACTATAGGACAATGGGAGAGGTGGCAGAAAGAGCAATTGAAAAAGAGGATCTCAGTCCAGTAGAGGGGTGCTACTCAAGAGAATTTCCTTGAGGGAAGAGATATATGCCTATAATAAGAGATGAGATCTCATAAAGGGTTTTATCTAGGGGAAGTAATAATGGTGACTCACTAGGAGACCTGAGAAGCTCTTCCGTTATCCTTCTTTTTCAGTCTTACGCATTTCTCCTCTCTGCATACTCCATGATGCAGCCATACTGTTCTAGATGCAGCCATACTGTTCTACTTTCTGTTCCTTCACACACAATAAGTCATTTGCCTATCACTGAGTTTTTGTATTAGCTGTCTCCCACACCAGAACAGATTTCCATTCTTATTTTCACTTCTACAAAGCCCTCACTTCCCTCAATACTCAGCTCAAGCTATATTCTTTACAAGGTATTCCCTATACCTGCAGCTGCCAAAGCCTTCCTTTCTTAGGTTACCTTTCATCATCTACCTCTGCATATATCTTGCATGGACCTCTTTATTTATTTGCTTCTTCCTCCATTAGAATATAAGTTCCTTGATTGTTTCTGCTTCTCTTTATATCGTTGGCACATAAATATCTGGCATAGTGTAAGCACTTAATAAACATTTGTTTATTGATTAAGAAGAGATTTGCTAGCTCTTTGGGGTAGATGGCACCCAGAAAGGGGAGGTAAGGGAGGATATGGTATCTAGAGATTAGAAAGCATGACCAATACAAAAAAGAGAATGGCATGGGGAGAATAAAGGAGTAGAATCTGACCATATGTTTTGGCATGCATGATAATTACCACAACAGTGACTACTTCTGTCCATATTATTTCCTTCACAAATTATTATTTTAAGAATGAGGCACAAAAGGAAAAAAAGAAAGATTAGGTGAGATTTATAAAGGCAATAGTAGAAATCAGTTAGAAGAGGGAGATCAGATCCAGTACATCAGAAGCTTTAATTCTGAGAAAAGCTAAGAGAATAAAGAAGATATAAACAAGAATGTAACATGTTAATAAGAGAATAAAAATCAGAATAAATAAGAAGAGAATTAATGCTTTAATGAAAAGGAAACACAAAGGAAATATTTTTAGAAAAAGAATAAATACTAACAAAAGAAGTTTGAGGAGAGGCTAGGTGGATGATTTTGAATTAGCCATTTAACTGAAAAAGAAAAAAGAGTGGAAGAAATAGATAACAAAAGAAATAAAAGAAAAGAGAAATCAATCATTTAAGCAAAAACCCAAGCCTACTGAAAATACTGGTAAATTGGACGGCTAGCATCTGTGGAAATAGGGTTATGTCAAAAAAAATTCAAGCAGATAATAATCACAGGGGCAATATATTGACTTAAAATAGGAAGAGAGTTCAAAGACAATCTTTTAAGAATAGTAGACACAAGTAAACAAATAAACAACCCCAAAATCAGAACAAAAGAAGAGATGTTAAAAATTAGAGGAAATAAAATTGACAACAAGAAAAAACATTGAAATGACAAATAAAGCTAAAAGCCACTTCTTTGAAAAGACTAATAAAATTAATAAATCCTTAGCTACTTTAATTAAAAAAATAGCAACAAATCAAATCTACAAAGTAGCTAATGAACAAGATAAAATCACAGCAAAATCAGAATGTGTTATATATAGTTATATTCTAACAAGTGAGAAGACAAAAGAGGAAAATATTAAAAATACAAAATACTCAAACTATCAGAAGATCAAATAGAAATCTTAACTCAATCTCAGAAAGGGAAACAGATTTAGCTGGAAAAAAAATTAAAAGCTACCAATGGTGTGGGGGAGGTAGAGGGGGCAAGACTTCTGGTCCTAGTGGATTCACAGGAGATTTTGAAGAATAATTAAAACCCATACTTCACAAATTATTCTCAAAAATTGAGAAAGTGCCCTACCAGAATCCTTTTATGAAATATTTTTTAATTTTTCAATTTTTTTTTTGCTTTTTTTTTTGAGGGGGAAAGGTAGGGCAATTGGGGTTGTGACTTGCCCAAGGTCACATGGCTAGTTTTTTTGTGCTAAGTGTTTGAGTCCAGATTTGAACTCAGGTGTTCCTGACTCCAAGGCCAGTGCTCTATTCACTGCACCACCTAGCCACCCCTTTCATGAAATAAATATAATGCTAATACTTAATGCAGGGAAAAACAAAAAACAGAAAGAAAATTATAGGCCAATAGCAATAATGAACATTAACTCAAACAATTTAAACAAAATAGTATCAGGCTATAGTGATTTATCCAAGAAATAATTCATTATGACCAAAAAATCTATAACAGGCATTCAAGGCTGGTTCAACATTAGGAAAACAATTAATATAATTAATAATATTAAAAATCAAAATATCCACAATTATACGATTATCAAAATAGATGCAGAAAAGGCTTTTGTCTAAGAACAGCACTCATATGCTGCAAAAAACAAAACCCAGCTGTACGAAGTATAACCATAGAAGGACCTTTTTAAAAATATCATAAGCATCTATCTAAAACCAAAAGTAAGCATGGCATACAATGAGGATACACTAGAATATTTTTCAATAAATATGGGAGTGAAGGAAGGCTGACTATTATTTCATATAGTTCTGGAAATGATAGCAACCTCAGTAAGACAAGAGGAAGAAATTAAAGAAATAAAGTTATAGAATAAGAGTACATGCCGTTATCCATATTTGCTGCTGATATTTTGGTTTTCTTGGAAAATGCTATAGTATCAGAAAATATATTACTTGAGATAATAGCTTTAGTTGCAGACTGTAAAATAAATTTTCCCCAAATCAATAGCATTTCTATATAATAATAACAAAAGCAGAAGCAATAATAGAAAGTGAAATTCTACTCCAAATAATTACAACATGCATAAAATCTCTGGGGAGCAATTTTCCAAAGCATACCAAAGATTTGTATAGATTCAATTACAAAGTGTTCCTTAAAGAAATAAAGAATTTTAATAGCCAGAGGAATATTCAGTGTTCATGACTATACTGTGCCAATATGATAAAAATGACAATACTACCAAGATTAATTTGCACTTTTAATTCTATACCAATAAAATTACCAAGCAGATATTTTAAAGAATTTACTAAAATAATAATAAAATTCATTTGAAAAACAAAGATCTAGAAAATTAAGAGAAATGATGAAAAGATGGAGGAGGAATAGCACTTCCAAACCCCAAAGTATATTATAAAACAGCAGTCATCAAAACCATCTGCTATTAGCTAAAGAACAGAAAGAGACATCAATGGAATAGACTAGATAAGGGAGATACAAAAAAAAAACAGAACTCAATAAACCAGTGTTTGATAAAATGAAAAACATAAATTAAGGGAAAAATCTCCTTATTTAATTAAAAACTGGTGGGAAAAATGGAAAACAGTCTTGCAGAAATTAGAATGAGATTCACAACTTGTGCCATATTCCACGTTCTAAATGTGTACATGACATTAATATTAAAGTTCTTGTTATTATTAAAATTATTATTACATATTAAAGCTAATATTTTTAAAAATTAGAAAAGAAAGAGATCATGTACTTCTTACACCTATGGGTGTAAACAAAAAAGATAGAAGCAACTGTAAAAGATAAAAGATATTTTTGATTATTTGAAACTGAAAAGCGTCTTAAGAGACAAAATTAATTCATCTAGGATAAGACGGGAAATAACCTAATGGGAACAAATCTTTGTAACAAATTTCTCTGATAAGTTTTTGGTATGCAAGATATATAAACAATTAATGAATATATATGTATACATATATGTACATATACATATATATGTATATATATATATATGCCTAATAGTCACCATTCCCCAATAGATAAATGGTCAAAGAATATGGACAAATAGTTCTCAAAAGAATTGTAAAGAATTCACAATCACATGAAGGAATACTCTACATCAGTAATAATAAGAGAATTATAAATCAAAACAATCCTGTGGTTTCATCTTACACCCTGCAAATTGGCAAAAGTAACAAAAAATGACAAGAGTTAATGGTGGAGGGGTTGTGGAAGAATAGACACACTAATATATTATTGGTGGTGCTATAAAATGGTACAACCATTTTGGAAAGCAATTTGGAATTATGCAAATAAAATAACTAAAATATCCAATTCCTTTGAATCAGAGATTCCATTACTGGGCATATGTACCAGTGACGCCATTAATGAGAAAAAAAGCCCCTAAATTCTCCAAAATATTTTTGATAGCATCTTTTGTTATTGCTAAGAACCGTAAACAGATTCCCATCAAATGAGGACTGGCTAAATAAGTTGTAATACAAGAGAGTAATGGAGTATTGCTGTGTTACAAGAAATAAAGTGTGAGAATTTAGAGCTAAAAGGTTTATGGTGCTTTTTATGGGACTACTAAAGAATATATATATAAATTTCTCAAAACTAAAAAAAAAAACAGAAGAAGACACTCTACATCAAACTCCTTTTATGAGACAAATATGTTCTAATACCCACGTCACAGAAGAATAAATCAAAGAAAGTTAGACCAATATCCTTAATGATTATTGATTCAAAAATTTGAATAAAATTGCCAAAATAATTTACTCTTATCAAGTTGGATTTTACAAAGGATGTATGGATGTTTCAGCATTAGTAGAACAATTAATGATCATATTAAAAATAAAAACACCACAGATATTTCATATCAATAGATGCTTAAAAGCCTTTAACAAAATACATCACATACTTAAAAGACAAAAACATTAAAAAAAATTTAACTCCAACATACTACATAGACATAGGGGGATTTTTTGTAATAGTATAAAACGTATCCAGCTAAAAACAAAAGCTAGCATTGTTGTAATAGGAAAACACTACCAATTTTTCACAATTAATATAGGAATAAAGCAAGAATGCCACTTTGCTATATTGTTTAACATAGTTCTAGAAATGCCAGCATAAACAATGACAAGAGAAATTAAAGACATAAAGATGTTCCGTGAAGACAAAACTATCCTTTACTAATGACAATAGTTTAAACAGAAAATTCTAGGAAATCAGCAAAGAAGCAAAATGAGACCATAACTTCAGTAAAGTTATAGGCTATAAAATACCCCCCCCCACTAAAATCAGTAGTATTTCTATATAACAAAAATTCTTAATTTGCAATCCATGGACTCCAAAGAAGCTTGTGGATAAATTTTAAGGCATCAATGAACTTGGAGAGGAAAAAGTACATCTTTATCTCCACACAATTGGTTTCCTTTGAATATTATGTTTTATCTTATATATTTAAAAACATTGTTCTGAAAAGGGGTCCATAAATGTTACCAGAATGCTAAAAGAGGTCAATGACACGCACAAAAAAATGTTAAGCACACCTGATATATGGTAATTAGTAAATCCAGAAAACAGTAATAGAAAGGGAAATCTCATTCAAAGTAGCTAAAAACATAAAAGACCTGGGAATCAGTCTGCCAAAATCCATTAAACACACATACAAATATTTATGTATGCATGCATATACATACACACACACACACTTATATATTACAAAATGCTTGTGCTGTTGTTGTGTTTGTCCTTTGTTCTTGAAGAGGACCATGACATCAGGGAAATGATGACATGACTTGCAATTGACTTTGATTTGAGTGGGGGAGGGCTGTGCAAGGTCACCAGCCTCACTTCCTCCTCCAGAGCCAACTGCGACCAGTGGCCAGATATTCATCAGGAGGATCGGAGATGACCCAGGATGCAATGGGAGATCCTGGCCCTTTTAAGCTAAGCTCTTTTCAGGTCTTTACTTTGAGTGAGGTGAAACCTGTTCAGTGAATAGGCCTCTTTAAGAAGTGAGTCAAGGGATGGCTCCTTCAATAAAAACAAAAACAAAAACAAAAAACACTTGGAGGGGGAAACCTTTTGGTTGCTGGCCAAAACAGAAACAGTTACTATTTACATTCACTCTCAGCCGGGAGGGCAGGGGCCTATTGTTGTCCAATCTATGAGTTCCAGAGTGAATTGAACTTAAGGCTTGGTCTTTGAGAAAGAAATCTAGCCAGTAAACCCTAAGTCAATGGGGGTGCTTTTAGCCATCAAAATGTACCTTCCTTTGGGCAGAGCACCCTCAGTTTAGGGGAGGGGAGAAAAGAGAAGAGTGGAGGGGAGGGGAGAGGAGGGGAGGAGAAGAGGAGGGGAGGATCTGACCACTGGACTCAGATGGCTCCAGAGCAGAAAGTGAGGCTGGTGACCTTGCACAGACCTCTCTCACTCAAATCAGAGTCAGCTGCTAGTCATGTCATCATCTCCCTGATGTCATGGTCCTCTTCGAGAAGGAAGGATTACAAAATGCTACTTAAAGAAATAAAGAACAACTCGAATAAGTGGTGAACTATTACGTGCTCATGTCTTGGCTGTGCTGATTCAATAAAAATGTCAGTGCTACCAACGATTATACATACATACATACGTACATACATACATACATACATATATATACATATATATATATGCTATACCTATCAGACTAACAAAGGGATAGTTCATAACGTTAGAGAAAATTCATTTGGAGAAACAAAAATTCTAGCATATCAAGGGAAATAATGATAAATGGTAGGAATACAGAATGAATAACACTTGCAGACTTCAAACCATGCATGCACACAAGCACACACACGCACATTCAATAATTGTCAAAACTACTTGACACTGGTTTAGAAATAGAAAAGAATTGTACAAGGAAGAGCCAGGTATCTAGGCAGTGAAATGGACAGAATACTAGACAAGATCTGAGTTCAAATCCTGCCTCAGAGTCTTATCATTAGTGTGACACTGGATAAGTCACTTAACCTTCCTCCTCCTCTATTTCCTTACTGGTAAAATGGGGATAATAATAGTATCTATCTCACAGATTTTCATGAGGATCAAATAAGATAACATGTAAAACACTTTACAAATTTTAAAGTATTATAGAAATGCCAGTTATTAGTAATCATCAATAAATAACTCAATAACCCAGCGTTCAATAAACCCCCAAACATAAACTACCTAGTTCAGAGTTCTCTATTTGACTAGAATTTCTGAGAAAACTGAAACGCAATATGGCAGAAATTAGGTGTAGAACAGTATCTTAAATCATATACCACAATAAATTCAAAATTGATATGTTGTCTGGATATTAAACCTCATCACATTAAAAATAGGAGAGAGGTCTACTACTAACATACTTCTCATAACTATGGGTGGGAGGAAAATTAATTTTTGTTCTTTTAGTTTCATTGTTTTATCTTCTGAGCATTTATTGTCTATCCCTCTACTGCCTCCTCTAATTGAACAATTTTTAAAAATGAAAAAACCCTTTATAAGAAATATGCATATTTTGCAAACTAATTCCCACCCTGTCCATGCCCAAATATGTCATTCTCCATTTGAAGACCACCTGCTCTCTGACAGGAGGTACATGGTAGGATTAATCTTCAGTTGAGGGTGACTTCTTAACCAAAGACAAAGGCAATTACAAAATGTAAAATAAAACATTTTAATAACGTAAAACTAAAAAGCTTTTCCATAAAAAAAACAGTGCAACAAGGTTAAAATTGGAAAAGGGCACTGGAACAGGAGAGTCTTCATATCAAATATCTCTGATGAGGTTCTGATGCCCAAGATATACAGAAAACCAATTAAAAATATATGTGACTAAATGTCATTCCCCAATAGATAAGTTGTTAACGGATATGAACAAAATTCTCAAAAGAAAAAAATGCAAACTATTATAAAACACAAATGTATATATGTGTATGTATAGAGATAGACCTAGGATTTCATTGTAATAAGGATCTCTCAGATGAGGAAACTCCTTCTACTAATGCAGCTTGGCACTTTTCTGCAATGTAGAGTATTGAGGGTATGAAAAGGTGAAGTGACTTGCCCAGTACCACATAATCAGTAAGTGTCAGAGGCAGGATTTGTACCAAGGCCTTCCTGGCTCCAAGATTATCCTAAGCCTTCCTGGTTGCACAATCATCACCATTTCTCTACTATGGTATGGCTGCTTCCAATGTATATGTGTGAATACACTTACACACACAATATATGTTTATAGATTTATATATACATATATAACATGTATATGACACACATGCACATATATATGACAAATATGACATATATACATATATTATGTGTATGATATGCATATGACATATATGGTTTGTTTGGGTTTTTTTTTTGTTAAATTCTAGATTAAAACAAAGTAAGCTGAAGCATAAACAGGTGTCTTGCCCTAAATAGAAGAACTTGCCAGATCCAGCTCTTGGACAATAATTCTTGACTATTGATAGCCAGTGTGAAAGAGAAAAAACCTGTGTTTTATTTTCCTGGGAATTGGGCAGTAAGATTTGTGAAACAAGAGCATCAATAACATTTCCCCAGAAGCAGCAGGACAACATAGTTTAAGGTACTGGACTTTGAACTTCTCTGGACAAGTTGTGATTAACTGAGAAATCTTCCTATAATCAGCTAAAATGACATTTGAATTCATTTAAATAGCACTATCAAAATATATTTTTCTTTCTTTTAAATCTTGTAATTATTGCTACAAAAGTTCACAGTTGCTTTCCAAAGATCAAGGAGTTACACTCTTTTCATTTATGAGGTGTGGTCTAAGGCTTAATTATATGCTTAGATCCTTGATACATCTTCAAGTATGTGATTATTTTTGGGAGCAGGCAAGGGGGAGGGAAGAAAGACCACATTCAGTAATACAAATGTCTTCCTTCAGTTTTTGACCTACTTCTGTTTTAAAAAATAACTTCTCAGGTGATTGGATCTGATTTTCTTATATCCGTATCTTATTCTTGACAACAATGATCTCTTCTACAACTTCTACCTGTGCAGTAGGAAAGGGAAATTTTAAAATTCATAAAAATAATGGTTTGGGGAATGACAGGTTTAGTAGCAAGACCACTGAATTTGCATTTGAAGGACCTGAGTTTGAATGATGGCTTTGCAGTTTACTCCTTAATCCCTTTGGGTCACATCATTTAAAAAAAAGTGTATGTGTTGGGGGTAGGGGGAAGAGATAGGATTAGAATATCGCTCTTAATTCTATAAATCTAAAGTTGGCTACTCTACACAAGTCAGAGTATAACTATATATCTAAAGTCACTTTAAAGGGTACGTTTTGAAGCTTATATATTGTACAAATAAATGTATACCTATCCATATAACATCCTAACAATATGAGAGTGGTTTTGGTATGTTTAATGTACTCTAGTCCTTAGCACCCTGCTCCTTTTTTTTTTTAACTTTTTCCCTTGGTTAACTGATACTGTCTCAGAGCTTCTCCTCTCACCTTTATGCTAATAACTCTCAAATCTGTATCTTTGGCCCAGATTATTTTTCACCAGCTCCAGACCGAAATTTCCAAATGTCTTACATCTCCACTTGAATATCCCATCATCACTTATAAATACTAAAGTACAAGAGCTATTGAGATGTTATATACGTCAGTCACAACAGCTTTATTGAGCATTACAGTTCCAGAAAAACTGGAATATTAGATCAAGTGGGATCAAGAACAGGGTCCTCATAGAATTATAATGAAATAAGAAGAGTTTTAGAAGAGTAATTAATGCAAACTCTGAATGTGGCGGGGGGGCTATTATTCTGAAAAAAAAAGCATTCATAGTAGAAAGGTTTTTAGGTACTCAATACATTTTTTTTTCTAAATTTGAAAATGGTTTTAGAATGCCAATTAGATAATTTCAGGTCCAGTGAGAAAATGATACATATGGAATCAGAGAATTTTAGATCTGGAGACAACCCTAAGGCTGTCCTAGATTTATGTCAATATTTTTTGGTCATTTTTACAGGTGAAGAAAGAAGAGATCCAAGGAGCTAAAATGGCTTTCACAAAATCATACACAAAATTAGCAACAAATTTAAAAAACAGAACTTGAATTTCTTCTTAGAACAATATTCTTCCTACTTCATTATAAGAATATATCTGGTGTAGATGTACATATAATACATATATACACATATGTAGACACATATACTTTTATATTGAATATCCAAATTTATTGGATATTCCCTCATTTGGAATATTTCTCAATGTGAAGCATGAGACCCAAATGAGATATGTAAAGTGCTTCATAAAGTACTATGTAAAGTGCTTCGTAAAACTGCTCCTTTCCCTTTTTTGAAAATTGAAACAACTCTCCAGTTTTCTACAGTCTTTCAAAAATCACTGAAAAATGGCTTAACAATCATGTCTGTCAGTTATTTCAATATCTTGGGATGCGGTTAATCTGTGCCAGATGATGTCAACTTGTCTAGGACAAGCAAGATGCTGTCATAGAGTACTTTGTCTTACTTATCTTGAGCATCAACTGCCAAAGAGTTATTTCTGTTTTGTCTTTTCCCTTGCAGAGATTAGTCTCACTGGAGAAGAAGAAGGAGGGGGGGGGGAAGAGGAGGAGGAGGGAGAGGAGGGGGAGAGGAGGAGGAGGAGGAGGAGAGAGGAAGAGGAGGAGGAGGACGAGGAGGAGGAGAGGGAGAAAAGGGTTGAGCAGTTCTGACATGTCTCTGACATCATCACTGATTCATCTACTCTTCTTTATTAAAAGACATGTCTAGGGTGACAAAGCAAGCAACTATCTCAGTATCTGAAACCAGGTTTTCTTCCTGACTCCAAATTCACAGCCCTATTCACTACAGCAATGTCACTCTAGGCCAACCTAATTTACTTTTTTTAAAACAAGTTTATTAGACTGATGGATTAGAACAGGGGTGGGGATCCTGCAGCTTTGAGGCCACATGTGGCCCTCTAGGTCCTCAAGTGAGACCTTTTGACTGAGTCCAAATTTTACAGAACAAATCCTTTTATTAAGGGGATTTGTTCTGTGAAGTTTGGGTGCAGTCAAAGGGTTGCACTTGAGGACCTAGAGGGTCACATGTGGCCTTGAGGCTGCAGGTTACCCACCCCTGGATTAGAGGAATGCCAAAGACCCAGTTTACTCAGATTTTAGCAAAGCATTTAACAAAGTTATGCTTAGGGAGGGAAGATGAAGAATGTGGGTCTAACAATAGTACAGTTAGGTGTTTTCAGAATGGGTTCAATATCCAAGCTTAAAGAGCAGTCATTAATTTGACATATTTAGGGAAAAAAACAACTTCAGTGTATCTCCTAGGGATTTATGCTTTACTTCATGCTATTTGCCATTTTTCTAGTGGCTTGTTTAAGAGCACACAAAATGGTTGTCAAAGTTGCAAAAAAAATAACAAAATTGGGATTGATAGTTCACATATTAGGGTGTCAGAGTCTAATGCAGAGAGATGCAATTGAAAGGTCAAATTTTAAGTCTGACATTTGAGTTCAGGAAATAGACACTTTGGTGGACTCCAAAATCAGTATGAGTCAATAATATGGCATGGTAACCAAGAAAACTAATATGATATTAAACTACATTTAGAGCATAACAGTATCCAGGGATAGGATGATAGTTCTGTTTTACCCTATTCTGGTCATACCACATCTGTAGTACTGTATTCAGTTCTGGGCACTACATTTTAGGGAAGATACTGATAAGTAGAAGGTTACTAGGATCATGAAATCCATGCCATATAAAGACAAATGGAAGGAATTGAAGGTGTTAAATCTACAGAAGACAAGGCTGAGAGGGGACATGATACTTGCCTCCAGATATGTGAAGAACTTTATAGGAAACTTAGCCAAATTTATAAAAATAAGCATAAATCCCGAATTGATAAATGGTCAAAGAATATGAACAGGCATTTTTTGGAAGAAAAAATAAAAGCTATCAATAGTCACATGAAAAACTGCTCTAATTTATATTGACTAGAGAATTAAAAACAATTAGAGAATTAAAAACATTTAAAAACAACTCCACCTCACCCTTATCAGAATGGCTACCGTGACAGAAAATGGAAATGTGTTGGAGGGAATGTGGAAACATAGGGACAGTAATGTACTGTTGGTGGAGTTGTAAATTGATCCAACCATCTTAGAGAATAACTTGGAGTTATGCCCAAAGGGCTGTCAAATTGTGCATATACCCTTTGACCCAGCAATAGATCTCTATCCCAAACAGATCAAAGTAAAGGGAAAAATTCCTATGTATATAAAATCATTTTAGCAGCTATTTTTTGTGGTGGCAAAGAATCAGAAATTGAGTTGATGCCCATTAATTGGGGAATGGTTGAGCAAGTATGGTACATGATTGTTATGGAATACTATTGCGCTATGAGAAATGACAAGCAAGATGGTTTTAAAAAAAACTGGGAAGACTTAGGTGAATAAATAAATAGAATCAGTAGAACACTGTACACAGTAATAGCAATATTGTAAGGTTGAAAAATTGGGAAAAAATTAAAAAATTAGCTATTCAGATAGAGATAATGATCCAAGAAAATTCCAAAGGACTTATGATGAAAAATACTATCTTCAGAAGGACAACTGATAAAACAGAGTGCAGACTGAAGCATGGTTTTTTTTCCCACTTTCTTTGTTTCTTGGTCCTTGTTTTATTTTGTTTTGTAACATGGCTAAAATGTATTTCACATATATAATTGATATCATAATGCTTGCCTTCTCAATGGGTGGGGTAGGGACAGGAGGAAAAGAGAGAATTTAGAACTCAAGATTTTTTAAAATGAATTTAAAAAAATATGTGAAGAACTATAACGTGGAAGAAGTATTACATTTTTTCTTCTTGACCTCAGAAGGTGAAAGTAAGTGTAATGGGGAAACTACAAAGAGGAAAGTTTAAGGTTCATATCAAGAATAATTTCTTAACAACTAGGGCTATCCCAAAATGCAAGGGAAGTGGTGGGTTCCCTTAACTTAAGGTCTTAAGCAAAAGGCTAGAAGACCCCTTGTCAAGTATTGTAGAGGGAATCCTTTTTCAAGCATGAGTCTATATAGATGGCTTTTGAGGTCTCTTCCAGCTCTGAAATTCTATAATTCTAATTACTATGCTCCTTCTTCACAACAGTAATGTGAAGTAGATAGGTACTTATTAATATTCCCATTTTACAACTGAAGAAATTGAGACAAAGAAAAATGAAAAGACTTATTCAAAGCATAATTTAGAGGAGATGGGACTCAAACTTCAGTCTTACTGCTATCTGTCTAGGTCTCTAAAATGAAACATATATACTTTTCTGGGGTATTAAGCCAAATTCATCTCTAATAACCTATTTTTACTGGAGAGCCTTAAGTATGTATGGAACATTTTAAAGATATATTATAAAATAATCCTCAGAAAATTGTTGTACTTCCACTAGACCATAGGCATCTTTTCTTAGTTATTTAGATAACCCAAAGAATTTGAGTTAAACTATTCTAAAGCTTCAGGTCTTAACTATATTGAAAATTGACTGCATCTTTTTATCATTAAGCTATGAGCATCACAGATGACTTTCACATTCCTACTGAAGTCATGTTTCTTATTGCTCAAAACCTTTTCAGTCTGTGCAATTAGTGGTTCATAGCACACTGGGGAACATTTATTCATTTTCAGTGTTTCTGGGCATTTTTGGAGGCTATAAGAGTTAAGTTTCTAAGCTGGAGTCAGCAATCTTCACAAAAAGTGTAAATATGTAAATACTGTGGTTCCTGGATAAGTGAAACATTTTTCCTATAACCATGTAATTAATATTATTGATTAAATGTCACCAGTTTCCTTGTGCTTATAGAAAGGGAATTATGATTTTGTATGTGTATGTGTGTAGTTTATATTCAATATGTGAGGGTGAAGAGGTAATCTAAGGTACTGCTTATTATGGAGCAGATGATCAGATTCATGACAAATTTAATATTAAAGCAATTGATTTTTGTTTCTTATTGGTCTAACATAAAAATACTAAACCAAGAGAAGCATCTTCTTACATCTATGCACAGTTCCACAACACCATTAGGAGATCAGGTTGTTGGCTGCCTCAAAGGAATACTTAAAATTATATTCCTTGGTGTATGGTAGTCTACTTTAAGACCAATAAATTGCTGGAAAATTTTCAGAATTCTAGCTAACTTCAAATATTTTAATTGATCTATATTCTACAAAGTTTTCTATTTGAATTTAGATTCTTTTGCAAAACACCACTTAAAAAAGCGGTGTTTTTCTTTCTGTTATAACTTACAGTAATACTTGTTACTATATATGACAATTGATTAATTTGCATTTGATATCTAGAAAACTATGTTATTCAATTATGTCATTTTAGCCATTTAAAAAGATGAACTGGAATTCAAATATCTTCATAATATTAAACCCTATTACTACCAATAAACTATAATACATCCCAGTAATGGAATTAATACTTAAATATTTCCTAGACTATAGCTGATAAATCAGAATGTTTCCTTCAGATGTGCTACATAAATTTGTTTAACAGTCTGCAGTCATACTAGCTAGCAACTGCAGAAGTTCTGTATTTGTTCCCAGACTGACTCAAAAGGGTGTGATGGTCACTGTAAGTGAAGAGAGAGACAGAGAAACAGAGAGAGAGACTATTAAATGGTTAGAAAAAGAGAATACATAAAAGCATGCAGAAAAGATTATTGATATGTTACCTTATTTCTTCTGCTACTCTATTTCCTCTTCCTTAACTACTTTTGTTACCACCAGCATACACACACACAATACACACACACACACACACACACACACACACACACAGAGGCATACTCACACAGAATTGTAGAAGTTCAGAGTTTTAAGAAGCATCAGCAGTCATCTAGTCTAGCTGCTTTTGTTCCTGAGTCATCCATTTGGGTTTTCTGGGCAAAGATACTAGAGTGGTTTGCTATTTCTCAAGTTTGTTTTACACATGAGGAAACTGAAGCAAACAGGGTGACCCACCTGGGGTCACACAGCTAATAAGCATCTGAGGTTTGATTTGAACTCAGATCTTTCTTATTGTAGACCACTATGCCATCTAGCTATCCCCATCTAATCTAACCCCTACCCAAACAAGAATTCCACTTACAACATACACAAGTAATAATTCAACCTTTGCCTGAAGACTTCTAATGAGGGGAAACACAGCACCTCCCAATATAGTATTCCATACATTCATATATCACAACTTGTTTAGCCATTCTCCAATTGATGGGCATCCCCTTAATTTCCAGGTTTTTGCCACCACAAAGAGAGCTGCAATAAATATTTTTGTACACATGGATCTTCCTCCAACTTCTATGATCTCTTTGTGATACAACCCTAAAAGTGGTATTACTGGATCAAAGGGCATGCAATTATTTATAGCCCTTTGGGCATAGTTCAGATTGCTCTCCAGAATGGTTGAATCAGTTCACAACTCCAGCAACAATGCATTAGTGTTCTAATTCTTCCACATCCTCTCCAGCATTTGTCATTTTCCTGTTTTGTCATCTTAGCCAATCTGGCTGGTGAGATGTGGTGCCTCAAAGTTGTTTTGATTTGCATTTCTCAAATCAATAGTGATTTAGAGCAGTTTTTTCATATACTTATCGATATCTTTAATTTCTACCTCTGAAAATTGCCTGTTCATATCCTTTGACCATTTATCAATTGGGAAATGACTTGTATTCTTATAGATTTGACTCAGTTCCCTGGATATTTTTGAAATGAGGCATTTATCAGAGACACTGGTTGTTAAAAACTCTTTCCCAATTTGCTACTTACCTTTAAATCTTGGTTACATTGGCTTTGTTTGTACAGAAACTTTTCAATTTAATGTAAGCAAGATTATCTATTTTGCATTTTATAATGCTCTCTAACTCTTCTTTGGTCATAAAGTCTTCCCTACTTCATAAATCTGACAGGCAAACTATTCCTTGCTTCTCCAGATTACTTACAGTATCAGCCTTTATACCTAGATTGTGCACCCATTTAGACTTGATTTTGGTGTATGGCCTTAGATGATGGTCTATATCTAGTTTCTGCCATATTATATTCCAGTTTTCCCAGCTGTTTTTGTCAAATAGTGAGTTCTTATCCCAAAAACTGAGGTCTTTGGGCTTATCAAATAGTATATTACTATACTCATTGACTACTGAATCTTTTGTACCCAATCTATTCCATTGATCTACTGCTCTATTCCTCAGCCAGTACCAAGTAGTTTTGATGACTGCTGCTTTATAATACAGATGAAAAATCTGGTATGGCTAGGCCACCTTCCCTAGCATTTCTTTTCATTAATTGCCTTGATATTCTGGACATTTTGTTCTTCCAAATGAATTTTGTCACTATATTTTCTAGCTCTATAAAGTAACTTTTGGTAGATTGATTGGTATGTCACTAAATAAGTAACTTAATTTAGGCAAAATTGTCATTTTTTCAACCAAGCCATAAGCAATTGATGTTTCTCCAATTAGTTAGATCTGATTTCATTTGTGTGAAAAGTATTTTGTAGTTGTGTTCATCTTGATGCATTTCTTAATGTAGCCTAATATCATATTAGCTTTCTTGGTTGCCGTCTCATATTGTTAAATCATATTGAGTTAGTAGTCCACAAAAATGCTTAGATCAGACATACTATAAATGAAAGTCATGCCTTACTCATCCTCATACTTGTTTATGATGGTGATCGCTTGAGCCTAAGTGTAAGACATTACATTTATCCCTTTAAATTTCATCTTATTAGATTTGCCCAATATTCTAATCTTTTGAGATCTTTTTTAGATATAGATTCTTTCATGTAGTGTATTAACTGTCCCATTTAGCTTTGTGAGATCTACAAATGTGATAAACATATTATCTATTCCATCATCCAACTCACTGTTCAAAAGGTGAAATGGTAACAGGCCAAGCACTAATTCCTGGGATATTACTTTCAATTTGATATCAAAACACCAAGAGGTAGAGAGTAAAGAAAGAGGAAAGTATGAGAAAATAGGATAGAGAAAAAATGTGAGATTAAAAAATTATAACTGTAATCATGAATGGGACAAGCTTACTAAAAAACAACAACAGAAGAGGATGGCAGAATGGATTAGAAAGCAAAGTCCAACAATATGTTGTCTACAATAAAAACACTTGAAACATAAACATCCACACAGAGTTAAGTTTAAGGGCAAAGGGAAAATCTATTTTGCTTCAGGTTATTTCAAAGTAAAAGAAGGGGCAAGAATCATCTCTGACAAGGCAACAGTAAAAAAAAAATCTAAATTCAAAGACATAAGACAGATACTATATTATGCTTAAAGGTATCATGGACAGTTACAATATCAGTACTTGAAATACACATATCAAATAGCATACCATTTAAAATACTTAAAGGAAATGTTGAATGTCTACCAGAGAGAAAAATATAGCAAAACTGTAATAATTAGAGACTTTAAGGAAACCCACTTCAGACCTGGACAAATCTAACAAACAAATAAACAAAAATCAAGAAAACAGCTCACTGGTTCCTAGTTTTCAGAAACAAATCATCCATTTTTTAAAAATTGGGGCAACATTTGCTCTTCTTCATTCCTTGGGTGGCTCATTCTTCAAAATCCCTCAAAGATTAATAATAGTGGTTCAATGAATAATTACATCTACCATTTTTTTCAGTATTCTATGATGTTCATCCATATCTGGTAACTTGAATTCATCAAAGGTAATCCAGTGCCCCCCTACTAATATCTCTAGTATCTTAGATACTGGTTCACAATTAGGCATTTTTGTTTTGTTATTTCCAGCTGAAAGATCATTTTCCTTGGCAGAGAAAATGATAGCAAAATTACAGTTTGATACCTCTCCCTTTTCTCTGTGATCAGTTATCATCATCTTATCTACCTTGAACAGCAGTCCTATCCTATCTTTGATCCTCACTTTCCCCTAAGTATAGCTTAATAGTATATTGGTATCTCTGTACTTGTCTTTGTATCTCTGTGTTCATGTGTCCATGTCTCTCTGTCCATGTGTGTGTGTCTCTCTCCTTTAGTTTGCCTCACTATTTTCAGCTTATTCTGAGCTTTTTTTCTTTACAATTTTTCTTATGGCACTCTTGAAAACAACCTAAGGATACTTTATTCTGACTTTTTTGATAAATGGACTGTAGTGTTCAATTCTGGTTGTCACTTTTAAAAATAATGTTGATAAATTAGAAAATATATACAGAAAGGAGCAATCAGTATGACAAAGCCTCTTGAAACTATGCCATGCCTGCAATGGCAGAAGGAAGTGAAGATATTTAACCTAGAAAAAAAGATTTAAGGGATATGTGATCACTATCTTCAAATATTTGAAGGGATTTCTTGTGGCAAAGAGATTAGACTTATTCCATGTGACTCCAAAGAGCAGAATAAGAATCCTATAATAAGGGATGAAAGTTACAGGGAAGTAAGTTTGGGGACAAATAAAGAACTTCTTAAAATTAAAGCTATATAAAAATAGACTGGCCTGATTCATGAAGCAGTGAGTTAAAATGTCACTGGAAATATTCAAGTAGAGGTTAGATCACCACTTGTTAATAAGACAATAAAGAAGAACTATACATTGGTAGAAGCTAGACTAGATGAGCTCTTAGACTTTGCAACTCTATGATTTTGTGATTCTATCACTAGATAGATAGATAGATAGATAGATAGATAGATAGATAGATAGATAGATAGATAGATATGGATAAAGATATATGGACCCAGAAAAGGTCCAACATACCACAGGTCACAAAGGAATTAAGTGGCAGAGACACTAAATCAAACCCACGCTCTCTGACTTCAGATTTACCACTCTTTACATTATATAATAAATATTCACAATGGAAGTCATAGAAGGTTACTATGATTGGCAATAATGCAATTTACTGAATACTAATAGGTAAGTAGCTCTAGAGGAGAAAATAGCAATGACTAGGGTAGCAACTGCTAATGTTGCTTAAGGCAATATGCGAGATAGTCCAAGTCATATAATTCAGCTCCCTTTTGAAAAATTTCTCTCCTTTCAACATAATAAAGGGATGGGCTCACAGGAAATAGTTCGATAAATCACACACCCTTTCCTTTTTCTTGAAAAACTGCAGCTTGCATGTTGTAGGAAAATTCAACATAATTGGCATATACCCATATTTTTTTTTAGGTGAATTAGGCCTTAACTGTCAGCTAACCCATTTTGTTCTAAAATTCAACAAATTCCCAGAAAATCTTATTCCATACAATCTTTTGAATATGTCATTTGCCATTTATATTTGATGGCCTTAAGCAAAAAAAAGTTATAAAAAGGTATTAATGCAAGTAGATAATAAAGCTGCATTCTATAAATCTATAGCAGCTTACAGTAATCATTAAAGCATGCAAAACTCTTTCATCTATTCAAAAATATGCAGTGCACAGAATGGCTGCTAAGGTGCATGACAAGTCAGAGTTAAATATATATTAATAAATGAATTAGCTTCATAAATAATAGCCATAATGACATTTTAGGAGACAATAAGTCTGAGGATTGTCAGAAAACGGTTGATGTATGAGCTTCACGTCTCAGTGATTCTTCAAAATGAATAGGCTTTGTGAGATAGTTCAGACCCGAGACCAGCCTATTTCCTTGAATAATTTACTTGTTGTCAATTTGTACAGCCACATTACACATGCAAATTGTGCTGCCTGTGCAAACACCACTTCGAGATGATAAAAACAAATTTACGAAGGCTATAGAAGAAGGATTTATTTCACTTTCTCACCCAGGTCAAGCAATACATGTATCTGACGATTGTGTGTACCCAATTTTGTTGTAATTATATCAGCAAATTATTCCTTATAATCTTATTATTTTTAGCAGTCTCCTTGTGCTTGGGATAATTAGCTTTCTTCACTCAGTGTAAAAACAATTCAACTTGCCAGCCAGGCAGGGCACAGCTCCATTATCTGTTTTGGGTTTAAATTTATTCCCTATATTCTTGGACACTTTGTGTAAATTAAAAATTTCATAGTCCCTAATACTGTACACGCTGTTCATTCAGTGATGAATTAAGGTCCCTAAACCTCTACGTTTGCTATTAGATATCTCACCCACTTTATATGTTAATCTGTGCTAATGAATTCCACAACCCCTAGCCACAGCGAGATGACTAAAATTATTACCACTTACAGAGATATGCCTTTTTCATTTAAAGTTCAATTCAAATTGCTCCCATAAACAGTCTGCCACACAAAGATACCTCCTATAAAGGAGAGTTACTTACCTATAAGTAGAGTTCTCTGAAGGTAGTATTATCTTTGGATGCACATTCCTAGGTCATGTGGCCTCGGGTGTGTGGCATGGGGGAAGAGAATTCATGGCTGATAGGTAAGACTTTTTTTCCTCCAGGTACTTCATTAGCTCTGTGTCCTGTATTCCTGAAGGGTTATTTATGCCCCACCCCTCCACATAACTAACCCCTGGTCTTCTATTAAAAGCCTTCAGTGAAGCAGTGGTCTAAACCAACTATCTAATGAAAGTTGATTGAAGGCCTAGACTCTTGAGTTCTTTACTTGTAACAGGAAGTAAATCTTTGAAGTTATCTATACAATCATTATTCTAACAGATGAAGAACTAGTTTTGCTATTGCAATTTGGTCAAAGGGGATTATGGAATTCTAAGCATCACCTAAAAGCTATACTCATTTGTAATATAAGGCAAACATCATTGGTCATAGACTATGAAATTTCATCTCCTTTCTATCCTTAGATCATTCCTTGGCAAAGTAAAAAGTAAATCACCCCTTCTTTACCTCCTAGCTACTTGTTCCTTCAACCCCCAAATTAACTATTTCTTATAATCTTTTCTGTCTTCATGGGTAAATTCCAGAGTTTGGGTCTTAGATTCTTTCTTCAGTTCCTGCTTTTTCTTTCACTAATAGAGCTCATCAAAAATAAAGGTGAAAGTCCTAGCCTTAATAAAATCTCTATAAATTAACCTTTCAAAAAATTGAATGGACTATTCATAGCCTATGAACATGGCCTAAATATGAGTAGAAAGGTCTTAAGCTAGATTCTCATGCTAGAGTGAGTAATAAATACTAAAGACTTAATGAAGTCAATATAGACTGCTAGTGAAATTTACAAAGCATTTTTCACATATAGTACATAATTAGCTGCTTGATCTATGAAGTAGATAGGATAAGTTTATCATTCCCATTTTATAGATGTGGAAATTAAGCCCCAACAAGGTGTGCTTTATGAAGGTCATTCCCCTAGGCAATAGAAAAGCCAGAAATCAAACCTAAATCTTTAGATTTCCAGCACTTCTTCCATTATACTATGCTAAATTTTTAACTAAAACTTTGGCTGTCGCTCTTCAGTCATTTCAGTTCTGTCCCGTTCTTTGTGACCCCACTTGGGGTTTTCTTGGCAAAGATACTGCAGTGATTTGTCATTTCCTTCTCCAGCTGATTAGACAGATAGAGAAACTGAGGCAAACAGGGTTAAGTGATGCGCCCAGAGTCATACAGCTAGTAAGTGTCTGAGACTGGATTTGAAGCCAGGAAGATGAATGAGTTGTCCTGATTCCAGGGCCAGCACTCTTATCACCTTGCTTCCCTATAAGACTTTAGAACTGAAATGAAATAAGTGTCTTCCCACTGTTCCTCACTAAATGCAGTTCACCTAAAGGAAAATCTTTAGAAACCTTTTGGTTAGAAACTCTGAGCTTGTGTTTTGTGATTCATACATTTACTTTCTTTGGGAACTCCTTAATAATTGATTATGATAGAAAGTCTTTTTACATAAAGCAAATATTTTGCTTCCTGAAGAGTTTGTAATTCTCTGCCTTTTATAGTGTCCTCTACTCAGAATCATAAACAGCTTCGAAGAGTCAAGCTTTGCTGTATAAAGCCCTGCAAACTTCCCCCACTTGGCCTCAATCTCAGGACTGGTTGACGAGGTAAAACTATCGTCTAAATTAGGAAATCTGGGTAATTGATCTGCGAAGTAGAAACACAGCAACTATGGCCAGTCACTCAGATAAGGACACCAAACCTTTCCTTCTGAGCAGCTACCCTAAAGAATAAATAAACTGAGCACTGCCACATGGAACTATGGTGTGTGGTATTTGGGGACATCTAAGATGTCACCTCGGTGGCTTAGCAGACAGAGCACTGGGCCCAGAGTCAGGAAGACTTGTGTTGTTCACATTTAGCCTCAGATACTTATTAGCAGTGTGACTCTAGGAGAGTCACTTAACCTCTGTTTGCCTTAATCTGCTTGAGAAGGAAATAGCAAACCACTGTAGTATCATTGCCAAGAGAACCTCATGGACAGCACTGCCAGGCTATGGTCTATGGGGTCACAAAGAGCTGGACGTAGCTGAATAGTAACAATAATCACCTTGGTAGTTTGCTTTATAATGTCTGCTAGTGCATTACTGGGGAAAATTTCATAGAGGAAAGAGATGCTAGGGGCCTTATAGGGTAGCACACACCAACAGGCTCACAAGGCAATGACATTGAGTCATAAGGTTAGTAATGACTGTGTTTCTGGCAACATTTTCTAGTCTCTTTCCTATTCTCTAAGGTCCATTTGTGCCAAGAATTACAGGATTTCTTCAGTGAGATCTTGAAAGAACTTGACAAAACCAGAAAACATTAAAAAATACCAGGCCCTCTCCACAAACCCAACAAAACAGAGGTGGAAAATGGCTATGCTAAGTAAAAAAACAATTCCTATTCATAAAATCATAAATCTAGATAGAACCTTAGAAGCGGTCACGTCCAAATTCCTCATTTTACAGACAGAAAAATTGAGGCAATCTGCTGAAATCTATGGACTCCTTTCAGAATAGTGTTTATAAAGGAAGGAAATACTAAATTTTTATTAGATGCTAGTAAAAAATAAAGATTATTTTTTTCTCATACAATTTGAAAGACTCCCTGAAATCTATTCAGGGATCCCTTAGTGGATGCCCAAGTTAAGAAATCCTTCCCTAAATTATGGAAGAAACATGATATTACAATAATGTAAGATTTTTTTTTAATGAGGCTGACCAGCAGAAAAAGACTGGCAAATTGATATTACCTGGTTTAGGTTTTGGCAGGGTAGGAAACAGAGCTTATAACTTTAATTTGAAAACAAATAGCACTTTAACTCAGTAACTTCTTTGAAATGTGTCTAAAAAATGACCATATTTCTATTTTTAAAATTTTGGGATACTAGTCTAGCAAGAAGGGCAATTGGTTATAGCGGTCATTTCTAGCCCAAGCAAATCAAGAATTAACTTGTTTTCAGTGACTCCAGCCCATTCTTTCTCCTATTTCCCTCCTTACCAGGATCTTCCTCCTTCCCTCTCAAGCGCCTCCTACATTTATGTTCTTAGGTTTGCCTCTTCTCTGTTCTATCTCTCTCCACCCAGCTCCACTACTACCAACTAACCAAAACTTCTTTAAAATAATCTGCTAAATTAATTTATACTAGAAATATGAATGACTGATAGTCATAGTCACTTGTTTACATTTTTGGAAGGGGCAAAAACCACTTATGGGAAAGAAATGAATCTTAAATCATAGCATGTCAGGTATTCCTTAATCCACTCGATTAAGTAGGAGATACTTTTTAAGCCCATCAAGGAAAAATCTTGGGAGTAAGAGGCAAACTATGGAGGGGGGCAGGCCTTCTTCGCTCTAAAATCATTATCAGATAGAACTGAGTTCTAGTTGAAAACAAAGGTATTATTTCTAGAATAAACAACATTATGTCTTAATGCTTCTGAAAATCATCTATCCAAGTAGATAATTCAGCTTGGATAGAGAGTGTTTCAATGTCTGTGATTCACAAAATACCATATTTTACAGGACTAAAATTAAATTATACTACTTAGAAAAAAAGCATACCAGTAAGATATTAATATACCACTGAGATATTAACGGGCAGGGCTGTTACTAGTATAAAGGATGGTTATGTGGTAAAACACTAAGAGCATGTCAATAAAGTTTCACAGAATAATGATAGTTTAAAAAAACCCACTAAGGCTAGAAATTCTATTACTAAGCAGAACAAAGTAAAAACCAGCAAAGATCAAATAGTTTATGATCTTGGCATATTGATTTAAGCTCTAATACCCATTTTAATTTTTAAATTGCCATTTTTTGTGTTATATCACCTTTTTTTCAAAAAATATTAATTTTTCTTTCACCTCTGTTGAGAGCAATCCACTGTAATGAAGAATTTTTTTAAAAAGAGAAAAATTAAAAAGCAATTCAGGAAACCAATTCAACATACCAAAGAAGTTTGATGGTATATTCATCATTCCACACTCAAATTCCTTACCCCCTGAAAACAAGGGAAGAGGGGTACACTTTCTCATTACCTCTTTGGAAACAAGTATGGCCATTATAATTACACTGCACTTTGTTGGTTTTTCTTGTCTATATTGTGGTATTGTTTTGCTCTTTCTGCTTCCCTCGATTTGTCTTAGTTCCTTTGACTTCTCATGCTTCTCCATTTTTCATATTACTTTCTTGTGGCACAGTTTCATTGCATTCATGTACCATAATTTATTTAACCATGCCCCATATGATGGTCATGTATTTTGTTTCTAGTTCTTTGCTACTACATTGAGATTCTTTAAATATTTCCATGTATATGGGACCATACTTTATATCATGGACATCTTTGGATATGTGGCTTGCAGCAGGCTGAAGGGTATGAACACTTAAGACATTTTCTTAGCATAATTCCAAATTGATTTCCAGACTGGTTAGACCAATTCAGAGCTCTACCTGCTCCTCCAACATTAACTAATTCCATGTTTTTTCATCTTTGACAATTTTCTGAGCAGGAGTTGAAAACTCAGTTGCTTTAATTTGCCTTTTTCTTATTATTAATAACTTGGAGAAATCTTTCTTGGCTGGAATTATTGTTTTGAAAAATCTGTTTATTCTTTGATCAAATACTCACCAAGGAATGATTCTTGGTCTTATATCTGTGTTAATTCTCTATATATCTTGGATATCAGGCTTTTATTAGAGATATTTGATAAGGTTTTTTTTCCCCAATTGATAACTTTCCTTCTAATTTTAGTTGAGTTGATTTTATCCATGCAAAAGTTTTTCAGTTTCATCCAATCAAAATTAAATCACCAAAGTACTCTACAAGCCCCACTCCTCCAGAACTGGCTTCTGTTTCACAAAACTGTTACATGTAAGGCTTAACCATACTCAGTTCTAGCTAAAACTAAATACTGAAACTCTCTTATAAGCTTGCTAATGTTATGCTTCCATTTTCCTCATCCAGAATTGGATTTCCTACTTAATTCTTAGATAACCCTCCCCCTTTTACTGTTGACTGATCCTCACCCCACATGACAACTGCCCTGTGTCTGAAAATCCTATGTAAAGTCAGGCCACCAAAGATTCTGTGCCTCAGACCATGGCTCACATAAAGTCCTTTGCTGGAGCCAGCTAAAACTGGCTCTACAGCAGAGGTCCCCCAACTTATTTGGCCTACTGCCTTCTTAAAAAAAAATTACTCAATGCCCCCTAGAAATCTACTTTCTTTAACCCTGTAGTGGTTTTTCTTAAAAATTTGTATCATTTCAAAAAAAGTTTTAATGATACATCTTAAATTTAATAATTTATTGTAAATTTGTGGGATTTGCCCTGCCTTGAAATTTTGATGGTGCAATATTGAGTCATGTAAACATATAGTATCATATCATAAACAAGTCATTACATGTACATATACCTGCCGATGCATGCTGGACTTCCTGACAATATACAACATGTTAGCCTGCCAGCACTGGCTTGTTAAGACCTACTGGTGGACTTGACCATTGATCTGGTTATAACTTGCATTTTGTGTGCTTATTTGGAAAATAATGTAATCACTATGACTTTAACTCAGTTATACAACAGATGAGACACATATGCAGAGTTTTTCAAATTTTTCTTCTCTTATCTTCTTTCCTTATGCTTCCATCATCCCCTTATTTTTATTCAATGCCCTCCAATTGCATTTGGGACTACTACCATCCCTTGGATCATTCCGGCACCCCCCAGAAGGCAGCATTGCCCACTTAAGGAACAGATGCTAGTTAGAGAACTGCTTGTTAAATTTTCAGTGTGACCATTTACAACTTGGATATTGGCAAATGCTATAAATCAGGTCTTGATTTATTGTTCTGTTTATTTCTAGATTTAAGCCATATAGAAAATGTTAATAATGCAAATTAAACTTAAAAATATACTGGCATACTTTAGGGGATGGGATGAGGGGTGGAGCTTGATGTTAAGTATTTATCAGCACATCTATACAGTATACCCCACCATTCCTCTGGGCAGGAATTCCAGAGGGAGCATAGGACTCTATCTGTGACTGAATTGCTGTCCATCTGACCATACTATTCTAGTATTGGTGGGTGCCATCTACCCAAACTGTGCTCCAAAGATGCATGACAAAAATGATCTCTTTTGGTTTTTTTCATCACCCTTATCATTTACTTAGTTGGTTAAGCATTCTCCTTCTTACCATAGTTGGGAAAGGTGCCTGATCTTCTCTTCTCAATTTTTTTTATTGTATAACCTTTAGTGTTCAGGTTCTATGTCCATTTTAAGTTTATGATGTTGTATTCTATGAGTTGTATTCTTTGAGATATGAAATTTTGTATTCTATTATGTTGTATTCTATGAGATGTGAAATTTTGCCTGTTTTCAAGTTTTCCCAAAAATTCTTGTCATATAGTTTTTTTCTCAAATAATTTATGCTTTTAGGTTTATTGAGCACACAATTATGTAATTCAATTATTTCTGATTCTTCCTTATCCAGGCTGTTCCATTGATCTACTTTTTATTTTTAAACTAATACCAAATGATTTTGATAACTACATATAATGAGATTGAGTACTATTTCTCCTTTATTCCTTTTTTCCATTATTTTATTTGAAATTCTAGACTTTTTGTTCCTTCAAATAAATTTTGTTAATATTTTGTCTAGTTGATAATGGATCCTCTTGTTAGTGTGGTATAGCATTAAATCCCTAAATTTATTTAGGTACTATCATAATTTATTTAGGTACTATCATAATTTTTATCATATTAAATGGGCACAGCCAAGAGCACTAAATATTCCTCCAATTATTGTCATTTTTATATCTTTGAGTGTTTTGTAATTATATCTATACAAGTCTTAAGTGTGCCTTGTTAGATTGACCTCCCAGATATTCTATGTATCTTGCAGTTATTTTAGTGGGACTTCACTTTCTATTTTTCCTCCTGGATTTTGTTATTGCTATATAAAAATGTTAACATCCCTTTTCAATTACTTTTTGGTTATATTTAAGGATAAGGTCATCAAATGTTACAGCTGGAAGGAATTTTGAAGATAGCTAGTCTAGACTTCTCATTTTACTTTAATTCTTTAAAAGTTTGTGATTTTTTTTAACATTGGAATTCCCTGTTCTAATGCAGATCACCATTCTTCTGTGACTTAGCAAACTTCTCAAGTTGATGTGACTGCAAAATTCATCAACTTTAGATCAACCTGGTCCACCTGAGTAAGTCTGGTCTTAAAATGATATACCAAAACCTTTCCATTACTGCTAGAACCTACAAAAACTGACATGAAGTTAAAAAACTAAGGATCAATTTTCATACCACAATGTGGCATTACAGTAGGACTTTAATGGAGGGAATTTACCCTTTTTATTTTATGGATGAGAAAGATGAGGGAGAAATTGGAGATGTAACTTGCCCAATCACATAGCTATGTAATAACAATAATAGAACTAGAAATTGATTATCTACATTCCAAGTCTAAGTCTCTACATACTATGCCGCATTCCATTATTTCTATGTGGCTACCTACATCCAACAATATAAATCAGAATCCATATCTTCTCATCTTGTGCCACTTTTATCCATTTTTCCTCAGCAGTCACTGGGGGAGGAAGGTTGGTATGGGGAAGGAAAGAAAGTGGTACACACAATATACTGAGGACCTTCTTCTAAATCTCTTTAAATTCGGTGTGTACCAATGGAACACACACACTATCCATCATTTATCACTTTTTGGAGTTTTCCTTTTTGGACCCTACATCTCTCAAATGTCATTAAGTAGCTTCTCTGATGCAATTACTTTTTGTAATATGTTCTCTCTTAGTAATATGACTATCCATACCCACCATGACCCATACCCACCATGACCCTCTCCAGTCTCCTTTGGGTAAGCCTAAACTTTAATTTTTGGAAACCGTTATATCCTATGACTCTCATCATCAAAAAAAGGCTGATGTTAAAACTGATGAGATTTTGTTTCAGAAAAAGATCTGACATCTTTAAAAGGACTGTGCACTTCCCAAAGGTAACTCGGATCACTCCTCCTCCTATTGAATTCTATGCCCAGCTCATTTACAACACCTGCCAATTTGTAATCTCTGTTATAGATACATTTACTTAATGTATGTATGTATATAAATATATATAAAATGTCACACACATTTACATATTTAAAGTTTGCATATATTTACATAAAATGCAAATAAATATATACAAATAAAACACATGTATATACATCAACATATACTCATATTGAGATAAATATATGTACTGAGATATACACAAATATACACATGCATATATTACAAACATACACACACATATGCATATGTTTATTTGCTTGAGAGTAAGGACTGTTTCATTCTTTGTACTTGTATCCCCAGTTCCTAGTACAGTGCCTGACACATAGTAGGCACTTAATAAGTGCCTATGACATTTATGTGCATATTTATACACATGTATATTACACATATGTATGCATACATGCACATGTATGTGTGTTAAGATGGTGTGTCCCTTCAGCCAAATACAAATTTTATATTCCTAAGGAGAAAAGACAGGCAGCCAAATGTAATGGTGAGGCCCTTTCTAAATGAAACATTCCATACCTTATAGTGGATCTAAGACCTTGAGTAACTCAATTATATAAGAAAAAGACAATGGATTTACCCTTAGGTCATGGACTGTTTGTAGTACTGTTTGCCTCATCCACTTATTTGTACAGACCAAGAGAAATTTAGAAAAGGTACTAGATGATTACAAAAATTAAGATGAAGTTACTCACAGAGGGAACCGAGCTCTGAACCAAAAATAAATCTACTTAATAGGAGAGGGTATACCTATCCTGTCTCCTACCTGAAAGGTGGTGATAGTGTCCAGCTAAACCTTAGTCTAAAGGTGTTGAATACTACCACAACCCAATGAAAAGGAAGCCCAGGAAATACAGAGCACAACCAATAATATGTATTTTACAAGTGTAACTTGGGAGAATGACTTATATGTAGTTACTAACAATATAATATACAATCAGGGCTTATTTCCCCAATTCACTCCCACTGGTAGGTGAGGTCCTTAGAGAGGTAACTGCTACCTAGAATTCCAGGATTAACTGTGTGGGTATTAACCCTAAAACTGTAGTTCATGAGCCCCCGCCAGAGTGTTTCATGTTAACAAACAGCCAGTAGAATCAATCAGCTTTTCACAAAGGCATTTACTTACAGCATATATGATTAGTAGTTACAAATACTAATCCTAAAACCCTGAGATGCACTCCCCTAAATATATACCAAGTTCCAAGATGGGAGAGTAGAAAAAACCTTAAAGTACAATGGTACTAAGGCATATGTTTAGAGAGAATGTGTTGCAAAGGCAATTCATAAGATTAGAACTGCAGATCCTCAATGTCTTTTCTCTCTCTGGAGTACTCAAGAGGTTCACTGTAGGGTATGGTATCAGTCATTGAACAAATTGTTTCTTCTCCTAGGCTGATTTAGGTCCTTATGACAGAAAGTGGCTCTTCTAGATTCATGGATCTGCAAAACTCACTCATTCTTCAATGGGCAGCTTAAGAGTCCATCACCTCAGGCCTCAAGTTTGTCTAGGAGTTAGTATTCTCCATAAAGGGTGAGAGACTCTTAGCCTAGGACTGGCAGAATCCCTTCTAGTTTTGTTATCTCAGAGTTTCAGCTCTGAGCTTTGTTACATCCCAGGCAGGGTGGGGAAGAAGTATAGCCTTGCCTATGTGATAATTCCTTCTTGAAATAAGAGTTGGGTTCCCTTGATGAAAGATACCACCCTAATTTATGATGGCCAACTAGTACCTTTCCCAAATTACTCTTAGTCTATGCAAATGAGTGCTGAGGAAAAAGGTACTGAAGCAGTCTATGTTCTGAGGACAAGTTCACTATCTCTGCATATGCAGACCTTTTCATATGCAATGGAGATGCATTGCAATTAGGAGATCAGTCAGTCAGTCAGTCAATATGTGTTTATAAAGCACTTGCCAAGTGCCCAGTACTTAGAAACAAAGGAAACCAAATGAATCATGTCTGCCCTCCAGGAGTTCACATTCTGATGTGTAATACTTCATCTATATTTGAAAGGGTCTCACTGTCTTCTTATTTGACCATCAGGACCTTCCAAAATGTTGGGGGGGGAGGTATGTGTGGATGGATTCCTTGCTGTGGGAAATATGGCTAATGTATTTGGAAGAATCTAGGCAAATTGCAAAGGACAGACATGACCTTTTCTAAAAGCTACTACAGGAGAGCTAATATGATTCTCAGTTGCTAATCTTACCAGGAAACATACACTTCAGGGAGCTTAAGCAGATGTTAGTGAATTGGGATAGAAAAAAAGTGTGGACAGAGTGCCTGTCCTGGAGTCAGGAAGGCTCATCTTCCTGACTTCAAATCTGATCTCAGACATTTATTCGTTGTGTGACTCAGAGCAAGTCATTGTCAGGATGCTCATGCTAAGACCACTACTCTCATTTTACTATTAAGAGACACCTTATTTTCCAGAGCTAAGGTCCAGCAAGCAAGCTGTGCCCTGAGCTTGACATAACAACAATTTTTTGCACTCACCCTCTGGATAATCTCTGCCACACAGCAAAATCCCAGAATTGCTTCACACCAGCACCAGGTGGTCCCTGAGCTTGGACAAGCACTTGTAGAACCCACGTTCTGATCATGAAGTCCTGCTATCAATCAAACTTGTCTCATTGTTGCTCTTATTCCTCATTGTCAGGGCTACAGTTTAGTGTGTAGCCACTAGCATATGTATAGAGATTTGCCCACACTAAAGTGGGTCTCCTACTACATGGGGCCCCAAGACATGTCTAGTTTCCTTCCTCCAATGGAATAAAGAAAGCTTTTTGCTTGTGACCACTGTTAACATTTTGGTTTTATTTTGTTTTTAGAGTTAACAGTGGTTGTCCTATGTGAGCTCTTTGGAATTTTCTGAGTTAACAACAGGCTGCAAAACCTCTGTGACTCTTTGGTCATTTGTTTTCAGTGTTGACATTACTTAACCCAGTTTGCCTCAGTTCCTCATCTGTAAAATGAGCTGGAGAAGGAAATGGCAAACCCCTCTAGTATCTTTGCCAAGAAAACCCCAAAGGGAGTCACAGAGTCAGACACAGCTGAAACAACCAAACAACTAGTGAAGCATTCCCAACTTCATAGGGACAGTCTTAGAACCCTGAATCAGAAACATAGCCTTGCCTCGAGGACCAGGACCAAGTCCTATCAATTGGAAGCTGAGATAAGAATCCTCAGAATGTTATGTGAGCTATAATATCTCTATAGTCCTTGAATGTGTTTCCTTTCTGGGGAAACCTGAAGTATAGGATGACACTTGGGGGCTACAGGAAAGTGAGATTTGTGGAGCCAAGGAAAGGGATGGTTTATGCTTCCTATGAGTCATTTGTGTTTGTGCATTTTCTGTGAGGTGAAATAAAGTCTTGTATCTGATATTGTGTATATATGCATGGGTATGTAATATACATGTATACACACATATATGCATACATGTTATGTGTATTGCTATACAGACATGTATAAGTGTATATATGCCTATATAACATATACATTATAGATACATGTATTTTACACACATACACACATACAAATGGATACCAGACAGTCTTCATTTCATAGAAAATGCACAAACACAAAGGACTCACAGGAAACAGATTTTCCTTTTCCTTCTCTCCAAGTCCTATTTTCTCTCAGACACACAAAGATACACACATGTATGTGCATGTGTATGTATATATATATGTACATGTACATATATTTGTGTGTGTATAAAAAATTCTGATATTCATAGGTGGGATCCTGGAAGTAGGAAACCAAAGAGCAATTTGTACAATATATCATCAGGATTAAATCTGGTCTTTTTAAATTCGAGTGCTATTTCAAGTGTTACCTAAAATAATGCTTCTTCTTGCTTTTAGATCTATGATAAAACCAAATCCACCAGCTTCTTGAACCTGCTTCCTAAGTAAAACCCATCTGATATTCTTCCAATTACTTACAACTTCTCTGTTTTCAGATTTCATTATAGTGAGTATGTTGAAATGAATGTGGCTGAGTTCCACTGGTAGTTTATCAACTCATGGGTCACTAGACAAAAATCACAAATTAAGAGAAGGCAACATAGTAGGATAGAAAGAATACTGGATTTGGAATCTGAAGACCTGAGCACAAATCTTAGCCCTGCCATTTATTAGCTGTGTGACCTTGAACAAAACCTTCTTCAATACTTAGGTTTTCATCTGTAAAAGGAGAAAAAAATCATACTTGTATTATCTACATCACAAGGACTCTAAGGCTCAAATAAAACCATGTATTTGTTATGCTTGGTCCCAAAAGGTAGAAGCTCCAGGGGCTATATTTACACTGATGTAAGAAAAAAATACCTAGCATTAAGAATTGTCTAAATTGGGATAGTCAGCCTTGGGAGGTCATGGATTCCCAGTCAATTGGAGGTTTCTAAGTAGTAAGTGGGTGGCCACTTGTTGAATATTCCAGTATTAATAATAATAGCTGACATATAAGTATTATTCAAGGTTTGTAAAACAGTATGGCATAACTAACAGATCTGGGCTCAGAGTCAGGAAAAACTGGTTTTAAGTTTTGCCTCTGACACACTGTTTTTGTGACCCTGGGTGAGTTATTTAATTTTTCAGTGCCGTAGGCAACTAACTGACCAATATTATAAAATGTAAAGCTGGTGCCAAAGTTCACAGATGAAGGGAATTTCTTCATTGGGAGTTCCTAATATCAAAGAATTCACAGGTTTCGTCCAAAATCCAAAACATTTCCTGAATTTATTTATGAATATCTCTGTGTTCTTTCTGTCTTATATAGCTTCTGAGGTGAGCAAAATAAAAAGTCATCCCATAGCTGATATCCATATTGTACACCGAGTATCATCTGGAGGGAAAACCCTTGTACCCACATACAGGGAAAACACTAAATATGATTCAAACCTAAGTACTGTTTTAGATATTTTCCTGGAGCAACCTTGGGTAAAGGAGACAGGGAAAGGGAGACTAATAAGACAGAGAGATCAGGAAAACATAGATTTACATTTAGAAGACACCTTAGAGATCATCTAGTTCAACCCTCTTGTTTTACAGATGAGGAAACAGAGTAGAGTCTAAGAAAGCTAAATAATTTGACCAAGGTCGTACACACAGATAGTGACACAAGTGGGATTTGAACTTTAATCCTTTGAATCCAAATACTGAACTTCATCTCTGATGGCAGGCCCTGATGATTAGGCCCAGAACTGTGTGAACCTGGAGCCTTTTGTGAAGGCCTATTTCTTGACTTAAATGAATGCCTGATGCAATAAAATTCAGGTATAATTCATTAGCAGTGAGAATAATTACATATTTCATTTATAGCTTGATTACCAATGTTTGGTAAGTTGATGTTTCATAGAACTATTAACAGATGTAACTGTTGCATGCATAGAATGTATTATTGGGCAGATATCCAGAATAGAAATTTACCAAAGGAGGGAAAGTGATGAAAGGGAAATAAATGACTTCAGTATTTCCCCAGAAAATTGATATTTTTCAATTATCAGCAAATAAAAGAACTAAAATTTTTACCTGTGGAATCAGGAGGGAAAAGTGTGAGTTACAGATTGTACAATGAATGTTCAAGATAAGAACTGAAGAGAATGAAACAGTAAAGAAAAAAATCAGTTTATTAAAACGGTGATAATGCTAATTTTAAGAGATTTTGGATCCCTGGCTCTTAAGAGACTGACCAAACAAGATCAATGTAAAGCACTCTGCAAACCTTGAAGTGTTTTACATTTAACTCATTTGCTACAGAAAACATGGCATCAATAATTTCTTCAAAATATTCAACTAATATAGTCTCCTTAATACTCATAATAAAATTGGAGACACTTGGTTTGTTGTAATAAATTCAGAACCAGACACTTCTACTTACCAAAATCAACTACTCCCTATTCCCTGCCTCAATAGCTCTTTTCACCACTTTTGTGTCTTTTCTCTCAAATTTATTCATTTTTATTAATAGCTCATTAAGTTGACATAATAACCTAAATACACTGTTCTAAAACAGTACAGTGTCTGACTTTGTTTAGGGATATATTCATGAGAAATCCTGCAGATGCTTCATTTGTAAAATTTTAGCATAGGAAAGAATCCCTGAGATTTTTCAAGTCCAATGTCATCATTTTATAGAACAAGAAATTACTCTGTGGGATACTGACTAGGGGTCACCATGACATCTTGGTAATGGCTACAATTTGATTAGCCTTTGACCCCCACTAAAGTCGTTTATATATAGATATAGAGCCTGGATGGGGTGAGTGTGCTCAGTAACCTTTTCCTTGGGCTCCAGAGGTGATTTTTATTTTATTTTATTTTTTTGCACCTTTCTATTCCTCAGCATTTAGCACAGCAGCAGCACGAAATAGGCTCTTGGTAAATGCTGGCGACTTGTTGCTGACGGACTCTGGCGAGTTACTGGCTCATCTTTCCTGAGGAGGCTGATCTTGTACTATGAGCACAGAAACCGAATTTAACTCCAAGATCTTCGAAAGGTCTTTTCCTCGCCTTTGTCACCCCACCCCACCCCCAATTAGCTTGGTACAGAGATGGAGGGCCGGACTTGGAGGGGGTCAAAACACCTGGGTTCTTTGGCTTTGCCATGACCCTAGCTAGATACGTGACTTCGGACAAATCAGTTCACCTCGCTGGGCTTCCGCTTCCTCCTCTGCAACAAGGCGGTCACAACAGAGGGGCCTACTTGCTATGCGGAACATCCGCACAGACGTCAGCCACAGCAGGGCCTCCCTTCTCGTCCTCTTAAAGACTGACCTCAGCTCCAACGTCCCACATGCTCACCTCTCACGAGACGTGACGGGGTGGGGAAGGGACCTGGAACAAGTCCAAGCAACAAGAGAACACAGCGAGGACAAGGAAGTAGAATGAAAGCAAGCTCCTTTCACACCTCTCCTAGCACCGAACTTGCGTGAGGTTGGTTGCTATGGTGACCCCTCTGCGAATCTGAGCTCCCTATTGGAGGATGGCCGGACCGGCTCCAGCCCATTGGCTAGGAGGCCAGAACCAATAGGAAGGCGGGATGTTGACGACGTCTCAAAATGGCCGCCGGATCGCGCGAGCCGGTCGGGTGAGTAGTTTCTCGTCCGGTGAGTTGTTGTGGTTCTCAGGGAGGCTTGGAGCCGTCTCCGGTTTCCGGTGGGATGCAGTTTCTTCCCGGATTGGGGTACCCGTCGGGCAGCACTCTTGCCAGTCCCACTGGCCCCTCCGTGGCAGCGGCGGCGGCCGCGACTGTGACCGTGGCAGCATCGAAAGATTGGTCTGAGGGACGCCGTGTCTTTGCCCGTGGGAGGCTTCCTTCCGCTGCAGGCTACCCACGAGTGGGTGAAGGCCCTGGGGCTTCTTAATGACTTGAATGACGTTCGTGTGACTAGAAATACCGTGTTTAAGAAAATAGAGATAGATAAAAATCACCAGGAGGTACGAGATCTTAGAAGACCCTGATCTGAAATCTGGGGCTCCTCGCTCAAGCTCCCCCAGTCCCGAACCCCCGAGTGTTTTCCCTTCTGCCCCAAGTTGTGATTATAGTTCAAGAAAAGGTGAAATAGGAAGAATTCTGGGCAGGGAGTAATGAGGAGCTCCAGATTGGGGCCCTAGCCCAGTTACAGCCTGACCGTATGGCCTTGTGCATGTCCCTTCCCCTCTGGGCCTTAGTGTCCTCCTTTGTAAATGGAGAGGTTGGACTGACCTGATGTCTAAGGTCTTTTCCAGCTCTAAGGCTTGATTATGGCTTTGCACCAGTCTCAGAGGAGCCTCCTGAACTCCGAGTTGCACTGCCAGCAGGAGCAATCACTTTGTAAATTTGTACCCAGTAAGTATGCTCTGAGCAGTATCTCCCAGGCCTTGAGATGGTTTTTCTTGACTGTGGATGTTTCCATACAGGTAAGGCTGTTAAATTAGAGGCAGTGGAAAAGTGAGGTGGTGGTGTTTTCCCTCAAGTTCTCAAATGTAAAAAAGCAAAAACAAACAGGTTAGAAAATCCTTTTTCCTATGCTTTTTGAAGGTTTTATCTTATCCATGTTTAATTTCAGGAGAGACTGTTAATATTGTAATTTCTTTCTATTTTGGGGAAAAGAATACATACATATGATGCATTTTGACATAAGCAAAAAAATAATCTAATACTTATATTATTCTATGTATCATTCTTAATTGTGTCATATTGCCATGTTTGTTGTTTCAGAATATTGAAATATGAAGGATAGCAGTGTTTGTTTCTTATGATTATTGTTGAAGTAAATTGGAAATAGTATCAGATTTGTATTTCCATTTTTAATAACTCAGTTTAAGAGAACTGGTAATTTAACACAACTTCCCAAGTAATGAAAAGTGATTTATTTCCCAAACTTTGAGATATTGAAGCTCGGAATAGTGGAGTGAATCAGGTGTTGAATTTGAAGTGAGACCAAGGTTTGAATCCTAGGCTTGTCACATAACCACCTTTTTGACCTTAGTCAAGGCTACACTCAGTCTTTCTGGGTCTCAGTTTCCTTATTTGTAAAATGAAGTAGTTGGAGAAGACTTTTGGCCCTTTCCAGCTTAGAATCCTGTGATCCTAAGTAAGGGATCTCTTTTGAAGTGGTAGCTCGTGAACCAGTATTATTAACTCTTTCAAAGTAGGTATCTTGGAAGGCATCTGTCGTGTTTCACTAAATATTCCACTGTCAAAATATTGGATTTTGTGGACTAATCTTAGTATATATTATGTCATTGCTTTATCTTTATAATGTGAACAATTTAGCCAGGTTTTAACAATTATGAAATTCAGAATTGATTGCTGATTTTACCCCTAAGATATATACTTTTTTTTACTGATTTCTTGCCTTTTTATAATAACTGCTTAAAGCAGTTTCTTAGATTTTCATGTAGAATGTATGCTCAAGTGGTTTACGGTGAAAAATGTGGTTTGTTTTGTTTCAGATTTAAAATGACTACATGTCAGCTCATAACCTCTATAATTCATTTAGCTTACAAAAATAGAATTGATGTTTAGATGAATTATTCCATTAAATATATTTTCTGAAACATACAGTCATGGATTTTTTGAGAGGGTTCTACATCTAGAAATATGATGCTCTTATAAGAGTGAGTTTGTGAAAAACACATGTGTATCCAGATTAGATTGTTACTTGTTTATTTACTTCTCAATATAAAAATCATGTTTCCCTCCAAAGATTTTCGATAGCCTACCCACTATAAAAGCATTGTTTAGATAGCAACTTTATTTTGCTGTTACTATGCCATAGCTTGCTATAGTTGTATCAAAGATTGCTTTAAGGATAATACTGAATAGTGCAGGGGTGCAAGGAAACAATGGCTATTGACTTTTTTTATGTCATTATTACCTTTTTCTCCTAAGTCATACTTAGGAAATTGATGCTTCCTGATTCCTATGGGGGGGGAGTACTTTTGAAATACTTTACTTGAAGAGTAGGAGTTTAAACCCTCGCCTATTTTAAACCCTCACGAGCCCCGATTTCTCCCCTCCCCCCCAAAAAGATCAATCATGGGAGTAGTCTTTATGTTCAGGAGAGAAACCTTGCCCACTAAAGTAGAATACTCATTACATCAAGTGTCCTAAAGAACAGTTATAGTAACAAAAAGAAAGCTGCTCCTTAGGTATGATGTGATATTTAAAGTCTTAGAATGATGTTAGGTCTAAAAGAGAATTTAAGAGTATAGACAATCAGTTCTTCATTTTATAGTTGAGAAAAAATCCCAATGAGATTCACTTGTGCAAATATTAACTTGAGACAAGTTGGTTTCATGATTTCCGACTGAAAAATTTGATCTCTTTACTCTTAGTCCAGTGTTTTTTGTATACCCTGTTTCCTCTTTCTAATTGTTTTCTTCTGCATGGTAATTATTGGTATTGCAGAACATATAATATTCTAGATATTTAAAACAGGATGAAATAAATATTAACTCTGGTTGTAACTAGTCACCATTGTACTAAAGATGCATTTTGTATTAAGCTTCAGTATAAATGAAATAATTGATGAATAGATGAAACGTGGAATTTCAGGACACTTGGTAGGTTTGTGTTGAAAATAATGAAAAATAAAATGATTAATGCAGAAGAAGGTCAGAGGAGCAGTTTCTGTCTCACATTTTTATTTCTTTAAAGTAGGTAAATTAAGCAAGTAAGTCACAAATTTCAGTTGAGTCTTAGAACAGATAATAGATATGGAGTCAGTGAACCTGGATTCCAGTCTCTCTTTTATTCCTACCTGTATGATCTCAGTAAGCTACTCAAGTTTCTGAGCCTCAGTTTTCTCATCTGTGAAAGGAGGAATGGATTCCATTCCATTCCATTAAGGCTCTTTCCAGCTCTAAAGTCTATGATCTGCCGTGATTATCAATATAAATAAAATGGAGACTAGTTAGGGACCTGGCTCTAATGGTAACTTCTTTGTAAGTAGTGGTCAACTGTGGCTTTTTCTTCTCAATAAGTCAGGACCTGTGATTTCATTGGTATGGGAACTCTATTGATGTGCTTCACAACCTAGATATATCTTAAAATCATGAAAGGTACCTAAAACTCAGAGATGTTAATTCATGGCCACATAACTTGTAAATGTCAAAGGTGGAATTTGAATCAGGGTCTTCCTTACTCCTTAGTCCAATACTCATTTGATATATCATGGCTTCCTGCCTCTAACTTCCCCAGCATATTTTTCTTTCTTTAAAAAATAACTAGAGATTGTACCAAGTTTTTCTAAAAGTGACAAACTTTTATGTTATAGTATTTTTGCTAGTTTAAAACTAGCATTTGTTTCCCTTCCTGACGATCCTGCTCAGGTTTGGTATTGTCAATATTATATATATCTTAATTTTCAGCTTAAAATTATAGCGCTTAAGATAGTGTTAACAGTGAATAGTTTTCTTGAGATTCAAAATGCTATTTTGATGTGTCTTTAAAAATCTAAGTCCTTTTTCTATTTCTTTTAAAAGTTTCATATATACCTTTTTTTGCTTTTATAGCATAGTCACTTCCTAATGTATATTCCTCTTGTAAAGGAAAACAGTAAGACAAAATTATTTAGAGGGTTTGGTTAGGTTTTATTTTGTTATTTTATATTTCTTTTTTAATCATTAAATGAAATGTGCTGTTGTATCATCATTGTTACTGTTGAAACCTAAATAAACTTATTTGCACTTTTTTTCTGTGGGTCTTAAAATCTTCCTTCCTATTTAGAAAAGAAGATGTGGAGTGGACTGTTACCCCCTGGGATGAATGAAAGTGATACTGAGTTGAGTTCTGAGGATGAGACTACATTGAAAATCTTGAAACTTAGTTCAGAGGAAGATAAGGGTGTGACTGAAGAAGTTGGGTTCTCTGTTTTACATACTGGTGGGCCTGAAAATGAGGCAGAGACAAATGTGAAAAGTGCTGAAGAAGAGTGTCCATCTGGCATTCCCCAAAATATGTGGAATGTAAGTTTTTCTGAAGATCTCTTGTGCTGGGGGGGGGGGGTAGGGGGGGAGGGCAGAAATGTGTCCATCTCATTCTTAGAACCATGTTATATTCGAATAGAAAATTACTATGTCCATAAGGGAGCTTTATGAAGTTAGCTTTGCCCTGGAGTAAAATATCTTGATTTGAAGTTAGTTGACTTAAGAGGTGGCTTCCATTTTTTTTTCTGAAGAGATATTAATTAGTAATTGACTCATATTTTTATTTAATCTTGGCAACAACCCTGTGAGGCAGATACTACAGGTATTTATCCCCATTTTACATATCACAAAACTTAGTCTTAAAGAATTTAAGTCACTTGCTTGTAGTTATAACCTAATAAATGTCAGAGGCTCATTTTGAAGCTAGGCCTTCCTGATTCGATATCTAGCTTTCTAATCATTATGCCATGATGGCTGCCTCTCAAATGAATAGAAGATGCCTGCTAAAAACTGATATATTCAATGAGACTTAGCTTTCCTAACAAGTGAACTGAAATTTTTTCCCTTTGATACCTTTGTAATAATTTATTCAACCTGCCTACCAGATTAACAGATGGCTATCCATATTATGGAAAGCAAGTGTCTGTATACGTATGTGTATGTTTACTCACATGTACCTAATCAATGTGATGCTCTATAGAGATCAGATTTTTCAGTGACCTCCCTTAGCAACTTAACAGACAATTTATTAGCTGTCCACTTTTTATGCAAAGCCAGAATGAACTTTTTTATTAAATTGAAATACCACTTTAAATGACAATATAATATTTCTTAATGACAATCTTATTTATTTGAAAACTATGAACTTTGTCTTAACATATCTGCTTATTTGAATTATTTTTTATTCTTGCACAGAAATTTCAGGAGTTACATAAAAAGCATTCTGAACTGAAAACCTTAACGATTTCTACAAGCAAGGGGAGTAAAAGAAAACGTTCCAGAAAAGGTATTTTATGTAATTTCTGTTTAATAATCTTAACTGTTAATAAGGCTAATGCCAAAATGGTAGCTCCTTATATTAGGCATTTTAAAGAACTAAAACTTTTCAAAAATATAATTGAAAGTGTACATACCAACATTTTGTGAATTTTTTTTTCAGGTAAATTGAAGAGTAAAGAAGAGTCGGACAGGTATGTAAAAGCTAGCTCAAATAACTTATGATGAACAATAAGCATTTTGCCTATTTGTCAAACAGTTCATCTGTGGGCTAATGCCATCCCTATACAAGCTGTGATAAAACACCTGCTATTGATTTTAGACTCTTAAAATTTGAGTTGGAAGGGACCTTAAAGGACTTGTAGTCTAAACCCTACCTGACAAACAAAATGTTCTACAATATCCCTTTCTCATGGGCATTTGGTCTTTCCCTGAAGCCCTTCAGAGATGAGGTAGTTATCTTACCAGATAGCTCATTCCTTTCTCTGCCAGCTCTGCTTGTTAAAAAGTTTTCTTTTATGTCAAGCCTCATTTCTACCTTTCTTGTTAGTTCTAATACTGACCTCAGATCCAGCAGAACAGATTTAATCCTCCTGCCATATGATAACTCATCCAGCTTTTGTCAATGGTTATCATTCAGCCTGAAGCCTCTCCTCTAAGCTAAACTTCCCCAGTTTTTTTCAGCTGATCCTTCTATGGCAGAGTTTCAAGTCTACTTCCTGGTCTCTTTCTTTCAGTCTTATTTCACTTTGTCAGTTTTCATCCTATAATATGCCTAGAACAGAACATAGCACTTCAAGTATGATGAGGTCAGTTCGTTATTTTAGGTTTCCAATTAAACATGGTGAAAATAATAATGGTTAAATCATTTTGAATAAAATATAACCAAGGATTTGTTTTTATGCAGTCAGCAATCTTCAAATGAAGCCCAATGGAAGGAACTTACTCAGTATTTTGGAATAAATGACAAGTTTGAACCCCTCATAAGTAATAGAGATCTTCTGAAGGTAAGTTATTTTATTTTTTTGTTTGCTTCAACCATATTGGATGAAGAGTCATTCATCCTCATCTGTGCACCATAGATAAATCAAGCCAGGACTGGTATAATCAAGGAGCATTATTGAGGGTTGTGTTCAGAGAATCGAACATCATCTGTTTAAGTATTTCTTATACATAAGACCTGTCACTTGAAAGCATTCCCTTTGTGAGATAGAATTTCTCTTTATGTCTAGATAACTTGTTCTCTAGGTTAAGTAGTTTCTGGCAAATAATTGTAAACTCTTATTACAGAGTGGTAGGTTGCAGTATTTAGCTTGCTAATGTTGCTTTGAACTCAGTTAAAATTTTCGATAAATACTGAGTGCAGAGGCACTGTGCTAGATGCTGAGAACCCAAAGATATAGCACAGGGCCCACTTTGAAGAAAATTACATTCTGATGATGAAAAGGGCAAGTCCATAAATAAGATATAAAGGAGAGTATGGATAAGTACAGGAGAAAAGTCTATAAACATTTGAGACCAAAGAAATAGGTATCTCCTAGAGGAGTCCAGGGATACTTCATGAAGGAGCTGGCATTTTAATTGGGCCTTGAAGGCAGAAGAATACTTCAACAGTTGTTAATAGTTGAATGGAAAGGAAAGAAGGAGCCAAATCCAAAGTATATGTGTATAATGTGAAAAGGGTATGGTGAATGGAAGTGGAATAGTCCTCTTTGACCGGAATTTAGACTATGCAAAGGAGAGTAGTAGAATAGGATACCTCTAGATCAGTGGTTCTTGACCTTCCTAATGCTAGGACCCTTTAATACTCGTATGTGGGCGTGTCTATATGTGGGCGGACTGTGTCTTGGTGCCTAAGACCATCAGAAATAGGTGTTTTCCTATAGTCTTAGGCCACCCCTGTGATCCCTGTGAAAGGGTCGTTTCATCCCCCCAGAGGTTGCGACCCAAAGGTTGAGAACTGCTGCTCTGGCTGGATAGGTCAGAGGTCAGGTGTACTGGGCCTTTTTAGGGCCAGGAGTTTATATTTTATTTTATAAGTGATAAAGAACTGCTGATAGTTTTTAAGTAGAGGATTGAAATAATAATAATAGAACTACTTTAGAAAGATTACTGAGGTCATTGTATGGATAGAGACAGGAAGCAGAAAGACTAGTTCATAGGATCATGATTTTAGAGCTGGAAGGGACCTCAGAAATTCAAGTCCAATCCTCTTATTTTATAGAGGAGGGAACTAAAGCCTAGGGAGGATAAGAGATTTGTTCAAGGTCACAAAGGTGTGGGCATTAGTGGCAGGATTTCAACACAGGTTCTTGGATTCTAGAGTCACTGCATTGTACCTTACTGCCTTCCCTCTGTGGTATCTGGAATCTCTTAGCCACAAAGACATTTTATAGCTAGTGACCTGAAGTGCAGAGGCCAGATTACTTGTCTGAGATAAAATCACTGGTAGAGATGAAATAGAACCTTGAGATTCTTCACTTCTTTTAATACTCTTCTATTCTTGAAACTGCAGATAGGACAGCGTTTCAAAAGTAAGATGACCTAGTTGTTAGACTAAGTTTTCCTAATGTTCTAGGAAGAGTAGCATGGAGGTGGGGAGGGATGATGTTAACTTCATTGAATTCCAAAAACAGATGGAGATACAGAACATAGTAACAGCAGCTGGCCAGTGGAACACCTGCATACGTGCTATTCATTTATGGCCTCTGCACTATATTCTGCTTTTTAAGAATATAATAAAATCTTTATCCTTTTAAGAAAAAATGTTTTGTATAATTAAATTTCTTATTTGGGCCTGGGCCTAGGGAAAATCCTTGATTCAACATTATTTAAAACTTTTATTGTGTGCTTAGTGGTAAAATCATAAATTTAGGTGTCTAAATTATAGTTGATTAGTATAGTTACATCATTGAAATTCTTAAAATTATTTTTAACATTTTTACCTCAATGCGCTAAAAAATATGTAACAAGTAATTCTGTGATTTATTCATTGTACTTTAAAAAATTATATTACATATCTTAAAGCACTAATTTTGAAACGTGTTGCTAATACTGCATGTTCCTGCACCATAAACTTTATTTGGGATTGACACTAAGGTTTTTTGTGACATGCAGATTGTGTCAAAGTTTTGAGAAATTATTATTAGTGATCAACTTTTCTAACGGTACTGTCTTGTTTTTAATCTTTCACCTTATAAAGTAGGTGTATTGCTAAAAAATCTTATGTTAATCAAATCACATGAGGTATTTTGTAAAATGAGAGATTACAAAAGGATTCTTCTTGATTTATCTGCCTTGTAAGGTTGAGTTTTCTTAAAAGCCAGCAGAAGGTGCAGCTAGGTGGTACAATGGATAGATCATGGGCCCTGGAGTCAGGAACATCTGAGTTCAAATCCAGCATCAGACATTTATTTGCTGTGTGACCTGGGCAAATCACTTAACCCTTAGCCTCTCCCTCTTGCCAAAAAAAGAAAAAAGCAGACAGAAAGTCTGACCCCACACCAGGTTTTGCCTAGTACATGACCTCAGGTAAGGCCTTTAATCTTTCCATGTCTTAGTTTTCTCATTTGTAAAGTGACCCAGTTGAATTATATTAGAAATTCTTAAAACCTAGAGTATAAACATATTAGAAAATAGACTGGTATATGAAACCAGAATTGATGTAAAACAAAATAGAAACTGACATACTAAATTTCACTAACTGAAACTTTTTTAAAAATTTTTTATTGACTTGTTTGTTTACTTTTAGTTTACAATATTCAGTTCCAGAATCACATGAGTTTCAGATTTTTCTCCCCTTCCTCCCTACCCCCCACCCCTGCCATGTTGGCATACAATCATGTATATGATCTGCAAACTCTTTCACATTGTACAATAGTCTGGTTGTATAGGTGTTATAGCCAATGGAGTGAGCAATGAATTATTCTTCATGATAGCCTCAAGTTAGAACTTTCACATAGTTATCTACTTTTATTATGAGAGGAAAATACATAGTCAAGCCTCTCATTTTACAGATGAAGAAACTTAGGTCCAGAAGTTGTTGGGCTCAACAATAGTCAGAGATCTAGCTAGACCAACATCTTCTGGTTCCCAGTCCATTTTTTATGCCACTGTAACATCCTACTTACCATCTTAATTTTGTGTGAAAATACTTTTGGGAATTAGTATGTTGTTAGCTCTTATAAATCAATACATAGATTTACAAAATGGAAGTTATTGCAAATTTATCACTTCATATGGGTAGATATAAATGAGAAATAAAGGTTTTTTCCCCCTGCTCTACTAGATAATGACTTTCCGTCAGTGTTCAGTAAGGAAGCAGCATATCTTAAAGGGGTATTTGACACTTGGTATAGCAATTAACATTTTTGGTAGAGTGTCAGCTTACTTAGAGGCAAAATTATGTATGGGGGTGGGGTGTAAAATACATTACTTAAGTTTTTGGTGCTAACCTGGACAGAATGAACCTCGGTCTCCAGATTGCATAGAAATACAGAAAGAAGTCAGATACTTTTATATTTCTAGTGGGCCTAGATGTGAATGGATTAAAAGGGAACAAGAATCAGTTTTCAGAATTCTTTTGTTACATGAAGTAAAGCAAGACAGGAGAATGGATGCTGTTAGAATACAAGTGACTGAAATGAAAGGCTGAAAGTTTAGGGCTGTGTTGAGATGTCAGGCTACTGTGGACCTTGGATAGTGAAAGAAAAGCTAGTTTTCAGTTGATGGTTTTATTGTATTTCAGTAGACTTGAATGATCCAAATAGGATACTCTCTGAGTGTGGGCACTGTATCATTATGACAAGATTTTTTTTTCATAGGTGCAGCATCTTTTGCCATAATTCCTGGCTAAAGATGTCCTTAGCCCCATTATTGCTACAAAAATAACATACATAAAGCAGAGCACTCCAATAACGGAAACCTTGGGTTGAATTGAATAGGCCATATACTACCATTAGAGTCTTGTGAGCCCAGGTTTCTAGTCCCAGGAATTCTGTCACCAACTCAGACCAGGCACTTTACTTCTCTATGTCTGAGTTTCCTAATCAGTAAAATAAGTATTTTATGTAGGATCATTATTTCTAAAATATTACATTCTAAAATATAGTAGTACTATGTAGAGCTATTTCTAAAATATTACATTCTAAAATATAGTAGTAGTACTATGTAGAACTTAAACAGTCTGAATAGGGGCTATGTGAGGAGACTATTAATGCTAAAATTTTTCCCTTTAAAATATTAAATATAAAATGCTTATTGACTCTATATATCTATATCTATATCTATATCTATATATACACACATACATATATGCACAGAGAGAGAGAGAGAGAGAGAGAGATTCCATTTTGCACCAAAATTTCTGTGACTACTGTATCTAGACCTTCCTGCACTGACAGTGTGTTAGATCAGGATACTTAAAGCTCCAGTGTTTCATGATCAAATTGGTTTGGGAGATGGCTATATTAGATCATCTCTAGGGTTCCTCCTAGATTTTAAAATTCTCCCTTTTTATCTGGAGATTTAGTTTTTACAAAAGCTCTAGGTATACTATAGAATCAGCAATTGAAATAGTCAGTAATTGAAATGCTAACTTTAGTTTCTAAAAGCATTGTAATAAACTATTTAGAACCAGTGTGGCTCAGTTTATTGATTATAGAAGTACATACTATTACGTCAGTTCAAAAAACTTCAACTGGTTTTTTGTTTGGAAAATATAATTGTTGTGGAGAGATCTCAAAGCAGTACTTAAATAGACCCATGATCTCATTATTTCACGAGTTCCATGCACAAAGTGCAGATTGTAACCAACACATGCTTGTGCATCCTCTCTGACTCGTGTCCAAGACCTCCCAAAAGTTTATCACAAGTGGCCTGCCCAGGAGACTGAAAACCCTACTTATTTTCTCCGAACATCTCAAGGATACCATTGGAGCACTTCACTTGTTCATGTGTCATCTCTTGCTCTTGTCTCATGACCAGCCCATCTTCTTTCCCTGTCATACAATTCTTTAATGATATCCTTTACTCTTGTTCTTCTTTGGACTTATTTGTTGGTTATATGATACAGGTTGCTCACACCCACCATGTACCTCTCCATTGCCTATGCATCATATTCAGCTTCAGTTCTTTGCATGCATTAATGTTCCACATCTTGCTCCCATATAGCAGTAGCACTGCTAAAATATGAACATTATAAAGAGGCCTTTGCTTTCACAGGAAGCTTGGAGTCTATCAAAAAGCTATGCAGTTTCCTGAAAGCGATCAAACCTCTTTTCTTACAGGTTAAACTGGGTCCAATTCGTTGTCCATCTGCAGTGTCTATCAAGTATAACATATTGTTGAACAGGCCATAGATTATTCATCCAAATGCATGTTGAAATCTGTGCAGCAGGTATTTTTCATGCACTGTTTTTCTTTTGATGATTAGAGATAACTTCCAGTAGATTCTAATGTTCTACAAATTGATAAAATTCACATAATAATTCTTATATTTGAATAGGAAGACACTTTGTTGTAAAACTATTTTCTACCAGATCCAGTGTTTTTCTATAATCATCCTGCTAGGTCCAGTGAGATGTAATATTTTCAGCATCTTTCAGCTGTTAACAGTAAAGCTGTGTTCCCTTGTTAAATATCAATTGCAAAAGCCTGCTTGTTCCTTACTGATCCCATCATTGAGGATACCTTTGTGCATAGATTCTTCTTATGAAGATTTATTTATAGATGGAGACAGTGGACATCTACAGTGGTAGTTATTGCTTGGCTTTGTTCACCTTTTTGAATATTAGTAAGATTTGAGTTTTGGTGATTTTGCCTTTAGTGTCTTTCCCTCCTTTATATACCTTGTATCCCTCAGTACCTTTACAAGTTTATAACTTTCAGCATGGGTCACCTTGTGTACTTGGTCCCATTCAGCATCTGTGCTTGTCATTGTTCTCTTTAGTACAACTTTTACATCCTGCATGTGCACATCTGAGACTGTGATGTTAGTGTCCAAGAGTATTGGTTCCGTGATAGAAAAAATAATTTGCTAAAAATGCTTTTGCATATCTTTTCCATTTTTCTTCAGTGTCTAGTCTTTCCATTTCTGTCCTTAAATGCCTTTGGGATGACTTTGTTTAGTTAGTTATCTTTCCAGACTTTATCTAAACTGGTTTTATGCTTCACTGCTTCATCGTACTCATCCGTCATCCTTCCTAATAAGATTTTACAAATGAATTTATATTTTAAACCTTTTACCTTTGACAGCTTTCTCTTGGGGTTGGCAAGTAAGTCAAATATTTTTTCTGACTAGGTACTTTCTTTGTTCTCCTTGGAACACTTTAGTTTACATCAACTAAACTGATGGATAAAATTAATATAGTTGATATCAGTGTTATTTCTGTTGTTCATTTGTCATTTTGATTTTCATTTGTTAAAATAATTGAGGGGCAAATCGTTTTGATTTTGCACCTTTTTTATTATTGTTGTTTGTTATTCTAACGTTAGCTCGGGTGAGTTAGTGATCTGGCTGTACTCAGACAGCTGACACAGGGATTACTCCCACATTGACAATAAACATTTTACCATCTGGTAAAATGTAATCCATTTCATTCTTCATGGTGTTATTTGCTGTTTACCATATTAATCGCAGAAGTATTCATGATACACTTATGTGCGTCTTCTGTGTTATATAGAAGTTTTTGGCCACCCCCATTTCTTCCTGAACCAAGCTTTGCCATGTATTTCTCTCCACCCCAACTTTGCATTTGAGTACCCGAGTATTAGAGCATGGGTTGATCTGATTTGGAGGGTCTTAGCAAGTTCTTAATAGAATTTCTCTGCCACCTTATCCTCAGAAACTGATTTTGGTACGTAAGCTGAAAATATTTTATTGTTATCTTTTTGCAGATCCTTTTCATTAATATTGCAATGTGTGATGACCACTTATCCCATGAAATAATATTTCTTGTTGCCTCTGGACACAGAGTAAAAGATACCTAACCTATTTTTGAATTTTCTTTTTTTAGTTCTAGTGTTATCCTTTTGTTAAATATGGGAAAAAATGAGTTACTACATGTGGTATGACCATACTTTTCTGCTTAGAATTTTTCATTACTGGGGCGGCTAGGTGGCGCAGTGAATAGAGCACCGGCCCTGGAGTCAGGAGGACCTGAGTTCAAATGTGGCCTCAGACACTTAACACAAAAAAACTAGCCGTGTGACTTTGGTCAAGTGACTTAACCCCAACTGCACTCCAAAAAGCAAAAATTAAAAAAAAATTTTAAAAAATAGAATTTTTCATTACCTCCTTCTTGCCTACAATCAAGTTCAATCTGCTTTGTCTTGGGTTCAGGGCCCTTTAAAGATCTGATGTCACCTATTTTTCTGCCCTTCATCTTCTTTCCTTCCCTACATGCAGTTTGTGCTTCATTCATATTGGATTGCAGTAAGGAAAGAATGCTGGATTTGTAGTCAGAAAAACCTGGCTTCAAAGTCCATCACAGTGATTAGCTATGTGACTTGCAGGAAGTTACTTCTATGTTCCTCAAGTTCCTCATCTATGAAATGAGGATAATAATACCCAAATTACTTATGTCACAAGCTTGTTGTGAGGATTAAATCCTGAGGTATGGTAAAATACTTGGTGTACATAGTAGGTACCTTAATAAATTCTCACTGATTGCTTGATTGATCAAATGACAGTATATGTCAGGTGATTTGTAAACCTTAGATAGAATATTGCATAAATGTGAGTTAGTACTTTCTGGCTCCCTGAACACATTTCTGTTCCTCTTTAGGCCCTTCCTTGTCCTCTTCCCTGTGCCTGGAATTTCATCCACTTCTTTCTTTTAAATTTCTAATCACCCTTGAAAGTGTAATTCAAGAGCTATCTCCTAATGAAGCCTTCAGTGATTTTCGTAAAATGGTGGAAGACAGTGACTTCCCCCACCTTCTCATCACTTTGAGAAGCCACCTTGTATAGCAGAAGTACCCTAGACTTTGGCTTGGAGACTCTGGTTCTGAATCCCTGTTTGATCTTGGGCAAGTCACTTAACCTTTTCTGCCTTAGTTTCTGTATTTTCACACTAACACATTTATATATTTTTTATCATAATTATCAGTGTTTTGTCTTATTCTTTTACTAGAATTCCTTTGCTATTTCCATGAAGTCACAGACTGTATTTTTTATCCAAACTTCATAGGTTCTCCATTCCTTAGAACAGATCTCTGTAAACAGCTGGTGCTTAAATTTTTTAATTTAATTCAGTTGAGGTATTATTAATGATCACTTAACTGATATTTATTTGCAGATTTACATTCCAAATTGAGATTTGCTTTTTTATATGGTAGAGGATTGGTAGTAATTTTTTACATTCTTGTTTCAGCAGAGGTTAGGCAGAAACACAGTTTTTTTCCTCTTACCTAACTGCTTAATGTAGTTTAGTAATGGTCTTAAAAGTGGCATTATGTAGGACTTAATTTGTGGGATACAGTAAAAATAATAGTTTTATGGCTTATAAACTGATTTAACAATTCTTTCATTTAAATTCAACAAGCATTTACTAAGGTTTGCTATGTGCAGGATGTTTGAGGTGCTCAGAATATAAGAAATGACCCAGTCCTTACCCTGAAGGAGTTTTCCTTCTGTTTGGTGAGGTAGGGTATGACTACAGCCTGCAACACAAACAGGTATATATAGCAACCCTTTGAGTCAAAGTAGTGCAAGTATCACTTTTATTTAACATCAGTTTTATTTAACTGAGTCTCCGAGATACTGTGACTCTCTTAAGATCATACAGCTGAGGATTGGTTAAGCCAGGACTCAAATTCCAGGTCTGGTAGATCCAGTGCTTTTTCAACCATTCCTGCTTGATAAATCAGCTTTTCATTTAAAAGAGTTGAGAACTCTAAAAGAAAAGTGGTAATTGTTTTCCATTATAACGGTTTTAAAATGTCAAAGAAAGATCAAAATTGATTAGGCAAGTCATATGTAGGGATAAAATTGTTTACAGGTATTTAAATTAGCCCATGTATTTTATGTATGTTTATATGTGTGCTTACTGTAGTAACTTTAGATGATGTGGAGCCAATGTGGTTGTTTGTGTTTAAGCACTTTTTTATAGATCTTCAATTATACCAAGATACATTTTAGTGTTTCAGCCCCATGAAACTGTGTGCATAGTTCTTTCATTAATTATCTTCAACTTTGTATATAAATCTTTCATCAAGTATCTTCATCCAGTAAACAAATAATTTTTCCTAAGATGATTGAATCATTTTCCTAGAAGAAGCTTTTCTCTTTTATAGGCAGCTTAATTCATTAATAATGGCCTTAATTTAAAATTTGTTTTCTTTCTAGTCTGGCCTTGAATTGAGTATCGACAAATCTGTGGCTGAAGGGGATATTGAAAAGGCAGAAGAACTCAGTAATAGGTTAGCTGCTCGAGAGGTAATTAAAATTTTTTAAAATTTATGTTCATTGTTAAAGTATTTTATAAGAAAATATAGTTAACATTTTCAATACTGCCATTCAGCCTATACTTCTTCATGTTATTTCGAAATGTAGAATCATGTTGCAATAGTTCTGTTTTTAGATCAGTTTGGGCTAAATCTTATTTCAGAAATGATTCTTTCTTCGTAATTCCATAAGCAAGTAGATCTTTTTTCCCTGCGTGACCAAAAGGTTAGCCTTCCTTTCCCATTTGCTTCTTTAACCCCATTTAACTTCCATTGTAGGGGGAAAAGCAGCTTGCTCTCTTTCTAAAAGATATGATAGGCAAGGTCACAAATAGGGGTTGCTTATTTATCGAGAGTAAAGACCACATGGGATCTGGCAGCCTCCTGTATAACTCCTTTTCATTTTGTTAGTGTTAAAAAAAAATAGGATTACAGGCTTGCTAAATCCTTGTGTTTTATTTGTTTTACTTTATATTTATTCGTATTATGGCTAGCTTAACCATTTGCCACCCTCTTAGATTGTGTTTACATGGTATCCAGTGAATTGGTAAATTTAGCAAAAAAAAAAAAAAAAAATTATAGCCAAACCATTGTTTGGCCTCCTACAAACTAGCATAATGGTTCACTTGTGGAAAATATTATACTCCACCTAACTGTTCATTCTCTAAATGGAAATCTGGTGAACAAAATTTTATTTAGTAAGTATCACACTGCACTATGCTTTAAAACTAACATTGACTGTTAGACCTTTATTTTACTTTTGGTTCTGGAGCAACTGCCTTGATTGGTGTTGGGCTTGGTAAAAATAGATACTTGAAGGTAATCTTAAAGATTGAATTCTCTTTTCCTCTGTCCTTCCTTGAATCACTGTATTTTAAAGAAGGCTATGAAGGAGTAGTATAGTCTTTTTTTTTTTT